>CM051265.1:60643038-61358038 GCA_027921565.1 Artemia sinica
GTAGAGTTTGAATTGCTGAAGACGTGCAGCATTCAAAAGATGGCCTTGCTGACTTAAAAGCTTTCCAAAGATTATTTTTTCTTCTCCAACTCTTTAGAAGACCAGGGGTCATCCAGGGGTTAAGAGGAATAGATCTTTTTGACCTTGAAGTAGAGGGAGACAGAGCACATACGTAAAAAATAGACTCCTTCACTGACTCATAAAAGGAATCAAACTTTGAACAAAAATCATTATCCTCACCAAAATTATTCTATGTCTTCTCACCTAAATGGGATCTAAGGCGGATCAATTCATTCAAACCAAACCTAAAAGAAGCTGAAGCAGATGCCGGAGTGTCCCTGTTCAATGTTTTTTCAATGATAAAACTGGAAAATACAGGAAAATGGTCTGAAGTATCACTCACTACAACATAATTCCGAACCAAATTAAGAGACGAAAAAATATTATCAATTAAAGACGCTGACGTATCAGTTACACGTGTCGGAATACAGGTTGTTGGTAGAACCCCAGCAGTGAGCATATCTGAGAGAAAATCCACCGTAGTAGAGGAAGCCATGCCAATTAGATTTAAGTTAAAGTCTCCCATTATTACATGTTCACATGGACGTCTGCCTATTAAATCCAAGACCTGAAGAAAAGAAGGGACGGGTCAACTGGGAGATCTATAAACATTACCAATTATCAAAATCTTATTTTTTAAATTAATTTCAATAAACTGGGATTCAAAAACCCCTTCGTCATTCCTTGACAGATCGCTTCGAACAGTATAGGGAAAAAATATCAGAAATATAGATTATTAGTCCACCCTTTGCCATTCTTCTGCGATTTAGTCGCTCCATGCTGTAACCGGGTATATCTAAAATCATTTAATTGCTAGAATTAAGAAAAGTCTCACATAATCCGATAACATTGGGTCGCCCATCAAAATCTATCTGCCTCAACTGATCAATCGATGAGCATAGAACCTGAGTATTAAGTTGAAGGACCGAAAAATGATCATCTCGTCTAGTAGCCCACTTTAAATCAGAAACATACTTACTATTAATTGATTGGGAAATATTTAGGGAATTTCTTTTAAATTGACCAATAGAATTAAATTCATGTTATTTCAGTAAAAAGAAGCTCCATCAGGTCTCAAGAGGGCGTCAGAATATATCTGCATGGGTGGCTACTCGTGTTTATCCTTTCCTTCATAAATTGACAAATGAATTTCAAGACAAAACAATAAATAATTCCGGATATTTTGGCATATTTAAAGGAAATATTCTTTCACGCTCGTGCCCATTTCCTATTACGGAAACAGTTAACTTGAGCGCATGCTCACAATCTTCTAAGGCAACCAAGCGTCTATGGAAAAGATTTAAAAGAGCAGCTGGATGTTTTTGCGTGGGGTAATTGAGGAGATAGTTCTCTCTGTTTCCTTTTGACATACTTCCTTTCCTTAGCCACCTGCTAACGTGTTTAAATACCCGTGAATGCAATCTAAAGATTGTTTCATATACAACATGAAATTCTTCTCGGAAATGCTATAAATATATATGAAAGAAAAAAATAACGAGTACAGGAAATACGAGAGTGTAACGGTTGATTGCAAAGGAATTGTCACTAAAATATAAATACCAAACCCAGGGCTGTATCCAGGATTTTTCCGAGGGGGGGAGGGGGTTACAATTGTTTACATGTACTTTGCTACTTGTGTACGAGTCGAACATTGGTACTCCTACTCCTGTATTATTCAGAACACACTCGAGAAGCGAAGTTAGGTCAATCCTAATGAAATATACCAAAATATGATGAAAATATAATGCTTTAGTTTATATAATAATATAATTTGAGCTATATATTTGCACATTAGGGGGTTTTAGGGTAAAGTATCCTAACCTTACCAACACCCCCCTCCCTAATGTGCAAATATATACTTAAATTATACAAGTCCAATGGATTCTGTCACCTGTTATTTGTCTTTGTGGTTATGAAACCGGTTTTCATAGATCGTACATCCAGCTAACTTCTCGAGTGTGCTCTGAATAATACAGGAGTACCGAACAATTTGTTTTTTTTTGGGGGGGGCGGAGGGAGGTCAAACAAGGGACCCCCCTGGATACGGCCCAATAAAAGTGTTATGAATGATGTCCTTCTCTGTTTTTTTTTTATAAAGCATCTGATATACCGCTAGTCCTTTACATCACTTCATCAGGGGGTTGAAAGTAACTGCTAATCTTCTTTAGAAGGCTTCGACTGAGGGAAAATATCAGCAGGAAGATCGTTCCAAATCGAAGCGTTATGTCGAACGAAGCTGTTCTTCAAGTAGTCCAAGTTTTCTTCTTTTTACTTAGGTAGCTGATTTTTTGCTTTCATATTAGTAAACTGCACTTGATATAAGTATTTGTCAATTGGATAGAAGCAGCTTAGAAAAAAAGTTATTTGCCAATGTTGATGACATGAAAATCAACACAATTTGACTGAAAATGACTGTAGAAAAATATGCCCTGAAAGACGAGACAGAACATCTTGACCTATAAGCAATAATAATAATAAGAAAAAAGGTTATTTTTAACAGCTTACAAGGGATTCTCTTCAAACCCTATTTCACATTCGTACCAAATTTGTCACAATATTGTAAAGTCATTGGGTTTCGCCTTTTGTTCAAATTGAAACAAACTGTCAACGAGAAGTGGGCTGAAAATCAGCTGTGACGACATCGGGTCTATGTGTCTACCCCCCCCACCAGAAAATGCCCTTCGGAAAATCCACCCGCGGAAAATACCCCCGGAAAATTCCTCTGGATAATTTTCCCTCCATAATCTCCCTGAGTAGTTCCGGATGTTCATTAGAAGGGACATTGAAAGTTCTACTCATACCTGTTTAAGTCAGAGGCAATCCTATAGCGTTGCCTATAGTAAAGAGCCATAAAGGTTCAACGTATTAATATATATATATATATATATATATATATATATATATATATATATATATATATATATATATATATATATATATATATATATATATATATATACATATATATATATATATATATATATATATATATATATATATATATATATATATATATATATATATATATATATATATATATATATATATTTATATGTATATATATATACATATATATATATATATATATATATATATATATATATATATATATATATATATATATATATATATATATATATATATATATATTTCTCTCAGAGGCACTGTTATAAATTATAACAGTGCCTCTAAAGGGTTCATCGTATAAACTTTGGAGCGGGCTCACTCGATTGCAAATTAAAAGTTCTTGTGCCGTTTTTAAAAGTCAAAAGTAATTGGAGGGCAACAAGCCACCCACAAGACTTTTTTTTCCTCAAATGCATCCGATCAAAATTTTGAGATAGCTATTTTGTTCAAAATAGTCTAAAGGTCAAATACCCAGGCCTCCGGGTTTGACAGCCCCCCTTCCAGCTCCCTGGGCAAGGTTAGGGTGTTACGGGAAGGGTGGTTGAATAAACTTTGGAGGGACCCATTCAATTGGAAATCGAAAGTTCCAGTGCCCTTTTTTAAGATTGATTTTGCTTTTCAACTAAAAATCGATGTGTAATCCTCAGGGCCGTATCCAACACTTTTAATTGGGGGACTGGTATTTTTTCAGGGGGGGGGGGGGGTACGAAAAAACCCTAAAAAATACATCAAAATGTGTTTTTTACGCATTTGTGTTACATTTTTACAAGTCAGACAAACATTTACACCCCTAATTGAGCCTTCAGGTAAATACAGAATTAGTTCTAAGGAAGGGGTGGGGGGAGTGGAAGGAAGAAATTGATATTTAATCACTCTTGATTTCTGGGAAGATTTCTGGTTTACGCCGCTATTATGAAAGTAGAGAGTAGCATTAAACCCCAAAATGAGCAGAATTTATTCTGTATAGGAGGGGGACTTCCTCATCTCTACCTCCACCTTATAATCATAGAAACTCCGGAGGATGCTCATTCGATCAGAAATTTAGAGTTCTAGTCCTTTCTTAGCAGTAATTAGAGACCAACCAGCCTCTGTTCTAAAGCTGTTTTTGGTATTTGGTCCTTTTGTTATCCCTCAGGATATTTGACCGACATATTGGGGTATCTCTCTTTCGCTGCTCAATTTTTCGTGCGGGGGAATTTTCCGCGGGAGGGTAATTATCGGGGGGAATTTTCTGCAGGGGGGAGGGAATTTTCCGTGGGTATTTTCCAGGGGGTTTTTACGCAGGGGGAAATTATTCGGGGGGTTTTCTGGGGGGGGGGATTTTCCGTGAGGGGAACTATCCGCAGGGAGAATTTTTCGCGGGGGGAAATTTTCCGGGGGATATTCTCTGGGGGAAGGGCTTATTTTCCGGGGGAGGGTAAAATCCGGCTCCCGATGATATTATAGACGCAAAAGCATTGAAAGTATCAACTCCAACTTTATGAATAACTTTTTCTCTTTTTAACCTGTTCAGCTTGCTATTCAGGCTATGAATGTCATTTTTCTAACTTGTAGGCTAATTATAGAATAAAACAAAGCAACAAATACACTGCCTGGTTAAATACAATAAAATAAGACCGGCGGTCAACTTCTTGGCTTGGCTTTGGGATCCAATGAGCCACCTAAGATACTCATGATAAAAAAAGAAGCACTAAATACCTCCACCACATGCACAAATCCCAGCAAATTTGTTTTAAGCTCGTAAATTTGTTAAATCTTGATTAATAATGTTTTAATGAGCATGGAAAAGTACTACTTAACATTGAAAAAAACAACCTAATATGGCTTAATACTCTACTCATATCGTCCGAATTATGCTTTCAAAGCCTAGAGTCAAAGAAAAGAAAACTGAAAGCAAAATTAAGGAAAAATATATATTTTTTTCTAAGGCTAAGATAAGCATTTTATGCAATTTATAAAGCCTTAGAAATAGACAAGTAGTAGAAATAGGAGCTGGAAGGCACCTTACTTCAACGGCACATCTATACAAACCACTGAAGGTGATTTTGAACCACCACCACCACCACCACCATCATATGACCAAATTTCGTACGTAGCATTTTCTTGTTTTAAAAGATAACGTAGCTTAAAAATTTTGCTACCATCTGAAAATGAACGACGAGCACACAATGCTGTGTGGAAGGAAACATTGACAAAATTTTCCCAGGATGGTTGTATCGAACCTCTGGTGAGCGGCGAAGCCCCCTGTTCAAGTCTTAGGCTTTCTTGAAAAAGTAAGGTTTTAGAAATTATATTAGACTTTTTGTGTAAGATTGGTAAAATAGGAGCCATGTTATGTTTGCCTTTAGAATGAAACAATTGTTTTCTTTATTGTGTTCTGCAGAATGGGATTTCAACCTCAAAAAGAAGAAAAATTCATGGAAATTTGGTCACAATTTGCTACAAGACGAGTGGTGACCTTCAATCAAAATCAACTTAAACCAAAAGGCTACGTTTAAATTCTTGTAAACATTGGGCAAGTGCCAAAGTTGACTAGGCTCGTGGGTAGGTCCCAAGGCAACCCTGCTCATGTTTTAGCAATCACACATCATTTTCATTTGAGGTACCGCATTTCTTCGATGCACAGCATTTCTTTGTAAATAAAAATCTAAATTTTGAGGAGCGCTGTTTTCAAAATTTTCCGGTTACAATTTTACTACCATCAAGACATAACTATATTGACTTCAAAAACTACAAATTTTGAAGTCCTCTAAGCCACGGTTCCTTATAAGAGTTTTTGAGTCTTTTCATTATTGTTTAGAAGTAGTAAATAGATTAATTTAGACAAAATAAATTAATTCAAGCAGACAAAAAAGTTGTCATGCAATGCAGAGGTACCGAGGCTAATTTGGTCGCATAACAGAACTTCCTTTGACATAAATAATGACTTTTTGTGAAGTTTTTTTTCCCTCTCAAAAGTCCCAAAAATGGTTTCATCACGGAGGCTTATAGTTTCGATTAAACTTAGACTTCATGCAGTAATTCGCCCCGTCTTCTCTATGCTATTGTTTCTGCTTTAGACGCCCAGGATTGGACCATAATTTAATTGTTTGAAGTTAATCTCACCGTAGTTCTGGGGTCACGTTTGAAAAGAAGTTTTGAAATTAATCAATTCTGATTTTTGGTGGATTTCTTTATACTGTCTAGGTTTTTTGGGGCTAATCTAGCGAAACTGATGACATTTGAGTGAGAGCACCAGATTATGGAAGCCATGAAATTTCAATTAGGCCAGTTTCGTTTTGTTTAAGAAGGGAATATTGAATGGTGATGACGAGGCAAAAATGAAATTCAAGGGATAATAATTTTTAATTCCTCCGAGTAGAAAAGGGTTTCCTGAATACAGTGTTTCCGCTTTTCTATTAAAACTATCCATAAAACCTTGGCGATTTTTATAGAAAATCAGTAGATGGCTCTCAGCTTGAGAATAATTTACCAGTTTTCTGCTGGAAATAGTTGCCGAATCTCCTTTTCTGTCGGGAGTTGGATTGGGAATTCGGTCAATCTCCCGATAAAACGATAGAAGTGAAAACGCTGCCTAAATGACATGAAGTCAGACACAATGGGAAAGCAATAGGACTCGAAACTTCATATGGATCCGAGAGAAACACTATTAATACTATCTACCTTTTCTAGGGAATCCACTTAAAAGAAAAGTCCACGAAAATTAAAAGGCAAATCTAAAAAATGCCAAGATTAAGACAAGTGGCAGCAAAATTTTGAGTGCAGCTTACTAAATTTGTGCAAACTGCGCTCATTTTTTTGGCGGGTTCGTCCTTAGTAAAAAGTATAAAAAAAAGATCAAGGCTGTAACGGGTGTTATGGCCTGGTTGACCGGCAACACGCAATTTTTCATGATTGGTAAAATTAGCCCAGGCCTGATAGGTTTAATTCTTATAGGTTTAATTCTGATAGGTTTAATTCTTAACCTCAACTGATTCTGAGCTCATTTTTGCATAATTTCCGTTCAAACGCCTGGAATATCGGCCCTAGTTACATGATTTCAAACCTGAGATAGTGTCTTTATTTCAAATTTAAAAGACAAAATTATATTGTTGTGGTTTCATTCCAATCATCTTATTATCTCAGCTATTGCTCACTGAACCCCATTCAATACCCAAGTATGAAAGTTGTTCAACACCCATGTTCACCGAATTAATGGGTCCCTTGCCCTCTTTGGTTCATCAATATTAAATAAAACATAAAATTGCAAAGAAAGAAAGAAAACGAAGACAATTAACAGCCAGTGAAAAAATTGAAAAATTTATGCAAATATTTCGGTCAAGACCTCCGGTTGACCGTCCTCAGAAATTATTTATCAATATTAAAGACTGAAAATCCTTGCATGATTCCAGCTCAAACAAAATGCAAGATGTCTACATTTCTGCAAAAAAATTCGGCGGGGGAGAGGCCAGGCGAGAGATTCCGAGGGGCCACAGGACCACTTTTTATCTCCAATAATTAAGATCAAAAATCCTTTCAAGATTCATTTTCAAACAAACTGCAACAAGCCTGCCTTTGTGCTAAAAAGCCAATGACAAGAGTGAGGACGGAAGGACTACGGGTCCGACTGCTTGTTTTTACACTGAATTAGGCCTTAGCTCATCGTTGCATCAAATGGGGCTTAGTTCGTCCTTCGCAAAGTCAGGTGATTTTTTTTCCGATATGTAAAAAACAATGTAGCTATCAATCCTTTAAATTTTCTAAACATTGTAAGTTATAAACAATTTTCTTACAAAAAGAAATGATATACTTTTATTAGCTCTTCAAGGATTAATAATCAGCGTTAAAACAAAATTGTATCTCTCTCAATTCAAACTTGATTTTCCTGTCTGTAGCCAACTTTTTAATATCAATTCTAAAAAAAGCAAAGGGTACATTCCTATTTCTTTAGCAATGGAAAAACGGTACTTGGGCATTATACGGGCACGTCTAAAAAAGTCAAGTTTGGTTAATGCTAATGAAATAAAATAAAATAGAACGAATATATAATAGTTTATAAACAAATTTGGGCTATATATTTGCACATTAGGGGGGATGGGTGGGGGGCAAAGCATACCATATATTAAATACGTAGCCTAATCAAACCTAGGTACCTTCCCCCCCTAAACCCCAAAAAACAACAGTTTAAATATAGTTCCTGTAGTTAGAAACCCTTTGTTTATATCCCACAAGGCAGCGTAAACCTGTTTTTCATCACGCGTCTCGGTCTATTTCGTGACTGGTTTCCTTGTAACTGCCCATATAATGCCCAAGTACCGAAAAAACTATCAAAATTCAAGAGACACGTGTAATACCACTCCACAACCCAAGTTCAAAATCCAGAATAGAAAACGAAATTACAAACAGAAATTGCTCATAACAGTAGATGCCTCACTAAAAAAATGTTACTCTTTTCGGTTTCAAAATTTTCCCTTCATTGTTCTAAGAAAATAATGTTGTAGTGGAACTAGAGAATCGTCACATCTGAAACACTTTTATCGGTAAAGCTAAAGTCGGTGCTTTGGTACGCGGGATAGGACTCTATAGGTCTAATAATGTTGGGGTAACAGCTTGCTAATTTTGGGAAAATCAATAAGGTAATGTAGACAACACGGTGGTATATGTGTGGATTGTCGATGGGATTCTTACTTGTGAAAACTGTTTTGCTTGTAAAACAGTCAATGATGTAGACGGAAGAAAAGAAAATAAACATTCGCTGACACACAACCTCTGCTCCCATCTTCCCCCCCCCCCAAAGGATCCAAAAATATTAAGTCATAACAATGGAACATTCATGTCTACCACAAAGCATCCGTGATTGCCCTAGCTGAAGAAACTGCTATACACGCTTCCCTAGGGTCTCTTCCCTCGGATTAATCACGACGATTGAGAGGGAGAGGAAGAATCACCCCCTCCCTACATTAAAAAAAGTTAGGGTATTTTCATTTTTTCGCAGTATCTTCGTTAAAACAAAATCGGAAAATCCTTTTCCCCCTACATGTTCGTGAGTTGGGGCCATAGTTCGGTAGTAAATTAGAAGAAAATTGCTAGAACAGAATACTGGAATCTACTGGATTCCCTAGGGCACTGGAATTGGCAAGCTGCTATCCTGCCTTTAGATGGCTTTAGATCCCAAAATTAGCAAACTATTGTCCCGGTCTTAGATCCCAAAGAGCACCTTCCGGATAAGACATTTCCGTGAAAGCCCGCTTTTTATTTTAGTCTAACTGAAATTTAAAACTGATGCCTATTTGCTTGTCTGCTTAGACAGAGCTTTCTACACAAAACAGAAATGTGGCCCGACAAAATGAAAGTTTGGCGTATTATCTCAGACTACCATCTCTGACACAAAATATAAAACCTTACCGCAGCTCGCACAGTGTAGCCGTGGCTCAATGACAAGCAAAAATATTCTTTGTGGTCTCAATCAAGAATTATACGTATGTAGACTTGCAACATATAGCAATCATCAATCGGTCTCAGATTAACACTTTCCGTATCAAGTCCGTATCAAGGTCTCAATCGAGAAAGATACTTATGCAGACTTCGAACATAAAGCGATCATCAATCGGTCTGAGATTAACACTTTCCGTATAAATCATAGAGGTTGTATCCTTACCAATTTCTTGCATTAAACAAGAAACCAGTGGCTTAGAAAAAAAATAAAAAAATAGGACAACACCAAAGTGTTGCCCCCACAACACAGTTAGCTCATGCAAGGCGAACCTAAAACAAACAGAAAACACCATAGCGTATAAAACCCTTGCTCTGGAGGTCTCAAAAATGTTCAGCAAGAAGGTGTACTTGTTATCAAGATCTTAATCATCCGTTTTGGGGGATGATTTTCCTACTTTTTCAAAATTTGCAAATTTTTTATGCTAATGGGTAGCTTTAAACTCCACAAATTTTCAATGTTTGAAATTTGAAATATACGTTCTGTCCATGCACATATCATAATAAGATAACAAGACCAGTCACTTGATCAAGCACCTTGATCATGGCCTTTGTTCATGTTCAACAAAATCCATAAGCGCGTCAACACTAAATTTAAACATAATTTTCGATGAGTAATTTAAAATTAATGAATGCCACATATTTGAAATCAGCATAAAAATGAAATTATTTTGATCAGTCTAGACTAGGTTAGAACTAATATGAAGTGTGGACCCATTCCCAAAAATTTCATTCGCCTATAGCTTTCAATTTTCCATCCACAAAGTTTGATGAAACCCTTAGTATCATAGCTGCAATGTAGTAGTCAAAAGGTTAAAAATCCGCTTAAAAAAAAGAAAAAAAAAAGAAAAAAAAGGTCTAGCCACTGAAATTGCCATGATCGGAAAAACCCTGTAAAGGAGAATTAGCCCCCCCCCCCCTTGAGCATCAAGGAAACTCCCTTTTTAAATGGCGTGCACTCGTATGTCTCCTTTTTTAACTGGTTTCCTCAACTCACCAACTTTATCGCCGCTTTTTTGTTTGTTTGTAGCATAAATTCGTTTAATTAGTAAGCAATGTCTCGACTACTTCCAAATGTTAAGTTACTTCTAAATTTTATCAATAGGCCTGTTTTTTCACTCATCAATGTGCTAAGATCTTACATCTTTTGTCAGAAAACGCTTAAACGTGAAATCTTTGAACAAAGATCTTACATCTTTTGCCGATTTTGTGCAAACGTCTTTCATCATTCTGCTCTGATCAGCGGTCTGAGAACAATGATGAGTAGATCATCAAAGTTCTCTCATCATTGTTCTATATGGTAAAACAGTGGCGGTCTTCACACATTTTGCTAACATCTGTGAGCTGTAAGATCTTAGAACAAAGATGAGTTAAAAAACGACAATCTTTGCAGAAAGATGTAAGATCTTAGATGTAAGATCTTAGTGCTAAAAAACGGGCCTAATATATGCCATATTAATGACAGCTTAATAATCCCCCTCTCTTGTATACTCCTTTTATAAACGATACAACATAAACGGGTGATTGGGTACTACAAGAAGTATTTAGTGTTTAGCAAACAACATTATACAGTAGAGATACAATTTCCGAAGATCAGGAAGATGCAGGCAGACGGCATAATAATAAAATATTGTACTGGCATGTTAATAAACTGAGAGGGAATAGTGAATTTGGACTTGCCCCACTTAAAGATAGGAACGGGGCAATAATTAGTGAGAAGGAAAGAGTCAGAGAGAGATGGGCAGAACATTTTGAGAGTGTGCTAAACGGTGATAGCGTTACAGGAAAATTTTTGGAAAAGAATGAAAAAGCTTGTGACATTGCTAAAAGGATTAAAAATAATAGGCCCCAGGTTCTGATAGTGTGGTAAATGAGTTCTTCAACTACAGTGGTTGTGAGGTTGAGATAGTTACTGCAGATTATGAATATGATTTTTGAAAAAGGGGAAGTACCAAGCGATCTTATGAAGACTCTAATTAAACCCCTTCATAAAAAGGCGTATAAGAGTGAGTGTGGTAAATATAGAGGCATTAGCCTCGTTTCTGTGGGAAGCAAATTACTTAGTATGATGATACCTTTTAGACTTACAGATGCTGTAAATAAAGGTTTAAGAAAAAAAAGTGTGGTATTAGGGAGGGTAGAGGATGTGTCGAACAAGTTTTCACTCTTAGATTAATAATTGAGCAGGGCCTGAGTCATCAAACCCCTTTAGTCCTCAGTTTTATAGATTATGAGGAAAGGTTTGATTTAGCTGATAGAAGAGCTTTAGCGAACGTCCTATCCATGAATAGTATGTCAGATAAATACAATAAAATGATTGGTGGTATGTACGAGAATAACATTGCTACGGTTATGGTAGGGAATGAGGTTAGTAGCTGGTTTGGTATTAAATCAGGAGTTAAGCAGGGTTGTGTTCTATCCCCATTTATATGGATCATTTTGATTGACTTTATCCTAAGGAGCACATCAAAGGCAATGAGAGAACAGGAAATCAGATGGCGAAGTAAAACTCTCCTAAACTTAGATTATACTGATGGTTTAAGCATCTCAGATGAAAATGCTATGAAAATAAATGAACTTTTGGAGGTTTTGCGTGTTCAGGGTGCAAGAATAGGTTTAGAAATTGATGTCATGAAGACTAAGTTGCTAGAGAAGCTTGATTAAGTGGACGGATTCACTTACCTAGGTAGTATTATTAGTTAAGACGGTGGGTGCAGTGAAGATGCTAAAAGTAGAATAGCAAAGGCCCAGGGTCTTTTTTCACAGTTGAAAAACGTTTGGAACAATAGGGAGATAAGTGTGCGAAGCAAGATTAGAATATTTAAAGCTACAGTGATGACAGTGATCAAGTATGATTCTGAAGCTTGGACACTTCAAAAAACGGAGGAAGAATTGCTAGATATTTTCCAGAGAAATTGCCAACGGATTGTTTTGGGTACCCGACTGACTAACCGAATCTCAAACAGTAAGCTGTACGAAAAATGTGGTTCAATCTCGCTTTCTAGGGCTATAATGCGAGAAAGGAAGAGATGGCTAGGACACGTTCTGCCGATGAAGGATTTGAATCTTGGGTAAGAGAAATATTTATCTTTGAGAAGACTAAAGACTTTTCAGTTTTAGAGAAGACTAAATAGTCAAAATAATAATAAAAAAAAAACTGTTTTCAAAACGGATTAAAAAGTTGAAAACAACTTTTTTCTCGAGAATCTTTGAATATAAGTGAAAAAAAGGGGTGCAAAACGGATAGGACTTTGTATAATTTGAACTTTTTAACTCGTCTTCCTCGTCTCATCGGTATTTTTTCATTTATGCATTTATAACTTAGATCAATTTGATGAATATGTTATGTAAGGCCCAATTACTTTTGTTCCCCTCGTTGTCACTTATATTTAGAGATTCTCGAGAAAGAGTTACTTTCAGTCTATTTGAATAATGAGTTTGATAAAAATAATATTTACTATTTTATGCTTCTTCTTTTTTCTGTAAGATGAAAGAAAGCTCACAACTTTCAACGATTATATCCTCCACCAGGTTTGATAAAAGCCTTAGTAATTGATACATATATATATATATATATATATATATATATATATATATATATATATATATATATATATATATATATATATATATATATATATATATATATATGTATATATATATATATATATATATATATATATATATATATATATATTATATATATAAATATATATATATATATATATATATATATATATATATATATATATATATATATATATGTATATATATATATATATATATATATATATATATATATATATATATATATATATATATATATATTATATATATAAATATATATAAATATATATATATATATATATATATATATATATATATATATATATATATATATATATATATATATATATATATATATATATATATATATATATATATATATATATATATATATATATATATATATATATATATATATTTTTGATTTTTTCTGCTTACTATTTGTTAGCAGATAAAGTCAAAACTATCAAGAAGTTGGCATTAAAAGGCAGCTAACTTATGTATATGTGAAGATGAAATTATAAGCATTTTATGAAAATACATATGAGTCTTGATTCAGAGTTCATAGTGAATGTATCTGTCATAAATTGGATATTATCAAACCAGTAAGCTTTTTCAGTGAATTATAATCCCAGTGAAGCTATTGGATTTCGCAATTTTTGTCAAAGGATTATAGTTCCTGACCTATGATAAAACCATTGCTTAATCTACTAACCTAGTTTACTGGACATTTATTTATATTTTGTAAAAGTGGTATGAATTTGAAATTTTTTCACTGATAATATTGGAGGTTAGCCATCAAGCAGTGTGATTTTAAATAAATAGGACATCTGATATTTAGAGGCATTTACGCTTCAATTGAGGTGGGGAAAGAAAAGTGAGCAGAGGGGGGGTGAAGAGTTGTTAGCAAGAGCCGTGGTACCCGCTGGGCTCGCCCCTTAAATTGCGGGGACAAGGTAGACAGCCTTCAACGCTTCACTTACTTTTCTTGCAAGGTAACCACCAGAAAAATATTGAATATATAGTTCAACCCTTAAATATCTGCCTAGATTTCGATATTATTAATTATCAAAGAAATTGGTGAATGTATTTTGGACTTAATCCAAATTAATGAAATGAAAACTATGCTGGTATTGAACCCAGTTTTGAACTTTGTATCTAGATGCATGACAAAGGGTATTAAGACTGATATGTTCGTTAACAAAGGAATAGAGTTTTTTGATCATGCCAGTATTATGGAAGCCAAAAAACTGCTGTGGACTTACTATGAGGTTGAACTCGGATATGAAGAACGATTACGCGAATGCAAAAAAGACTGTGATAACTTGACGGATATCGCAAAAGCCATATGGCGCTGTGCTAAGGACGGTAAAGAGCTTCCGACTTTCGTTATTCTCGAACCGGAGTCTGTTCCCACGTGTGGTGACGAAATTGCAGTCTGTATTACTACCAAAGTGAACGAAATGACGAGAAAAATGGACAGTGAGCTGCAACAGTTTTCCCGCAAGTTAGATACTCTGAACAATGAATTGAAAATTATTGCTGATTCCAAGAATCAGCCTACAGCCTCCTCGTCAGTATCTAAAACGCCAAGTATGGAAAAACAGCTATTCTCGGTTGTCGTGAAAAATATGCCTCCTGAGTTAGACGATCCAGGAAAGCGTAAGGCCTTTATAACAAGCTTGGCACCGGGCGATACAACATTAGCGGATGCAGTGCTCAGGCGGAGAAATAAGGAATGGCAACTGTCAGTCTCTTCAAAGCAGGCCGCCGAAAAAGTCTCGGCTGCCCTCAAAATTAGCCATAAAATTGACAATCGACTTGTTAATTCCCAGTTCATCGGTATAGTGAAACGTCTCCCCAGCAACGTGACGGAGGACCTTCTGAAAAATCTGTCAAAAGACTGTGAAAAAGCAATCAAGTGTGGCAATTCGCAAGCGTTTAAAATGTATTACCCCTCTAAAAGTGCTTTGTCCGCTGCCTTAACGAACCCGATTAAAATTGGTTTCGAACTATTCCGTCTAGAAGAATTCCGCTTTTTGCCTCGAAGGTGTTATCGGTGTCATCATGTGGGGCACATAGCGGCGGACTGTAAGGAAACTGAAACTTGTAGCCGCTGTGGAGAAACTGGCCACACAAGCTCCCCTGAGAACCCTTGTCAAAATCCTACTCGGTGCCTGAATTGCAATTCGACTAGGCACACATGTTATCACTATGCCTGTCCTGATAACAGAAAAAACTTGAAAGATGGATCACGCTCCCAAAATGTGTAATATTCTGTCTTGGAATATAAATGGGAAAGCACTTGAGAAAACAGTTCTGCTTGATACTATGAGCCTAACAAATGAAGTAATTTGTATACAAGAGCACCTGCTTTCCGAAGACAATACTAACCTGCTCAAGTTCTCAAGTTCACTCCAGTGTTTTATTCGGCCAGCTGAACGTGTGAAATCCAGAGGTCGGCCATCTGGTGGTTTAGCCACTTTGGTGAGAAAGTCTCTTCAGGCTGAACTTTTAGCATCAAGTAAACACTTCCTCGCTGTTAAAGTTCGCGATACTGTGATAATAAACGTATATCTTCCTACTAATTATAGATCTAGCCTCTCGGACAGCAAGTTCACGGGTGCATGTACTCAGTTAAGCCGTTTCGTGAAGGCTCAAATTCCTGGGAATACAAAAGTTCTATTAATAGGGGACTTCAACTGTGACCTACTTAATACCGAATCTGAAAGGACTCAAATCGTTATAGGCTCCCTTCCTGATCAGTTTAGTGTCGTTGATAAGGACAAAGCTTACACTTTTATCAGTGTTGCCAACACCGTCTCAAATCTTGATCATGTGTTAACGAACTTTCCGGTGAGTGACGAAGTAAAAGTTGCAGCTGATGGTTCTTACTCTGACCATTTGCCTTTGTCATTGTCAATAACACTGGACTGTCCAAAGTTGTCGGGTCCGTGCAAATCCCAATGGAGAGTATACAGTGACTGGAAACAAGTGTCAAATGATCTCTTTGCGGCTACTTCTGGGGATATCCTGAGTAAAATAAAAGTTCCCTTCCATCTGCTGCAGAGAAATGCAAACTCGTATTGCAGTGAAAGTGAAATACGTCTGCAGATAAACATGTACTGTGCAGAAATATCGCATGCTCTGAGGATCGCGGAGAGTGTAGCAGTTCCTCTGAAGCGTATCCGTAATAGATCACAGGTGAAAGGGTGGTCTAGAAATCTGGAGCTAGAGGCGGCTTGTGCGTCAGCGAAGCTATGGCTGAAAGTTTGGCATGATAGCGGGAAGCCACGAAGTGGAATAGTGAACGAGATTCGAATCCATACTAAACGAAAGTTCAATAAAGCGTTAGATGCCCACCGTGCAACCCTCAAAGAAAATTTTGTGCAAAAGCTCAGTAAGAATCCGAACCTTATTTGGTCGCTTCGGTCTAAGCCTGAAGAAGCCAAGCCTACGTCTAATATTTCTGCTAATGAGTGGAGTGCTTACTTTGAGTCCGAGTTCAAAGCGCCTGATCCAGTTCTGCAGTCTAATTACGAGAATGAGCTGACTTCTATGCTTACCGACACCTTCGACGATTTCTCAGTGTCACCGGTCACAATTTGCCAGGCCGTTAAAAAGCTAAAAAAGGTATACTCAAAAGGCTGCGATAGTATTTGTGCTCTACATATTTCTTTAGGAGGTTATGTTCTTTACCATCATATTGCCCTCCTGTTTCAGATGATTTTGACACAAGGGATAGTCCCGAGTTGCTTTAGTCTGGGTATGGTTATACCGATATTAAAGAAGGGGAAGCCAGCCGAACAGCCTTCTTCGTATCGGCCAGTAACGATATCTTCAGTATTTTGTAAACTATTCGAGATTGTTTTGTTTGATGAGATTTATGATAAGTGTGAGATGCCTCCACACCAGTTTGGTTTTCGAAAAGGCCTCGGGTGCACCCATGTACTTTATCTTCTTGCTAACATATTACTTGATGCTCATCTCTCGCGAGAAACTTTGATCTTAGGTCAGTATGATGTCAGGAGAGCTTTTGACTCTGGGATTCATGCCCAGATTTTGTTTGAGCTGTGTAAGCGAGGCGTGCGTTCTTCTATTGTAAGGTCACTACGTGATATGTATAGGAACCTCAAGCTTCGTGTTCGTTTGCAAGATGGTGAGCTTAGTGGGGAGATATCCGTACATAAGGGAATTAAGCAAGGGGCTATAACGTCTCCTACTTTGTATAATAACAGTGTTAATGATGCACAACAGGTTATCTCTCCGAGTTATATTTGCAAGCATATTGACTTGTCACTTCTGGGTTTTGCAGATGATCTTTTAAATCTGTCTCGGTTGCTTTCTTCATTAGAAAATAATTTCTCGCGTCTTGAAAAAAGTTATGCTGATATTGGTTTGCAGTTTAATGTAGAAAAGTCTGCTGTTTTGTTTTTTAATTGCCCTGAAGATAATGCTACAGTCAGGCTTGGTGGAATTACCGTAACACCGTCTAGTCACATTACGTACCTTGGCCTCCCGATTGGTCGTAATCTTCGAGAGACCCAGTCTTTGCTTATTGAACACCTTTCTAAAAAAGTGCGCATTGCCTATGCGGGTGTTGTCACTAGCCGTCGCAATTCAAGCCGTAAATATTTGGCTCGTCTTTATAATGCAGTAGCTTTGCCTCATGTCTTGTACCTGTCTCCTTTTTGGAAGCTCCTGAGTGCACGAAACAAGAAAGACATAAGGTCGGTATTTTTCAAGTATGCCCGATATCTTCTTCAAGTACCGCCTTTTGTTAGAAACCGCCATATTGCTGTGAAATATGGAATTGTTGAGCCTCTTAGTGCCGTGGAGGAGGTAATTCAGAATTACGTAAAAAAACTAGAGCTCCTGGATCACGAGTGGGCCCACCTTCTCAAATAGTTGTGTTATTATGTAGTTCTTTCTGTTTGTATTTGTTTTTCTTGCCAGTTTTTGCTTTTTCTTTCTTTTCTAGTTCGTGCTCTGTCTTTTTCTGTTTATTGTAAGACAGGTTATTAATAAATTCATTCATTCATTCATATATATATATATATATATATATATATATATATATATATATATATATATATATATATATATATATATATATATATATATATATATATAATATATATATATATATATATATATATATATATATACATATATATATATTATATATATATATATATATATATACATATATATATATATATATATATATATATATATATATATATATATATATATATATATATATATATATATATATATATATATATATATATATATACATATATATATTATATATATATATATATATATATATATATATATATATATATATATATATATAATATATATATATATATATATATATATATATATATATATATATATATATATGTATATATATGTATATATATATATATATATATATATATATATATATATTATATATATATATATATATATATATATATATATATATATATATATATATATATATATATATATATATATATATTTAAAACTTTTCTTTTTAGAGTTTTGATGATTATTTAATTGACAAAGATAACAAAGATCGCTCTTTCCAAACCGTTTATTACCATAGATGGTCTGAAAATTGTCTTAGGGATAACTTAAGAGAGGAAGGAACAGCTGTGGAACGATAGGCCCACGTGTCCAGAAGTTGCAAATGCAATAGGACAAATGAAGGTGAAAGGAGATTTAATTGACAGAATTTACTTGTTGATGAAAGAAGGAACATAGAATGAATCTTTAAGCCGTGCGGATTTTTAAAATAATGTAGTTTACGTCAGTTAATACTAAAAAGGATTAAGTAGAACTTGAAAATTTCGATTTGAAATCAACGGTTAAAACCAATTTTTTTTCAAATATTTTTTGCTAATTAATTGATTTTTTTTAAGTCTAAATAGGTAAAGCGGTTGTTTGTCTGGGGAGGGAGGGAGGAATCCAATGGTTAAGGATAAATGTAATTATTTATCGAGTGGGCGTGTGGTTGTGTTGAAGAGTGAAGCAGTAGCCGCACTGCATGCTAATAAAGAATTTCTTATGTATCTCAACGTATGTCTTGTCAAAGAGCAAAAAGTTTATGTATTTTACTTTTTATCGATTAAACCCGATTGAATCTCCAACTCTGAAAATAAATACCACATCTCATCTCAATAAGAGAAAATAAGTTTAATTTTTCTTTTCCTTATTTGAAAAATGTTAAGGGTTAGAAAAACAATAAAAGTTTACATCTTTAAAAAACGGAATATATATGAAGAAAAAATGCAGATGCTTTCTTCCCTAAGCTTTTGGGCAGATTGGAGACGCACATTTATTGGCCGAAACATCACCTCCCTCTACACACAAAACATAAAGTCTGGTTAACTCCTCCTCCCAACACACCAAAAGTTTTAGCTGGTTAAAAGTTTAGCTCAGGGGCGTATAACCCTTCAAGATCCCTCCCCCCCCACCTCCTAGGTTTTGAACAGCGCCTTTTTCGGTATTCTCTTTGAAAATTGTTTTTTTTATTTTAGAGAAAACGTTTTTTTTATTATCTTCATTGAAAAAATTATATCGGGAAATACTCCTTTTCTTCCCCGGCCCGTGTAAACTTCCCCTGAAAATTCCCCTTGTAAACTGCATTAAACTTAATGGTTTTCTATATTTGGAAGCAGCATAATTTTTTTCTATATTTGGAATCAGCATAAAAATTAAAGTCTTTTGTCGTATCTACTGTTGTCAAGCTTCCATTTTTATAATTTCGGTTACTATTGAGCTAAGTCGCTCCTTACTTACTGTTCGTTACTATGAACTGTTTAATATATATTTTGATATATATATTTTGACATATATGTTTTAATAGGATACATAGTTGATATATTAAAATGGTATTAAATCACTAAACTTAGTGGTTTTTTTTTATTGATGTATGTTAAGAAAGGAGTTGACAGTCGAGTGTTAAGTTATTGGTAGCACGATACATGATGTTGTAGCTATGTTTTGTTTTTTAAACCCCTTCCGAGGTTAATGTTAATTATTATTAATATTTTTTTGACGATTTTTTTGGTTATCCCTCCTCCATATCACTTTGGCAATCTATATATATATATATATATATATATATATATATATATATATATATATATATATATATATATATATATATTATATATATATATATATATATATATATATATATATATATATATATATATATATATATATATATATATATACATATATATGTATATATGTATATATGTATATATATATATAATATATATATATATATATATATATATATATATATATATATATATATATATATATATATATATATTATATATATATATATATATATATATATATATATATATATATATATATATATATATATACATATATATAATTTTTGCTCAATTTTAGAAAGTAACCTAATGAAAAGCTGACCGTAAAGAATTAGTTTCCTTAAATTTAGTTAGACTTTCGTGAATGCACGTTCAAAAGAGGCCTGCATATAGAATGGTTCATGGCTAGAGCTTTTTCAGGGCATGGAAAATCAGTTTCTGTTATTTTCTCATTAGAAAAACCTGTGACCATACTTCAGAAGATTTTGTAAAGTCTCTAGGGAATCTGATCTTTTTTTTATATCTGTGTTTTTTTTTTTAAGCGGGGGATTAACAAAGAACTTTCGTGTGAGAGAGAAATAAGTCATAAATGTGGGGTTCAATCGTTGCAGAGAAATTAATCGGTTTTTTGCTTCCCTAAAATTGGTATTCTGACACTTAACTAAAGAAGGGTGTAACAAGGGTGTTACTGGGCAGAGCAGTACCGCCTAATTCTATCAATCCAAATGGCAAAACTAGATAAATAGTATTTTATAACGCGATTGAAGAATTTCGGGCGCCAGAAGGTAATTAAAAATTAGGTTATACAGCCTCATCACGTTCGGCTTTACCCATCCCTAAGATATAAACGGTAAATTCATATGGAAAAGGAAGCACAGAAAACCCGTCAGACCCAACTAATCCACAATCATCAAAATCACATTTTTTCGTTGTAGCTAATTGACAAAGCTGTCAATCTGTTACAATGGTCGAGCGTGTGAAATAATAATAGCTTGAGTAGTGCATTCAGAGCACCGTTTTGATTAATATTGAGTCAATATCTAGAAACACTTTGCTCCATATTTTTATGGATCGTTAATTTTTTACCAATCATAAAGACTAGATTGAAGATTCACTCTGTTTGCTCTAAAACGGACGGATACCCATGGTCAGAGCTGCAGATCAAGAACGCGTGCCGCGTCTTGCTTTCAAACTGAGTGTGACATATGACAAGTCTAAGACTGCTACTTTCGCCACTTATGCTTCATGCAAGGTCGCTAGCTCGTTTCGAATGAGCAATGATCAACAACCGTGACTTATTTAATACCATCATTAAAGATGAAGGAGGAAGCAGAAATGATTTTTTGCTTGAGAAAAATACAACTATGGAAGGGATGAACGAACTTAGGTTTTCCTCAATACCACTTATTTTATTAACTCTGAAAAACCACAGAACCGTCAGCTCGCAATACCGTGTGGATAAGAAATGGGAAAACCCCCTGTTTATGTCTAACATTAATTCTATTTTAGTATTTAAAAAATATTGGATAACTAAGGGTGTCACACATTAGATTGCTTCGTGTACACCGGAAATAGAGAGGACTTAAGGCACAGACGCAGAAACAAACCATTCATGGCAATGATCTGTAAGGAAAGAGTCATGGCAGTAAGAGGAAAGGCATAAGAGATAGAAATAAATATAAAAGAGATAATAAATATACATTAGCAATAAGGTAATGAAATAGATTGATTATAAACAACAAGAAATTTTACAATACAATAACTTTGTTTGTGTTTATTGTGCCACAATTTGTGCGTGTTGGCAGAGGGTTGGGAGCTCCGGCTGGCCACATGGGAATTTTGGACTATCTCCCGCACGAGCTGTGATCTTTTCTGGCAATTGTCTTTAAATATTAGATTAAAGTCACAACATTTTTTTTAGATGTTAAAACAATATCAACAACAGAGATGGCGCCAGAGCAAAGTGCTGATGTTCGTCATTTTGTGGCACAAAGCAAGGCTGTATCCAGAGGGGGGGGGGGAGGGGGTTTGAATCTCCCCGAAATTTATGTCTCACTCGTAAAAAACGTAGCAAAGTGAATATAAACAAATTTTTGATGCGTTTTTTGAAGTTTTTGTACCCCACCTTCTCGAAAAAGAATCCTGGGTACGGCCCTGGGACAAAGTAACAATTTTGGTTCAAATGGAGTCAAAATACAATCAAGCGTGAATTACAAAATTATGAGCCAATTAAGAATTAATTAAAACCTTCTAATTTAGTTCCCTCCCCCAAATTTCAGAGGCCAAATTGATGCGTAGCTGCACAATTGTTCCAGAACACATTTTCGGACTAAGAATGCAATATGGGTGCTAAAGGGGTGATAGTCATTCTCTTCTGATGAAAATCATAGTTTTTTAAACATTGAAGCATTATGATAGAAAGTTAAAATAAGCACAAAGAGTGTTTGACAGCGGTCACAACTTACCTCATATTTAGAAATCTTTACTTAGGCAGCGCTACTGCGCTGCTTCTGAAACACAAAGATACTGTGTAGATTAAATACACAGAAAATGAGCTAATATTTTTTAAATGATTTTAATACTAAAAATAGACTTAAAATACTAAAAATAGAATAAAGAGAAGGAGATTTAGGGGAGGGGTTAACCTATCATGTTTAGAAAGGTTTTAATATCATATTCAGAGTTCTTGTAAATGCGAGAGGAATCACTCTCCCATAAACAAAGAGCCATATAAAAACTTAAGGCGAGTAGAAATAAAGTCATATAATGATTCAAGATGAAGAAGAACATGAACTGCAATAAATAAAAAATGAAAATGAAAACGGACAGAAATTAAAATGAATAGCCACACCAAACACATGGGTAACAGATAATATTGTAGATAAAGAAACCAATCCTAAATGGAAGAGAAAATAAAATGAGTTTGCCCTGGGCGCAAGAGAGGCCAAAACCGCCACTGGTCAGATACGACCTTTAGGCGTTACAGCCATGATATATTTGTTTTGAGAGGAAACGGAAATCATAAAAGTAGAATTATTACTGGCTACTTAAAGAAGATGTTAAATCACTAAAAACCTTAGAGACAAAATTTTAGCAAGATAGGTAATAGAATATACAAATTTCACATAGATGACCAATATTTAGTTTATTTCCATACCAGTCTTTGGGACTCAATTACATCTTTTCGTTCGACCGAAGGTTTTAACCAAAGACTAAACTTAAACAACCAAAAAGTACTGCAAACAGAAGTAGGGCTACCCCCCCCATAAACCTTCTAAACGCCAAAGCGTTATTAGCGCTTTACGGAAAACGATTGCCATTTCGAGTAGTTTGTCTTTACTTGTCATAAAACGAACAACAACACAAAAAAATGATATTGGAGGGCTAATCAAGGCTTACAAATAAGAGCGGTGCTATCCCCCTCCTCCTCTCAAAACCTTTAAACGGCTTGAGTGTAATATGCGTTTTACCATATTTGTTTGTCAAAAGATCGGCAAGAAAGATCACCATAATAATCAACATTATTGAATAATGAAAAAATGTTCCAATATATTTTGTTTTCCGAAATCCACAAATTGTATGCAATATTTTAGGAGGCTTATGGGATAGTTGTCCTACTGCTCTTTGTGGTGATTTTTGCTCATTTTGAGTTCGAGTTTCATTTTTGTTCATTTTAGGACTCATTTATTCATTAAGCGAAGTCGTGCATTCATTTTAATTTCTGTTTGTTTTGTGTTTCATTCATTCATTGATAGTTTTTTTCATTCGTTTTAATTTTGAACTATCACTTGAATATTTCTGCTCGTCTTATATTTAACACAACCCCTCACTTACTTTGACAAAAATTCTTTATCAAACGTTCTTGTTCTTTAAACTAATTTATGTTCTTTTTTAATTGACATAGATTTTGGTATTTGTAAAGTTTTTTTTTCTGCTTAAGAATACAAATATATATAGGATTGCAATTAAATATTGGATAAAATCCTGAACATTCAGACTAAATTCTCGATCAGTAGCAATATTGTGCCATAAATTGTCAACAATCTTTTTACTATGTTCAGATAGATGAGAAGGGAATTTATTGTTTATATGGACTGAAAATACGCGTAATTGTTGATCTTCAACAGGGCTGAAGCCATCCTTATCCCCCTGATATAGACACCCTTGAATATACTCACTTCTTAGTTCACCATTTTACAAAAAGATTTCTTTGTCGTAACTTTTTATATTTTGGTAAAACTGTCGGTTTGTTTGTTGAAACTGTTGAAAGCAGAAAGATTTTTGTGTCTGTTTACACGCCACCTAAGCCTAAGCCAATCCTAGAAAACAAACATTGTTAGCTCATTTTTAGTTGTCATAGATCGACAGAACCAATCTTCAAAATATTTTTCTCTTCTTTAAGGTCTACCTGGCCATGTCTACATGTCTTGTGAGTTCAAAGCCTATCATAGACAATAAAATTTTCGAAACACAGAGAATGTCATAGACAATGAAACCTTTTTGGTCATCACTAACCGACATAGCCTAAATAGTTACAAATTTGTCTCCTGCATAGGGGTCTGACAGGCCCAGAAACTTGTGGATGAAGTTTTTAAGCTGATATGAGAGACAAAATTTAAGGTCCCAATTTTCTGGTTAAGGCCCAATTCAATTTGAAATTCTACTTGAACTAAAAGTGCTAAGACTCTGATGGATGCGAGACACGCTTGTTGGTATAAAAATTTCTGCCCTCTAAACAAAATATCGAAAACCCCTTGCCTCTCCCCCCAAAAATTCCGATCAATCCCCACAAATCGTTCCCGAGATATTTCCGATATGCTGTTTTGATAACTTGGATACATGGTTTGCTTCAATTTATCTCTGAACAGTCCCCCCCCCAAAGTCAGAATTAAAGTTCCACTTGGAGCCTGACATGCCCTTATTTTAACTCCATCCCCTACCTATTCCTGAGATAATGTATATATGCTATTTTGCTTACCTTTTTTCTTTTGGGGGACATTGTTGTTCCATCGGAAATTAGATTCTAGTCCTACAGGGCCTCATAGTGCCAGAAATGTTTAACAGATTAAAGAACAAAATATTTAGGTCCTTCTCGCCTGACCCCTCAAGTCAAGATTTGAGGTCACGTTGCCTCTCCAAAAAAAGCCTCGAAGTTTGATCTTGATCTCCAAAGCCCTTCCCGGGATGTAGCAGATACGACGTTTCATTCATGTTGCAACACATAGCGTGTTTTTATTTACGTCGCTAAGTAAGCCTGAACAGATTATAGGCCCCATATAGGTGTCCGCAAGCACCTTTTGCTTCTTTTTCCTGCCTCCAAACAAAGGTTTCCTAACGCTTCTTTTCATGTTTTTGAAGCAGTTGATACAGGAGCTAACTTAAATTAAAAAAAAACAAGTTCTTCCAACTGGAAGTAAGAAGCAACATTGAAACTTAAAACGAACAGCAATTATTACGTATATGAGTGGGGTTTCTCCTCCGCAACATCCCACTCTTTACGCAAGATTCTGAGCACCTACTGAGTCACCTTCTAAGTAGGGGCCCTCTCCAGGCCACTCAGCGCGTCCCCAGGTGGCGGATAGGGGAACGCCCTACAGATATGTAGGGTACCTCCCATAAAGAGAGGCGCTAAAATAAAAGTCTAAAATAGGGATAAAATCCTTTTTAATAGACAGTGTATAATAAATTTCACAAAAAAAAATATCAGATATTTCGGTCATATATACAGTGACCGTCATCAGTAGTAAAACTTTTTACTACTGATGACGGTCAATGTATATGTGACCGAAATATCTGGTATTTTTTTGTGAACTTTATTATACACTGTCTATTAAAAAGGATTTTATCCCAATTTTGGACTTTTATTTTATCGTCATGGAAAGGCAGTGTGGTCTCCGAAATTATCTACGTCATATTTAAAGAGAGGCGCAGACCAAAGGGGGGCCTAGCCCTTGGAGGTCCATAAACTGAAACTGGGGTACCCTCGCCCGGGGGCCATACATACAGGTGGAGGAGGAAGAAGGCCCTCTGATCCACACTGAGCAGGGCCCACCGGCGTGTGGACATGTCCCCTTAGTTGCAAACCTTCTTCCAGCAATGCGTTAAATTGTATGGTACTGTAGGATACCATCGTGGGAGGATCTTCTTCAGGGGGACAACTGCGAAATATGGGCGGAAGATCCAGATTCGGACAACGGCCTCTACATGTTGGGTATGCGGTGGTGTGCTCCGGCAAACCACCCAGGGGTTGGCGTCCCTGCCCGCAGAGCTTGAGAGTGGTAGGTACCGCACGGTGCCAACTCCTGCTCCTATTGGGGTCACCACCACCTTTGTTGAGGTTAAGTATGAGGTCTTATGACTGCTCCTTATCTGATGAGGCAAAGTCTGTCTTAGGAGTTCTTTTGTCCGCTGTTTGGGCAAACTACCCATCCAGCCGGTATTTACCAAGTTTTCAAACGGAAAAAACAGCCTCGGATCGGACTTCCTTCCAGTAGACGACCAAGTGCGCGCCCCAAGACAATTCTTACGGATATGTTTACTGTTACCCACTACAATGTACGTGGTGTCCAATCCAAGTTGGATCACCTACAGCATATGATGAATGAGGTCTCCCCTTCTATCATGTGTGTATCCGAGACCCAACTGAATTCTAGCGTAATTGATAGTGAGATCAGTGTTCCTGGTTACACGCTGCTCAGGCTGGATCGCAAAAACCCGAGAAGCTCGACTTTTGGTGGAGGTGGTTTTGCTATGTACCTTAAAAATAGCATCCCTTTTTTGACACTTTCAATTCCTAGCGATAAGGAGGTCCTTTGGGTTAAAGTAAACCTACTAAACAAATCGTTTGTTATTGGTACAGTCTATAACCCACCAAAGATGAAAATCACCGAACATCTGGAAGATTGCTTGGAATTTTTGAAGCAAAAGTTCCCTAAATCAGGTATAATAATCAAAGGAGACTTCAACATTCATCATGACCCCTGGCTGAAAAGTCGTACGACTGATGCGGAGGGCTTATCTCTGCTAGACCTGAATCTTGCTTACGGCCTAGAACAACTTGTTGAATTTGACACTTACATCGGCCCTCATGGATCATCCAGGCTTGATCTCTTCTTAACTGATCATTCGGATTCCTTTAGAGTTAAAATTTATCCTTTTGCCAGCGACCATGTGACAGTTATAGCTCGTGGAAATCTCAAAATACCTCCACCTGTAAAGCACGAGCGGATCATCAGGCAGCACCACCGCACACTGGGATGGTCTGTGAAACTTCTCATCGGAAAAGCCGTGGAGTACATTTTTAAAAGAAGCCCCACATGAAGCAGTGGCACTTTACGAAAAAGCGATTACAAAAGCCATTGAGCAATTCGTCCCATCAAAAACAGTAAAAGTCTCATCTCGAGACAATCAGAGCCAGAAAGAAGGCTCACAAGAAATGGCGTTCAACTAAATCCAACGAAGACCGGGCTGCTTTTATTTACGCTCGAAACGCTTCTGTTAAAGCTGTACGTCAAGTTAGACCCAATTCAAAGCAAAATTTTGTACACAAACTGTAAAGTGCCCCTGCAGAGCAGTGGTGAAGGGTCGTCAAAGAAGCTCTACCGTCATCTAAATCAACATCAATTCCCTCGCTTCATGTTGAAGGGACGATGATCCATTCAGGCCAGGAAAAGGCAGATGTTCTTCCACAAGCCATTTCAAAGGTCTCCCAACTTGATGAGGACAGATCTCCCTCCCCCTTTCTGCCACGAACAGATGTAAAAATCACCAGCGTTAACATAACTACTAGGATGGTGCTCAGAACGCTAAGCCAGCTGGATGTCACCAATGCTTCGGGACCTGACAAGATTCCCAATCTCACCCTTAAAAGATGTGCCCCTGAACTTGCTGGTCCTCTTCCATCTCTCTATAGAAAAATGCTTTGCAGCGGGATTATTCCCGAAAGCCTGGAAAACTGCTCATGTGGTCCCTGTTCCAAAGACAGAGTCTGGCCTTACTAACGTAGGATCATATCGTCCAATAAGTCTGCTGTCCTGCGTAGGTAAAGTTTATGAAAGTGTCATTAATAAGACCCTTTACCAATACCTTGAGTCACATCTGTTGTTGGCAGACACGCAATACGGTTTCCGCAGAAAACGGTCTACGTTAGACTGTTTGATTGCACAGTATCAAGAGTGGCTTGAGCTCTTTTCTCAGGGACACGATATTTGCCTACTCTCCTTTGACATTGCAAAAGCCTTTGATCGTGTATGGCACAAGGGACTTCTTTGTAAACTGAAAGCCTAGGGAATTCTTGGTCGACTTTTTAACGTGCTTGTTGACTTTCTTCGTCAACGATCGTTGCAAGTTGTCCTCGATGACTTCATATCAAAAGAACACCCGGTTTTATCAGGAGTACCACAAGGAAGTATTCTTGGGCCAACTCTGTTCTTGGTGTTCATAAACGACCTAGGGGACAGCCTTGTGAAAAATCCTCACCACTTTGCGGATGATACAACAACAAAAACATAAATCGCAAAAGACGAAGATCCCAGTGAACCCCACAAGGAGCTTCAGGCTGACCTGGTGACAATTGAGGCGTGGGCAGATGCATGGCTTGTAAGTTTTAACACATCGAAAACGAAAGAGCTCCTAATTTCTAAGGCGCGTAATATGAGGGCTCATCCTGATTTCGTCTTCAAAGGAGAGGTAACAACGCGAGTTGATACACTGCGCCTACTTGGAGTTAATTTCTCCTCGGATCTCTCATGGACTGAGCATCTCAGTAAAATTAGATCCTCTTGCAACAAGAAATTAGGAGTTATCCTAAGATGCAAAAGTCTTCACCCTGATTATTCTATTCTGCCACTTTTCAATTCGTGAATCAGAACTGTCATGGGATATGCATGTATTCTCTTCGCTGGTGCACCAAAAAGCCACATCGCTCCACTCCAACATATTCAAAATAGAGCAGTGCGTGCAGCAACCTCTAGCAACACGAAATCCAAAACCCTACAGCTGATCCAGGAATGTTTCGATGTGGCGTCCATGTCGGTTTTCTATAAGTACTTATATAACCCTCCATCGGAGGAGCTATCAAAGCTTGTTCCTGTTAAAGCAAAGCCCTTGCGACCAACTCGCCGAAGTACAGCTCGTCAGGACTACCTTGAGCAGGGTACTCCCTGCCAAGAATATCTGAAAACGAGTTTTGCCCAGCGATCGGTTGCCACATGGAATAGATTACCGGCAGAGATAATCCCGAAAAATCCTTCCCTTGACGCGTTCAAGAGAAGGTATAACAAGTACCTCAGTGTTAGAAAATGAGGTAACTACCAGGACTAGCGGTAAATCATCATTTGTTATGGAGCTGTGAAGCCTTTAATAAAAAAAAAAGATTTTTTAGTACTTAAAAAAAAGCTTCTTACTGTTCTAATCAAGCAAACCTCGTGTTTCAGAAGTCGTTTTTAAAGAATTGCGACGTTATTCAAACTTTAGCATATAGAGCGAGGTGCTGAGGAGAAGCAACCCCCCTCATATACGTAATAATTACTGTTCGTTTTAAGTTTAACATTGCTCCTTACTTTAAACTAAAAAAAATGTCTTTTCTATTTCATTTCTGGTCATTTTTTAAATAATGTCAGGAAATATGGGAATCTCCAACTCCACAGAAAAATCCCTCCTCCCCATGGACATATTGTCTAAACAATTTAATCCTGGTGAAAATTTATCCCGGGCAATTACCCTCAACATCTCCACGCGTAAAATTGAGTGGGCAAAGCAAAAGCAAGTCATAAGAAGATTTCGTATAGGGATTCTGGTAAATTCCCCCAGCGTAAAATTCCCCCGTGAATAATTCACCCCCTGGAAACTTCCCTCCCCACTAAAAATTCTTCCCGTGGAAAATTACCCCAGCAGAAAATCCATCACCCCCACACCCGAAAAATGTATGCATACTTCCCAATAACAAATACTATACGTAAACAATGGGCAAATTTTATAACTTAAGGACCTATCCCCAGGAGCTGTGGATGGTGATGATATCTCCAAAGGCAAAGTTATTCGGCCTTTCAACCATGTTGAACAAAATGGCTATCTCAAAATTTTGATCGGACGATTTTGAGAAAAAAGTGGTGTGGGAAGGGGCCTAAATACCCTCCAATGTCTTTGGTCACTTAAAAAGGGCACTATAACTTTAAATTTTCATTTCAATAAGCTCTCTCCCGTTATTCTAGGACCACTGGGTCGATACGATCACCCCTGGAAAAAAAAAAACAAAAAAAACAAAAAAAAAAAACAAATAGGGTTCTCTGATACACTGAATCTGATGGTAAAATTTTCATTAAGATTCTATGTTTTTAGGGGGTATTATCTCCTTTTTTCAAAAATCAGATAAATTCCCTCAGGCTCATTGCCTTTGATGGGTAAGACTAAACTTAATGAAACTTATATATTTGAAATCAGCATAATAAACCAATTCTTTTTACATATCTATTGGTATCAAAATTCCGTTTTTAGAGTTTCGGTTGCTATTGAGCCGGGTCGCTCCTTACTTACAGTTCGTTACCACGAACTTTTTGATCGGCTGTTTAACTATCAGACAGTTCGTGGTAACGAACTAAGTAAGGAGCGATGCGGCTCAATACGAACCGAAAATGTAAAAAACGGAATTTGATGTCAATAGATGGTTCTAGGCGTTTACCCCCGGACGCCCCCCGGAAAATAACCCCCGCGGACAATACCCCCCCCCCCCGAGGAAAATATGGCTTTCCAAATTGGAGAATTTTATTTGAGCTTTATTTTTTTTATTTCCGTAGGGAGGAGGAATTTTGGTACTTGTGTATTATGCGCCACTCACTCAAGTTTACGCTGTGTAAAATTCGAGAACACACCAGTTTTTTTCGTTAGTTTCTTCGTTACTTTAGAAATAAATATGGGCTGTAGATTTGCATATTAGGGGGGGAGGGTAAAATATAGCGGGTCTGTATGCAAATTGGGTTTGGTACAAGTATTCTGCATTTTAGATAGATAGAGAAGTGTGTTTTAAAGCCAAATAAACGGCCATGAACATAGTAAAATAACATAAATGAAAGGCACAAATAACATAAACTTTGATCAGCAATCATCATAAAACACTTAAATGAAACAATACATTAACCTAATAATAGTACTTAATACTTAGAAAAATGGTCATTGAAAAAAAAAACATTTAACACTTGGAAAAAACACTTAAATGAAACATTACATTTACTTTATACTGAGTTTTTGTGTTTTATAGTTAACAAAATTTCCAGATACCTCGCTATTCTTCTGTAATTTTTTAGTGGCCATACCTAGAAAGAATTCTTTTCTGACTTCAAACTGTCTAAACACTTTACCACCACCCCACCTCCTCCTCCCCTTATGTGCAAATATATAGCCCAAATTATATATTTCCCATATATTCTGTCACTTGTCTTAGTGTTGTCTCGCGCTAAGCTGAAAAAAACTAACGAAGAAACCGGTTTGTTCTCGAGTTTTACACAACGTAAAATTCCTCCCCCCTACGGAAATAATAATAAAAAAAAACAAATAAAATTCTCAAATTTGGAAAGCCTTATTTTCCACGGGGGGGGGGGGGGTATTTTCCGGGGGGTATTTTCCGCGGGGGGTATTTTCCAGGGGGTATTTTCCGCGGGGGGTATTTTCTGGGTGAGTATTTTCCGGGGGGTAATCGCAAGGGGGGGGAATGCCGGTCACCCAATAGATATATCAAAAGAATCAGATTATTATACTGATTCCACATATATAAAATTCATTAAGTTTAGTGTTAACTATCAAAGGTTACGAACCTGAGAAAATTTGCCTTATTTTCGAAAAAGGGGGGGAACATACCCTAAAAGTAGATGAATATTAATGAAAAACACACCATCAGATTCAGTATGTCAGCAAATCCTGCAGAATAGGTTTCAAGCTCGTAGCTGCAAAAATGTGGAATTTTGTATTTTTGGCCAGAAGAAAGAACTCGGATGCGTGTTTTTTTGTTTTTTTTTTCCTTTTCCCACGGGTGATCGTATCAAACCAATGGTCCTAGAGCATCAAAAGAGGGTTCACTAGAACATAATCACTAAAAGTTCAAGTGACGTTTTAATTGGCCAAAAAGATTGGAGGGCATCTAGTCCCCCTCCCGCGCCCCTTTTCCCCCAGAATCGTCCGCTCAAAATTTTGAGATAGCCATGTTATTCAGAATAGTTAAAAAATCCCAAAACTATGTCCTTAGAGATAACACGACGCCCCTTCCATCCCCTGGGGATAGGTTATAAAAGGTTATACCTATCCCCTGGGGGATAGGTTATAGGTTATACCTCTCCCCTGGGGATAGATAAGTTATAAAATTTGCCCATTGTTTACCTATAGTATTTGTTATTGGAAAGTATACAGGCATTTTTCGGGGGGATTTTGTGCTTGGGGTGGGTTTTCATGGGGATAATTTTTGGTTTAGAGGGAAATTTTCGGGGGTGAGCTTTCCAGGAGAAATTTACACCAAAGGGATTTGACAGAACCTAAATGAAATTCTTTTTATTTGACTTAATCTCTCTTTGCTTACTCAATTTCGCATCTGGAGATGTTCCAGGGGAATCGTCCGTGGTAAATTTTCAGCATGTTCGGATTTCCTGGAAATGATTTCCCAAGGAAGGGGGTATTTCCGAAGTGTTCAGAAAAACGACTAGAACTTTGTCTTTTTCAAATGAAAGCGTGCTAAGGAGAATTTTCAGGCTGAATCGTCTGCAAGAAATTTTACGGAGGGGAGGGGGATTTCTGAGAGGATGGAATTGCCCGGAAGGAATTTTACGGTGATTGGGGGTATTTTATGAGGAAAGAACTTTCCACGGAGGAGTTTCTCGTGAGTGCAGGGGCTTTTTAATTGAGGGTGAGCCAGGTTTACCGGCATTATTTGAAAAACAATCAGAAATTAAACGTAAAAAAATAAGTTTTTCAATTGAAAGTGTGGAGCAATATCAAAACTCAAAACGAACAAAAATTATTCCGTATATAAAGGGGTTGCCCCTCCTCAATAACTGGATATTTACGCTAAAGTTTGACTGTTTGTCCCAATCTCCTAAGAACGACTCCTGAAACACAAAGGCTGTATAATTAGAATAAGAAGCTTTTTTTTAAGTGCTAAAAACTTTAGCCTGAAGAGCAAGGTATTGATGAGTGGGGCAACCCATTCATTTAAAGAATAGTTTCTACTCGTTTTGAGTTTTAATATTGCTCCTTACTTTCAGTTGAAAAACTTGTTATTTTTATTTAATGATCTATCTAATCGGATTGATTCCATTATTCTTGTTAAATACTTGGTGGTTGTTTTCAGGCAGACTTATTACAGTGCTTTTCCTATGTTATATAGAATATATTTAAACAGTAATTTTATGGTTAAATTATATTATGAGTATCCCTTTCTTCTAGCTTAACCAAACAGTTCGTGGTAAGGATCTGTAAGTAAGGAGCAATGCGGCTCAATAGTTACCTAAGCTCTAAAAAACAGAGTTTTGATACTAACAGATATATCAAATGAATTAGCTTATTATGTTGATTCTAAATATATAAGATTCATTAACTTTACTGTTACCCATCAAAGACTACGAGCCAGAGAAAATTTGCCAGATTTTATAAAAAGGGAGAAAATACCCTCTATAAAATCCAAGAATCTCAATGAAAATCACCCCGTCAGTTTCAGCGCATCAGGGAACCCTAGTTTAGAGGTTTCAAGCTCCTATCTGCAAAAATGTAGAATTTTGTAATTTTGCCAGAAAAAAGATCACGGATGCGTGTTTATTTATTTATTTTTTGTTTCCCAGGGATGAGTGTATCGACCAAATGGTCCTAAGATATCGACAGAGGGCTCATTCAAACAGAAATTAAGAGTTCTAGTGCCCTTTTAAGTGACCAAAAACATTGGAGGGCAACAAGGCCCCGTCCTATCCCCTCTTTTTCCCAAAAATCGTCCGGTCAAAATTTTGAGATAGCCATTTTGTTCAACATAGTTGAAAGGCCCAATAACTATTCCTTTGGAGGTAACATAACCCCCCACAGCCTCAGGGTAAGTTATAAATTTGCCTATTGCTTACGTATAATATTAGTTATTGGGAAGTATGCACAGATTTTTTGGGCGGGGGTTGAATTATCTGCTGGTGAGATTTTCCACGGGGAGAGTTTTCCATGGAAAGGAAGTTTCCGGGAGTGAACTTTTCAGAAAAAATTTTTACACTTGGGGAATTTGTCAGAATTCCTATACGAAATTCTTTTTATTTCTCTTACTTTCTCTTTGCCGACTCAATTTTACGCGTGAAGATGTTAAGGGTTAATTGTCCGGGGTAAATTTTCACGGGGATTGAATTGTGTAGAGGATCTTTCCGTGAGAAGAAGCGTTTTTCCGTGGAGCTGGAGCCAGATTTCCTTGTATTATTTCAAAAGATCAGAAATTAAATAAAAACCAACATGTTTTTTCAGCTGAAATTAAGGGGGAGCAACATTAAAATTTTTAAATGAACAGAGACTATTACGCATATGAGGGGGATTGTCCCTTCATCAATACCTCGCTTTTTACGCATAAGTTTCAATTTTGTCCCAATTCCTTAAGAACGACTCCTGAAACACAAGTATCGTTTACTTAGAATAATAAGAAGCTTTTTTTTAAAACTACTAAAAAACGTTAGCATAAAGAGCGAGGTGTTGAGGAGGGGGCAGCCCTCCTCATATTTTGTTTTATCTAATGGTTATTAGTTTTTTTTTATTTAATATTTATTAAGTACCCAAGTAAAAGTTATTAAATAACAATAAATCAAAATAACAAATTAATAAACTAAAAAAATTAAATAGGAACAAGTCAAGTCAGTGGTGACTATAATGAAGTCGCAGAGAACGTGATGACGTATAAACAATGTAAAAAACACAGAAAATGTGTCTAATCCTAGGGCCCTGGCAACAGTGACTACCAAAGTGGAAAAAATCCCTCCTTTAAAATAGCACAATATGGTAATTGCAATTCCGATGGTAATTTCGAATGGGAAATGGTGAAATGGTGTTAAATTTGACTCCATATGTCACTATATCTACACAGTACTTGCCTGTATAAAAAGAACTTTTCGGCTCACTTTTTTTCAATTTTTCTGGGAGGAGGGGTGGTCTTTCTGAATTTCTTTGGGAGATGACCCCCCCCTATTCCTCCCCAATATACCCTCTCCTCCTGTGCGCAAATATTATCAAGAGCAAACTAACACAGAATAATAATAACAAATGAGAAGAGAAATTATATACGGACCAGAAGACATGTGATAGAAGAGAGGTTGCAATGGGTAGAAAGATCAGAGAGAAGGACCCTTCCTCGGTCCTCCCCACCCTATGTGCAAATATGACCCTCCGCTGTGACTACTTTTAGAATATCAGGTTAAATGTCTTAATTACCTGTTATTAATCTTTTAGTAATATTAATTAAAAAAAAAAACTTTCCGAAAAGTAAGTTTTTCAAAGAAAAGTAAAGGCCATTTTAAACTTAAACTCAGCAGATACAAATACCTGTTAAAATTCAAACTCAAAACGACCAGAAATTACTACTAAAGAATAAATGAAACCGAAAACGAACAGAAATTAAATAGACAATCATAGCAAAAAAACATACAACAAGTAATAATATAGATGAATAAATAGATCTTAAAGCGAGCAATGCTTAGATTGAATATGAAAATCAAGCTTAAAACGAAAAAAAAAATTGCAATTGAAGTACAAATGAAACTTAAAACGAGCAGAAATTAAATAAACAATCAATGCAAACAAACATACAATATATATTTGTGTAAATGAACAAATAAATCTTAAATCGAGTGAAACTTAAATTGAATATGCAAATCATGCTTGAAACGAATAAAAATCACTACAAACAAGAGTTCGAGTATCGCCTCCTTCTCTGACTGTAAAAGTCTAAAACCTTCTGCGTCATTGTCGCTTTACTGAAAACCAACTTTATTACAAATATTTTCTTTTGCACTTAATATTGGAAATAAACATTAAAATTATAGTAAAATTTTGAACTGATGAGCTTTCAGCAATTAGTATCATTATACATCAAATATTCAGTTTAATTTATTAGTTCTTTCTAAATTTCAAGACGAATATAGTTTCACTACAAACAAGAGTTTGGATACTGCCCCCTTCCATAACTGTAAATAAAAACCAAAAGCCTACTGCGTCATTGACGCTTCACTGAAAACGAATTATATTACAAATATTTTCTTTTCCAGTTCTTAAAAAGTGAACTAGAACTTTCAATTTCCCTTTCGTAAGAACAATTCATACCTTTAGGGCATAACTTAGAATGCATTCCCCCGGGCCTAGGGGTTATATTGACACCGAAGTTTTTCTTATCCGACCTTTGAACTATTTTCAACAGAAAGTCTATCTCAAAATTTTCATCAGATGGGTTTGGAAAAGAAGACGTGGGGGGGGGAGGGGGCTAGTTGCCCTCGGATCTCTTTTGAATATGAAAAAGTGAGCTCGAACTTTCAATTTCAAATCAAGTGAGCCCTCTCTGAAGTTTATACGAACATCCATTCCATAAAAACCATATATACAACAGGGCATAACTTTCAACGCCTGCCCCGGGCCATGAGGGGATGCGTCGACACCTGAGATTTTGTTATCTGACTTTTGAACAATTTTTAACAGAATGGCCATCTCAAAATTTTTATCGGATGCATTTGGGGGAAAAGGGGCATGGGGGGGGGCTAGTTGCCCTCCAATCTCTTTTGACTCTCAAAAACTGGACTAGAGCTTTCAGTTGCCAATCAAACGAGCTCTCTCTGAAGTTTTTAAGAGCATCCATTCCATAAGAACCATATATTCCCCCAGGGCATAACTTACAAAGCCTGCCCTCGGGCCCTGGGGGGCAGTGGCGATCCCGAAGTTTTCGTTATATGGTCTTTGAACTATTTTTAAAAAAATGGCTATCTCAAAGTACTTCTCGGATGGGTTTGAGGAAAAATGGGCATGGAGGGGGGGGGGCTAGGTGCCCTCTAATCTCTTTTGACTCTTAAAAAGTGAACTAGAACTTTCAATTTCCAATCAAATGAGCCCTCTTTGAAGTTTATACGAGGATCACTTCCATAAGAACCATATATGCTCCCAGGGCATAACTTATAATACCTGCCCCTGGGCCCTGGGGGGTTGTGTCGACACCGGAGTTTCTGTTATATGATTTTAGAACTATTTTTAACAAAATAGCTATCTCAAGATTTTTATCGGATGCATTTGGGAAAAAAGGGCGTGGCATATATGCCCCCAGGGTATAACGTATAACCCTTACCCTGAAGACTGTGGGGGGAGTGTCCTGCTCAAAGATATAATTTCCAGAACTTTCAACTACGTTGAACAACATGGCTATCTCAAAATTTGATTGGATGTGTTTGGGGAAATGGTGGGCGTTGAAGCGGTGTTACTTGCCTTCCAATCACTTTCGACTATTAAAAAAAGCACTAGCCATTTAAATTTCCAATTGAATGAGCCCTTTTTGAAGTTTCTACGACAGCGCTTTCTATAAAAACCTTATATGCCCCAAGGGCATAACTTACAACATTTGCCTTGAGGGCCACGGGGGGGGGGGTGTCATCCTCAAATACCTAATTTCCAGAATTTTCAACTACGTTGAACAAAATGGCTATCTCAAAATTTTGATTGGATGTGTTTGGGGTAAAGGTGGGCGTGAGAGGGGTTGACCTCCATTCACTTTCGACTATTAAAAAGGGCACTAGCACTATTAATTTCGAATCGAATGAGTCCTTTTTGAACTTTCTGCGATAAAACTTTCTATAAAAACCTTATATACCCCCAGGGCATAACTTACAACCCGTGCCCTGAGGGCTGTGGGGGGAGTGCCCGCCTAAAAAACATAATTTATATCCGGAAATCAACTATATAGAACAAAATGGCTATCTCAAGATTTTGATTGGATGTGTTTGGGAAAATGGTGAGCGTGGAAGGGGGATTAGTTGCCTTCCAATCACTTTTGACCCTTAAAAAGGGCACTAAAATTCTCGATTTCCAATTGAATGAGCCCCCTTTGAAGTTTATGCGACAACCCCTTCCATATGAAGTGCCTCTAAAAAAAAAAATAATACTAATAAAACATTGGAGCCGTATGGCCTTTACTATAGGCAACGCTGTAGCGTTGCCTCTGATAAGCTAGCTACGTACGTACAGAGGAATTTATTTCAAAGCCCAAATTCAAAAGAGGTAGGAACAATAGGGAAATTTTACGAAAAATGCAGGAAACTACGAAAAAGTCAGATACAATAAAATTTGACATCAGACACCGGACTTTAAGCCCCCCCCCCACACAAGTATGTGTCTTTAGCTAGTCTATAGAAGTAATTATATACTATTTCTCACACAAACTGACAACATTGTTCTTCTTGTTGGTTGCATAATTTTCCGGATGAATGCCTACTTTCTACATCAGTAATGACAGAAAACTTCAAATAATTTTTGAAATTACTCTAAATTGTAAGGAGACAAAAAGATTAATATGGTTTATAGGATTAGAGATTTTTTTTCTTTACAGTTTACATAACTTTTCGTCAAAGACTTATTGATCTGAATTGGCCGTGACTAATAGATAATGAATAATTAACACAGTAGATAATGACCCAAAATCAAAATGGACATTCTCAGAAAAAAAAAGTATTGGGACATTTTATTGTTTGAAATGCGGTCAATCTAGAGCAAAATCTTGGGGGAGGCCCAATGTGACAAGGGCATCGATGAGTGAAATCTCGGGGGGGGGGGCAATGTGACAAATTTGCCAATAATTGACCAAATTGACAAATTTATTGTAAATAAAGAGTAAAAAAAAAGAAAAAAACAGAGAAACAGGGCGTCAGAAAAATCTTGGGGGACCCCGGGGCCCCTGCATCCACCAGTTTTTCGAAGTGCCCACGATTCAGACCAATGTTATTACCGAGGTTTTCAAGATTCCAATCTTAGCTCGAAGACCTACCTTCCTATTCTTCCAAACTCTTTTTCAACTGTGAAGCCTTGTTTATTCTACTTTTTACATCTTCACTACAGCTACTAATAGTTCTACCCACGTAAGTGAAACTATCCACTCGATCGATTTTCTCGTTATTTGACGTCACCTCTTCAACCTCCTAGTCTTGGCGACTTGGTCTTCTTGAGTTTTCAAAACCATGTTCGCACCCTGAACTCTCAAATTCTTTATCAGTTCATTCATTTTACCACTATTTTCATCTATGGCACTCAAATCATTCTAGCCGAGTGGATTGACGCGCTGGATTTAGGATTCTTTGTCTGAGAAGGAGAGGGTTCGAATCCTAGTGTATCCAATTATTTGGTTTGAGACGGGGATCAATGGCGTGACTCTGTAAGCTCAGCCAGTGTCAACCCAGCTCTAAATGGGCACTTGGAGAAATCTGGGGAAGGTAAGCAGGAAGGGTGTGCGAAAGCACAGGACGGTTAGCCCCTCACCTCTTCATTGCACTTCCCGGCTGAAAGGCCAAGAAACGGAGATCAGCACCGCCGGTAGGGACTGCAAAGTCCAATGTCCCTTTTTTTTGCTCAAATAATCTGCATAATCAGAGCCAAGAAGAGATTTACCTTCCAATTTCATGCGAAGATCTACCATAGCCAGTGCTGTGTTCCTTAGAAAAAAATCAGTCAAAATAATCAGTGTAAACGGGGATAGGACGCAACGTTGCTTATATCCTCATACGGGGAAATTCTGGTCAAATTAGATTGGGTTTTATTTTTGCTCTTCATCACAATGATTTTTTTTTCAAAGTAAATGGCCTTAATTTGTTGTGACTAATAGGCTGAAAGACCTTGTAACACTGCAGGTAGAAGGCCAATCATTGTTCTAGCTTGTGACATTAATAGCAAAATTAATTTTTTTGACCTCGCGTGTTCAATTTACAACCACACCAAAAAGAGAAACTTTGCCAAATAAAAAAGAAGGTTTGAAATTATAATTTACGTAAAGCAATATAATCCTATGGCGGAAAACCCACACATGGCCTAACGAAAACCTCATATGAGCCTGGCAAACCACTTTTAGGTTGAGAGACCAAGCAGAACATTTTCAAGCTACTACATGCACCTGCTATATTTCTATAAGGCTTATTGCCAATGTAATTCACGTAAATATTTTTCGAAAAATGTTTGGTTTTGGACAATGACCAGCGAATGAAGCAACCATGCGGAAATCCGGATGGAAGTCTATGTGTAGGAGGTGATAATAGTTATTTGAGCTTCTAAGTTCTTTTTTTAATAATTTCCAGTTTTGAAATTTTCATCATGATTCCATTTTAAGATTTGAATCAACATATATAAGAAGCAATCAAATTGAGGCTTAACTACATGAATTATAGATTTATTTGTCACTAAATTGTATTTTGTGCCTTTATATTTTAATACACAATATAAAAAAAAGAAATTAATTTTCGCTAGGAAAATTCTCCATACACCTTGTGGCAATAATAAAAGAATGCTATGCACTAGCTTTCTTTAACATCTTTTTTTTTTCCATAGAATGCTTCGGAGAATCAGACACATTTAGTGTGTAATACATCACCAATTCTCTACCCAGTTTATCCTTTAGGCTTTAAACACCTATTGAGCCTTTACTTGAAGGAAACAAAAGAGAGCTTTGATGAGATAACACCCTCAGGGAGTCATTTCTAGATAGATGTGCAGTGCCAGACAAAACTGTTTATCAGCTACTCTCGCTTTATTGTTTCCTTCTTCAAGTAATCAGAGCAAGTTATATTAAGTGTTTATATCTTCACCTTGAAAACAGTGGCACGATACGGAGGGCACATTGAGAAAAATGGGTATACTTTTAAAAGGTAGTTATTTATACCAGATCAACCTTCCATTAAAACTAGCAGTTGGTCATTGGTGGTAATATACCTACCCTGACTGGTCCAATTTTCGATAACTATAAAGTGATATCAAGTGAGCTTCGGTATTCCCAGCACGAAACAATCCCAGCAATCATTTAGTTGTTTCTTATTGATGCTTATTTATCTTATTGATTCTTATTTATGTGTTGCGTTTATTGTCTGTTTGTTTTGTTTGTTGCTCCATTCACTCTCCTTTTGTTTGAGGTGGCTTATAAATAGATGAAATTAAAGTGAACCTTTCACATTCGGCAACAGGATTTATGCAAGAAATAAAGATAGAGAATCGAGCAAGATAGTAGAAGGCTTTTGGAGGGAATAATTGCTCCCAGCTTTCTAGCACAGGAGGAATAGCTTTGATCGAGCTTAGTGTTCCAAGAAAGCTTAGTGGATAAACGAATTACCCCGAGATAAAACTCGCTAACTCTCTTGATGACTTCATTTTGATAGATGAAGTCAGGGTGACGGCAAGGGACCTATGTTTGGGGGATAAGCAAGTGTTTTAATGTTACTGCATTAAAGTGAACCAACCAAGCCCCTAAGCCTTTTTCAAATTCCAGGAGATCCATTTGAAGAGTAAGGGAAGTATTTTCAGCATCTTCGTTCCTTCTATCAGTGGGTTGTTTTTGAAATCAACAAAGTGGTATAGAAGGTGTGTATGTTGTACACCACACCATTGATGCCACCTTGGGGAAGCCCAGCCTTCATCAGATGGTAACTAGGCGTAAAACCGTCAAGGACAAGCCTCATAGAATAATCAGCAAAGAATGATTCATTAACACCGTATAGTCAACCACCGACTCCATGTAAATTGAGCTTTTTCAACGATCCTTAGCACCAAATTATATCGAGAGCTTTTGAAATGTCAAACGACAGTAATCTTACACTGTATCTCTGAGCCAAAAGCTCGATCCACTCCTGATAATATATAGCAAAACGAGTTATCAGATCTCAATGATACTTGCAGATACTTAAATTATGGCATACTTAATCTCAACGGAAGCTTAAATTCTAGTTTTCAAAACACCTACCAAAAGAGAGTTGTTGGATTCCAACCAAACTCAGTAAGAAGCAATCAACGTCCTAGAAATGCCTTTTAATACCCCAGGATATAGAAAACTCTCTTTTCATTGGCCTTATTATACGGTGGGATTTACGAAAGCCATTCCATAATATCTTTCAAGCAGCCATAGTTATGGTCTTAGTTGTCCGTGGTCGATCAAACCTCAGTGAGGGAAAGTCTATATTCTTACCATTCACATCTATAAAAAGGGCCTATTGGCCTCACTTATATTAGTCTGGGTAAAAATCTAGAGCTTTAGTTGAGTACTTAGAGGAATCGAGTCCAATCCAATAGATAAAGCTGCTTATGTTGCCGCGGAACTGTGCCACACGAATCACAGGTGTTGCAACACTCAAGGAAGCCCTAAAGACATAAAGTTTAGATTATTTATTTCGTTATTAATACAAGAAGTGGCAAGTGGATTTTTTGTTGTCCCTGTTAAATGTCTGAACAATTGCATCAAAGCATGAACCAAGTTGTAACAGCAACAAAAAAAAACAAAAGGAACACCATTTTTTATCATTAAAATAGATATGATATATTAAAAAAAAGAGTGTTTTCATTTAGTTGAAAATTTTCAGAGCTAACTTTATTCTATTAAAACTAAATACCTTTTGGGTGGTTTGACTGGTTTTAGGAGCAGAAGCCATGTATACGAATTATAAACTGCTCTTTTTGATTATTTTATAAGTTTGCAACCCCAGACAGGAACAAAAACACACCAAAGAAATTTCAAAAATCAATGTCAAATATCAGAACAATGTTCGAAAAAAGCTGTAAAACGTTTTTCGATCTCCAGTGTGTCGGAGATCGAGTTTTAGCGTTTCCAAATACAAAAAAGGGTACTTAAAGACAGATTAGGTGACGGAATTTGAAATTGTGTCGGTTCGAAAGATTGTTACTGTCGATTTAACATTGTTTACTTACAATTTAGGCTACATATATTAAAATCTGGCCTATTATTAAGAGAGTATTCACTATTAACTTTAAGCGTAGAACTTCATTTATTCGTGTTTTGGGAGCTTGATGTTGTTCTATGATAGATTGTGGGTTGGGGAGTGTTTCCAGAATTCCTTAAGAACTTAATAGCGTTATAATATTATGAACGCGTTAATATACATTATAAACACGTTAATAAATCTGTTTAAACGCTATGAAGTTCATAAACAGTGCTATAGTTTATCCAAACAAATAAGTAAGACAGATTAAGCGATAAATAAATATAAAAAATAAATTATAGTATTTAACAAATGAAAAACGTTCCATAAGAATGAGAAGTCATGTGCGTTAAATTTCAATGCTCTACCAGTCAAGCTCGGTGTCCACGTGCCCGGTTCAACTTTAGAGCAATATTGAGTGAGCAAAGAATATTCTACTGATAAGTCTCCCAGAGCCAGAAGAGGGAGAAACATATTTAGTCATTATCATGCTTAAAAGACGTATCTGACAATTTAACACTCCTGGGATAATTGCCAAAAACCATCTGCTATTCTGTAGCCAGAGGATCTGCAGGGCAATGTAGATCAGGAGGATCAAAGATTGACTGATCATGCGCTGCCCTGATGATTTTTCCTTTGAGCAGAGCATAGCAAACAGTTATAGGCAATTTTCTCAGAAGTACGGAAGTGTCAGACACAAAATACAAGGATGGCAGCGACGGCTTATTCTGGAAATAATCTTAAAAACCTTAAAAGTCATGTGACGACGCAGTGAGCCTGGAAAGACATTTCAAAGCGTCACTTTTCATCGAGAGTTAGAAATAGTTTACAATTGAATGTGAGATGCTTCAAACCAGAATATCTTTAATGGGGTTTACTCAAAGTCCCCATTGCTTCACTTGTGTTTCTTGGATATTTTGCTGTTGTTCTTCGTCAAGAAGTGTTACAATGCTTAATTAAATTTTTCTTTAGAGGTTTTTTTTTACAAATAAGTGTAAAAAAAGAAGAATAAAACAGCAAATTCCGTTCACGTATGCCAACTTAACGATCTCTGTATTCACTCATAGATTTAAATTTGCCACAGGCGACATGAGTTTTTTTTCGTGAGAAAGCAGTCAATTACATACATCCTTTTCTAAATGATGACGAAGGGAGTGGTGTAAATCCCTCCAGGGAAATATCAAGTTGAAGCACATTTTAACAATTTTTGAGAATTAGCATATTATTAAGTTTAATTATTATTATTTTTTTCGGCAGGCTCACCAACGTGATCCGCAGCTTCGGCCACAGTAACTTATTGCCTCCACATCAAAAATAACACAATTGGTGGCTGGGGAGGGGCAAGACTATATTTAGTTTTCCCATCCTTACCATATGTTTGGTCAGCTTGTTGAATATTACCATCCCTAACTAGGTTTCCAACTTAACATCCACTTCATGAATCATCTTCAACCGGTATCTAATCCCTGCCAGAACGTTCTTGTTTCCTTCTTGTTCTCAAATTTTTGGCTCCAGTCTTAGCTGCTTCATCCGTCAATTCATTACTTGTGATTCAAGAGTGTTTCAATGTAATTTTATTTCCGTTGGATCCCAGTCTGTTTTATGTTTCATAGCATTCCAACTTACTTTTTTGCCTGCCCTTTATATTCTCAAGAGCCTTTAAGCGTGCATGGTAATCAGTTAAGATACATATATCCACACGTGTTATTTTCTATTTGCATCAGTCTGCTAGCTCCCCGTTCTATTCTAAACATATCAATCTAGAAGATCGTAGTAAATTCCCCTAGGTAATAACTTTCTATTCGCTCAGTCAAACCAACGGCAAACTGGTATATCACTATTCAAGTTCCCAAATCATAGAACCGTCCGTATAACACATTACTTCACTATTTTGGGGAAGCAGTGCTATCTCCTGCTCCATCCATTTCTATCCTGCATGGTAATTTGAAGCTGTTTTTCACAGCTTCAAATTACCCTGCATGGGATAATATTATCCTTGGGCATCTGCAGCTCCCAACACCTAAGGAGTAATAATTCACAGGTGTTCACATGACTTTTGATTTTTTCCTATCTGCTGTATCTAGATCCCATTGGTCAGCAATCAGCAGCCGGACAGCCCTTTTATTGCTTCTTCATCTAAGAAATTTCTAATAGGTTTAAAGTCCTACATTTCGCTCCATGGACTCCAAGGCAGTCCTGGCATATGCTATCATGACCACCAGGCAGACTATCCTTTCTACCCTTATTAGAGGGTTTATGTGGTTCATCACTTGAGTCAAATTAACCCAGACAACTACACCATATGATAGAATTGGCCAAAATTATTGGCTTTGTTCAGATGCAGTACAAGGAAAGCGAGCCTCACTCAGTTCCTGCTACTCCACACATGGCAGGCTTGCATATACGTGATTCTCGGTGTCGCTTGTCTTCTAATTACAGAATTCTATGTGGATCATTTTCATTTGTGATGCTTGTTGTGACATATCTTCTAACCACAAATTTCGTTGTGCTTCACTTTCTTTTTTAAACTCTTGATTTGATAGGGTTTCTGTTTTTCTTATTTCCTTCGTACATTCAACAAATTAATTCTAAACTGACTACAAAGATGACAATTTTTCTTCCCATTTCCTTTTGTTTTAGTTGATTGACGCTCTATAAGTTTAATCCCAAACAATCGACTGAAAAAATTCTTTTGCACTTTCTCCTAAGTTATCCTGATTTATATAAATTTATTTTTAATGGGAATTTCGTATGATATCATGAATGAGCCCTCTCCAGATTTTACAGGACCTTAGATTTGATACGATCACCCCTGTGGTCTCATTCATGTGAAAAACGCTATTCCAAATTAAGCTTCCAGTTTCTGGCACTGCATTAGGGAGGCTATGGTTCTCTGCACCTTCTTTACAAAATGAATTTTCCAGCTCAACTGATAGTCAAAAATAGTTCCCAGTTTTTCACCTCTTTTTTTTATAATGATATCAGATTACTATTCATTTTGAAAGAGAAACTTTCCATTTCATCTTATTTGTGAATACTACTACCATACCTTTTGCAGGAGGAAATCGTAGTTAATGTTTTTGTGACCAACTCAATCGGCCCCATTATAGAGAAATGGAGAAAATAAGAAAAGAATGAATCAATATAGTAGAAAAAATAATATAAAGATAATATAATTTAAAGATAATATAGTCAGATAAAAGAGAATAGAATCAATTTTGTTTTATAATTTAGAAGAGATAAGGGAGATTTTTTTGTGAAGAAGAGTTAGAGGTAGAACAAAAAAGACTAAAAAAAGACCTTAGATACTTATAGCGTAGTAAATGAGTAATTGAAATATGATGGTTGCAAAATAAAGAGTTAAATTAATGATGATTATAAATATGATTTTATAAAAAGAATTGACGAATTTTAGCTAAACCCCTTTAGAAGGGCGAAAATAGTGAGTGGGGTAATTATAGAGGCGCTAGCTTGGTTTCTGCAGGAAGCAAATCACTTAGCACGATGATGCTAAAGTCACTCAGACTAAGAACACATGAAGGTGGAGAGGTGATGTTGGGTAACGATAAGATCCATCAAGCAGATAGCTTCACTGTAGCCGAGCTTCAGGGTGTGTTTTCACAGGTGAAACGAGTTTAGAGAAACAGGAAGATACGTCTCCAAGTTAGGATTAGAATATTGGAAGCTACGATAATGACAGTGGTCAAGTATGACTCTGAAACGTAGGCACTTCGAAAGGCAGGGGAAAATTTGTTAGGTATTTTCCAGAGGAATTGCATACGGATGGTTTTAAGTACCTGTTTAACTGACCGTAAGTCGAACAACAAGCTGTGCAAAAAATAGGGTCTTATCCCACATTCTAAGTCTATAATGGAAGAAAGGTTGAAACAGCTAGGACAGATTTTCACAGATTAAGAATGATAGAATTAAAACTTCATAGAAGGGGATAAAGAGTAGAGCTTTAAATAGATTGAGGTGAAGAAGGAGTGTACGCAGCATTGTGTGAGGCTCAGGTGGCATGGCGTCGCCGTGAATTTTTAAGGGTGTTAATATGTCATATCAACCTTGAGGTGAGACTTAGTTATATTAATTATTCCCCTGTCTAACAAACCCATCGCAGGTCACCATCAGACCGACAAGCCTTTCCACTGATTTACAAAAGCGGTTCACCACAGATAGCTTTTCCACTGGAATTGCACCTACTGATGCCAGAGCCAGGTGTTCCAACTCCCAGCCCAAAACCATTCGTCACCTACTTCACCCAAACAGCTTTTTTTTCATCCTGACAACTGACCTAGATCGAATCCCCACCACCAGTCTTGTGACGGAAATGTCAGGACAAAAGTCAATTCCGTCAATCTTTCCCGAGACTGCTCGACACCCTAATTGAGATGAGTTTAGTAACCTCTGCGAAGCTCCTGTTTTGGTCACGTAATCTAGCCTTTTCTCCTATTTTGCCCAGTTTTAATTTTTAGGGACATTCCTCACATCATCAAGCCTTTTCTACTAGACTGTTCTTGCCCCCCCTCCTACGAGTGATATTTTAGGATGTAGCTTGTCTATCTCTTTTTATTCCCTTTGTAAAGGAGCCTTCCTCGGTAGTTCCAAGGGGTCCACCTTTGTTTTTCTCCTTCTTCTGGAGAGACCTACCCGGAAACATCAGACCAGCTTGCACGGGCAACCATCGTCCATCAAAAGAGAGGGAAAAGTAACTTACCACTCACCAGCGAACAGCAGCAAGGAGTACTTGATCCCCAGAACCGGTACTAGCATTAGCATAATAGAAAAAAACGACAAAGAAGTAGAATAGTACATATATCTCCTTCATTGATAAGAGTTTGAATAAAATGTTTTCGAAAGAGAAAAACAATAAATTAATATTGTTATTTGTACTTGAGCTAGTGGTGTCAAATAAAATTAGGTACGAATGAGTAATGTTGATAGATAAAAAACAAATAAGTACACATTTGGTTAATTTGGAATCCTTCAAGCGGATCGAAATTCACACTTATTTCCCTTCATGATGATTTCTTGAAAATAATGAAGTTAAATATATCTGGTCCCAGGTGTTCAAAAATTGCATGCTGACTCAAGTAAAAATACGCCTGGCTGTGAAAACAAGGAAGGCCAACAGTGATGAACAGAAAATTTCCTTCAAACTGAAGTGGGACATCCCCTCAGAGCAGCATGCAAAGATAGTTATATACAAACTATTAAAAAGCAAGCACAATCTTGGGATTTTTTCCAGGAAGAAGGGGGCGGGGCAGGGAGCTAAGCAGTCAATCTATTCAGAGCTAGATATTGGCCTCAATCGAAATACCTTAAGTTGCAAAAGTGAAGATTTTCACAAGCTTCTATTTTTTTTCATATTGACGCTCAAATGTACTGTTTCACCCAACAGGGACACCCGCGCTAAAAGATAGTCAAAAATCCTTATGAAGCCGATCTTTATCTAAAAAATGGTACGAAACGTATTTTGAATCCAAGAAAAATTAGCTTCTGTGAAGTTAAAGCACCTACAACCCCTGCATATGGTAGTGTCGATATACTGCAAGAAGATACTATTTTTGATGTAAGCACTAGATTACTTCTACTACTACTAACAGCTCACTGCAGCACCAAGCCGCCAGAGGCCAACACAGCTACGCACGCTCATTCTCTATCCCAATCTATTAAAAAACCTTCCTTTTTACACCCTCCCAAGAAGTCCCTGTTTCCCCTAATCTTTCCTTACGACATCCTCCCACCCCATTCGGGGACAACCTGCTTTTCGTTTGGCCCTAGATGGTTGGCCGACAAGCACAATCTTTAACAATCTGGCATCCTTCCTTCGCAGAACATTTCATAGCCATTTCATCCCATCCCTCATAATAGCCATAGGAAGCAGGATTGAATCACTTTTTTCGTACAGCTGAGAAGAGCATTTTCAGTACCGAGTACTTAAAATCCTAATTCAAAGCGAATTATCCATCCCCATCCAATTCGAACAACAAAGAGAGGTCATATTTGCTTGGGATATCATGTATCCTTTTTTCAGCCCCTTACCATTGCAGTGAATGACTATAGAGACGTCAAAGAGCGCTTATTTGACTAAAATATTCACTACCTATCCTTTGATGATCAGTGGCTGTTTTAAGACTTGGCAATGCTGCTTTTAGTCGTTAAGATCTCTAAGCCATGCGAATTGCTCTAAATACTGTTTCAAATGATCTTGCTGCAGCGCTTAGAGCTGCGACTTTAATAGACTATAAAGTCTAGCGTATTTATTTGAAGAAATGGGATGAAAACCAACAGAAGTTGGCGATAATTCACGAGATTTTAAAAGATCAGTTAGCTAGAACAGAAAATGTAGCTTTCCAACATATTCCGAGTATGCAAGTATTATCGGAAGCACATAAGATTACAAACGAAGGATTTAAACTCTTTTTTGTCATTAATTAAAAAAAAACTTTTTCCACAAGGCAAGTTTTTCAAAGAAAATTAAAGAGCTCCATTAAGCCAAGAATGAGCAAAAGTAAAGTCAAATAATCTTCCAAGCGTAAAACTACCACAAATCACTATCAGCAAATAAATGATGCTCAAAACGAACAGAAATTACAATAAATAGCCGAGTCAAACTCAAAACGAGCAAAAATTAATAAGAGTAGGGCTGATAACCGCCAAGCCTTCTCAAGATCAGAACACAATTTGTGCTTTACTAAAAAAAAAACAAAAAAAAAAACAAAAAAAAAAACAAAAAAAAAAAAAATGACCGTGGATTGTCAATTAAATTGACATATACTGACATTTCTTCGTTTTTGATAATTTTTCATTTATGAAAGTATGAAAGGTGAAAACATTTCAAACATATTTTGTTTTCACAGGCAGCGCTATTGCGCTGCCTATGATTCATTGATGACCTACAATTAGCCAGTGCTTTCAATTCCTTTCCAGGGCCAATGTTCGATTATGACTGATTGCAGAAGCAAGTACCAATCTGTTACTTTGAATAAAGAATTGGACAGAGCCAGGTCGTCTTTGTTGCTCTCGACTAAAAACCTACAGAGCAAAACATCTCATCTCAAAAGAAGCCACCGATTTCCCGATAAGTGTCGGAATTTTGGCATAACCAACTGGCTTTTCACCAAAAAAAGGTCTGTTCGAGCCGCAAAACCTGAAGACCATAAAACTGAAAAAGATTTGTAAAACAGAGCCTAAAACGGGTTCAAATTAGTCTTTAGAAGACTTAGTATCTCACTCGAATCTATGGGCATATCTGGGATTTGCGAAAAAAAAGGAGAGAAGAGGAGGTACGAAGGAAAAATCTTAGCATTCGTCTCAAGCGTTGTGCTACTAAACCTAATGTATAAAGTATTATAATGATTTTTTTTTCAGTGTTATGATAAAGTAAAATGACCATATTGATTCAAAAAAAGAATTAGTTCCTTTGGATAGATTGCAAAGAATTCGAAAAATCGATGCAGAGCAAGCGGCAAACATGTTTAATTAATCGAACAGGTTTTTCATTGACGACATTAAATATTAACATACGGGATTTTTGCATTAAAACTTGTCATACATACAGTGTTTTTTTTATACTTAAAATTGACAAAAACCCCTATTTAGATAGCTCTAAGCAAGCTGCTATCTACTTTGTACTATCTACTTTGAAATTTTCAGAAAGACCAGAAGGAAAACGAGCCTGTGTTGCCACGGTCACAGGCTCCCTGTGAAACTTCACAGGTTTTTTTGATGGTCACAGGTTCACAGGTTTTTGCCGCCGACTAGTAGAAAGTCACAGGTTTTTGTGCTAAAGATTCCTAATATGACGTAATTTTCTACTAAAAGTTGAATTTTGTTGAGCTTACATTTTCGGATTACTTTGAGTGATTTTGAAACGACATCTATCAAACAGTTCGTGGTAACAAACTGTAAGTAAGGAGCGACCCGGCTCAATGGTAGCCAAAACTCTAGAAAACGGTATTTTGATACAAATAGATACATCAAAAGAATCAGATTTTAATGCTGATTTCAAATATATAAGTTTCATCAAGTTTAATTCTACCCATCAAAAGTTAGGCGCCTGAGAAAATTTGGCTGATTTTCGAAAAAAGGAGGAAAGACCCCCTTAAAGTTATAGAACCTTAATGAAAATCGCACCATCATATTCAGCGTATCAGAGAACCCTACTGTAGAGGTTTCAAGCTCCCATCTACAAAAATGTGGAATTTTGCATTTTTTGCCAGAAGAAAGATCACGGGTGCGTGTTTATTTGTTTGTTTTTTTTTTCCCCAGGGGTGATCGTATCGACCCAGTTGTCCTAGAATATCGTGGGAGGGCTCATTGGAATGGAAATTAAAAGTTCTAGTGCCCTTTTTAAGTGACCAAACAAATGGAGGGCAACTAGGCCCCCTCCCTCGCTCATTTTTTTCCCAAAGTCACCTGATCAAAATTTTGAGATAGCCATTTTGTTCAGCATGTTCGAAAATATAATAAGTATGTCTTTTAGGATGACTTAATCCCCCGAAATTCCCGGGGGGAGGGCTGAAAGTTATGAACTTTACCCAATGTTAACATATAGTATTGGTTATTTGGAAGTATACAGACGTTTTCAGGGGAGATTTTTCCTGGTAGTGGGGGAGGGGGGGTGGGTCGGGGTTATGTGGGAGGATCTTTCCATGAAGGAAGTTTTCACGGGGAAGGGACATTGCTATGAAGGGGACGCCGGACTTCCCAGCATTATTTAAAAAAAGATCAGAAATTTAATATAAAAAAACAAGTATTTCAACTGCAATAGCAGCAACATCGAAACTTCAAACGAACAGAAAATATTACATATATGATTGGGTTCACCCCGTAGTCAATACGTCGCTCTTTAAGCCAAAGATTTTTTAGTACTTTCATAAGAGCTATTTATTCTAATTAACGGCCTTTGTGATTAAGCGGTCATTTTTAAAGAATTGGAACAAAATTCTAACTGTCGCTTAAAGAGCAAGGTATTGACTAGGGGGCGAACCCCCTAATAAACAAATTAAAAATATATGAATATAGAAGCTCGTTACGTAAGTTAATTCGTAAGTTACGTATATTTATTACTAATAAAAACGTTCGTAAATAAAATTAAACAAGTTTCGAGAAAGCCATTTAACTAAATAAAAGTAAATTGATATGAAAATTTTGTTTTAATTATTCATGTACGGTGAGCCAAGATCAAAACCTGCATTTATTCAAAAACGTTCAAAAATTAAATAAAAAAACAAGTTTTTTAAACTGAAAGTAAGGAGCGACATTAAAACTTAAAACGAACAGAAATTATTCCGTATATGAAAGGGACTGTCCCCTCCTCAACGCCTCGCTCTTTACGCTAAAGTTTGACTCTGTCTCACAACTTTATTTTTTAAAACAATAAAAAACTTTAGCGTAAAGAGCGAGGCGTTGAGGAGGGGACAGTCCCTTTCATATACGTATATTTATTACAAATAAAAACGTTCGTAAATAAAATTAAACAAGTTTCGAGAAAGCCATTTAACTAAATAAAAGTAAATTGATATGAAATTTTTTTTTAATTATTCATGTACGGTGAGCCAAGATCAAAACCTGCTTTTATTCAAAAACGTTCAAAAATTAAATAAAAAAAACAAGTTTTTTAAACTGAAAGTAAGGAGCGACATTAAAACTTAAAACGAACAGAAATTATTCCGTATATGAAAGGGACTGTCCCCTCCTCAACGCCTCGCTCTTTACGCTAAAGTTTGACTCTGTCTCACAACTTTATTTTTTAAAACAATAAAAAACTTTAGCGTAAAGAGCGAGGCGTTGAGGAGGGGACAGTCCCTTTCATATACGGAATAATTTCTGTGTTTTAATGTCGCTCCTTACTTTTAGTTTAAAAAAACTTGTTTTTTTTATTTAATTAATCATAAATCCAAAGCTTCATTGCATTTTTCAGGGTCTTTTTGTGAAATTTGGAAGATTTATTTGCGCGACAAAGAAATGTTATGTTAAATCTGAATAGTCACCATTCCTGGATCAGTGTGATTCGAATATTTTTTCGCACCAATTTTCTATTTTCAATTCATATGCGGAGTAATTTCTGTTCGTTTTGGGTTTTAGTGTCGCTCCTTACTTTCGGTTTAAGAAACTTGTTTTTTTTTTTTTTTTTTTTTTTTTTTTTTTTTTTTTTTTTTTTTTTTTTTTTTTTTTTTTTTTTTTTTTTTTTTTTTTTTTTTTTTTTTATTTAATTTTTGAACGTTTTTTAATAAATGCAGGTTTTGATCTTGGCTCACCGTACATGAATAATTAAAACAAAATTTTCATATTAATTTACTTTTATTTAGTAAAATGGCTTTCTCGAAACTTGTTTAATTTTATTTACGAACGTTTTTATTAGTAATAAATATACGTATATGGGGGGGACTGTCCCCTCCTCAACGCCTCGCTCTTTACGCTAGAGTTTTTTATTGTTTTAAAAAATAAAGTTGTGAGACAGAGTCAAACTTTGGCGTGGGGGGCGGGCGTTGAGGAGGGGACAGTCCCTTTCATATACGGAATAATTTCTGTTCGTTTTAAGTTTTAATGTCGCTCCTTACTTTCAGTTTAAAAAACTTGTTTTTTTATTTAATTTTTGAACGTTTTTGAATAAATGCAGGTTTTGATCTTGGCTCACCGTACATGAATAACTAAAACAAAATTTTCATATTAATTTACTTTTATTTAGTTAAATGGCTTTCTCGAAACTTGTTTAATTTTATTTACGAACGTTTTTATTAGTAATAAATATACGTAACTTACGAATTAACTTACGTAACGAAGTTCTATATTCATATATTTTTAATTTGTTTATTAGGGGGTTCGCCCCTAGTCAATACCTTGCTCTTTAAGCGAAAGTTCGAATTTTGTTCCAATTCTTTAAAAATGACCGCTTAATCACAAAGGCCGTTAATTAGAATAAATAGCTCTTATGAAAGTACTAAAAAATCTTTGGCTTAAAGAGCGAGGTATTGACTACGGGGTGAACCCAATCATATATGTAATATTTTCTGTTCGTTTGAAGTTTCGATGTTGCTGCTATTGCAGTTGAAATACTTGTTTTTTTATATTAAATTTCTGATTTTTTTTTAAATAATGCTGGGAAGTCCGGCGTCCCCTTCATAGCAATGTCCCTTCATGGAAATATCCTCCCCCATAACCCCCGACCCAGCCACCCCCTCCCCCACTACCGGGAAAAATCTCCCCTGAAAACGTCTGTATACTTCCAAATAACCAATACTATATGTTAACATTGGGTAAAGTTCATAACTTTCAGCCCTCCCCCCGGGAATTTTGGGGGATTAAGTCATCCTAAAAGACATACTTATTATATTTTCGAACATGCTGAACAAAATGGCTATCTCAAAATTTTGATCAGGTGACTTTGGGAAAAAAATGAGCGTGGGAGGGGGCCTAGTTGCCCTCCATTTTTTTGGTCACTTAAAAAGGGCACTAGAACTTTTAATTTCCATTCCAATGAGCCCTCCCACGATATTCTAGGACAACTGGGTCGATACGATCACCCCTGGGAAAAAAAAAAAAAAAAAAAAACAAACAAACAAATAAACACGCACCCGTGATCTTTCTTCTGGCAAAAAATGCAAAATTCCACATTTTTGTAGATGGGAGCTTGAAACCTCTACAGTAGGGTTCTCTGATACGCTGAATATGATAGTGTGATTTTCATTAAGGTTCTATAACTTTTAGGGGGTCTTTCCTCCTTTTTTCAAAAATCAGCCAAATTTTCTCAGGCGCCTAACTTTTGATGGGTAGAATTAAACTTGATGAAACTTATATATTTGAAATCAGCATTAAAATCTGATTCTTTTGATGTATCTATTTGTATCAAAATACCGTTTTCTAGAGTTTCGGTTACCATTGAGCCGGGTCGCTCCTTACTTACAGTTCGTTACCACGAACTGTTTGATTAAATTTTTAATTAATTTTTTATTCTGACAATTTTTACTTAATCATTAATTGTTAAATCTAGTGTTTTTGATTTTGATGCGAATCTCATAGTTACCTCGTCAATTTACAGAGCAAAGAAAGTACTTTTTTATTGGTGAATTAGATTTTCATTTCATACAAAGAAAGAATTCGCAATCTACTAAGTATTTGTTCTTAAAAATGTTTTCAAGAATATAAATTCGAGAGCTTCATGGCTTTTTGCCAATATTACATTGGAATGGGAGTTATATCATTGTTGTTATAAATGCAACATTAACGACAAAAGCTGAATTTATTCTAAAATATTGCCTGCCTTTTTTTGTAATCAGATTTCCAACAGTTATGTAGAAGTTAGGCTTTAGATAAAAAATTCACACCCGGAGGTGGTCAAAGTTTTACTCCCACCCCAAAAAATTACTTAAAAAAAAATTGAGCATTCATAAATATGATGAACTAATTCAAAGCTTAAGCTGCCCTGCCCCTAGATAAGGATATAATAAATCCTGTACCAATGGATAATGTACCCTGGGAGTCTGTATCTAGGAGGGGATCTGAGTTTTACCCCCCCCCCCCCCGAAATGTTGTCTGACTCGTAAAGCGTAACAAAAATGCATACAAACAAATTTTGATGCGTTTTTTTATGCCCTCCCCGCCCCGAACCAATTCCTGAATATGCCTCTGCTGGGAGTAACTAGTCCCTGAACAGTGAACACATAAATTGGAATTAATTTTGGATTGCATTGTCTCTTCAGCCATCTCTTCAGCCTCTGCAGGTGTCTTTATGTTTTAGAGAAGTTTTTTTTTTTTTTTTTTTTTTTTTTTTTTTTTTTTTTTTTTTTTTTTTTTTTTTTTTTTTTTTTTTTTTTTTTTTATGTCAGGCGAGAGTCCACTTGGAAGATGATCGGCGGCACACCGCCGGCGTGATCAATGTTGACCGCAAACATTAATGTTTTCATCAGTCTTTCTCAAATCACAGCTTAAATTTACATCAGACTCGAGCCTATTAATGAGTTCAAAAATTCACAAGTCGCTGGCTGGAAACTGGTCTTCTTCGTTATTCATCAAGAGAAGTAGAAATCTGGTAGAAACGAAATGGCTGTGGCGTTTCAGAACCCTTGCATAATACGAGTAGTTGAAGTATCTATTAGCTATGTATTCTTAACATAAATAATCATCAAAATTAGCATTTTTTTTTTCATCGAGCATTACTGCATACAAAACTTCAAATACCGTGTCACAAAATTCCTTAGTTTCTGGGTAAAAACTATGAATATAACTTTGAACTTATAAGCTCCATAATGCCCTTTGCCTATATTTGTTTTGTCACCTTTAAAACAGTTGAAATGGGCGACTTTGATATTAATTGTTTTTTTGCTCTTTTGGATTTCTAAAAAGCCTTCTTGTATTAAAAACTGGTTTTTAATAATAATTTAAAAAAAATGTATTTTAAAGTTTTTCTTTGGCTTCTTTATAGAATATATGTCATGTAGGCTAAGGCTGAACTGCTGTTTTTTTATTGCTTTTGGCTGCTCTTTTGGATATTATTCATTTTTTCATTTGGGATTCATTCCAAATTACAAACTCATAAATACCTAATATCAGTCAAATTATAAATTGCATCTAAAAGGAGTAAATTTATCAAATTGAAAAATACATGATGAACACTTCACATGAGAACACTTCAATTACAATGAAACAAAAAATATTTAATGGTTTATTTGGTATGAAGAAAAATTAAGTGCCAGCTATTTTCTTAGGTAAAAAATTAAAAGCTCATGCGTTTTAAATGTAATTAAATGAAAGAATATGCAGACTGAAGTAGCTCCAGGAAGATGTTGAGATTTTCTTCCCAGTTCTTCACAAAAAATGCTTTTATTGACAAGGCAAATATGTTATTCCATTGCAGATAACCAGCTGTAAGTTTACCAAGCTAAGTAAAAGACCTGTGATGCATAGAATCTTTTTAGGTCCTAAAAATAAAGAAAAAGGTAGAAATAGTAGCTTGGCAATGCCTTTAAAGGTTATATTTTTGGTCATAGATTTACTTTTGCAAGTTATATTTGCATAACTCTTTTACTTCTCAAGATAGTAAGAATCCTGATATAACTTAGATAGGCCTAGTCAGTGAGTTACACATATTTATAAGTAGTAGGTTAAATATGTCACTGAGTTATATATTTCTGTATATAACTTATATAGGCCTAGTCAGTGAGTTACACATATTTATAAGCAGTAGGCTAAATATGTCACTCAGTTATATATTTCTGTATATAACTTATATAGGCCTAGTCAGTGAGTTACACATATTTTAAGTAGTAGGCTAAATATGTCACTCAGTTATATATTTCTGTATATAACTTAGATAGGCCTAGTCAGTGAGTTACACATATTTATAAGTAGTAGGTTAAATATGTCACTGAGTTATATATTTCTGTATATAACTTATATGCCTAGTCTGTGAGTTACACATATTTATAAGCAGTAGGCTAAATATGTCACTCAGTTATATATTTTTGTATATAACTTATATAGGCCTAGTCAGTGAGTTATACATATTTTAAGTAGTAGGCTAAATTTGTCACTCAGTTATATATTTCTGTATATAACTTAAATAGGCCTAGTCAGTGAGTTACACATATTTATAAGTAGTAGGTTAAATATGTCACTGAGTTATATATTTATGTATATAACTTGTATGCCTAGTCATTGAGTTACACATATTTATAAGCAGTAGGATAAATATGTCACTCAGTTATATATTTCTGTATATAACTTATATAGGCCTAGTCAGTGAGTTACACATATTTATAAGTAGTAGGCTAAATATGTCACTCAGTTATATATTTCTGTATATAACTTAGATAGGCCTAGTCAGTGAGTTACACATATTTATAAGTAGTAGGCTAAATTTGTCACTGAGTTATATATTTCTGTATATAACTTATATAGGCCTAGTCAGTGAGTTACACATATTTTAAGTAGTAGGCTAAATATGTCACTGAGTTATATATTTCTGTATATAACTTATATGCCTAGTCAGTCAGTTACACATATTTATAAGTAGTAGGCTAAATATGTCACTCAGTTATATATTTCTGTATATAACATATATAGGCCTAGTCTGTGAGTTACACATATTTATAAGTAGTAGGTTTAATGTGTCACTGAGTTATATATTTCTGTATATAACTAATATAGGCCTAGTCAGTGAGTTATGTATATTTATAAGTAGTAGGTTAAATATGTCACTGAGTTATTGCCTTTGCAAAACAAAAGTGATCCGTTTATCTGGCCTCCCCCAGGCCATTCAGCATGTCCCCAGGTGGCGATAGGGGAACACTCTACAGATATGTAGGGTACCTCCATAGGAGGCATGGACCAAGGGGGGACCTTGTCCCTGGGGGTCCATAATAGAATCTGGGGCACCCTTGCCCGGGGTCATAAATACAGGCGGAGGAGGAAGAAGGCCCCTCAAATGTACACTCAAAAGGGCCCACTTGTTTATCCACAAGTTCCATGAGTTGCAAACCTTCTCCCAGCAATGGGTTAAATTGCATGGTGATGCAGAACACCATCGCGGGAGGATCCTCTATAGGAGGACAACTGTGGCAGGGCGTAAGATCCAGATCTATGGACAACGGCCTCTGCAAAGGGCTGCCTCGACCTTTTCGGGGTACCTGCAAGACTGGGGACCTTGCGGTCAACTCTATTCCCACTTGAGGAGTGGCGCCCCTCGAGGAAATTATAGCCTAGTAAACGACACAGCATTCGCACGGGATTCTGACTAATGGACAATTCTTCTGGGATTGGTATGTTTTGATGGGCGTCTTTGGGCTGAAAAACCTCTTCCTAGCTAATTTATCTATTACGGGTTGCCTCCCCGTAGTAGCATAATATTTGTAGGCATGAATATATAATGAGTCGGAGGTAATAGGCTTGAGATTGTCTGTGCAGGATTTCGACTCTTGTTGATAGAAGAGCATCGCCAAGCGCTGAAAACCATGTTGTGACCAAGATGGGCCCAGGATTGCACAAAGCCTCCATTCATGGAGGTCCCAGGGACTTCTTGCTGTCCGGTTCTAAGCCGGCTTAAGCACTTCGGTGTAGACTTGAGAAGATATGTGATCCCCGTCCTGCACTGGTATCCGGGATCATTGCTTTTCCTGAGGCGAAAAAAATTTCAATGATTTAAAGAACATGAAAATTGGAACTTGGAATGTTACGACATTAAAAAATGACTATCGTATCGACATTTTGACTGACGAATTCCGACGATTCGAACTGGATCTATTAGGAGTTTCAGAAACTCATATCCCAGGGGTAGGAAGCATGAAATTAGGTGATATAGAATTTGTTTACTCAGGCAGGAAGGATGGGTTACATAGACAGGGAGTAGGGCTCATGATGAATAAGGAAGCTGCTAAGTCTTGTTTAGGCTGGGAAGGTATTAATAATAGAATACTAATTGCTCATTTTATGACTAGAAAGTTCAAGGTATCAGTTATAGTAGTATACGCCCCTGTAGAACCGACTGATGGAGATACTAGTGACTCAGATGAATTTTACTTACAGTTACAGGAGCAAATAGACAAGGTCCCAGGTAGAAATATGATGTTATTGCTGGGAGATTTTAACGCCCAGGTTGGTAGAAATATGGATAGATGGTATCCCAGCTTAGGTAAATTTGGTGTAGGAAAAGAAAACAGTAATGGATACAGACTTTTGCAATTTTGTAGGTATAACAATCTAGTTATAACCAATACGGTGTTTGGTCATAAAATGGCTCATAAGCTAACATGGTATTCACGTGATGGTAAGACAGCAAACCTTATTGATTATGTTATAGTAAATCGAAGACTGGCAGGATCAATACAAGATACTAGGGTATATAGGAGTGCTGTTATTGATGTTAAAAGTAAAGATCACCATCTAGTAGTGTCAAGGGTTAATTTAAAGCTGAAATATCGGAAGGGTAATTACCTCCCGGGAAGTTATGATGTTAGTAGACTCCAGGATGAGAATTTGAGAGAAACTTTCCAGGAACAGTTGAATACTAAACTTGAGAGCTTAAAATTTGATAATGTGGAAGATGGTTGGAATAATTTTAGAAAAATAATTTGTGAAGTTGCTGAAGGTGTATTAGGGAAGAAAGCTAGAACTGCAGCTAAGAATATTAGTGAAAAAGCTTTAAGTTTAATAGAAAGGAGAAAGGACTTGTACAAGAATTATCTGAGTGATAGATCACATGAAAACAAAAGAAATGTAAAGAAAGTGGAGAAAGCATTGAAATATGAACTAAGGAGGTGTGAAGTGGAGGCCATGGATAAAATTGCCGAGGATTTAGAAGATGCAGCTAGACGGCATAATAGTAAAATATTGTACTGGCACGTTAACAAATTGAGAGGTAGTAGTCAATCCGGACTTGTCCCAGTTAAAGATAGGAATGGGGTGGCAATTAGCGATAAGACAAAAGCTAAAGCGAGATGGGCCGAACATTTTGAGAATTTGCTTAACCGAGATAGAGTTGCAGGAAAAAATATAGAGGAAAATGAAAAAGTTTGTGATACCTTGGATGTGAAGGAAGATTTGTTTTGTGAGGAGGAATTAGAAACAGTACTAAAAGGATTAAAGAATAATAAGGCTCCAGGTGCTGATAGGGTAGTAAATGAGTTTCTTAAATATGGTGGCTCTGAGGTTAGAAATAAGTTATTGGAGATTATGAATATGATTTTTGAAAAAGGGGAAGTACCTAATGATTTTAGGAAAACCTTAATTAAGCCACTTTATAAGAAAGGTGATAAAAGTGAGTGTGGTAATTATCGAGGCATTAGTCTGGTCTCTGTAGGTAGCAAATTGCTTAGTAATATGATACTTTTTAGACTGAGAGATGCCGTAGACAAAGTTTTAAGAGAAGAGCAGTGCGGTTTTAGAAAAGGTAGAGGATGTGTTGACCAAATTTTCACTCTTAGGTTAATAATTGAGAAGTGCCTAAGTTTTCAAACACCTTTGGTCCTTAGTTTTATAGATTATGAGCAAGCGTTCGATTCTGTTGATAGAGGAGCTTTAGTAAAGGTTTTATCCTTGTATGGTATACCAGACAAATACATTAAAGTGATTAGTGCTATGTACGAGAATAACACTGCTGCGGTTAAGGTAGGAAATGAGGTTAGCAGCTGGTTTTGTATTAAATCAGGAGTTAAGCAGGGTTGTGTTCTATCCCCCTTTATATGGATTATTTTGATGGACTTTGTTTTAAGGAGCACAGGAAAGGCAATGGGAGACCACGGAATCAAATGGGGAGGAAAAAGTCTCCTGGACTTGGATTATGCTGATGATTTAAGCATCCTAGATGAAAGTGTGAGCAAAATGAATGAAGTTTTAGAGGTTTTGCGAGTTCAGGGTGCTAGTATTGGTTTGAAAATTAATGTTAGGAAGACCAAGTCACTAAGGCTAGGAATAAGTGAAGATGAAAAGGTGACGTTGGGTAATGAAAAGATTGATCAGGTGGGCAGTTTCACTTACCTTGGTAGTATTATTAGTAAAGATGGTGGGAGCAGTGAAGATGTTAAAAATAGAATAGCCAAGGCTCAGGGTGTTTTTTCACAGTTAAAAAAAGTCTGGAAGAATAGGAAGATAAGTCTGCAAACCAAGATTAGAATCTTAGAAGCTACAGTGATGACAGTGGTCAAATATGGCTCTGAAGCATGGACGCTCCGAAAAGCGGATGAAGATTTGCTAGATGTTTTCCAGAGAAATTGCTTAAGGATTGTTCTGGGTACCCGGCTGACTGACCGTATTTCAAACAATAGGCTATACGAAAAATGTGGTTCAATACCACTTTCTAGGTCTATAATGAAAGAAAGGTTGAGGTGGTTAGGGCATGTTGTTCGGATGAAGGATGACAGATTGCCGAAGATTGTTCTTTTCGGCCAACCATCTAGGGCTAAACGGAAAGCAGGTCGTCCCCGTCTGGGTTGGGAGGACGTCATAAAGAAAGATTTAAAGGAAATGGGAACTTCGTGGGCGGGTGTAAAAAGGGAGGCTTTGGATAGATTGGGGTGGAGGAGGAGCGTGCGTAGCTGTGTTGGCCTCAGGCGGCTTGGTGCTGCGATGAGTTGTTAGTAGTAGTAGTAGTAGTAGTATTCAACGTTTGGTAACTATGGGCCGAGGTTCGCTCTTTACTGGGTTCCAGCTACATAGTAACAATCGTATATGTCTGTGTAGAAAAAGAAAAATCAAAAGAAAGGGATTGATTGAACTCATGACCATTACAATAAGCATCAAACTGAATCTACTTTGAAAATATATTGGGCTTGAGAATTTGACTTCACTGGTCTATGCCAGAGATAATTCAGTTAGAAGATAATATTATACTCCCATATAGTCAATTGGGCACACAAAATTACAGCCATTTCTGCTTGGATATTTATCACTTACTACGAATTGTTCAAACTTTCCATACTTTATCTATAAAGTATAGATAAGGAAAACAGCCATCTGTTATTGAAATATTCGTCACTTGCTACGATTTGGTCGTACTTCCCATAGTTTAGCCATAGAACGAGCCATAGATTAATGGTTTGCTATACCATCTATTGATTGGATATTTTGAGTTCTGGACGCTTTCCGGAGCTATCCAAAATAGTCAGTGCAATATCTTCTTGTTAAATTATCTTTGATCTATGCTACTAATCCGAAATTACGCCGTGTTTAGACGGACTGATTATTCGTCGATAATTGACTATTCGGCGACAAAAAACGACCGTTTTTACAAAGAATCGGCCAACTTTCTTCTAAAGAAAGTTCCTAGTTGCTCGTCAATTTTGAAGAAATCAGCCGATTGGAGAGTAGAAATTGTAAATGTCAAATTGCGTAAACAAGATTACTGAATTGATCACCCATGTTCAAGGGTACAAGCTTCTCTATAACCCAGCAGATTTTCATTACGAAAAGAAAAAAAGAAGGAAAAAAATTTGAAACATTTTACTGTGAATTTCTCACTGCCCACTTCCGAATAGTTCATGTTCTCTGCCAAGAATCGGTCGATTTCTTATGGTCACGTTCGAAAGCGATGGCAATGGAAAACGGTCGATTTTTCATGCAAAATCAGTCCGTCTAAACACGGCATTACTTCCGTTGACTACCTGTTTTTTTCTCAATATATCTCTGACTTGTAAGCTACGATCTCAGCACTTTGAAAGCAGAATAAATTGGCAATGGAATGTTATCCTTCGCGTGACACATAAATGCTCTTTTGGCCTTCCCTTAAACAGATACTAAAAGGATAATATTAAAGTTTGAGCGTAGCACATCTGGGGACCCCAAATCTTACTACGTTGATAATTTTGTTCAGACGTGGCTAGACCTTTGGTTACTTGTGCACCCCACAATCTTTTTTAGTCCCTGTTCCTTTTAAGGTTCAACCTTTAGGACTTAGCCTATCTAACTATTAAAGAAACTATTTAACATTTAAAGTTTTTTACTGATACTGACAAAATTCCATCACAATCGCTAACCGTCGATTCATCGACAAAACCGTCGTTTCATCGACAAAAACCGTCATTTTATCGACTAAAAGCGTCATTACATAGATAATTCCGCCACAATCACTAACCGTCACTTCATCGACAAAAAAGCGTCATTTCATCGACAAAATCCGTCATTGCATTGTCACAAATCGGTCCACAACGTTGATAGTCATAACATCGACACGTGGTCTCATCGACAGTCACAATCTACTCGTCACAACGTTGACAGCCATAACATCGACACGTCATTTCATCTAAAAAAAAACGTTCGACGAAATGACGTGTCGATATTATGGTTGTCGACGTTGAGACGGGTAGCGATTGTAACTGCCGATGAACTGATGTGTTGATGTTATGGCTGTCGAAGAGTTGACGTGTCGACGAAATGACAGATTTTCCTTGTCGACAAAATGACGTTTAGTGCTTGTGACTGTTATACGAAATGGTAAAGCCCCCATTGGGTTCAGGGAAAAAACCCTAGTAGTAAATTTTGTTGATAGGCTATGTCGTTCTTGCTTAAAAAAGGGAAGTTTTCTGGTCATATCGAATTAAAATTATAATTAAAATTCAAACAAAAATTCAACAAAAATTACGAAGTTGAAATTAGAATTAAACAAATTAGAATACAAATTAAGCGAATTGAAATTCGAATTAAAAAAATTCAGATAAACTTAAAAGAAACGGAGCTAAATGTGGTAATTTTAATTTTGATTCGATGTGACCCGAAATCACCCGTAAAAAATTGAAATTAAAATTAATCCACATTTAGGTTTCAAAAACTCAGAAAAAGTTTCACTGCCATTAACTTTGACATGAAGACGAAGAATCAACCCATATTTAATATGACCTCTAGTCATTTCTAAGGCCACATTTTCCCACGTGGTCTTTAAGGAAAATCCTATGCGTCTGAACTTAAGTTGCAATTACATGATGCGGAAAACCGTGCGGAGGTGATCACACCGTTTTCCATGTGGATTGAACAATATTATTTTCAACTTTAAAACCATGTAGGTCATCGTAGGTAAAAATAGACATTTCGTTGCTACAGCCGTTCGGACCTTGTCGCACCCAAAGATCCTTAATAGCTACGAAGAGCAAACGACTCCTATCTTTTTTGCATAACTAATGCAATTGTCGAACTGAAAATGACTCTCGATGACTGGTCCTTTACTTTTTGACTAAGATTTTTGACTGGTATCGATACAAAATTTCGCTCTGTTGACATTCTCGATGACGATATCTTTCTCCCATCTATTGAAATTGAACAGGCACTACATTTAATTTATCGGTAGCGTTATGCCCGTGCCACATTATAGTCACAATTGTCGATAAAGTCAAAATTACGCACGACTACAGCGCCAATTACGTTCACCGTTCGTAATTTCACGAGTTGAACCTTGTTCTACTTTCAAACATAAATTTCTTGACTGACCAATCAGAGTTAATATTCAAGGCATACTTTCTAAAACTAGAAAGGTTTTTCTATCTGGGAGAGGAATCTGACGCAAGTTAAAAAGACTTCGTATTAGTAGAGAGCAGTAGGACACAAATTACTGTTGGTGCAAACTCTTCAAACTAATTTCTTGCAATTTTATTTTGTTTCCTTTTTAAATACAAGTGTGATGCTAAAATCAACAAAATTGTATCATTCATGCCCGTGCCACATTATAGTCACACTTGTCGATAAAATCAAAATTACGCACGACTACAGCGCCAATTACGTTCGTCGTTCGTAATTTCACGAGTTGAACATTGTTCAACTTTCAAACATAAATTTCTTGATTGACCAACCTGAGTCAAGGTTTATAAGGCATAATTTTTAAAACTAGAAAAGATGGAAACTTAGAACAGCGGTTTTCTATTTGGGAGAGGAATCTGACAAAATTTAAGAAGATTTATGCCCGTGCCACATTATAGTCACACTTGTCGATAAAATCAAAATTACGCACGACTACAGCGCCAATTACGTTCGCCGTTCGTAATTTCTCGAGTTGAACCTTGTTCAACTTTCAAGCATAAATTTCTTGACTGACCAATCAGAGTAAAGGTTTAAGGCCTACTTTTTAAAACTAGAAAAGATGGAACCTTATAACAGCGAATTTTCTATCTGGGAGAGTAATCTGACAAAAGTTAAGAAGACTTAGTATTGGTAGAGAACAGTTGGACACAAATTGCTGTTGGTGCAAACTCTTTAAACTAATTTCTGGCAATTTTAATTTTTTGCTTTTCAAATATAAGTGTGACGCCAAAATAAAGAAAATTACCTTGTCATTCATGATATTTGGCTTTCTTTATCGATAGATGTGACTATGTGGCACGGGCATTAGTATTAGTAGAGAACAGCTGGACACAAATTACTGTTGGTGTAAACTATTTAAACTACTTTCTTGCAATTTAAATTTTTTGCTTTTTAAATACAAGTGTGACGCTAAAATCAAGAAAATCGCCTTGTCATTCATGATATTTGGCATTTTTTGTCAATAGATGTGACTATGATGTGGCACGGGCAGTAAAGTAAAAGCTGGAAATACCTGCAGAAGTAATGCAGGGAACAGAGCATTAGGTACTATGCCTCTCGATTTTGCATGACATGTTTCGGGCCAGAAGCAGATCTTCCCAGGTTTAAATATCTTTGCTAGTAGCGTTCTAGCGTTGCTACTTCGGAGTACCAAAAGTAAATTGTAGTAAGAAGGCCTGAACACGCTCTGAAAGTGGTTACAGGTTTTTTGGCACTTTTTTCACACTTTTTTTTGTTTTGAAAATTCGTAGTGGCAACACTGAAACGAGCGGAGCGTCCTTGCCCACGCATCCTATGTGCGTAATTCGATCACTTCTGTTACGCCCTGATTAACGATATACAAATAAAAAAAAGAGACAAATTTTCACAGATGTTTACTTTATACACCATCCGTCACACTTGTTTTTTTTTTTTTAGGGGTTTAGAATGGGATGAAAACACTTCCTTCTTCAAAGCTCAAAATTGAAGCGGAAAAAAACATTCTCATATGGCAAAATAGAACTGGTGATAATTGCTAGAATTTACAGCTTTATTCTTTAGGACTCTGGCTAATTGCCCCCCCCCTCCATGTATCACAGGGCCTAAAAGCATGCACTTCCGTGTCAAGCTCTATTCAAATCGATCGACTTCGAATCAAGTATAAAATAATTTCTAAGAGCACATTATCTATACATGAAAAAATAAAAAAATAATGTGAAGAAAAATCGGCGATATTTCCAGCCAGTGATAAAGGAAACAAAATAAAAAAATTGTAAAGATAAACAATGAGGGTATTTCCAGCCAGCAAAAAAAGGAAACTGACTTTTGTGCACTGAGGATGGTCAAGCGGAGGTCTTGACGAAATATACGCACATTTATCCTTTCTTTTATGACTGGCTGGAAATATCCATATTTTTTCTTCTTCACAACCTTTTTTGTCAAATTAAGTATCTCTTGGAAAATACAGCAATTAAATTAGAGTATAATCATGTCTGGTGTAGAAATACTCACCTTAGTCTTGCTGCTTTTATTTCGAGGGAAACTAGAAACTAGTAAAAAGGGAGGGATGTATTATTCGCTTCAGTAACTTCGTTCTTAGCGTAGGATGAGGCTTCATGTGGACCAGATAAGAGTCTAGAGTAAATTACGGTGTTGAATTAGCCCTAAATGATTGGCACGATGTCAAAAACAAACGACGGTTTTGAGCATTTTAATTTTTTTTTTGAAAAGTTATAGCTCCTCTCGAGGAAGAAGAGCAGAAAAGGAAAAACAATATCCCCATGTTCACATCAATTTTGTTATAAGCCAATAGTTAGGTATAGCATAAACAGGATATGCGAAGGTAGTTACGCTCCAATTAAAGCTCTGGTCAACATCTTTCGCATCAAAACAGAGGCTTGAGATACTAAAGTGACCGGAAAGTTAGACTGGATCCTATCATCAAACTATCTTAAAGTGTAGATTCCCCTAATGGATTTATTCAAACTCTCACAAATTCTTCACACCCCATATGAGGATATTACGCATAGTTTAAAATCTAAACCTATTAAAACGCAATATTGTGGTTTAGAGTGTCAATAGCGCTGACAGTGATAACTGATACTTTCCCATCAATATTTAAAGTGTAGACGAATTTTGAAATCTTTCCCTGACCCCAATATCATTAAATAGTAGATCAAATGAAATTGGAAACAAGCCCATATATAGGATTTTGGTTGGGGGGAGGGTTACAGAAAAAATTAAAAAACGCATAAAAAATTTGTTTATATGCATTTTTGTTATGTTTTTACGAGTCAGACAAAATTTCAGAGGGGGGGGGGTAAAACCCTCCTAACCACACCCCTGGATACGGCCTTGATTGGAACAAATGAAAGCGGCAAAAACAACAATTTTCGAATTGGGCACTCAAGGTTTTAACATAAGTTTTGTAAGGAGACGAACATAGACAAAAAGCAAGGCAATTTTAACAGCAAGTAAATACTAGAAACTTGACAATTTGTTGTTTTCCTCTTGAATTCTGGTTAGAGCTTGATAGAAATTGTCTTAATAGACGATCAGTAGTTTTCATCTTATTCATCTAACAGCAATCAGCCAAACTACAAACTGCTTTAGTACGACATAGCTAACCATCAAAAAGTGGCGCCAATTCACGGAAATGTTGGGGTGGGGGCAAAATGTAATTTCAAAACCTAGGAGGGGGGTGGGGTTGGTAAAAATAAATATTCTATAAAAACAGTTTGGCTCTTTTGCATCGCACATTTTATATCAAAACATTCAGTCAACATCCTAATTTCAAATGCATCACTGTGATTCCTCATGTTTATACACTTACATTGCTTGATTGTTTGCGTTACTTTTATCCTCCAAAATACTCCGATACAGGGGCGAAAGCAGGAAGGGTGATCAAGGCCCTTTCCGTCAGTGTCCGAACTTTCCCCCAAATTTGTGGGCGCTTTCATTTAGATTATCAAATAAGAATTGTTTTTTTTTATAGTTACCACCCCAAATGCCTGCAAACGTGCTTGCTGTGATACATAAAGAATATCACTGTAATTAGGTACGCAAAAGGAAGGGGAAGGAGGCTTCAGACATGTATCCAGAAAATCCAAAATCTGGAGCTGGTTTGTCCTGTCCTTTTTTGAATTTTTGTCCTTTTTTTACCCCCTCCTCCCCCTCCATAAATATGGGGTTTACATAATAAATTTACGCCTACTTGCTTGATCGTGATATACAAACATGTGCGTAAGTTGATGGATAAATTATGATAAGTGATATAAAAACAGAAGTTTTGCAAGTGAAACTTTAATCCCTGAAGTTAGAAACAAGGAAGAAGGGCAATTTATGGAAGAACAAAAAGAGGCGAAACGACGAAACAAACAAGTGTTTAGTTTCGATCAGACAGGTGAAATGACTTAGCGTTTGTTTTATAGCGAATCACAAGCTAGAATAATTCATCTTGTTTTGTTTAACTAGATTGGTACTATTTGTTAAACAAATATAATAGCAAAAAAAAATCTATTGACAGACTAAAGTCTTTTAAGTTGTCCTTACCTAATCAATACTGTTACCAAGATCATGGCGTGTGTGCCAGCCGCAACCTGATCGATAAATCAATTTTTTTTAATATCGAAGTTCTCACTAGTTTAATGAAAGTGAACCAACAATTGGAAACAAATATAATACTCGCACAAAGCTTGTCAAAATATACAACTAATTATTTTTCGACACTGTTTGCACATAAATTACAAATGCAATTTATGTGCAACTGTTGCACATAAACTGTTGCAATTATGCGACACTGTTGCACATAAATATCATCTTACAATTCAAAATGGCAAGATCAACAAAACAAAATCACTGTTAATTATGGGAAATAATAAAATTTAAAGTTTTCTTTAAAGAAAACACTCCAGCACCGCTAAATTTTTAAAGCCACTAACATTTTTTACAGTGGCAATTCAAAGCACTTTATGTTAAATCTTTTATAAAACTTATATTTAAAGCCCATACCTTCATGATAATGGTAATAAGCTTACCTAAGCTATGGATGTCAGGTAAGCTGAGGTAAGCTTATTACCATTATCATGTACAGAGCCAGGTTGGCCTCAGAGAATATACCCATACCTTCAATCTAAAAACACGTTCTATCAATTGGCTCAGTATTTTTTTTCCATTTTATACAGTTTTCAAGATACATAAAAATTTATGGCTTTTTATTCTAACAGGTTATTTCCTTTCTTCTCACTCACAAAAATAGTTTCAATATCGAATCTTTATTCTAGTAAAACGACTCGAAGCACATTCTTAAGTTATCTGTTCCCCAGTAGAGCCATATTAGATAACATACCGCCTTTTGAATTAAAGTAGCCGATTTTCCCTTAAAAACATTTTTTTTTGTGTATTACAGCGTTGTGTATACAGGTCGTAAATGAGCGAAATAAACAAAAATAAAAAGTCATTTTTATAAAATATTTTTTATAAAAAATAAAAACATTTTTTTTTTAGTTTTTCAGCTCATCTATAAAATCTGTGTAAATTAACATGCTTCTTTTTGAATTACCGCATTCGATTTTTCCTTAAAATTCAAAAACTTGACACAACTTTATCCAGAATTTACGTCACAAATGTTGTGTATTACAGGTCGTAAATGAGCAAAAAAAAAGTCATAACGACCCTAGACAGCCACTGTTTTCCGTCTCTTGGGAATTGGTATTTTTTACTTATATTTTTTAATTAATTGGTACTTATATTTTTTATTGAATATGCATTATATTTTTTTCTTTTGTGAGTAAAATACTTTAGGTCCTCTAATTAACACACAATTTCAACATTGCAAATATATTGACACTGTTCAGCTGCCCGGAATTAAAAGACGTTAATTCGGAAAATTTCTGCGTGGGAAAAAATCTTTAGAACACCTAAAGATTAAAGAAATTCCTGTTTTGGTCGCAACAAAGAGCATTCAAAAAGATGCATATCACCAGAGCTTCGAAGGGTATCTGAATATAGTTTCAAGGAGAGATTAAAATCAATGTGTTTTATAATCGTTATTTCTTGGATTTTCCAAAAACTCCATGGTACCGATCTCAGGAGGAATCCCTTCCCGATTCTAAAATTTCCATATAAAAGGACCTTCCATCGGCTGTGTTGACAAGGATAACTCATATTTTTAAAGTATATAATGCATTTGCCTGTTTTTTTACGTTATACTTATTTCTGTCAAGTAGGATTAAAACCGTGGTAATACATGAGAAGCTTACGGTTTGCGTTTCCAATGACGTTTTTTATAATACCTGAACCCGGAACGCATGTCACTTAAAGAGGCAGTTTTCAGCTGCAAGCAGTTTCTCAATTACAATGTAGCAGTTAATTCGATACCTCAGAGTATCACCCTATCTCGTCCATTACAAACTATTAGTTTCTGTGGCCAAACTATTTAGAAATGAATGGGCGGTTTTGCCATAACCTGTAGAGCTACCGAAGAGATCCGAATAAACGGACAGAAAACTAAAAACCGACACCTACTTTTTTTAGAAATTTTTTTTTGAATTGACAAAATTTAGAAATCCTACTTTTTTTTAGTCTATGAACAGAAACCATTGAATTTCTTTCGCTGTGTGCTGGAGAAAGATATATCAAGTTTTAATGAAGCTTACATCATTACAAAGTGCGAATTTGTTTTTTTTTCGATTAAACGGAGCAGAATTTTTATTTTAAGGTTCAGGAGAGGGCAACCCCTAAAACTATTCTAGCATACCTGCTAGGACAACGCTAAAATCAGCTCAAAGGGTATGTAATTGGGCAATTTGCCAGCTTTGAGATTTCCCTGTGGTGTTGCCCGTTTTTATTGAAAACATTGCCGACACGAGGGAAGTAAAATTCCATTGTCTTTTCAATAAAATTTCATAATTAAATCATGCATTCTCAATAACTTTCCTAACTAATGGATGAACAGAATTGAGCTCGCTTACTTTAAAACTTATAGATTAACAAAACAGAAGAAAGGCAAACATTTTATCTCGGCCACGTCTAACTCAGTAAATTAAGTGATTTCCAAGAATTCTTTGCAAACATTCTTGTTCGTTGCTCATTTTTAATAAAGCTTAACCAACATTATTATTGCTATTATGATTTTTTTTTTTTTTTTTTTTTTTTTTTTTTTTTTTTTTTTTTTTTTTTTTTTTTTTTTTTTTTTTTTTTTTTTTTTTAGAAGCGATATTCAAAGAAGAACTAAAATTATAGCTGATAGCTCGTCACAAAAAGCCTAGAAACCGGGAGTCAATTTCAAGAAATTATTGTATAGCAGCTAGTCGAAGAATCTCTTCACAAACTTTCTTATAGCACCATGCGTCTCCTTTCAAGCGTTTCCTTCGAATTCCAAACAACATCCACTCTAGGCACCATGCAGACTTCCAGTTCAAAGGACATTTTGATTTTACCTTGATTTGATAACCGTCCACGGAGTGTGAATCTGGAAAATGTCTATATTTAAACCAGAACAGTCAAATGATGTCGGCTTTTAAAAAGGCGGTCGTATTTCACACTTCCAGCAAAAAAGGATTATTTAAGTTCTATAAATAAAAACTGCGAATGCTATATACAACGGCAAATTGTCGACCATTTTTGGAACAATGCAGCCGTTTCGGCAATTAGTTTTTTAAATTACAAAAGTGATCCCGTTTCACGAAGTCCACGAATTTGGCTAAGTTGTACTAATGCTATTATATATTTTCTAACTATCCATTTTTTCAGTGGTATTTTGGTTTAACATTAATATTGTTTTATCGTAGCGTTTTTGTATACGGTTTGAACCACTTAAGCCGAGTGGATCACTCACTGGACTTGTATTCCTATGTCCTTCGGAACGGGAGTTTAAGTACTGGTGTCACCATCCCTAAAGCTTGGGGTGAAGGTTAGTGGTCTCATTCTGCAAGCTCAGCCACCGTGTGTCTCGGGGGTTTACGACTAAACAAATTCATAAGTAACGCGTGAATTCCAGACGCCTGGTGAGGCGAAAAAACACCTTGCCCCGCTGCAAGAATTAATACAAGAACTGACGACTTTTTTTATATAACTTTCGTTATTATTAGTATATTTTGGACTAGTTTCCCAACTTTCCATCTATTGCCATAAATTTCTGCAATTCAGGGTTGCCACCCGGTGAAAAAAATCACTAGAAATAGTGATAAATCACTAGGGGTGGCAACCTTGCTGCTACTACACACTGAGCGAATCGCATTTATGTATTTGACATGAAATGCGGTCGATTACTGTATTATTTCTTGTTAATTTTATCACGGCCCTTGCAGACTTTAGTGCAAATAAATTGTTATTTAAAATATTATAAATGATACATAAAATATGATTTAAAATATTAAATTTTCATTTATGCGATAATGGCTTAAAATTAGTCTGAACCTATTAAGAAGCAGCCAGTCTGTACACGTAGTTGTACCCTAGTTTCTAGGGCTACAATAAGATATATTAAGATGGTTAAGTCACGTTTTCCGGATGATAGGTTGCAAAATTCGTATTTTTTTTTGCAATCCAATTGTTTTGAATTGCCAAATTCCAAAAGTAGTAATTTTTTTTTAAGTTTGTTTAAGAAATTTCGCCTTTTTCGATTTTTGTTCAAATATTTTTTTCCAATTTTGTTCTAGTAATTTCTTCTTCAAATAATTTTTAGCCAAACGAAAAGCAGGCCGTTCTAGAGCAGGGTGGGAAAATGTCATAAAAAAAAATTAAGGGAAGTAGGGGGGTTCATAGAACGGAGGAGGAGACTGGGATGGAGGAGGGTGCACATGGGCGTTGGTCTCAGGTGGCTGGGTGTTGCAATGAGTTCTCAGTAGCGGTAGCAGTGTTATACATAGTTTCTCATGATAACGATCTAGTCATGAAGACCGATGCTAGATGACATATATTGTTTATCTTTTGGAGTTTCTATTCCACTTTGCCATCTTAATACTTCTTGTATTTACGTATCCAAAGATCTACAATCCGTTAAATTGGGTATTCAATTTAACTTCTTATCCTGACTATAGGTAGAAAATCCATCCCCAGCCTAGAGAATCAGACACCTAGAACATTCTGTACTCGGTGTCAAGTCTGCCCAGTAGACTTGACACCGAGACTAATTTGCAACGGTAGCGGTATCTTAAATTAACTCTATTAAAATCAATGGACCAAAGGGGAGTTTTTCAAAATGATTAGAAAATGAAAAAAACATTGACTTAAACAACTTTAAGACATAATTGAGTGCTTGAATCCTAAGAATAACAAGATAATGAAAACAAATCCCAAAACCTTTCAGTCTAAGAATTAGAAAAGACAAGATTAAATTAGTTTGTAATTAAAAAGTTAAACACTTCTATTGATCTGATGAAGCAACTAATTAAGCTGGATTCAACAAGAGAGCAACAATGGATACCGCTATGAAGGGGTGCCAATTGACGAAAATATAAGAGGAAAAGGGTTTTCTTCAATTTTTCGCTTAATAAAGACAGAATAAGAAGTTTCAAAATCTTGGGGGGGGAGAGATAATTTTGTTTTTTTTCAATATTTCAGTGTAGATACAAAAAATACATTCCCAAAATATAAGCAGTAATTGCCCCCCCCTCTTATGTGCTCTTGCCACTTTGCAATTAAAACCGTGCAAAGATTCGAGGAATTTGAGTGATTTTTTTTAGAATGGTATTTGCTAAAAAAAATGACCAATACTTATTCGTAATATAAGAAAAAGAGGAAGAAAGTATAACTTTTTGAGGAATTCCTCAAAAGTTATATATTTTATTATAACTCAAATATTGAGTTAAAAAAAATTGTTGAGTTATATAAAAAATATTGAGTTATATAAAAGTTGATATATTAATAATATTTTATTAATTAAAACATGCAATATAATCAATGTCTATTTAAATGGCCATGTGCACTCCTTTATGACACACACATAATGATTCATACTTCTTAGGCAGCAACAATATTATGCCCAGAAGCTGCACGCAGCAAATAGTAGGCACGAGCCAACAGCCGGTTAATCTATGACCCGACGACCTTAAATTTAAAAGACTGGAAATAAGTGGCTTAAAGAGCTGAGGCCGCCACTGAAACAGATGCTGCCCTATGAACCTAATTGAGCAATTATTTCAATGAACTAAATAGGTGCTTGGCTGATGGAAAAATTACTAATTGTTTACCAGGTGATGGCAATGTATTACAGCAGTGTTATTCTGTCTAGGGGAAGCATAAACAGGCCTTGAAACGATGCAGTTAACGCTGACATTCTTCAAATGAATAATTAAGTTACACGTTTTTTGAAGAGAGAGCCCAAAAGACTTTAAGAAAGGTGATTTAATGGATTGTCTTGTTCTACAGCCTGTGGTTCCCGGCATTGAACGCGAGCCCCCGACGGTAGCAATTTCGCTTATTTAAGGACGATAATTGAAAACTGTATTGGTGGAATCGGCTGTCCTCTGCCAAAATCAAGTATCTGCACAAAAATTCGACTAAGTGGACCACATAATTTTGATGCAAGTCCAATGGCACAGTCAAGAATTTTTCTATCCAGCATACTTTCTGAGATAAGACCTAGTATTTAAAGGGGATAAGAACATATGCGATTTTCCATAACCAAAACCTAGTACAGACATACTCGAATAACAAAATATAGTACCCAGGTTTAGCAGATAATGGATGCAAAAACTTTGGAAAACTCATTCATATACTTCTTTATTTTATCTGTTTCTTCCGTCCTAAAATTGAGAAAGTATCCCTATTTTGCGATTTTACCGAAAACTTCAACAACGCAGATATTCGGTTTCGGTAAAGAACGGCCGAAATCAAGACCACCTGGGGTTCCCGGGGAGTGTTGAGCCTTGCTTTTTGAGATGCATTGGCAACTCAAATAGATTGAAACCACCATTATAAACTCATGTTTAGTCATCTTAAGGTAGGGGATTTACCCCTACCTTATTTAGGGGATTTACACCTTTAAAATACTTTTAATTCCAAATATATTTTAAACTAAAAAGAAAGATATCTTGCTAACAGAAAAATTAAATTTTTTAGTAATAAAATGAATACAATTTTTTTCTTATTGCATGAATTTTACATAAACTACAAAAAGTGCTGGACATAAATAGCGTTTTTCAACGAAGATTATTTGCAATACGTTGTGAAAGCTCGTATCTCTCAACAAAAAGCGACACAAGCACTCGTAGTGAATGCAAATAGTTCATATATTTCTAGTATTTTATTAACATTTTCTTTTCACTAACTACAATAGATAACCAATACTAGTGTACAATAGTGTATGTCATATGGTATATTCGTATGGACTCTTTCATTAACGATTTACTAAATTTCATACAAAAAAAGAAAGGAAAACGAAACTAAAATTTGTATCCCAAATTGTTGACTAGCGAAAAAGCAAACACTGGGCAAAATAGTTTTGAGATTATGTATATTTTCTTATGTCTAAAATTTATTAAGACTATTTACCAATAGGAGTTGTTCAAAAACATGGGTCCCTTAAGGGCTCATAGTACAAAAACATTTGGGTGGGTCGGATAAAAAGCTTTGGACCATCCTCTCCTCAAGCCGAAACTTTAGGTCCAATTCGACCCCTAAAACTCGATACCGCATTTCAACTTGATTCCCTAGACTGTTACTGAGATATTTCATATATGCTATTTTAATAGCCTTGCACTAGCACCGCTTAACGTCTTTTGATTTACTTTGCTGCTTAAAATTGAGTAGATTCCAATTCTCATACGGATCATAAGTACAAAATAGTTTAGGTGAATTGGAGAAATAACTTCGTTGCCACCCTTCCCAACACAAAATTTGAAACCCCTCGCCCTCCCACTACTGTCTAAGAGCTCCAACCACATTCCCCAAACTGTTCCCTAGATTTTACACATGTGCTATTTTGATATCCACTTGACCTCGCAGCATCAATGAAGGTTTAAACTGGATGTTTCAAGCCCTTCCTGAGATAACGCACAGACTAGTTTGACGGCCTATGCACACATTACATTGCTACTTCATTGTGAATAGATTTCTTTACATAAAATACAACATTTACACCATCAACACAACATTTGAAGTCGCACTGTTCCTCCCAAACTACTCAAAGTTTCAATTGCATCCTCCAAACTGTCCTCGAGCTGGTGGCCAGCGTTTACCCCCCGGAAAATAACCCCCCGTGTAAAATAAGGCTTTCCAGATTTGAGAATTTTATTTGAGTTTTATTTTTTTAATTTCGGTAGGAGGAGGGAATTTTGGTACTTGTGTATTATGCGCCACTCACTCAAGTTTACGCCGTGTAAAATTCGAGAACACATCGTTTTTTTCGTTAGTTTCTTCGTTACTTTAGAAACAATAATTTGGGCTTTAGATTTGCACATTAGGGGGGGGGGAGAAGTATAGCGGTTCTGCATGCAAAATGTGTTTGGTATAATTATTCTGCATATTAGATAGATAGACAAATAAGTGTATTTTAAAGCCAAATATACGGCCATGAACACAGTAAAATAACATGAATGAAAGACATAAATAACATAAAATTTGATCAGCGATCAAACAGTTCGTGGTAACGAACTGTAAGTAAGGAGCAACCCGGCCCAATAGTAACCGATACTCTAAAAAAACGGAATTTTGATACCAGTAGACACATCAAAAGAATCGGATCTTTATGCTAATTTCAAATATGTAAGTTTCATCAAGTTAGGTCTTACCCATCAAAAGTTACGAGCCTGAAAAAATTAGCCTTATTTTCGAAAAAAGGGGGAAACAACCCCAAAACGTGATAGAATCTTAATGAAAATCAAACCACGAGATTAAGTTACGAGCCTAAAAAAGACCCCCTAAAAGTGATAGAATCTTAATGAAAATCAAACCACAAGATTCAGCGCAACAGAAAACCCTACTGTAGATGTTTCAAGCTCCTATCTGCAAAAATGTGGAGTTTTGTATTTTTTTGCCAGAAGAAATATCAGGGATGCGTGTTATTTGTTATACTTGTTATAAAAAAAAACCGTGTATTGTCAGCTTGATATACATATTCTGATTTCTTTTCCTTATAGTCTTAATACTTCTTTATTGGTTAAAGTAAAAAAAGTGAAAACATTTAAAATGTATTTTGTTTTCAGTAAAGTGTAAATTGCTTTCTGGTCTTGAGAAGGTGTGGGGGTTGTCAGCCCTACTCATGCTAATTGTTGCTATTTTGAGTTTGAATAGGTTATTTATTGTTATTTCTACTTTTTGCTCGTTTTGAGTTTGACTAGGCTATCTATTGTAATTTCTGTTAGTTTTGGGTTTCATTTATTTGTTAATGGTGATTTGTGGTAGTTTTACGCTTGGAAGATAAGAAAAACAAACTCGTAGAATTTGACAACGCTTTTGTCCGTAAAAACTTAAACAATTTAGAATTTGTTGGTTCCCAAAGCCAATTATCCTTTCAAAGGATAGCCAAACCTTCTTAAACTTTTTGGTGCCATTATGTTTTAGCTTAATTTTGATGATTTTTCGCCTAATTTTTTTTTTCTTCTTCAATTTTTTTTTTTTAATTTGGCACCCGCTACTGCCAAAAATTGCAGAAGTTCATATAGAAGTCTTTTCAACACAAATGGATTTGTGTTTTTTTCTTTCTAAGTTTTAAGACACTTCTGGTGTGTAAATTCCTCTTTTTCCCGTTCCTTAGCATTTTCAACGAAACTGAAAAAAAATCAAACAAAAGTTTCAAATTAAGAAACCTTATTTTCCACAGGGGGGGAGGGTATTTCCGCGAGGGTATTTTCCAAGGAGGGAGTATTTTCCGCGGGGGGAATTTCCGGGGGGTTCAACACCCCCCATTAACTATATTCATTTATGTTATTTTACTGTGTTCATGGCCGCATATTTGGCTTTAAAATGCACTTATTTATCTATCTATCTAATACACAGAATAATTATACCAAACACATTTTGCATGCAGACCCGCTATGCTTTACCCCCCCCCCCCCTAATATGCAAATCTATACCCCAAATTTATTTCTAAAGTAACGAAGAAACTAAAAAAAAAACAAAAAAAAAAACAAAAAAAAAAAAAAAAAAAAAAAACGGTGTGTTCTGGAATTTTACACAGCGTAAACTTGAGTGAGTGGCGCATAATACACAAGCACAAAAATTTCTTCCTCCTACGGAAATTAAATAAAACTTAAAATAAAATTCTCAAATTTGGAAAGCCTTATTTTCCACGGGGGGGGGGGGGTTACTGGGAGGTATTTTACCCGGGGGGGAGGGGGTATTTTCCGGGGGGTAAAACACCTAGAGCCCCTCGAGATATTGCTTATACGTTATTTTGATAACCTAGAAATGGATGGTTTCTGTAGATCTACCCCAACCCCCTTCCCCAGATCAAACCTTGAGGTTTGCTTGACAACCCCCCATACCCCCCCCCCCAAAAAAAAAACACCCATGAAATTTCAAGTAGATCTCCCAGGAAGTTCCTGAGATACTACAGATAGCTAATTCTGATAGCCTAGGTAGACATAGCGTCTTTAGATTTATATTTCTATTTCATCACGAATAGATTCAACTCCCAAAGAGACATATAAAGTGCGAAAATCTTAAGCAAATTTAAGAAAAAAATATGTTTAGTCCCTCTTTGCCCACTTTATGATAACCCATCCTCCCGAAAAAAAAATTCTAGAAGTTTCAAATTGACTTCCCAAGCCGTTCCCAAGATATTGCAGAAACACTATCTTGATTTATCTGGCAACGCATAGTGTCAATTGATATGTCTCATTACTTAAGTGCGAATGATTTCCCATAGCGGGAAGTACCATAGCGAATTATGGTGCAAAAGCGTCCAGAGTCTCCTCCCCTTCCCTTTTCTTCTCCAACAGCATCTGAAAGTTTCATCTCTAGCCCCCACACCTAATGTTCTGCACATACGCTATAGCCTGAATACACATTGTGGTTTTTGGTTTAGTCCTGCCCCTCCCCAATCACGATTCAAGGTGCAATTACGACCCCCCCCCCCTTCAACTTCCGCCAGACAGTTCCAAATAGATTTCCCAAACCACACCCGAGATATTGCAGAGACGTTATTTTGATAAAATGGCAACAAATAGTCTTTCGATTTATCTCGCTACTTACCGTTTATAGATTACAAGTTCCATAGGAGTTTATAGTGCAAAAACGTTTGGGTGGATCGTAGAAAAATTATTTTAGCCCATCCCCCTCTCCCCAATACAAAATTTGAAGTTCTTTAGCTCCCCCCCCCCATCCTTCAGCCAGTACCTGAAAGTTTCCGTTCCATTTCCCAAGCCGTCACCAAGACATTGGAGATATCCTATCCCAATCGTCTACACGTAATTCTTCGGATTAATCTCTGTCCTCCCCTCCCAGTCAAAGTTTGAGGCCCGCTTGGCCCCTCTTACACTCCCTGAAGGTTTCAAATTGATCCCCCAAGCCATTCCTTAGACCTTGCATGTAGAGAGTATCTTCGAAGCTTCTGCGAACATACAGTCTTTTGATTTACTTAGATATGCATGTCGTTTCTAAAGTTTATCCCTGGGAAACTTTGGGAAGCTTGGCCTAGCCAACGATCTCTAAGAGTTCCTAGATAATTGGACAACCAAGTCCGAACATGACCGCCTTGCCTGTTAAAAACTTATAAGTGAACAATGGATAATTTACATAAATTAGGGCAATTGCTTCTGGGGCTGCGAGGGTGATGTCAATTCTAGAAGCATACCTAATAGACCTTTTGACTATTCTGAACAGAATGACTTTCTCAAAATTTGATCCAGCACAATGGAGGGTTACGGGGGGGGGGGAGTAGCAACGGCAATTTTCTAAATATCAGCAACACACATGGAGGTTGAGTTGAAAAGCAAACCATGTTTGTGAAAAACGGACTACTCAAAATCTTCGAAGCTTCGGCGAACATACAGTCTTTTGATTTACTTCCCTTCTATCAAAATCACACTCATAATTTTCGAATTCTTTTAATATTTTTTGTAACTCCTCCTCCGTAAATAAATCTTTCTTCACTTACAGAGAATTAAAAACTCTATCAAATGTTTAGCCCACATTTTCTTAACGCCCTCTTTATGACTAACCGTAGTTCTCTGGAAATATTCTAGACTGAGTACTTATCCTCAATTTTTTTAGCATACTAATAGAATATCTTACTACTAAGTGGTCTAGCTACATCATCCAGATCCTCAGCAATTATAAAATGGAGGGAAATGAATCTATAATTTGACAAAAACGTCCTACATGGTCACAGTTTCTGAATTGCCAACGTCAAAATAATCAAATTTGCAGGGGGATTAGCAATATTTCACTGGAACTCTCAGATGCTTAGTGAAACATGGCCCATTTAAAAACGACGTTGAAAGCTTGCTGCTGACTTGATCTGTTTAAAGTCAAGCTTTTTCCTATAGAACAGCTAAGCTTCAGCCAGTTTATAGGAAGTTTTGTCGCATTGCTCGGGTAGGATCTTGGCTATTAGGCGTGAGATCAGCATCAGCTGTATGTTACTTGCTTTTGCCAAAGTTAAACCCTCAGCTGATTAAGACATGGCCATTCTGCCAAATCTTGTCTCAGCATCCATTTGAGGTAGCTCACGGTAAATTTTGGTTATTTCGGTGAGACACAGATGGGCTTTCTTCTCAGCGAGATGAAACTATCATGAAGCCGTTATCTAGTTCTACAATACCCTGGCAATATTATAGACTATAATCACAGACCATAGAAGGTTTTGCTACAAAACCTCTTTTAAGATTAAGATCGCTGCATAAGAGGCTTTTCCAAGTCTTGTCATTTTGAATACCAGAATTTTACAGTGGCTGAATTTAGATCAGATCATAGCGGAAATCTAGAACATGGTTGAGCAAATAACTAATTCTTTTATTGAAATGTGACAATTAAAATCTTCCATCAGAGCTATAACTAGCTTGGAAAAAGAAACTGCTTAACGGAAGGTTGATTATATTGAAAGGTCAACTAAATCCCTTTTCTTATAAATAAGCGAAAACTTTCCGCGTTCCTCTTTATGAGCATGGAGGTGGTTAAAAGGAAAAAGACAAATGTCATTATTCAATTTAGAATAAAGAAACAAAATTTGAACTTTTCTGACACTTTGGCTTTATCTTTAAACAAGAACATGACACGAAAAATTTTTCAAATTGTAGGAATTTTAGATTTGCTTAAATAAAGACAACAAATGAGACAGAGGTCAAGCACTTCAAAAACAAACGAAGAAGTTTGCAAACTATAGTTGTCTTTCTTTGCTCACAAGGAAGAATAAACCATCTGTAACCATCTCTACTTTGATTGATTATGATGATTGTTCTCCAGTTAATATATACGTATATTGATATAAGGATTTTCCGCTTGAGCTGGAGCTCTATCTGTTATATTCAACGTTTTAGCATATGACTGTTGCTCTCTTAAAAATGGAGACAGAATTTAACTCTTTCACAAGGATTTGCAGCTTTGAGCTGGAGCTGTATCTGTTACATTCAACGTACTAAAATTGGATACACAACTTAACAACTTTACCAGTGAGTTTATATGCATGCTGACACAAGAATTTGTGGCTTTGAGCTGAAGCAGTATCTTTTACATTCAAAGTTTTAACATACGGCTGTTGGCCTACTAAAATTGGATACACAACTTAATCAGTGGATTTATAAGTATGCTGATACAAGGATTCGTAGCTTTGAGCTGAAGCAGTATCTGTTACATTCAACGTTATAACATACAACTGTTGGTCTACCAAAATTGGATACACAACTTAACAACTTTACCAGTGAATTTATACGCATGCTACCACAAGAATTTGTACCTTTGAGCTGAAGCAGTATCTTTTACATTCAAAGTTTTAATATTTTTTTTAATAGTCTACTAAATTTGAATACACAACTTAACCAGTGGATTTATACGTATGCTGATAAAAAGATTCGTAGCTTTGAGCTGAAGCAGTATCTGTTACATTCAACGTTTTAATATACAAATGTTGGTCCACTAAAATTGGATACACAACTTAACACCTTAACCAAATAATTTATACGTATGCTGATACAAGGATTCGTAGCTTTGAGCTGAACCAGTATCTGTTACATTCAATGCATACGACGGCTGGTCTACTAAAATTAAATACGCAACTTAACTCTCTCACAGATAGCAAACGTAGGTTCTCCCCAGTGAGCAAACTAGACAAGTAAGGCTGGTTAACAGGTAAGGCTAGTCCAATAATTTTGAAGAAATATTCCTTCACCAATCCCTCCTCCGTAGAGGCCAGAACGTGCAAGAGTGCAAAAGATTAACGTAGAGCCCTAACAGTTGATGTTCTGCCCTCTGTCACCTTTTCTTGCACATGTTCTATGAAACTTCAGACTCACAATAATTAAACCGAGTCGTTTCTTTTCGATTACGATTTCTTCAATGTTTTTAGTTCTTTCCATAATATTGCAGTTTTTTCCAGACTTTAAGCCTTTTATTTTTCACAGAGTCTACTTTTGGGTCTCATAGATTTTACTTCCACTTGAAACATAAATGTAATTATGAAAGGTTTATATTCTAAATTTAAAATCGAGCGTATGTAGGCTTCGAGCTACATTAAAATATACTAAAGAGTAGATTAAAACACCGCATACCGTCGGGCTTATTGCAAAAGACAACCAAATAATGAATGGTAGTATATCCCAGCTGCATTTTACTTGCCTTTACCTCTTTAAGTACTGATCAATTCAAATAAACATGCTGTAAAACAATGACTTCATAAATGTTCGAAAAGAATGACAACAGTCAGTGGCAGATCCAGAGGGGGGCGCGCGCCCCCTAACGTAGCCTAAACTAGTGTAATTTACATACTTAACGCAAGTTTGCGTTAATTAAACTTGCTCCTAACGCAAGCTTATGGGATCGACCTATTTTGCGCCCCCCCCCCCCCCCCCTAAAAAATCCTGGATCCGCCCCTAAAAAAGTAAATAATAGCATTCCATTTCAGAGAACCTTTATTCCTTTCAAACCTTTTCTTTGCTCTGGTAGGGTGGTAAGACGAAGCTCCAAATTTAGAAGTGAAAAAGATGACCAACATGAGGAATTTGATAGTGGTTAGAAGTTGTTTCTTACATTATTCTTTAAAGAAAAGAAAACTACTTTAGATAATGTAAATTTAAATCAACCATTATATTGTAACATCAAATGCAGCTTCCCAATAGAACATTAAAATGTGTTTATTTCTTTTATGAAAATACCATTATGAACTTTTTTCCCATAATTCTTTAAAATTCAATAATTTTTTTTTTAATATTGAGCATTTTGAGACAAAATTTTCTTTAAATATTCTAGCCACTTATTTGACTATAAATGAACAGATGAAAATTGGGTAATAATCGGAATATTCGTTAAAGAAGAGGGAACTAGATGCAAGAAAAAACGAATCGTAGTAAAAGGGATTTAGCGGCTCCTTTTGCATTGACGCATTTGCTCAGACCTAAAAAGTATCTTCTGGTAAATTTACAAGAGAGGAATCTATGGGGCAAAAACACAGGTTCACTAGGGAATTTTTTTTTCTACCAACATTCTCAGCACAGCGTTACTCAGTAGAACTATAAGCATTGAATAGCTTAATCTTAATCTGTTCAAATTCTGATTTCAATTAAAGATCCAAGTTTATTTGGATATATCTAAGATTTCTTAAAGCAAGCAGATTCTTCTGTTATTAAATATTTTTTTTCAAAAATTTTAACACAATTATAGCTAGATGAATATGAGTAAACAAGCTAGTTAAACAACACTATAAACATACACCTATTGTGCCTTTTTAGTAAATTTAATTCTTTTATCTTGAACCCAATATAAATCAAAAGTAAAAAAAGAGTAAACAGCTATATACGGCTTAATCAGGTCTTATCAGTAACAGGCTCTCATCAATATCACTATTCAGGATTTTATAAGTGACTTAATTATTTTACTCATTAACCCTAGATGGTGCTGTTTTTTCCCTCTCAAAGATAAACTTGTTTCCTCTCTAAGCAGTTGGCAATATTTTTCAGTCATCCTGATACCATAGTGAAAGCGGGGTAACTGAAAATCCCAAGGTCATGGTAATTTGATCTTTTCTGCCAAAATCTTCTCTATAGCCACATTTCTTTTATTCTGTGAGAGTTCATGTCCAATATAATGAACAATACTTGACAATATACGGAGAACCTTATAATTTGAAAAAAAAATCAAGGGCGTTAAACAATCAAGCCTTCAACAGGATATCCTTAATGAAAGTGATACACCCTAACTATTCTGACAAATTGAATTAATCGAGAGAAACTAGACAATCAATCAATATATCACAGGAGCGATCATATACGTATAATCTACTGTCACAGCGGAGGGTCTAACCAAAATGAAGCACCTTTGACCCTATTACTCAGCTAGCAGCAAATACCCAAACATAGTAACCACGAAGACATTTGCATGGCCACACCTGCGCGTGCCTGTAGAGTTCATTTGTTTAAAAGGAAGCCGAGCAAAGGACCTAAATCCTACACGGTTCCCATCTGTACTTCCTTATAAATAGTAAACAGTGTTATTGTTTGTAATCTTTAGGGACTAACATTGACTGATTCAAACTTTTTTTTTCTGAGCTACTTCCTAAATAAACAGCTAATATAAGGACTATATGTTTCCCGGTAAACAGCTGAAACTGTATGTACGAAGAAATTTGTACATAAAACAAACATTCGGTCACATTTGCCCCTCTTAGTGAAAAACTAAACCGTCCACTTTGCTTTTGCTGCTAGTCTTATCCATACAGACCTCTCATTTCAATAAGCAGTCGTAATTCCTTTGAATAAGCTCTATATTGAAAATCAAACAGTTCGTGGTAACGAACTGTAAGTAAGGAGCAACCCAGCTCAATAGTAACCGAAACTCTAAAAAACGGAATTTTGATACCAATAGATGTATCAAAATAATCATATTTTAATGCTGATTTCAAATATATAAGTTTCATCAAGTTTAGTCTTACCCGTCAAAAGTTACGCGCCTGAGAAAATTTGTCTGATTTTCGAAAAGGGGAAAAACACCCCCTAAAAATTATAGAACCTTAATGAAAATCACACCATCAGATTCAGCGTATCAGAGAACCCTACTGTAGAGGTTTCAAGCTTCTATCTGCAAAAATGTGGAATTTTGTATTTTTTGCCAGAAGAAAGATCACGGATGCGTGTTTATTTTTTTTTATTTTTATTTTTTTTTCCCCCAGGGGTGATTGTATCAACCCAGTGGTCCTAGAATATCGTGGGAGGGCTCATTCGAACGGCAATTAAAAGTTCTAGTGCCCTTTTTAAGTGACCAAAAATATTGAAGGGCAACTTGGCCCCCTCCCATGCTCATTTTTCCCGAAGTCATAAAAAACAAGTTTTCAACTGAAAGTAAGGAGCAACATAAAAACTTAAAACGAACAGAAATTATTACGTATATGATTGGGTTCGCCCCCTAGTCAATACCTCGCTTTTTAAGCCAAAGATTCTTTAGTACTTTCATAAGAGCTATTTATTCTAATTAGCAGCCTTTGTGATTAAGGGGTCATTTTTAAAGAATTGGAACAAAATTTGAACTTTAGCGTAAAGAGCGAGGTATTGCCTAGGGGGCGAACCCCCTAGTATACGTACTAATAATATATTAATAAAGAAGTTCGTTACAGAAGTTAATTCGTAAGTTACGTATATTTGTTACTAATAAAAAACGTTCGTAAATAAAATTTAACAACTTTCGAAAAAGCCATTTAACCAAATAAAAGTAAAATTAATATGCACATTTTGTTTTAATTATTCATGTACAGTGAGTCAAAATCAAAACCTGCATTAATTCAAAAACGTTCAAAAATTAAATTAAAAAAAAGTTTTTTTTAAACTGAAAGTAAGGAGCAACATTAAAACTTAAAACGAATAGAAATTATTCCGTATATGAAAAGGGGTGTCCCCTCCTCAACGCCTCACTTTTTAAGCTAAAGTTAGACTCTTTCTCACAACGTAATTTTTTAAAACAATAAATACTTTAGCGTAAAGACCGAGGCGTTGAGGAGGGACAGCCCCTTTCATATACGGAATAATTTCTGTTCGTTTTAAGTTTTATTGTTGCTCCTTACTTTCAGTTAAAAAAAAAACTTGTTTTTTTAATTTAATCTCTGCTAGATTTAATCCACAAAACAACTGATTTTTCCGAGAAAGCTTTTTAAAAGTAATTATGTTTTTAATTTTCAATCCCAAGGATAAGGCACAGCGAGTTTAAGAAGAGCTATTCTCACCCCTAAAACTGGGATGTACCTGGGATATTTCCAGCTATCGATTATCTTCTATTTATAGAATTTTATGAATTTCCACCTTTCTTTAGGCTAACTTGCTCTCTCCAAAATACGAATGAAGTATAGAATTATTAAGAAATATACCTCCGGTGCAAAGGCACTGTGATATGTAACTAAAACTAACCCCCATGGGTCACAGTAGTAGAGCAACAAAAGCAACAGTGGCGGATCCAGGGGAGGGGAGTCGCCCCCCCCCCTAGCGTAGTCTAAAGTAGTGTAATTTACTTAATTAACTCAAGTTTGCGGTAATTAAACTTGCTCCTAACGCAAGTTTATCGGATCAACCTATTTTGCGCCCCCCCCCCCTGAATTTTTTTACGGATCAACCTATTTTGCGCCCCCCCCCCAAAAAAAAAAATTCCTGGATCCGGCCCTGAAAAGCAATAGTGAATATCAAATACAACTAAACCCTCTAAAGGCGCAACAGAAGTCCTAGCTACTAATCTAAACCTCAAGGGAGGGGGATAAATAAACACCCAGAGAGAGAAAAAGGGGCGGGGAAAGGGAGAGGTAAATGGATTGCAGAAATTCAGTTGAAGAATAGAGGCAAACGAAGAAAAGATGAAGGGACTAAAAAACTGGAGAGGGTACAAACTAACCAAGCAATACAAATTAGGTTATTAAAAATAGAGTTCCAATTTAACAGAGAAGTATAATCAAAAAGTTTGTGGTAACAAACTGTAAGTAAGAGGCCACCCGGTTCAATAGTAACCGAAACTCTTAAAAACGGAATTTTGATACCAAAAGATACATCAAAAGAATCATATTTTTATGCTAATTTAAATATATAAGTTTTATTAAGTTTAGTCTTACCCATCAAAAATTAAGAGCCTGAGAATATTTGGCTGATTTTCGAAAAAAGGGGAAAAGACCCCCTAAAAGTTATAGAACCCTAATGAAAATCCCACCATCATATTCAGCGTATCATAGAACCCTACTGCGGAGGTTTCAAGCTCCTATCTACAAAAATGTGGAATTTTGCATTTTTTGCCAGAAGAAAGATCACGGATGAGTGTTTATTGGTTTGTTTGTTTGTTTTTTTTCCCCAGGGGTGATCGTATCGACCCAGTAGTCCTAGAATATCGCGGGAGGGCTCATTCGAACGGAAATTAAAAGTTCTAGTGCCCTTTTTAAGTGACCAAAAAACGGAGGGCAACTAGGCCCCCTCCCACGCTCATTTTTTCCCAAAGTCACCCGATCAAAATTTTGAGATAGCCATTTTGTTCAGCATGGTCGAAAATATGATAACTATGTCTTTTAGGATGACTTAATCCCCAAAGTCCCCGGGGGGAGGGCTGAAAGTTATGAACTTTACCCAATGTTAACATATAGTATTGGTTATTGGGAAGTATAAAGACGTTTTCAGAGGGGATTTTTTCTGGTAGTGGGGGGGAGTGGGTCGGGGGTTATGTGGGAGGATCTTACCATGAAGGAAGTTTTCATGGGAGAAGGGACATTGCTTTGAAGGGGGCGCCGGATTTCCCAGCATTATTTAAAAAAAGATCAGAAATTATATATAAAAAAAACAAAGTTTTTTAACTGAAAGTAAGGAGCAACATCAAAACTTAAAACGACAGAAAATATTACGTATATGATTGGGTTCATCCCCTAATCAATACCTCGCTCTTTAAGGCAAAGATTATTTAGTACTTTCATAAGAGCTATTTATTCTAATTAACGGCATTTGTGATTAAGGGGTCATTTTTAAAGAATTGTAACAAAATTCGAACTTTAGCTTAAAGAGCAAGGTATTGACTAGGGGGCGAACCCTCTAATATACGTCTTAAAAATATAAGAATATAGAGGTTCGTTACGTAAGTTAATTCGTAAGTTACGTATATTTATTACAAATAAAAACGTTCGTAAATAAAATTAAACAGGTTTGAGAAAGCCATTTAACCAAATAAAAGTAAAATTAATATTCAATTTTTTTTTTTAATTATTCATGTGCGGTGAGCCAAAATCAAAACCTGTATTAATTCAAAAACGTTCAAAAATTAAACAAAAAAAAAAAAACAAGTTTTTTTAACTGAAAGTAAGGAACGACGTTAAAACTTAAAACGAACAGAAACTATTCTGTATATGAAAGGGGCTGTCCCCTCCTCAACGCCTCGCTCTTTACGCTAAAGTTTGACTCTGTCTCACAACTTTATTTTTTAAAACAATAAAAAACTTTAGCGTAAAGAGCGAGGCGTTGAGGAGGGGACAGCCCCTTTCATATAAAGAATAATTTCTGTTCGTTTTAAGTTTTAACGTCGTTCCTTACTTTCAGTTAAAAAAACTTGTTTTTTTTTTGTTTAATTTCATTAAATGGCGTGATCGATGTATCATTATTCAGACCATCTCCGGGGAAATTAGACTAGGAAAGGGTAAATCCAAGACTACGCGCATTGATATGGAACACGTTGGTCAGAACCAAGAATGGATTTGTTATTAAGCAAACAGTAAACAGGACAGATAAAGGAAAGAAAACGTAAATAAACTAACGTGGAAAACAAATAAAAACACGCGGTTTCACTTGAGGTTTACTAGCTAATCGCACCAAATTTGGTTCAGATCCAATTGGTCATTTTTATAGATTTCTGATCGAGCACAGATACTCAGGACCGTAATTTTAACTATTGACCAGGTTTCGTTGAACGAATTCCCCCAGTACACTTGGAAGTTAGGCTAATGAAAAGAGAATTTGATACCATTACTTTATCCCTCCCTACAGAGGTTGGATCAGGTGAAAACCATAAAGAGCCTAGTTATTACTTCCAAGTCAGCTTGGTTTGATTCCAACGTTCCCTTCTTGTAGAGATGTGTCTATGCCAAGAATTTACAGACTCAACCTCCCTCCTCTGTCAGAGGGGTGGAAACGACCCCAGAATGTAGAAACTCATAAATCAAACAGTAGATATTGCTTCTGACTAGGTTTGGCTGAGACCCAAAAACTATCAGATATCCTGAGGACTAGATTATAAGGAACCCTCAGCCACTTCTTGTGACAGACGTCATACTGGTCCCAGAACCTCAAATAGTAAAAGTAGATCATCAGCTATTACCTTCTACTACGTTTGATTAACATTAAACAACCTCTTCCGGTAGACACCTGATGAAAAAGGGACCCCCTACAGAGGTCGGATCGTATTCGAAGCCCAAAAACGAGCGGCGAAGAAAACGGCTCTCTTCCAAGAAAATTGTGCTAAAATCCATTCCGGTAGATTTTCCAAAGCCGACAATTTAGCTCCCCCTCGCTTCTATTGCCTGCAGAGGTAGTACCGGTTCTGGACCCCGAAAAAGCATAAGTAAGATACTGGGTCTTATTTCAAACCAAGTTTTACTTACATTTGGCAACTCTTTCTGGCAGATCTTATGATGACAAGGGGAGCCCCACTCTCACAGCTACAAGGTCAGGTACAGAGCTCCCTCCCCTTAAAAAAGAAGCAAAATAAGGAATATCAACCTTATATTATTATTTACCAAGTTTGCTTGAGATGCTAACAGTCCTCTTATACATGTCCTGATGATGAAAATATAGGCACCCTCTCGGCAGAGGTCCCACTGCGTCAATGCACGAAAAGTCCCACCTTGGACATTATATCCTATGCCCGCCGAAGTTGGGATCCAACGTCCCTTTTCGAACTCCCTTTAAGGGCTGAACTGACCCGACTCTCAAAAGAGTTAATTAGGACACAAGCTCTTACTCCTCACCGAGTTTGGTTGAGACTTCACAACTTCTGAAAAATGTCTTGACGACAACAATTTTTGGTCTGAAATACATTGGAAGATTTTAATTAGCTATTTGCCAACTGCGACAAAGAAACCGAATACAAGTTAACGGTACAAAATTAGTACTGAACAGCGAATATGTTTTTCCTTCTTTTTTTATTGTCATTTTCCGATCTATGGAGCGAGTGACCGAAAAAAGAAGAAAAAAAAAAGATAGCATACATTGATGGGTTTTCTAAAGTATAAAACCACCCTTTGTTTTTTTTTGTTTTTTGTTTTTTTTTTTGCATTTCTCGCCCAAGTCTCTCCCGATTTTCCAAGGGAAAGAGGTCCTCAGAGAAACCGTTCCTTGCTTCCTACAATTAGAGGCATACAAATTAATATTATTATTTAAACGATAAAAACCTGCAGCATTAGAAAATATAGGCCTCTTAAAGCGCCATATCATGGCTGTCCTGTGTTGGCGAATTAGGTTTCACCTTAGTTTTGTTGTACGGGACCCAGAGATCGAAACCAACTATAGCAACACACTGCACGGCCGACGCAACAGCCTTGGTAGTCAAGAAGCGTCTTAAATCCAATACAGTACATATCATGGCTTAATGGAAGAGGGGAGCAAACGGACACTCTATTTTCAGCAGGCAAGGGGAGGTGGGAGTCAAATAGACCCACTGATCCCAGGGACGTATCGATGTTTTTTGTTTCCTTTGGGGGGGGGGGGTTACAAAACAAAACTTTAAAAAACACAAGCAAGAAATTGGTTTATATTCTCTTTTTATTACAATTCTACGAGTTGGACAAACATTTCGGGGGAGTTAAAACCCCTAGCCCCCCCTGAATACGGCCTTGACTGAGCCCCTAGTTAAAGATATTTTTTTTAGATTTTTAGCAGCATAGTCATTTTAGCTCCAGCAAAGCAAGACTAAAACAGTCGACATTGAGATGGTTTCTCCTGAACCAACTATTTTAAATAAAATTACATGCAATCTAATTAAAATTGCTAGATTGTTTAAACTGTCATTTATCTCAACATCCCTTATAAATAAATAAAATTAAAACAAGATTTTGTTAATCTGCAATACAAAACTTTTTCTTTCTTTCAAAACATCCATTATTTGAGTTAAAACTGCGGTCCTTCTGTCACGGTCAATTTCATTACATTTGAAGAACAGAGAAGAAGAAAAAATAATTAAGGAACACTTAATCTAGAGAAATATTTCACGGAAAGATGAAATACGGAATGGATCATTAACTACAACTAGATAATTTACGTCTTCATTGACTCATAAAAATGATGATTTTCTACCGTTAATGATGAGAAAAATTGAGAATGCGTACAAATTGACGTACAGATTACATTCAACAAAATTTTATAGATTTTACTTTACCAAATTTTACGTGAATGCTATTTTGGAAGCAAAGATTGAACTCGGAATATATGCATAGCGCGGTTAAAGGATAAACCGAGCCGTCATCAGTAAAAAAACAGCAGCCTAAAAAAGTTCAGAAATGTTTCGATACTAACTGTGGAAACAATTGAGGTACTTAAGTATTATAAGGCCAACACTCAAGAAGAGAAGTTAGGTTAATCCTAATAAAAAATACCAAATCTTGATGAAAATATAATACTTTAGAAACAAATTTAGGCTATATATTTACACATTAGGGGTGTGTGGGGGTGACTTATCCTAGCCCCTACCCTCCCCCATAATGTGCAAATATATAGCCCAAATTATATAATTCAGATGTATTCTGTCACCCGTGACTTTTTTCCACTGAGCGTAAGCTAATTGTTTCTTAATACAGACAGAAAAAAATGGTTTGTTCTCGAGTTTTACAAAGCGTAAATTTGAGTGTTGGCGGTATAATACAGAAGTATTGTAATTGAATGCCATTTATTATGTGTGTAATTAACCTGTTGTGATTTAGGACTGTCAAACTACGATCTTAATGATTAGCATTGAATAATCATATGCAAAGTTGGGCAGGAGATGTTAAGAGGGCACAGTCCAAAACAACCTATTACTGCATATGCACTTTTTTGGACCGTTTGAACGTCTTCGTTCAAATGATTGTCTCGAAATATTGATCTAATGTCATTTTGAGCTGCGGGGGCAGAAAACGACGGTTGGTTGCCCTCTGATTGGGTTTTGGACCTCAAAGAAGATTTTTACACTTTTAAGTTGCAATAGAGTGACTCATCCCACAACTGTCTTCAGTTCTACACAATAAGATAAAAAACGAAAAAAAAAGACATACAGAAACACTACGTATTTTTCATTGGCACCAAATACACAGGTTTCCAGTCTCGAGGCAATTTTTAAACAAAATTCAAGTTCTTTCTCATAAATCGGGTAGTTTTTCAATTATCCTTGCATATTGAGCTTATTTAATTTATTACCTATTCTAGCATAAACTCCATATTTTCAGATTACATTCGGGCACAACGATTTCAGCGTATTAAACATTTTAAACGTTAGATTGCACATTTCCAAAAACCAAGGCTCGGTTAGTACTACTTAGAGAGCGGTCTCACCGATCAGCAGTGTTGCCAACGCGGTACAATTGTACCGTTTTTGGTACAATTTGGAGGTCCTGATACAATACGGTAAATTTGGAATTTTTTTGGTACAATCAAATTTTCTATTACATGTTGGATTTACTTGATCCCTTCTAACTCGGTTATCTCTTCAAGTTCTAGTTTATCGAAAATTTTCTTCTTGTCGCGGCAAAAGTCTAACCTACTCTTCAGATGGTACAAATTAATCTCTTGCGGTACAATTTTATTTGAAAAACCGTCACATCACTAAAGATGTCACATCTTTAGTGCCAGTTAGATGATAAATTACTTCATTTTCTAGAAGATTTTTAACGACGGAAAAGTACTTCCAGGACAAAGCAAAAATATCATCGTTTTACAAAGCAAACCTAATTATTGCAAAAAAAACAACAATGTATTTCCTCACCCTTTGAAACTAGTAACTTACAAATATCTAGTTTGCCTCGTACAACAGCAAAATTTAAAACCGTGTATTTTTTTTGAATCTATGGTACCTATAGCGGCAACATCTGAATATACATGAAATGGACTAATCAGCTTTTTTGTAAAGAAAGTAGAAAATAAAAGATCACTCATTTTCCATCACAACGACGTAATCCATTTGTAATGCGACTTGACTTATTCGTGAGGGCCGAGGGCCAGAACCTTTTGAGTATTTTTCTGTCAGAAACTGGATTTTACTTAACTACTATCGAGAAGAATTTAAAGAAAAGCACAAAGATACAATCATTAGATTTTGAATGAGCCCCCCTTCAACCGTTTTTTACAATGTTTAAGTACCCCACTAGTTCCAGTTACAAAAAAGGACATATCAGTGCTATCCAACCTAAATGTGACTATCTCAATGTTTAAGAGAGAGGGCTAAAAACTTCCGTTTGAAGGTTTTGAATCCTGATTTCTATGGTTCATTTTTTTATTTTGATCCACCACCATTTGCAAGGGCTCTGAAGCTCTTTTTCAAAATTAATTTAAAAAAGCTTTCCGAAAAATAAGTTTTTCAAAGAAAAGTAAAGGCCATTTTAAACTTAAGCTCAGCAGATACAAATACCTGTTAAAATTCAAACTCAAAACAACCAGAAATTACTATTAAAGAATAAATGAAACCGAAAACGAACAGAAATTAAATAAACAATCATAGCAAAAAACATACAACAAGTAATGATATAAATGAATAAATAGATCCTAAAGCGAGTAATGCTTAGGTTGAATATGAAAGTAAAGCTTAAAACGAAACAAAATATTTCGCTATTGAAGTACAAATGAAAATTAAAACGAACAGAAATTATATAAACAATCAATGCAAACAAACATACAATATATATTTATGTAAATGAATAAATAAATCTTAAAACGAGTGAAACTTAATTGAATATGCAAATCATGCTTGAAACGAACAAAAAGCACTAAAAACAAGAGTTCGGGTATCGCCTCCTTCTCTCACTATAAAAGTCTAAAAGCTACTAAGTCATTAGCGCTTTACTGAAAATCAACTTTATTACAAATATTTTCTTTTGTACTTCATATTGAAAATAAACATTAAAATTATAGTAAAATTTTGAACTGATGGGCTTTCAGCAATTAATATCATTAGACATCAAATATTCAGTTTAATTTATTAGTTCTTTCTAAAGTTGTTCAAGACGATTATACTTACACTACAAACAAGAGTTTGGATACTGCCCCCTTCCTTAACTGTAAATAAAAACCAGAAGCCTACTGCGTCATTGGCGCTTCACTGAAAACAAATTATACTATAAATATTTTCTTTTCCAGCTCTTACAGCATTGAAAATAAAATAAAATTAGAGTGAAAATAAATTCTTCTACTGATGGATCTTTCAACAACTAATATCATTACATATGAAATATTCAATTTGACGTTGTTTATACTTTCCAAGACTGATCAAGACGCATATAGTTTTCAGTAAAGCGCCAATGACGCAGTAGGTTTTAGACTTTTACGCTGAGAGAAGGAGGCAATACCCAAACTCTTGTTTGTAGTTATTTTTGTTCGTTTCAAGCTTGATTTGCATATTCATTTTAAGTTTCACTCGCTTTAAGATTTATTTATTAATTTACATTAATATCTATTGTATGTTTGTTTGCATTGATTGTTTATTTAATTTCTATTCGTTTTGAGTTTCATTTATACTTCAATAGCAAATTTTTTTTTTCGTTTTAAGCTTGATTTTCATATTCAATCTAAGCATTACTCGCTTTAAGATCTATTTATTCATTTATATTATTACTGGTTGTTTGTTTTTTTCCTATGATTGTTTATTTAATTTATTCTTTAAAAGCAATTTCTGGTTTTGAGTTTGAATTTTAACAGGTATTTTTATCTGCTGAGCTTAAGTTTAAAATGGCCTTTACTTTTCTTTAAAAAACTTATTTTTCGGAAAGCTTTTTTTAATTAATTTTTGTTTGTTTTTGATTGCAAAAAGTTTTAAATTTTTAAAAATTCCTTATTTCAAAAACAAACTTAAAAAAACGAAAAACAAATCTTCATCAAAGTATCAACACTGGTATCAAAGTAACAGTATCAAAGTGAAAAAAGTTTGCCCCCTTTGAAGTTTATACGACGACCCCTTCTATATGAAGTGCGTATGGGAAAAAAAATAAATGGAGTGTGGGGGGAGGCTAGCTGCCCTCCAATCACTTTTTACTCTTAAAAAGCGAATTACAATTTTCAATTTCCAATCAAATGAGCCCTCTATGAAGTTTATACGAACATCCCTTCCATAACAACAATATATGCCCCCAGGGCATAACTTACAACGCCTACCCTTGGACCCTGGGGGGGGGGGGGCTGTGTCGACACCGGAGTTTTTGTTATCTGAACTATATGAAGTGCGCCTGGGGAAAAAATAAATGGATTGTGCGGGGAGGCTAGTTGCCCTCGGATATCTTTTAACTCTTAAAAAGTGAACTAGAACTTTCAATTTCCAATCAAATGAGCCCTTTCTGAAGTTTATACGAGCATCCCTTTCATAACATCATACACGCCCCCAGGACAACACTTACAACGCCTACCTCCTTGGCCCCGGGGGGTTGTGTTGACACCGGAGTTTTTGTTATCTAATTTTTGAACAATTTTTAAAAACTGGCTATCTCAAAATTTGTAGCGGATGGGTTTGCAGAAAAAAGGGCATGGGGGGGGGCTAGTTGCCCTTAAATCTCTTGACTCTTAAAAAGTGAACTAGAACTTTCAATTTCCAATCAAATAAGATCTCTATGAAGTTTGTACGAACATCCCTTTCATAAGAACCATACATGCCCTTAGGTGCAGAACTTAGAACGCCTTCTCCCGGGCCCTGGGGGGGGGGGTTTGTATTGACACCGGGAGTTTTTTTTTATCTGACCTTTGAACTATTTTATTTTTAACAAAATGTTTATCTCAAAATTTTCATCAGATGGGTTTGGAGAAAGAAGGCGTGGGGGGAGGGGGGCTAGTTGCCCTTGGATCTCTTCTGACTATTAGAAAGTGAACTTAAACTTTCAATTTCCAGTCAAACGAGCCTTCTCTGAAGTTTATACGAGTATCCCTTTCATAAGAACCATATATGCCCCAGGGCATAACTTAAAACGCATGCCCCCGGGCCCTGGGGGGTTGTGTCAACACCTGAGTTTTTTTCTATTTGACTTTCGAATAATTTTTAACTTAATGGCTATCTCAAAATTTATATCGGATGCATTCGGGAAAAGGGGGCGTGGGGGGCTAGTTGCCCTCCAATCTCTTTTGACTCTCAAAATCTGAACTAGAACTTTCAATTTAAATCAAATTAGCCCTCTCTGAGATTTTAACGTGCAACCCTTCCATAAGAACCATATATTCCCCCAGGGCATAACTTACAACGCCTGCCTTCGTCGACCCAGGAGTTTTCGTTATATGGTCTTTGAACTATTTTTAAAACAATGGCTATCTCAAAGTTCTTATCAGATGGGTTTGAGAAAAAAAGGCGTGGAGGGGAGGGGATAGGTGCCCTCCAACCTCTTTTGACTCTTAAAAAGTGAACTAGAACTTTCAATTTCCAATCGAATGAGCCCTCTTTGAAGTTTATACGAGCATCCCTTCCATAAGAACCATATATGCCCCTAGGGCGTAACTTACAACGGCTGCCCCCGGGCCCTATGATATTTGAACAATTTTTAACAAAATAGCTATCTCAAATTTTTTATCGGATAGATTTGGGAAAAAGGGCAGGAGGGGGCTGGTTACCCTCCAATATCTTTTGACGCTTAAAAAAGTGAACAATAACTTCCAATTTCCAATCAAATTAGCCCTCTCTGAAGTTTAATACGAGCATTTCTTCCATAAGAACCATATATGTCCTCAGGGCATAACTAATAACCCTTGCCCTGAGACCTAGGGAGGGAGTGTCATGCTCAAAGATATAATTTCCAGAGCTTTCAACTACGTTGAACAGAATGGCTATCTTAAAATTTTGACTGGATGTGTTTGGAAAATGCTGGGAGTGGAAGGGGTGTTAGTTGCCTTCCAATCACTTTCGACCATTAAAAAGGGCACTAGCCATTTAAATTTCCAATCGAATGAACCTTTTTTGAAGTTTCTACGACAACGCTTTCTATAAAAACCTTACATATCCCCAGGACATAACTTATAACCCTTGCCCTGAGGGCTCTGGGGGGGTGTCATCCTCAAAGATCTAATTCCAGAATTTTCAACCACGTTGCACAAAATGGTTATCTTAAAATTTTGATTGGATGTGTTTGGGGAAAAGGTAGGCGTGAGAGGGGGGGGGGTTAGTTGCCCTCTAATCACTTTCGTAAGGGCACTAGCCCTTTGAATTTCCAATCGAATGAGCCCTTTTTGAAGTTTCTACGACAAAGCGTTCTATAAAAAGCTTTTATGCCCCCAGGGCATAACTTACAACCCTTGCCCTGAGGGCTGTGGGGGAGTGTCCTCCTCAAAAACACAATTTCTATCTGGAAACCAACTACGTAGAACACAATGGCTATCTAAAAATTTTGATTGGATGTGTTTGGGGAAATGGTTGGCGTAGAAGGGGTGTTCGTTGCCTTCCAATTACTTTTGACCCTCAAAAAGAGCACTAGAATTCTCGATTCCAATCGAATGAGCCCCCTTTGAAGTTTTTACGACGACCCCTTCCATATGAAGTGCCTCTTTGAAGTTTCTACGACAAAGCTTTCTATAAAAACCTTATATGCCCCCAGGGCATAACTTACAACCCTTGCCCTGAGGGCTGTGGGGGAGTGTCCTCCTCAAAAACACAATTTCTATTTGGAAATCAACTACGTAGAACACAATGGCTATCTAAAAATTTTGATTGGATGTGTTTGGGGAACTGGGGGGCGTGGAAGGGGTGTTAGTTGCCTTCCAATCACCTTTGACCGTTAAAAAGGGCACTAGAACTCTCGATTTCCAATTGAATGAGCTCCCTTTGAAGTTACTACGACAACCCCTTCCATGTGAAGTGCCTCTGAAAAAAAAACAAACAAAAAACATTGGAGCCGTATGGCCTTTACTATAGGCAAGGCTATAGCGTCGCCTCTGATTCCCATTAATATGTTTTCCTTATTAATTTTCACTTTTTAGTTTAATACAGAAAATAGTTACCATTCTCGAATCTTTGTCAGATGGCGGTTCTTTCACAATCAAAAAGTATTTAAAAACACGTTCTTGTGGTTCACTCTGGGGGCGTCGTTTGGGAGGGGGCAGTTTGCCCCTCAATAATGTGGCGAAAAAATTATTATATATTCCATGCCTCTTGACTATCCGGGTATGGAACCCACTTGCGCCCCCCCGCTAAAAATGCTGGAGATTCGCCCCTGGTTCACTCCTTGCTAGGTTGCAGCTATTACTGCCACTCTGATAAGTCACTGGTCCCTGGAAATCATTACAAGCTAGATTTTTTTTTTTTAAATCAACGTTTCAAAAGATTGGTTAATACATCATGGAGGTCACCCTTTACAAAGATTGTCACTGTCGTGACAACCATGACCTATCTTTAATTTACAATTTTAAAACTTGTCAAGAAACAACAGCAATAGCAAAACATTTTCAAGATAAACAATGGAAACTAAAATAATAGCTTTATGAGAAATTGATTCAAGTTTGACAAAAAAAAAGAAAAAAAAGAACAGGATGCCAAAAGTGAAAGTTGGGAAATTTTGACACCATCAGTGCCACACTTTAAAACCGTATCTAAAATTTCCAACTTTGACAAAGCCATGGAATAAAACAACAAGGGATGTCGAATCATGCAAATGTAGGGAGGGGGCGGGGGCAATTTTGCTATTTTATCGATTATTTCAATCAAAATAGTAAAATAGGTAATTTTCAATGGAACACACCAAAACAGCTTTTTTTCAGAATCTAAGGGGTTAAAATCTAGAGGTAGAGGGGAAAAATTTCTATTTATTTTATATTTTCAGTTGGGAGAAAACCCTCCTAATAAATCAATAATAATAATAATAATAATAAAAAAAAATCATAATTAGAGCTCAACTTACTGGACCCGAAGACCACCGAACCTCAAAACAGCACCCACCAAAATTATAATATTTATAATCATAATCATATTCAGCTGCAACTAAAGCGTAAAAACCCTTTTTTTTTAGTTTTGTATCTGGTACTTCGTTTTTATTTAGTATTTTATTTCGTATTGTTTATTATTTTGCTCTTTCCAGCTAATCTAAAATCGTGTTTATTTAGTTACCGATCAGGTTACCAGTCTCTTTTTTCATTAATTTAAATAATGAATCTAACTTTTAACAAACAGAAATTACTATCAATGAATAAATGAAACCCAAAACGATTCAAAACTAAAATAAGCAATAACATCAAACATGACATTTCTTTTCATAAAATTTCGATTTTTTTTTTTGCCATCAAAGCTTGCCTAGCCTGGGATATACTGAGTTTTTGGTTGCCTCTATACATACCATTGTCTATACATAGCATGTACAGCATTGTCGAAGGAGAAGTGTTCAGAATTCTTAGCTCATTTTCGCTAAAACCAAATATGACGAATTTCCACATCAATCAGCGTCATATACAACGTGGGGGGCTAAGGATGGGGGTAGTAGAGACAAATTACCCAGGCCCCAGGGCTAGAACAGCCTCGAACAAAGACAGAACTTGTTGATGAGAGTTTTATGAAAAAAGTATATAAACAAAATTTCTTAGACCACAGTACCTTTCGATTTAAAAACAAAATGAAACTCAGATATAGAACAACAGGTATAATGTTTCAAACAAGACAGTAGAATATAACAAAACAGTCTTTTTTCACTAATACTAATTGAAGTTTGAATATTTCGGCTTTACGTCCGGAAGCCTTTATCAACGAAAAAAAAAAAACTAAAACAAACAAAACACATAGGTTAAAGAAAACTTGTATATAAACAAAAATTTGTCTTATTTTAGTTATGTTTGCTGTTATTGCATGGCAAACACTATCATGGTGGAAATTATTAAGGCGTGAGTTTTATTTGTCGTTTGAGTTTTATTTTTTCCTTTCTTTATATAGTTTTGTTTAAGTTAATTTATTTTCTTTCTCTTTGATAGATGCTTCCAGAAGTGAAGCCGAATACTCGGACTTTTATTAGTGAAAAAGGCTCTTTTTGCTATTTTCTACCGTCTTATTTCAAATATTATACCCGTTTTTCTGCATTTTCATTTTGTTTTATTTGAAAAGTTTATATTCTGAAAGCAAACTGACATACAAATGATGTGACTGCAATGAATACTCTGAAAAGCAGCCCAAGATAAGAATATCCTGTGCCCAAAAATCCAGTTGGGCCGCCCTGGAATAAGTAAAATTCAAAATAAAAAATTATTACGAATCCTTACAATAGCTGATAAGTTTGATGAACACACCGGAAAGAACAGTTGAAAGAAGAATGCTAACAATCCCCAACAAGTACCGCAGTTTTGTCTCAAATATCATTCAAGAGAATACGAAACGAGAATCACCTTTGACATGACGAGTCTCTCACGCGCAAACACGCCCGCAATTTCCTGAATATTTTGCTAGTTTGATACTATCTTTTCCATTTTCGCCTCTTTTTATTCTGACTTCCGCATCGTTGCATTCTTTTTGTCATTAAAAAGGAGACAAGTTACTATTAAATGTAAAGGATTTCCACCTTTAAAATCCGATATTAGACAATTGAAAACTACCAACGAAAACCATGAGAAATTTATTTAGTAAAATAGAATCTTTCAATTACTCTTTTGTGAGAGAAATAACAATTCAAAGGCTACTATTAGGCTGCTTAACAAAAATAATTTTTTTTTAATGTAATGTGGCTTGTGATTAGGCGATGGTAACACTAAAAAGAGGCGTTACAAACACTGATCTTCTTTAGATAGACACTCAACCATGACATGCTAAAAAGAAAAGCTGAATCTTATTTTCGTCAGGTAAATAAGTATTTTTATATTATTGCTACTCGTTTAAACGCAGTGTTTGAACTGCTGCAACCAGCCAAGTATATAACTGACCCTTCTCTTCTGTCGATATATTTTTCCACCCGCTGAACATATTGCCCCGTTGTTTTCCAGAACTGTAAAAAAGCAGACCTCCGGTGGCAATGCCCTGTAAAATGGTTGCCAGTAGCTTTGAACCATTGGGTCGTAGTTGCAGAGCAACACAAGTGACAATGCATATCAGATTGAATTCGAGCCATCTAAAGGTGCAACAAAATCCCTAGCTGCAAATCGGCTACCACATCTAATATAGATTCGATAGTCCACTCCGATTTTGATTCAATTACCAACACCCCCCCCCTCGTGAAGCCAACATCTTGAGTATCATATCTATAGGAGAGGAAAGAGGATCAAGAGAAAACAGCCCTTCCCTCAAAGAGTTTCAATCGAGAATGGACGCCCAACATCAAAACTGTTGTTCATCAATAACCGTAGATCCCGAAAAAAAAAAGAATTTAGGGAACTCACTTTTCACTTTTGGGAGCCTGGACTTCAAAAACCCACAAATATGACACCAGCTCTTACTCCACAATGAGTTTTATTGAGATCCATCAGTCCTACCTGAAATGAGAGCCAATATTTACCCCCCCCCCCCTCCCCCCGTGGCTGGTTGGTCTTCAACCACCTTTGATTTACAAAAAAAAGGACTAGAGCTCTTAATTTTTGACGTAACGAGCACCTCCGAAGTTTCTGCGACCATGAGGTGGAGATAGGGATAAGGAAGCGGCAGTACCCCTCCCATACTGAATAAGTTCTGCTCATTTTGGGTTTAATCTTTATCTTCATAATATCAGCTTAGACCAGAAATATCCCCAGAAATCAAGAGGGATTAAATATTAATTTAACATTTTTGATGCGTTTTTTATAGTTCCCCCCCCCAAAAAAAAACAAACCTGGATACCACCCTGGGGATTAAATATCCATTTCTTCCCACCCTCCCGGCATCTCTCCCTAAGAACTAATTCTGAATTTATCTGAAGGTTCAATGAGAACTGGGATGTTTTGGCATTAAGATGCACTCTTTGAGGCATCTCCCTCCCTCCATAACTACAAAAACAATCAAAGAACCCCATTGCAGAGGTTTAAAGCCCTTATATACAAATGTTTGGAATTGTAAAACAACAAGGAATTTACCTGAGACATTGAAATTCGTTTAGATCTTAAAAATAGCTTGGCTAGTTAGGGAGGGAGGGAGATGCCTCAAAGGGTGCATTTAAGGAGTTCTCTTAGTTCTTAGGGAGAGACGAGGGGAGGATGGATGTAGAAATTGATGTATAAACCTCGGGGCCGTATCCAGAATTTTTTTTTTTTTTTTTTTTTGGGGGGGGGGAGTTGGTTTAAAAACTTAAAAAACACATCAAAATGCGAAATTGATATTTAACCCTTCGTGATTTCCGGGAACATTTCTGGACTACGCTATTATTATGAAAGTAAAGAGTAACATTTTAATCCCAAAATGCGCAGAATTTACTCCGTATAGAAGTGGGACTACCCATTCCTCATCCTCACCTCCACTTCATGGTCGTAGAAACTTCGGAGGATGCTCATTCGATCAGGAATTTAGAGTTCTGATCGTCTTTTTTTATAGGTCAAAAGTGATTGAAGACCAACCAGCCGCGAGGGGGGGGGGGGTATTTTCCGCGGAAAGGGAGTATTTTCCAGGGGGGTAAACGCCTAGCCGCACCTGAAATATGTCTTGGCGACAAGAGATTAAGATTGCCTCCCTCCTCTCAACGGGATAAACATTGTTTTGATTTAAAAGGTTTTTAAGTTGCACACCAAATTTTACTTCTCATTGATTGAATTTGGTATGAGATAGGAAAAACCGTTCTGACACTGTTCTAATGAAATTATTCCAGGGGTGCATCCCCCAAAGAGTTCAGATCGGATCCCACCTTCCAAAAGACGCAACTGGGAAATTGACCCTTGTTCCCACCAAGTTCTGTTAAAACACAACAACTCCCTCTGGCAATAGCATGACGACAAAGATTCACAGAGCGCCTCATCCCATATCAGTTCGATCTGGTACGAATTCCTAAGAGCACATACTACACTATAGAACATACCGTACCCAGGACTTTCTTTCGGGGTTGGTTTTACACAAAAAAAAAAACAACTAAAAAAACGCACAAAGAAATTGTTTATATCCATTTTTGTAACGTTTTCACGAGTCAGACAAACGTTTCGGGGGGGAGGGTTCACCCCCCCCCCCCAACCCCCACCCCCTGGGTACGGGCTTGCTCTACACTATACTATATACCATAGCACTACACTATAGTATAGCACATACAAATATAGCACATACTCTTAATTCCCACAAAAAAAGTAGGATTGGGATTTGACAACCCGTTTAGGAAGCAGTCGCGGTGACAAGAATTTAGGGACCCCTCACCTTATTGAGCTAAAAATGGGTACGGACTCCAAAAAGACACAACCTGGAAACTTAATTTTACTTCCGACCAATTTAGGCTCAACTCTGATAAACCCTTCTCCTAGATATCCTGATGACATGAATTTAGAGGCGGTGCAAAAATCATAATAATTACATTGGTTCTTATTTCCCACCAAATCCTTTCATATCTGACAACCCCACCTATTATATTATGACTGGATCATGGGAATACCCTCCTTCCTCGTTGACTGGATTAGGTAAAAATCCCAAAAGGTAGACTAGGACTAAGGATTTTTGTTTGGCAGGAAGAGGGTTAACAAAGCACTTCTTTTGTTCAGGGAGCTGAGGGTACCAAGCAAATTTTGTTCGCGAGGGGGGAGCGGGATTGAGGGTCTTTTATCTGCATTTTTAGGCCAGAGAAATATTTTCTTAGTTTTTAAGGAAAGACAGTCTTTTACCTGCATTTTTACGACCAATTCACGAGTTGGAGATATATTTCGGAGGATGGTGGGGTCAAATCTGCCCCCCCCCTGGTTGATCCCCTGCTAGGACCCTTACTCTTACTTCCACTAAAATCAGGTGCGTTGTGCTACCCCTTCCTGGTATACATGTGATGACAAGAATTTCGAAACCCCTCCTCCCCAATAAGTCAAAATGAGAATAGACCCCAAAAGACACAAGCCGGGCACTTACTTTAATTTTCACCATATTTAAATGAAATCCTACATTCTAGAAAATGTACTGGTGACAAGAATTTAGGGACCCCCTTCCCCGGATATACCGGATCGAGTACAAACCGTTAAAACCTAACTGGGTAACTTCCACAAGTTCCCAAAATATTCGACAAATCATTCTGGTAGACCTCGTAATGACAAGATGACAACAACACCCCCCCCTCAATTCTAAATTCTCGCTTTGGTTTACTAAAGCAGGACAATTTCAAGATGTTTATTATCTGTTTGTATTTAATTTGTAAATAAAAGAAGAGAAAAAAAAAATGAAAAACGCCCATTTGAACATTCTGCACGCCATTTCTGACATGATACCTAAGAGATTTCAAATTCATACCTAAAAATTTCTTTTAGAATATATCTGTAAGAGGATCTCCTAATTTCAATGAGGACAACGGAGGCAAGTCCCCCCCTCATTCCGGAGATGATACCCTTAAGTACAATTTTCTGCTGACATATGCTACTTTGGTTATTTTGCTGTCAGTCTGAGTTTTTCCAATCTAGACAAAAAAAAAAAAAACAAAAAAAAGAAAAAAAAAAGGAAAAGAAAAAAGAACTGTTGGATAAACCCCTAATCCTTGTCCTATAACGACAATCCACCGAGCCAAAGAGCTGAAGGAAAAAGAAGACAGCTAGTTGTGACAAATAGCATTTCTTTTACCGATAGAACAGTTAGCTTCTACCTACAAGTGTTCTGCAAAAGGTAATTACAACGAGCGAGGTTCCCAACTCTGAAAGGAATTATATTAGGAAGCTGGTCAGAAGTTGGAAAGGTCCAATAACAATGGTTATTCCTATCATTTTCCTTTTTTATGATAATTCTGATAGCTTTCTGGCAGTAGTTGTATACTTAGAAAGAAGGAAAAATACATTTCAGTTTAACGACTTGGCTTTGAAGATTATATTTTTTTTTTTTTAGTCTAAGAAAGCAAGACTGAGAAAATAATTACAGTTTTCTCTTTGATTGGATAAAGGAAGATAACTGATTTGTAATATAATTATTACAATTAGACTGAAGTTGCTACAAGAAATTAAAAATATAGATCAACTGATCAGTTCTAAGATAGATTCTATGGGAAAATAAGACACTATGTGAGCATTTTTAAAACATCAAGATTTCAGGGGGTGGAGGGGCGTGCACCCGAGAGTGCTTTGCTAGGTGCCAGGTTATATATATATATATATATATATATATATATATATATATATATATATATATATATATATATTATATATATATATATATATATATATATATATATATATATATATATATATATATATATATATATATATATATATATATATATATATATATATATACAATCTCTGAGTCCCTAACCCTAAATCCGGCTTTACGTTCATATATCCATGCAAGCACGTTCAAAGAGGGAGGGACTTCTTGTCCACCCCACCCCCCAATCTCATTATTTTGTATGATTCTCGTAAATGTTTTTCGTCTTTTCTACTTTAGGGTCCTTCAAAACGACTTCTTCCCAAAATAAATTACTGTGCAAAGGGCCATATCCATGATTTTTCGGGAGAGGGGGGATACCCAGAAACTTTTTTTTTGGGGGGGGGGGCTTGCCACTGGGCACCAGAATTGTCACCCGGTGAAAAAAATCACTGGATTTTAGTGATTTGTTCGTTAATTCAGTGCTTTTCTTCGACAACCTAGTAATTTATGTGCTGATTTAATATTTTTTTTAGGCAATATAAAAATCATAAGAAATAGTGATAAATCACTAGGGATGGCAACCTTGCTGGGTACCCCCCTGTATACGGCTCTGCCTGTGTATGTACCTCAGTACTTTTGGTGTACATGAAGGGGCCTTGTGCGTAACCCCTGATTTTTCTGACAGAAAGGTACTACTATTCTTTCACAGAATTTACACTTTCAAAGGTTGTCGCCAATGGGCGTTTGCACTGATATCTCTTTTGAAATATTTTTCAGTCACCTAAACAGCACAAAGCTCTCTCAGCTTCCGTACAGGTAATTGCATGACAGATCAAAACCTTTAAAACAAAAAACCACAACCGGGGCAGGGTGGAGAATCTCAGCAGTACCCACGGACGTATTGATCGTTACAATTTCCAACTGGAGTATCGCGTAACAGGTGACATCCTAGATTTCCTCTTATTTAAACTTAAAAAAGAAAAAAGAGAATGGAGCAAAGAGGAAGCATGGGAGTAATCGAAAATAAAAGATACATTCAATTCTCTGACTGTTTTTGAAGTTAACAGGATATAAACAAATTTAGAATTTTACAATTTGAGCTTATAAAAGGAGAATGATGACATAACAAATATACATGTTTTAAATCTTCGTCCTGTTATACTTAAATGTAGAGAATAAGCAGAAAATAATTTCTTAGACCACACTGCTTTTCCATTTACGAAAAATTAAGCAAGAAAAAACGGATTTTAATTTTAATAAGGCAGTGAAACAATAAATAACAACAAATAAACACTTAATTAAATCAAAATTGAAAGAGGAGAGTGACGCATGGTATCAATATAGACATTCGCTTTTGTTTATTGCGTTAAATACACCAGTACTGGAAGTTTTGTTTAATATGGGAGTTTGTTTCCTACTTATTTATTCATATATTTTTTCTCTCTCTCTCTTCGCGTGTTTTGTTGTATTTCTATGTGTTTTTATTTTTTAAAAGAACTTTTTTTCCGTTGAGAAAGGCTCCCGGACGTGGGGCCGAAATATTCGGAGTATTTTTTAATTTAGTGTTTATTTGTTGTTATTTATTGTTTCACTGCTTTATTAAATTAAAACCCGTTTTTTCTTGCTTAATTTTTTGTTAATTGAATAAGCAGACTATTCCAAATTCACACTAGGGGTACTACTTCGAAAGTACCCGGACTAAAACGTACTTAGGTAGAGTCAGGGGCAGCAAACTGGGACTGAGTACCTTTTTAGTGTTTCCTTGAAACGAACATGAAAAAAATCCTTCCCAACATTTTTGAGAATTCACACCCTGGGTAGATTAAACTACTTAAGTGCATTTCCGGTGGTTATTTCATGTTCCATTTGAGTACATGACTTGTACTTAAATAGTACGACCTAAAGTACTTGTTCCTAACTTCAACGAATCACTTGTCTTTTAGTCATAATCATCTGATTCTAAAACCAAAACTGAAGACAGTTGGGGGGGGGGTCTAGGGCCCAAGCGTCAAAGAGACCACGATGGGAGTTATTCCAAGCGGAAAAATATGACCCAAGTTTAATTACTTTTTCGTTAAATTTATTATCCAAACATTCTTTTAGAGTTTCTTACGACTTCTTCCCCCTTAGTAAAAATAAAAAAGTGTCTACAAAACGTTTGTGAAAACTTGTGCAAGGTCCAGGGGAATGTTGCAGTCGCTTCTTTACTTCCAATACCCAGAGCAACTGTTATCATCTGTCATATTAATTTGCACTGGTGTCGTATCCCCAAAAGAAAAGCACAAAGTTAGAGTGAGGGAGGAGCACGAAGACATTTGTTCCAGGACTATATCTTGACTCCCAACACTCCTGCCCAAAGGCAATGACTGGAATATAATATATTTCCTGTAGCAGGGAACTAAACAATCTGGATAGTTCGAAAGAGGTTTTACATGCTCTACTATATTACAGCAAAACTTGTGTCGAGTGAAAATTCAGCAGACAGGGAAATTTCTATGTCAAAGGCTGGTTTTCACTTATTCAAGGTTCTACCTTGGTATTATACAGACCAAGAATATTTGATATTTAAAATAGATTTGTTCAATTCAGAATTGTAGATACGTTGTTAAGCAACCAAGACAATGTCAGTCTTTGCCCCCCCCCTCCTTAGGCTGGACTAAAAAATTATTTTTTTTCTTATTTTGGAAATAACCCCCCCCCCAACCCACTACAGACCAGAGCGTCATTTGTGCTTTACCTACCAGGATACGAATTTTGAACAGTATGGTTTTATTTTGTCAAAACCTCAGCGACAAAAAGAAGATAATCCTGTTAATTTAATGAAGATATGCTTTAAATTGACAATCTAATAGGTGACTTACCAATTAATGTTCTATACATTGGAAGGAATTTGCTTAAAAGGAAGAAAATATGCGTAACATTTACTACATAAAAGACTAATCAAACTAGATTGTTTTGTTTAAAATGCAATAACATTAATTGCTGGAGTTTCAACAATTTTTTACCTTTTAATGTTATAATGGTAAAGAGGAAATGTTTACAATATATATTGTCTTTATTTGATTAGCATCCCGCCCCCTGTCTCACAAAAATTTTCAGGCTAAATTTTAACAAAATTTTCATTTACTAACAAAATTTAAACACAAAATATCACAAAAAACACTATGACTAATTAAATTCGGTCTACTTACATTTATTTTCAAGGGATGGTGATGAAGATATGGAAAACATGTCAATTTCGGAATCAATTTGCTTATACCTACTTCCAACTGCACCCTCTACTCTATTTTAATAAAAATAAAATTTCGAAAAATACAAAATGACTATAACCGTTAGATTATTTATTTGAAATTTTGCGCCCCTAAAGTTTTTGCGCCTGGGGAAAGTACCCCCTCTGTCCTTCCCCTAAAACCGCCTCTGTCTTCAGTACAATCTTCAAACAACTTCAACACAACTTTAATTATTTAGTCTTAGTTGATATCTACCCAGCCCCATCGAAAGTCCTGCAAATGTCAAGCCTATCAGAGACAAAATTAATTTCAGCTCAATTTTTGGGCGTGAAAACTTGATATAACCAAAGTTAGCTTCAGATTTTTAAGCATAGAGAACCACATGGTCTAGCAAAAAATGGATATAATTTCAATTTTTTTTATGCGTTTTTGTACCCCCCCCCCCTAAACAAAAGTCCTGGATAAGCCTTTGTATAGGAGGATTATAAAAAAAAAACATTGAAAGTCAAGTAACTCTTTTCTGTCTGGGCTAAACAAAAATATTTCGAGTCCTACCCGATCAAAAAAAGTTGTTGGCTCATTTGCAGACGAAACCAATTTTAATTTTTGAGTTTATTCTGTTCAAAGAGGTTCCCTTGGCCCAGGGGCGTATGGATATAAGTTTTAAGCTTTCAAGATAAAAATGGTTGGACTTTTTTCTTCTTCAGGCAAACTTTCAAAGACAAAAATACTTTAGCCATTTTATCCCCTAACTCAAACACAAAATTTGAAGTCCCTTAGTCTACATACCCTTCAAATAATATTTCTGAAAGTTTCAATTCGATGATTCAAGCTGTTCCTGAGATACTGCATATACCCTATTTTGATAACCTCGGTGCATATAGTGCTTTTGATTTAATTCGTTACTTCAATCGGAATTGATTGTAAGTCCTGAAGGGGAATATAGTTCAAAATTTTTTTAGGTAAACCAAAAACAAACAAATTTTCGGTTCCCTCATTTCCTCTCTTAAAACAGAAAATTAAAAATAGTCCCCTTGGCCCTCCCCCAAAGACTCAGAAAGTTTCACTTCGACCCCCCGCTCTGGTCCCGAGATATCTCAAATGTGCTATTTTAATAACCTAGGCACATATAGCGGCTTTTCATTGACCTATATCCACTCCCCCATGACCTATATCCTCTCTATCTATCTATCCACTCCCCCATGTACAAATTTGAAGCCCACGTGGTCCCTCGACACTCCATGAAAGTTTTAAATTGAACCCCCAAGCTCTTCCTAAGATACGGACGCTGTTTATTATAACCTAGGTACATATGATGTCTTTCGAGTTAGTTCATTACTTCACCGTGATATAAGTTTCACTGGATCTAATAGTGCAAAACTCTTAGACGGATAGAAGATAAAGTTTTTTTGATCCGCCCATCCCTCCCCACAAACACTGAATTTTGATTCCCTTGGCCCCTATCCCTCCTCCCATCACTTTCAAAGTTTCAACCTGATTATCCTAGCTCAGATATTGCGGATGCGCTATTTTGATAACATGGAGACAAATAGCGTATTCAGATTTAAGTCTGGCCTGTCCAACCAGGTCAAATTTCGAGATCCATTTGACCCCTATTACCCCCAGAAAGTTTTAAGTCTGTCCCCCAAACTATTTTTAAATATTATAGGTATGCTATTTTGATAACCTGGTACATATAGTGTTTTTTGGTTTATATCGTTATTTCACCAGGAGTAGATTCTAGTTCCACAATGGCTTATAGTGCAAAAGCTTTGAGGCGTATTGGAGACAGAAGTGATTAGACCCCTCTTACAAGTCTGCCTTCTCCAAGAGTCAAAATTCAAGGTTCTCTTGCCCCCCCCCCACCAATACTCCCTGAAGGTTTCAACTTGATCCCAAACACTATTATATATGCTATTATGGTAACCTTGCAACACAAGAGTGTCTTTTGATTTACCTCTTTATTTAACCATGGATAGATTTTAAGTCCCGTAGGGTTTTATAATGCAAAAACTTAATTGAGAATCGAGAAAAGAACATTTCCTAGTCCATTCCCTCACCCAACATAAAATTTGAAGTCCTCCGGCCCACCTGTCCTCCCAGGAGGGGTTACAACTCCATCCATCGCCCAACCTGTTTGAAATATTACAGATATGCAGTTCTGACAACCTACATAAACATAGTATTTTTCGAATTAACTCTCTCCCTCACCCCAAGTCGAAACCTGAGGTCCACTTGGCCCCTTAAGCACTCCCTGAAGCTTTCAACTTGTTTCCCCAAGATGCTGTTGGCCTTATTGAAATGCCTTGTAGACTATGAAAAAGGTCATTTATCAAAATGATGTCCCAACAAAAGCTGCGCCCAAGGACAAATGTGCCCCTTACTCCACCCCTAGCTACGCCTCATACCCAGTTAAATCAAGTATTATGCAGAGAAAATCCTAATTACTTACTAAGATCCATATTTAAACAATTAAAAACAATATTATGCTCACTAAAGGTTAGGCTTAATTAGATTTTACTGGATTACTTTTAGATTTATTTTAGACTCAGCACCAAATTTATTATTGCATATAGAAAGTATTCACGAGTTAAAAAAAAACTTTTTCAAAACGAGTTGAATATGAAAAACCGAGTAATCTTAACATTTATGTACATAGTCCTAAGTCTATGTCAAGATAACATAAATTTAGATATGTTTATACAACAGACTAATAAATTAGTTTATGTTTAAGATAATTTATTATTTAGATAATAATATATTTGCTTTCCTAATCAACCACAAAAAAGGCTCAGCAGCAAATTTATTGTTGCAGGTAGAAAGTATTCACAAGTAAAAAAAATTCTTTCAAAACGGGTTGAAGATGGAAAACCGAGTAGACTGTACAGTTATGTACATATCTCTAAAGTCTATGTTAAGATAATTTTAAGATATGTTTATATAACAGACTAATAAATCAGTCTATGTTTAGATAATTTATTATTTAAATGATAATAATTTTGCTTGATTTTTGCTTAGTAAACTTAGATATGTTTACATATAAGATATTATGTCAAAGAATAATAAATTAATCCGCTTATATGCTACCAACCCAAACATATTTATAAACTTTGTAGGCTCTGTCATGTCAAGGTCAGAAAACTCGATGAGCCCATCCCAACTAAGTATCGGCACTGTTTCTGTTTTTGTCTCACCTGTTTCTGTTTTTTGTTAACCTGTTTTTTCCTGTTTCTGTTTTTTATTTACCGCGTTTGATATGGACGACCCTGACAAGTTGGATGCAGAAAGTGCATGGACTACATACATAGTTTATATTTTACTTAGCTAGCTCTTGTAATTAATGCTTTTTCAGCTATGAAGAAGCTCTAGTCTAACTACAAGACATTCTCCGGAGATTGAGAACCTGTAGCTCAATATTAACTTTAAAGCTGGTCCAGAACAGAGCTAGAAGCTTGCACTACTGTTACCTTAGATCTTAGAACAGAATAAGCAAAGCTGGGCAGTTTGCAAAGAAGTGGAAAGGGCTTTATAGTTCAAGCCAGTGGAAAAGCTGGCTCTAGTGATTTATCAGACACCATGGATGCATCAGTAGCTGCAACCTAGTAAAGAGCAAATCTTGGCCTATTGTAACCGAAAATTAAAAAAAATATGTTTTTAGAAAAACCATTCTATGCAAAAAATTATTTGATGCTGATTCAGCAATGTTAATTACTACCTCCATTAAACTTCTATGTTAACCTTAGCACAAAACAAATTTCCCTTATTTTCAAAAAAAAAGCCCGAAACCTCTCGAAAATGGCATTGGATCGAAATAAAAATACACCATTGAAATCGCCATGGCCAATAACCCCTAACCGGAGGTATACAGTCCCGACCCCAAGAACCAAAGAAATTCGTATTTTAGCATGGATAGCATAAGCAATCCAATGTGCAAGGACAACTGAACACTCGAAATCAGAATGTTTCTAAGTGACAGGTTCAAAGTTTGAACTTCAGTTTGTTTTACATTTTATTCAAAGCTGTTGTGCTTTTGTATGTGAAATAAAAGTTTGTTACTTTTATTTCATACTCTGTTGTTTAACATCTTGAGGTGACAAGAACGAAATCGTGCTGTGCCCAGGTCCTCTAATAGGTTTTAGAATCGCCTGTGCCATCGGGGTCGTATTGTATGCGCATATACTTGATTAAAAGTAAGATGGATTAGTGGATTTGGGATGGTTTCAAGGTGGTTTCTTTATGCAAGCTTGGGAATTACAGCGTATAACTCGCCCAGTATAGATGACAGTGTGCAAAATCTTAAAAAAGATAAAATAAACGAAAAAAAACAGCTGTATTTTTTTTTTTATAAAAACAGCTGTTTTCTGTTTTTTTTATAAAAACAGCTGTTTTCTGTTTTTCCAAAAACAGAACAGAAAGTAGAAACAGGTCACTGTTTCTGACAGACCTGTTTCTGTTTCTGTTCTATTTTTTTTTTCGTTCCTGTTTTTCTGAAAACAGAAACAGTGCCGATGCTGAGCCCCAACGGCAGAGCCAACAGATTTAGAGCCATTGAGGCTTTGCCTGTTTCCCCTCATCATCTAGTATGTTTTCAGTTGTCTTTTTTTCTAGGTATAGATAATACCCTTCCCTAAACATAGGCGCGCAATATTTGTGAGAATATATTTTTAAACTAATTGTTAAAATTTGAAGAGGCCCAAAGAAAATTTCTCAAGATCATTTTGCAGTACTTATACTAAGCCTGCAATATACTTCACGAAGTACCTGATTTCAATGACGGTTTTTCTTTGGGGGGGGAGGGGACCCTTCTAACGGACGCAGAAATTTTAGGGGTGCTAAATTTCAAATAAATAATCTAACAGCTGTAATAATTTTTGTAATTTTTGATATTTTACTTTTATTAAAATAAAGAAGAGAGCGCAGTTGGCAGTAAATATAAGCAAGTTGAATATGAAATTTTCATTTTTCCCATATCTCAATCACCATTCCTTGAAAATAAAAGTAACTAGATCGAATTTAATCAACTTTAAGTTTTTTTGTGAAATTTTGCTTTGAAATTTTGTTAAAAAATGAACTTTTTCTTAAATTTGGCCTGAAAATTTATAGGAGACAGGGGGGGGGATGCTAATCAACATTTTGCCCCGCCACTGCCTGATTTTCATCGACAGTCTGTGAAAGTTTTGAAAAAATACAATAATTGCCGCCTGAATTGAAAAAAAGCAACACATATTTAGCTTTATTAAGATGTTATATTTACTTTCTTCCTACTGTGACTATTTCTATGTAAAAGAGAACCTAGAAAATAAACAATTAGACTAAGAATCTAAAAAATAAACAAAAAAACAAAGAATAACTCACCCTTTTTGTTTGATTTCGATTCCTTTGCTTTGAAGAGCCCGCTTCAATTCACTAAGAACATATTCAGGATCCTTGCTCGAAGTAGTGGATACATTATACATTGTCTGAAAGAGAAATATTTAGTAATCTTATTCAAAATACACGCAAGGCCGTCGTTTGGGGGGGGGGGGGGAGGGGAGGAGGGACAGTTGCTCCCTCCCCCAATAACATGGAGAAGAAAATTATTATATATCCCATTCCCCTTGACTACCAGGATATGGAACCCCCTCCCCCCTAATAAAAATACTACTACTACTACTAACAAATCACCGCAGCACCAAGCCACCTGAGGGCAACACAGCTACGCACGCTCCTCCTCCACCCCAATCTATTCAAAGCCTCCCCTTTTACACCCGCCCACGAAGTTCCCATTTCCTTTAAATCTTTCTTTATGACGTCCTCCCACCCCAGACGAGGACAACCTGCTTTCCGTTTAGCCCTACACGGTTGGCCGAAAAGAACAATCTTCGGCAATCTGTCATCCTTCATCCGCACAACGTGCCCTAGCCACATCAACCTTTCTTTCATTATAGCCCTAGAGAGCGGTATTGAACCACATTTTTCGTATAGCCTATTGTTTGAAATACGGTCAGTCAGCCGGCTACCCAGAACAATCCTTAAGCAATTTCTCTGGAAAACATCTAGCAAATCTTCATCTGCTTTCCTGAGCGTCCATGCTTCAGAGCCATATTTGACCACTGTCATCACTGTAGCTTCTAATATTCTAATCTTGGTTTGCAGACTTATCTTCCTATTCTTCCAAACTTTTTTTAACTGTGAAAAAACACCCTGAGCCTTGGCTATTCTACTTTTAACGTCTTCACTGCTCCCACCTTCTTTACTAATAATACTACCAAGGTAAGTGAAGCTGCCCATCTGATCAATTTTTTCATTACCCAACGTCACCTTTTCATCTTCACTTCTTCCTATGATTACCCATATTAAAGATTACGGGAAAAAATAATAATCTTGCGATGGAGGAAACAGCCCCGTGGCTCTCCCCCACACAGCGTCTGATGGGAATAACAAGATGAGAAAACACTCGAGTAGAAGAAAAAAGAGGATATTTCCAGCCCCTGAAAAAGCAAAAATGCAATGCAAAAATTTCGGTCGAGACCTCAGCTCAGCCTTCCTCAGTGCAAAGATAGAAACAAACGGTAAAAACTTTGGCCGTAAATGGCTTTTTAAAAGGCATTAAATAAAACGAACTCAGATTTAGTTTCTTGAATGTAAAAAATTTAGTTTGCCATTCAATATTCGATTTGTTATTCAGTTCCTATTTCACCGCTACATGGAGAGGGTTTTTTTTTTTTTTTTTTTTTTTTTTTTTTTTTTTTTTTTTTTTTTTTTTTTTTTTTTTTTTTTTTTTTTAACGGTTTTTATTATTTTTTCTATCTGTACTGGAGACGGCTGAGCGGAGGTCTCAGCCAAAATATTTACATTGCATTTTTGCTTTTTTAGTGGCTGGAAATATCCTGTTTTTTCTTCTGCTCGAGTTTTTTTCTCATCTTGGTCATGTTTAGCCAGTGTGGTTTTAGAAATTATTTACCCAATGGGAATGCGAAAATCCTGCAACTTTCTCCAAGAACAATTTACCAACAGAATGTTGAAAATACTAATTAGAACACTGATCAGCAAGGACATAGAGGAGAGGGGGCGAGGGCCGGAGACAAGACCCATCATCCAGAATTTAGAAAATTATATACGGTGACAGGGATGTTTAGCGACATTTTGCTTTGGCTTCTAGCTTAACGCTTATTATTTCACGTCAGGGATAATTACAAGCATCAGGAATGCAAAAACTAAAAAAAAGTAGTATTACTAACTACAAAATATTTATTTATGCTGAAATATTGTGGTCGTATTGCATACCAAAACTGTCCTTATATGCCTCGAGTAGCATTTATACAAATAACCTTTTTGTACATGTGTTGACTGTATATCAATCATTCGCTTATTTATATGTTCTCAAATAGACACGACCTCCTCCAGCATGTCCCTACATAGGAATGTATTCTAGCAAGAGAGGGAGGGGGTGGTAAATTTCTCAGAATAAAAGCAAATGAGCGACTTATACGATTTTTATAGGAAGTATTCACACAAATATTGAACTTTTTTTTTTTTTGGGGGGGGGGCAGACCAGACCCCCCCCCCGCGTCCAAGCCTAACCTCTAGAATGGAATCCTGAATACTGTCCTAATTTTAAAGCAATTAATTGTAGAATACTGCTAAAAATTTAGTTTTCATAAATTTAAGGATTTGTTTATCTTTAACCTGTGAACCCTGAAGCCGAAAAAGATTTACCCACAGATAGACACAGTTCCGGCTTCCTCAAATCTTTTCACAACAGGTAATAATCCTCTCTGTAACTGATTTATAACACCGATTATAAGACGGATGGTGTGCACTACCTGCAGCCTATACAGGTGTAAAAGGGTGGGTGAACATGCAAAATTGTCTTTTCATTTTTGACACTTCCTGTCTTTCCTCTGTCTTTCCGCTGAGCTCCTCATTAGACCTTTCCGATTTCTTTTCATTGCCAATGCAACATCACTGACTTAATAAAAAGCGATATCTGCAATATATTATTGTCATTCAATTATTTTTTTTATCCCCCGAGGTCGTCGAAACGATGGTCAAAGAAATTTGGGAAAGGGCTCATTCGATCGCAAATTCTGAGGTCTAGTACACTTCTCTTAAGCAAAAAACAACCAATAGGCAAACTTCCAAACCTACAACGCCACATGTGTCCCCTCAGTTTCATGCAGCATTGAATGAATTTCATTCAGAACGATCAAAAGGTCCAAAAGGCGCCAATGAAATCAAAATGATATTTTCAGCCTCAGGGGTAAGGACATACGATTATTTTAGTAGCCCGTAGACACATTTTTACAAAAACAAGGAAAAAAAGTGAAAAAATTAGTCACAAAAAGATGTTTAATCTGTATAATTGAAGGGCCCAAAGTAAGATTCTTAGGCCCGTGCCCACTTCAACCCTCTCCACCCCGAATTAATCAACCAATTTTGGTACTTTATGGCATTTATTCAACTTTAGCTTTTGCTCTGTTTCTTAATCTTCCCGTCTGGAATTCCTGTTTGTCAATGTTCCCTCTTCCCTCTCACGCCTCCCGATCTCCTACTTCAGGATTGTAAAATTAAATCCGAAACGAGGAAAATTGTAACATTATCCCATCCCTAGCAATATCCTCTATAATTAAAGGTACAACTTTATTGACGTATTGACGCATCCTTAGCCAAGGATGCTCTATTGATATAGTTTATATCGGAATAATTTTGGCAGTAGTGAGGTAACTGCAGGGGCAGATCTAGGATTTTCTTTAGGGGGGGGGGAATAGGTTGATTAAAAAAAAAATTAGGGGGGGGGGGGCAAAATAGGTTGATCCGATAAACTTGCGTTAGGAGCAAGTTTAATTAACGCAAACTTGAGTTAATTAAGTAAATTATACTACTTTAGACTACGCTAGGAGGCGCGCGCCCCTTCACCCCCTGGATCTGCCACTGGGTAACTGGTTAAATTGTGCAATTATCTATTAACAACACCATGACCAACTGCAATTCATATGCATTCTCAATCATGCAATATCACTCGTAACTATATTTACAAAAGGGGACAAAGATGAAAGGTAAACACTTAAAATGTAAAATTTAACAAAGTAAATAATAGAAGATAGGGACCGCCAGATCAATGGTCGTTTTTATGTGTGTAGGAATTTGCCCCCTTGCTGAACGAAATCCCTGTGAACCTCCAGGATTTGATGGTTTTTCTTTGGTTTGATCAGAAAATAAATGTATGAATCGTAGAGAATTTTTTTTAGACCTTTTCATAAGAAGAAGAGAACAGGTACGCAGGGACAGAAATTCATGAAATGTAGGGGGGGGGGATCTATTTTTCAAATTCGAAATCTAGGGGGACAATTTAGTTTTTTTTTTCGTTTTTTTTTTCAATGAAAATACCAAAAAGGTATTATTCGAAAACACCAAAAATGTATTACTCAAAATCCAGGGCGCACTGCCTCCCTCCCTAACTGACAGCCTTGCAGGTGCTTCCGCAATACTTTGTTTTCCGAGGGGAAACATTTTGGGTAACACAACAACTTCAGTGGGAGGGACGAAAACAGGCAAATGCCCCCCCCCCCCCATTGAGTACGTGCCTGAAAGAGGACCCAACCAAATAAAGCAGCATATCGACCCCTAGCCTCTATCCATGTCTTAGACATAGGATGAAGTAGATAGGTAAGAATCAACGAGGAGTGACTGTTGTACAAGCTTCAGAGTACCAACGAGGAATATCTGGCTGAGGATAATCCGAAGTAAATTCACCGAAAACAACAGTCCTATCAATCAGTTAGTTTTTAGTGATTTTAAAAACCGCAGTTGTCCACTCTGCCGTGTCCGGTGAAACAGCTTCCTTCCGCTTCTGAACAGGAAATCGCCAAGAAGTCGGAAGGAAGGAGTTAAGAGTATGGGAAGCACTATGGTCAATTCCCAGGCTCAGTGCAGAGGCGTGAATTTTTAAAGTTAGCATTTGTAGATAATTATAGTTAATACTTTTAATGCCAATACTCTGTGTGGGAATCTAATCCATTTTTTTGAATTTCCTCAAGTCTTATTATTTTAATATCAGTGACTATAATATGTATATAAATCCCAGATGTGTAGTAAACAAAGCAAAACGTTGAGATACACAACATCAATCTATTAGCTAAATTCCTTTCAGTTACAAGTCTTAAAAGACATCGTACTATCTTTGCTGATCAAACAATTAAATTGTCGGTGATTGATTAATCAAGTAATTTGATTCAATTATTTTATGGCATAATGAAAAATTATATTTCCGATAGATACAATAAGATTGTCAGCCAACACATCAGAAATAATCTTCCTGGAATGGGGTTTGACACTGATTATACTGCCTCTAGCCTCTTGAGCTATTTAACCATACTTCCAACTTGGTCTACTCACTGACTCCTTCAAGGCCGTATCCAGGGGGGATAAAGGGTTTGAAACCCGACCGAAATGTTTTGTCTGACTCGTAAAAACGTAAAAAATATAAACAAATGTTTGATACATCTTTTAAGGTCCCCTCCCCCCCCCCAAAAAAAAATCCTGGATACGACCCTGAACTCCTTTACTTGGTTCAAGACACAATGTCTTCTACTTCACCTCAAAACAGAAGCCGAAGACTTGACTGTCAAGCAGAAAAAAGCAATGGACCAAATTGTGTGCGATCCCTAAAAACATTCGTTCTCACTATAACCCCCTACGCCATCAAACAAAGTTTGTACTCTCGAATACTCTGTTTTTTTTACCCTTGCGATTTTTTTGTTGCACATCAGGGCGTCAGATACTGTAGCAGATGTGCCACTAGACATTCTATCGATTCCTGGGTATGTTTTTGAGCGTTCTGTTCAGAATGTTTTTGGAGGGGGACTCTTCAAGGCATATCTTAAAGTTTTCACAAACAAGTGTTTTACCACTAAGTGAAAAAAAAAAAAACTTTTAACACAAGCTTTCATTACATTACCTTGAATACATAAACGCTTTCATGATCTCTTTATATACAAACTTTTTAAAAAAAGAGAAATTGCAGAAAAATACAAAGAAATATTAATGGTCAATGAATTCGATGCTTATCTCTATGTAATCACCGATCCAACAAAACAAAGTAGCTATAATAAAAGTTCACTGAAATATGACATCTAGTAATCAAGATCTAAATTAAAATTATATATAAAGAACGAAATCTGTAGCATAGGGGCTCTATTCTTTCAAAAAATTAGCATTAATGATTTGATGAAAGCCTAGCAAAACCAAAAAAGTTACTATAAGATTTGAAAAACAAAAGAAATGTAAACCGTGAGAAATCAAATCACGGTAAAATTCCATCTGGCATTTTAAGGTTTCACAGAAGAAGAAGGAAAAATAAAAGAATTGTAGCATTAAACAATGCCTTAAACAATACACTTTTCAAACAAAAAAACAACAAAAAAGAAGCAATTATAGCGTGGTAATTTAAAGTTAGCTGGCTATTCCACATTGAAAAGCACATCAAAAGCAACTAGATTTAGTTTATGTTACTACGCAAAGTCGGGGGATCCATGCACAAGGCCGTGTCCAGTGGGAGGGGGGGGTAGAAGCAGGGCCGTATCCAGGACTTTTTCCCGGGAGGGGGTCACATTTTTTTTTTTTTTGGGGGGGGGGGGGTTAAACCCCCTAACCCCCCTGGATATGGCCTTGGGTAGAGGGTTTGACCCCCCTCCCTAAAATGTTTGTCCGACTCGTAAAAACGTAACAAAAATGAATATAAACAAATTTTTGATACGTTTTTTAAATTTTTTTTTATAACACCCCCCCCCCCCCCCCAAAAAAAAAAATCCTTTTGTAACAATATACCCCCACCCACTCACCCTCAAATAAATCCTAGATACGACCCTGCCCATACATCTGATTTTCAGCTGGGCCTAAATCAGTTGGGCCATGGGTCTTCATGTCTCTCCATGCACTCTTTATTACCTTAAAATTTTACGAGTTGAGTTTGACGCTGCTTTTCTGATAACCCTATAAAATAGTCATACAATTTCCATTTACTTATTTCTAGAATTAATTTTAACTAATTTCTTAGACCATACTACTTTTCCATTTACGAGAAATTAAGAGAAAAACGGGTTTAATTTAAATAAAGCAGTTTGTTTTTTAATTAAATTAACAAAAATTAAATTTTAAAGAAATTTTTAATTTTTTAAACAGGTTTTAAATTAAACCCGTTTTCCTATCTTAATTTCTCGTACAATTAATCTTAGATATTTTATTTCCAACAATAAATTTTTCGAAGAGAATTAAAGAGCCATATTAAAATAAAATAGAAATAACGTCGCGTAATAATTCAACCTTAAAACAAACAGAAATTGCTATCGCTGGGTAAATGAAACCCAAATTGAACAGTGATTAAACTGAATAATCACATCAAACATAAAGATAACGGATATTGTTTTAGATGAATGCATTAACAGAAATTAAAACAAACAGTCATTTGAATGAAATAAAAATAACAATTCTAAAATAAAAGTAAAGAGCCATAATAGAATTAAAGCGAGCAAAAATGAAGCCCTATAATAATTCAAATTTAAAATGACCAGAAATTAAACTGGATAATCACATCAAATATAAATATAACATATGCTGATAAAGTTTAATAAATAAATCCTAAAACGAGTAGAAACTAAAATGAATACTAAAGTCAAACTTAAACGAACAGAAATTACGACAAGCAGGAGTTTGGCTTTTCCCTTCCCATAGCCGCAAAATTTCAAAAGTATACTGCCTCATTTATATTTATCGAAAGTTATATGTATTTTGAATAGTGAGATTTGATTTTTCCGAACATTGACGAAAATAAAAATAATTTTTTAATATATAATGATATCAATTCCACGAAATGTCAAAAAATACAAGATTCGAAATTGTACCAAACAGATTTTTTAAATGTTATAATTGTAAAAAATCCTTAAAATATATTTGGCTTTCATTAAAGCACAAATGACGTAGTCCCTCTCAAATCCTCTAAACGGCTTGAGTTTTTGTGTTTTGTGAAAAACAACATGCATTTTGAACAATGTGGTTTTTATTTATTAAGATAAAAAAGAGAACTCATTATTACAATCAAGATTACAAGAAAGAAATAACTAAAGTAAGCTTATTGCTTAATATATTAAATAAAAAAACAAGTTTTTTAAACTGAAAGTAAGGAGCGACATTAAAACTTAAAACGAACAGAAATTATTCCGTATATGAAAGGGGCTGTCCCTTCCTCAACGCCTCGCTCTTTACGCTAAACCACAATGTGGTTTTTATTTATTAAGAAAAAAAAAGAGAACTCATTATTACAATCAAGATTACAAGAAAGAAATAACTAAAGTAAGCTTATTGCTTAATATATAATAACATTGGTGCCTGGAAATCTTATCAACTTTTATTTTTCAATGCTATAACTACAAAAAAGAAAATGTTAAAAATATATTTTGTTTCAATACAGCGGAAATGACAGCATGACTTTTAGAAGATTTTTCTTTGGAGGGGAGACAGCCCTACTCTCGTTTGTGGTAATATGCGTTCACTTTGATTTTATTTGATTATTCATTTTAGGATTCATCCATAGCAGTATCTGTTGTCTTTATGTTTGGCATGACTATCCATTTTAATTTCTGTTTGTTTTGTGCTTAATTCATCCTTTGATAGTAGTTTCAGTTCGTTTTAAGTTGCAAATATTATATTACCATATCGCCTTAGTTCTAATCGTCTTAGGTTTAAGAACTAAAAAGTTGGATTTGAATTTAAGCTTTAAAAACCTGAATATTCAGTTGAATTGGTTTTATACAATAATTTTTAACAATAATTTCAAAGAAAAATCTATGATGAATGGAGAGGGAGATTATCATTCATATAGATTGAAGACTTACTCAGTTTTGGTCTTCTATAGGGCTAAAGCCACCATGGCCCTTATCCTATAGACACCGTTGTACAAACACAGATTTTAATCAACCATTTTATAAAAAGAATCGTTTTACATCACCTGTGGATTCAGGAGGGGGAGGGGGGTAGGACCCCGGGTCTACCCAAGATTTTTTTTGGCACCCTCATTCCTTGTTTTTTTTCTGTTTTTCACTCTTTTTAAAATAGATTTGTCAATTTGTTCAATTATTGGCGCCCTTTTCACCCCCCCCCCCAAATATTTTGCTTATTGGCACCCCTGTCATATTGAGCCCCCCAAGTTGTAAAACAGGGGCACCCAAGCCCATGTTTTACATTATATTTTCTTGTAACTGTTTATTTATTTAAATAAATAGATGTTAAGGTCAGTTTTAAAAAGAGCTTTGTTTTGTTCTCTTAAAAAACAAGAAGGTCACGAATCTACACAAACATTATTTTTTTTTTACACCGAGAACTGATATAAACATATCTATTTCCAAAATTTAACGTCCCCATTAATTTCCCCTTGGTTCAGTATACTTATCCTGAAAATTTCACGTCGATCAGGGAAACACAATGTTGGGCCTATTTCGGTGCTTTACGAATCGACACCATCCTTTTTTTTAAATAATTTATCTTCTACATTCGTTTGGCCCAGTGTAAATGCCCAGTAAGCGGCTAGCCAACCGGAGACAAAAAAAGGGCTATTATGGCCTTCACAAATTAATAAAATTTTCTTTTTTTCGTGGATTGTGTCTTCTATTGCGGTCCCCTGGTGTATCTCTACATGTCCTGTAAAAAAAAGTGAAGAATACGACATTCTATTTTACAGTTACCATTGGCGGTTCTGATCTCCGTTTCAAAGCCCCTCAGGCAGGAAGTGCAAGGGGGGCAGCTATCATTTGCTTTCGCACACCCTTCCTGCTTACCTTCACCTGATACCCATTTAGAGCTGGGTCGACTCGGCTGAACTTAGAGAGTCACACCACTGACCCCCGTTCCAAGCCAAATAACCAGCATATAGTATTTCATGTCCTGCAAGTCTAAGCAAACCTGAGATAACTAAATCTTTTGGCTCAGTTTCAGGTGTCAAATATCGATTCAATCCAAATTTAAAACATTTTGTTTTTGTCAAGGTTTATCTGGCCCTGTCTACATGCCTTGTAAGTTACAAGCCTACGAGAGACAAAAAAAATATTGGCCTCGTTTTCAGGTGTGTAAAATAAACAGGTACAATAATCTTCAAATTATTTTGGTTTTACTGAGGCCAATCTGGCCCTGTCTACACGCCTTGTAAGTTATCTGACCCTGTCTACATGCCTTTTAAGTTATCTGGCCCTGTCTATATGCCTTGTAAGTCACAAGCCTATCAGAGACCAAAAAAAAAAAAAAATATTGGCCTCATTTTCAGGTAAAATAATCTTCAAATTGTCAGGTGTAAAAAACAGGTTTAATGATCTTCAAATTATTTTGGTTTTCATTGAGGTCAATATGTCCCTTTCTACACGCCATGTAAGTTATCTGGCCCTGTCTACACCCCATGTAAGTTATCTGGCCTTGTCTACACGCCATGTAAGTTATCTGGCCCTGTCTACATGACTTGTAAGTATTTTGGTCCTGTCTAAATGCCTTGCAAGTTACAAGCCTACCAGAGACAACAAACTATTAAGGGCCTTTTTTCCGGCATCACGAACCAAAACAGCCAGAATTTTTTTTTTTTAATTTTTTCTGCATAAGGATCCACATGGCCAAATAGCTTATGAATGTCACTTTCAAGCCAATTAGAGAGACTAAACTTAAGCTTCCGTTTTTGTGCGTCCTAAATCTTTTATTCTTTTGGTTTGGAATGGTAAAAAACATTCAAAATCAGGTAATTAGGTTAAACAAAAGTATTGCGAGTCCTAACTGATTCAGCTCTATCAATCAAGTTTTGGCCGTAATAGAAATAACGAAATAAAAAAAAAACAAAACTAGAGCCCTAAGATAGCATAAGTTATCCTAGGATTTAGCATACAAACATCATAGTTACAGTCAATGACCTAGGAAACTTTAGAAGTGCTTTTTTAAGCTTAGCTTTACATGTTTCCACTTGTCTCTAAAAAGCCTCTTCTTCAACACCCTGCACAATCTAGAAGGTTCTTCTCCAACTACTGCTAAAAATTCGTCGGAGCGTTCAATCTTTCGAAGACAACAACTAGTGAACCCTCGTTCTCAACCAAGGACGTATTTAGGGCCAGGTTTTATAATTTTATAATAATAATTTTGGAGTGATTTTTTATTTCGGTGTCCTCTGTACGAGACACACACACACACACACACAAAAAAAACACCAGAAAAATGCAAAAAAAGCTTGTTTTTTCATACCCCCCCCCAAAGAAAACAAAATAACACTAATTTAAAACACCCAATCAGGGATAGGGTCACCCACCAAGAAAGTAACTTTTCTGCCATGCCTATTAAAACATAATAAAGGCATAATTGATTTTGTCATCCAAGCTTCCACATCGATTTCTTGAAGTTTCATTTTTGTTCATACTGTTCTTTTCTAACAACTCGAAATCCTAGCGGTGCATCATCACTCAGAAAGACGTCATCACTAAAAATTCGTCGGAGCGTTCAATCTTTCGAAGACAACAACTAGCAAACTCACGTTCTCCACCAAGGACGTAGGGCCAGGTTTCTTATCCTTGAACAAATAGGCGATGGACCATTATCCCCTGGGGTACAATGGCATACTTCAAGCGGCACTATTTATAAAATATTGGATATTTGAAACCAACACGGTAAAAATCAGCAGATTGTGTCCAAGACTGTTTTTTGTTTCAAAACATACTAATACAAAAATTATAAACATTTAAGGGTTGAAAAGACAGAGTTTCAACTACAGGGCAAAGCTATAGAAAGTTCCAAAAACACAGTCAAATAAAACGAATTCCGCTTTTAAAGTTTAGCTGAAAGCCAGAAACATTTTAATTCACAATATTTGTTTTTTTAAACGAACTTTTAGTGGTAAATGAATCTACGAAAAAATCAGTAAGCTTTTGTATATAGCCTCAGGTCATATCCAAGAATTAGGGGGGGGGGTGGAATGGACTGGGATGTGTTTAAATTGGAATGATTCGTAAAATTCAACAAATAAAATTTTGTACATGTGATTGAGAAGGAAATTTTATTACTGCTGTGTTGCCTTCAGATGCGGGAATAAAATGAACTGTTACCAAAATAAGTGGAAAAACAAATGTAAACAACAAAATCACCAAGCTCTAGTGTTTGGAATAGAACTATAACCAAAAACTGAGGGGGGGGGAGGGGGCAAACTGAAAGCAGTAAATATAAAAATTAGTAACCTTAGTGCAAGATTTCCCTTCTAAAATAGCTACTACAATACGTTAGCTAACCCCCCTCAGGAGCGTAATTTGTTATGGGGGAAGGCCAACTACCCCTCCCAGACCTCGATTTGCCCTCTCCCCAGACCATTAAATTGCTCTACAGCTGAAATTTAGTTTTTTCAAAAATCTTGTCTAAATCAAGAAAAGTCTACATAATTTAAGCATCCATGGAAACGTGGATTTACATTTGTGGTACTATATGGTTCATTTTTCAGTTTTCACTGCCATTTTCACATGATTTGGGAAAATTGGCTCCAACTTTGCCCCCTCCCCAGGACTTTGACGAATTTACATCACTGTCCTTCTTCTGAACTATCATTCTTACTTCACAAAAAAGCTTCAAAATCAGCAAACCTTTGTAAATATCTTAAAGCTGTGTCCAAGCATAAGGAAAAAGACGGTGAGATACAGTTAAATTAGAAGTGAGTCAGAAAATCCAATAAATATAGCTTTCCGAAATACAATTAAGTAAGAATTTTGCCGTTGTTGTTTATAGAAGAAAGGATGACCTGCACTTAAAAAGCAACAAAAAATTAAAGTTTCTAAAAACTTTCCAAAAACATGGAAGGTTTTGGAAAACTTTCCATGAAAGTTTATGGAAAGGAATGTCAATGAAAGTTTTCTTTATAACATTATTTAAATTTGAAGATGCTTCCAACATATAGAAAATTCAATAATAGAATCATTTATTTTACTTCTTGGCTTTCTTCGTCGAGCCACTGTATTCATTCCTTCGCTGTACTATTGTTAGAAAGATACATTTAATATTGGTTTACGGTCTTTTCCCTTTTGGAAGTGATTTAACCATGAAATGCTTTTTTTCTTGTCGTAATAGTAATAGGTTACGGATGCCGTTTTCATTGACTTTTTCCAGTAGGCTGGAGAATGTAAAACTTGAAGCGTAATTAGCTTTTGTCTATTCTTATATTCAAAAGAGCAATTCATAAAGTGCTTAGTTGATCTCTATAGTAAGATTACATTCCGGAAATGCACTAGAAGTTCCAGTTATGTTTGCTAGACCGAAAAATTAAAAATTCCGTTACATTTCTTTTTTTTTATGTTAACCAAATAAATTTGGTTACCCTCAAAATAAAATGTAGCTGGCTATGGAAGGTTATGCTTTTATTTAAAAGCATCTCAGCATGGAGAACTCCATCTTGATAGCTGGGGAAAGGGACTGCGCCCAAAGGTGGTTACCGCCTTTTTTGCCTTGGATGTTGGCCTTTCCTTATATATATGTTACCGTGAATGTCCGAAATATGGTTAATGTTGACATTCACCGGTGAATGTGCAAAATTCCTTTTTCTCTGCTTGGATTCAATTAGCTTTGCGAATCAGCTTTTTCAGTCCAATGCAAGATATGATGGTAAAAGTAAAATTTAGTTAAATTACGTTAGTTTAGGTTAGGTTAAATTTGGTTATAAATATCAGGAATGGATTAAAAACCATACTAAAGCTAACCCAACCAAACCTAACCTGACGTATCATCATCAAACCCTGCATTAAATTGAAACAGTTGACTGGCAACGCTGACCAAATCCAAGGAGAAAAAAAGGTATTTAGGACATTCACGCTAACATATATATAATTTGAGAGAATGCCGCGAAATGGTGTGTTTGTCCCTAAAAATATGTGCCATCCATACAAAATGAACGGTTGCTTTTGACGGTTTATCCAGTGATCCTAACGGGTATTCAGTATAGCATTGGTTGTACATCACCTATTGGGAGATGATCATTGCATATTTCTACGAGTGTGCCTAAAGTTAAGAAAGCGTTTTTATCAGAAAGGCCAAAATTGTCGTACTATCGATGAAAGAACCTTTAGATAAATCTGGAGGAGGGATTTAATTCCCCTCATCTCATGAGTGGATCCAGGAGGGGGGAGGGTCAACAGCTCCCTCCGGACAAAAAAGACCAAGAAACAGTACCTTCCACACCATTTTAATACGGGCCTGTCCACATAAGATAAGTATTGGTAAACTTGTCAAAAACATAGAATATAGATTTATTAGTCTAACTATAGTTAGTGACTTAAAAAAAACAAACAAACAAAAAAAAAAAAAAAAAAAAAAACAAAGAAAAAATTACCTTTGGATCCTTGCCTACCTGACCTCTCTTAGACTAGAAGAACACATCGGCTGTGATAATTAAAAGGGCGACATATGCCATTTTGGTCGAAAATGAGTTATGTGTATGTCATGTGTAAACCCAGCACGAGGAATCGAATGGTGAAGTCAGAATTCTCCTATCTCCTACCGTTGCGAAGATAAAAAGAGACATACGCCACTTTTGGATGCAGACCGCAGCTGGGCCAAAAAGGAGATACGTGCAGAGCACGTGTCTCCTTTTAACCCTGTTCTTTTGAACTTTTGACCCTGTTCCTGTTCTTCCAAATCTGAGATACTTACCAAGAGAACTCACTGTTCAGTTGATGCTTGATGATTTTCAGAAAAACTATCCAAATGAAAAATGCTCTCGTGCTTCTTATGCCACTGTGATGCACAGCATGAATGTATCTTTGAAAATGCCAAAGAGTGATACCTGCGAACTTTGTGACACCATGAAAAACAAAGAGAAAAATGAGCAGCTAACTGAATCAGACAAGGAGGTAATGGAAAATCATAAACAAATGGCGCAGAAAGCACGAAAGGAGCTACAAAAAGATACGCAACGCCCTCATGGGGTGGAAAAAGCGGTGTACAGCATTGATATGCAGAAAGTACTTTTGCTGCCCATTATGCCAAAAATCAAGGAGTCGCACTTCACTAGCCGTTTAGTAGTCTTTAATGAGACTTTTGCTCCTGTAAAGTCAGGAAGTGTGCCGGAGACCGCGTATTGCATAGTATGGCATGAAACCATCTATGGCAGAACTGCTGATGGTGTGGTCTCAGCCATATACAGTCTGATTAGCGAGTTGCGAGAAGTGAAAGAATTTGTTTTGTGGTGTGACAATTGCTCAGCCCAAAACAAAAATTGGATTCTGTTTAGTGCACTTGTTTGCATCGTGAATCAGAGCTGGGGACCCAACTCCATTACTTTAAAGTACCTTACTAAGGGTCATACACATATGACGGCGGATGCTATCCACGGTTGCATCGAAAAGAAGATAAGAAATCAGGATGCTGTCGAGGATTTCAGGGATCTGGTAACTCTGATGCAAAATTGCAGGAGAAACACTCGTGTGAAGGTTCTGGACACGAAAGATTTTTTCTTGTGGAAAAATGAGAAGGCACCTAAAAAGGGTCCTGAAAAGGATTCTATCCTGCTGAACAGAATTGTGCAGGTTACTTTTAAAAAGGGGCAGAAAGATCTATGCTACAAGTACGATTTCGACGACACTTACAACGTTTTGATTTTCTTAAACAGAAATCGAAGCGCATGAAAGGTTTGCCAGAGAACGTGAAAGGTCCTAGAGGGATTTCAAAAGCAAAGAAGCAAGGAATTTTGAGGCTATCCACACACATTTCCGATGAGCGGAAAACGCAATTTTGGACTGACTTGCCAGTGAATGAAGAGTCTCCTGATCTAACCACGTGTTTTGAAGGATGCCAAAGTGATGATATTTAAACAACGACCTAATAAGCTACCTTGTGATTCATTTCTTCTTGTAGATTCAAGTAGAAGTAGCATAAGTAGAATTTTGCACTAATCAAAATCCATTTTTGGTTCTGGGATACTACGAACTGCAAACGTGTTTAGTCATTGTTTAAACATCATCACTTTGGTGTGTCTTGTGGAAGTAAATCTTCCAGTGTTCCAAACAGGTCGTGCCAATGATTGAGTTTTTTATATTTTACTTTGCATTATTCGAAGTTCTTTCAAGAGGTTGTGCCAATTCAGTTCCTTATTTTTACTCTTGTATTATTTGAAATAAAACAGGTATATTATTTGAAGTCCTGGAGTACAAAAAGAGAAAGAAGAAGACTACGAATAGTTAAAGTCGGGCGAAGAAAAGTTTCAAAGTACTTTGACGAAACGATGAATTAATATAAAAGGAGGGTAAGATGCGCTCGGTCTGATAATATGAACAAAATGGCCACAATCCGGGAGGTTCTTGTAAGTAATTCTGTAGTACACCAAGGGAAAGGAAGAGGAAGCTAGTGCAAAAAGTAAGATTGGATCAGAAGTCTCTAGTACTTCAACGGAACGATGGTCGCAGGTAAATTTCATATCAAAAGAAAGCTCAGAGGCAGCCTCTGTTTGATATTGCAGACAAAATGCCCAGATTCCTTCAGTATTTTTTGGAATTCGGAATGACAGAAGAGGATTTTCTTATGGAGCTATAACATGGGGACCTGGCATATGTCTCCTTTTTTTGTCAAGGAAAAAGGAGACATACGCCATAAAATGGAATAATTTCGAACTTGCTCAGAATACTTGAATTCAATTTATACCACTGAAAAAAGCAGAAAAAGCTGGTCTAGAATATGTTCTCTTGATCTCCATTAGCCTCGCCCTTCAGAGCGACCACAGCCATACAAACTTTTTTCCGTTTTCTGGCTCTCCTGAAAAGTAGCAAAAATGGCGTATGTCGCCCTTTTAATTATCACAGCCGACATTTTGACTATTCTTACCACAGTTTATATAATTATCCAGTAAGTATATCGCAGATCATTTCTGGTCTTCATTCTCGGTACGAACAAAAAGCTCCTCCCACTTCTTTCTGCATTAGCGGGTTAGTCTGTTTCCGATTGTTTCCAACAAAGTGCATTATTCGTAATAGCGAGTTTCCACTTGTTTCCGATTAGATCACAGTCTGACTTGTCTACCCGTGAAAAGATCTGATTCCGCTTATGTTTCTATCTGCAAAAACGTTCTCTGGAGCACTCGCACCTTGGTCCGGGTTTTTATAATGGGTGAGATAGGGAAAGATCATACTGGATAATTATATAAACTGTGATTCTTACAGTGTGGTTGCTGAGTGGGGCAAAAGCTCCCCATTGATGGGGGCTAATATTAATTCTTCAATAATATTTATTCTTCAATAAATATTAGCATTGTGAGAGTAGCTAAGCTTCAGTGTAAAGCGTGGGACATCCGTGGTGGGGGAGCGGGTTAAGCCCCTCCTTATTATTCTATTTTATTTATTAACGCAAGCACACGTAAATGACCTCTTAATTTCGAGGCATTATCACACAAAGTTAGATTTTAGCATAAACATAAGAAGATGGGAGTCCCCCCAAATTAAGATTACCCTGAATATGATATAAAAGTTACAAACGGAAAATAATAAAACAAAGTTTTGTTTAATTTTGTTCTCAAATCAAAATAAAGAGTAACGCCCACACTCAGAAAAAATAAGTTATCCTATCTATGAGGGACCTGTCATTCCCTCCAACTCGCGTTTTCAACGCTAAAACTTGAATTTTTTATCAGTGCTTCAAGAATAAGTACTTTAACACAAGAACAATATGATAAGAAGTTTATGTTTAAGACAGTACTTAGAGAATGAAAAAGATTATTTATTGGCTTTTACTTTAAACTGCAACATTTTCTGTTGAAATGTTTTGAAAGCAAATCGGTAAATAAAACACTCTCGCTTACCAGCTGAATATATTTGTTGCTCTCTAAAATATTTTCAGGAAAGCCGTTGTTAAATTACAACGATATAGTATGAAGAGTGGGGGGTTGAGGGTGCACATCTCCCATCAAATATAGGATAATTAATGTTTATTTTAATTTTTAATGTCGCTCTTTACTTTCATTAAAAAAACGGGCTTTTATCCAATTTTTTTTTCAAAACAAGGTCTTTATTAAAAAATTCTTTTACATTCTGATATTTTCTCGCGTACGAGGCGTGCGTGCGACAACGGCGATGCATGGCCATCGCCTCTACTGTGTTAATTCACAAAGACCAAAAACACGCTAAAGGTCTTTTCCGTTCACCCGCTCTCTGTGATTCGGTTCAAATATAATATTAATTTTTATCAGATTGTGGTTATGGCTTTCCAAGTAACCTCGTAACTCTAACCATCAGTAGCTAAAACCTGATTATTTTTGTACCTAATGAGTGTTAATTTTTGACAGTTGACGATTCTTTACAAAGTCGCTTTGCGAACTTCACCGACGAAAGGTAAATAAATGAAGCTTGACTTTGTTTTGAGTACGAGACAAAAGGACAAATTAACAAGAAATTCCACTTAACTCTTAAATTAAACTTATCATTTTTGACTGAAGCCAGCTCAGAAGCAAGGAAAGAGTTACGTAGCTCTATATACCTTTTAATGATCGATAAAATGAAGAATAAATTCATTGTCTGTCTTAATTTTCCCATCTGAACTGAAAATGACATAATGACTATGTCTATGCTAGTAAAACGGTGAGGGGGGTTAAGAAATTTGCAACCAAATGGTTAAATAATTAGCTTCGTGCGGATGATGTCGGGGGTGCTAAACTATTGTGAAAGATTTGTTAAAATAAGGGTTTCGTAATTATTTTCTAATCCCAAAAAATCAAAATAAAAACTGGAGAAACGCATGGGTACTTGTCTGTTATAACGCCAACCACTCAAAAAATGAAGTTATGTTAGTCCTAATGAAATGTACCTAAGTATGATAAAAATATAATACTTTAGAAACAAATTTGGGCTATATATTTGCACATTAGGGGGGGGGGGATATAGCAGGTCGGCATGCAAAATATATTAGGTACAATTATTCTGCATATTATGAAGTAAGAATTGTTTTCTAACTTTATACTGTCCAAATACTTTACAACCCACCACCACCCCCTAATGTGCAAATATATAGCCCAAATTATATATTTCCCATCTATTATGTCACTTGTTTTTGTCTTGTCTCACCCTAAGCTGAAAGAACCTAACGAAAGAAACCGGTTCTACAATGCGTCAATGGATGAATAATTTGAGTGGTCGGCGCTTTAACAGACATGTACCAACGCATGTTTTCACCTGCGTATTCTCCCCAACCAAAATTGTTGGATAAAATAGGGTAGAATTTAGAGTTTGTATTAAGAAACTTGCTGGTATACTGAAATGTTACTCAAAATGAAAAAAAAAAAAATTGCGAAAAGGAAATAAGAAAAACATCATTTTATTTTTTACTTTGAGGAATTATAGAAAATATTATTGTTTATATTATAGTTTATAGGATTAAACAAAAAATTATAGCAAAACGTCATATTAAAGACATTTTGCATAGAAAACAGGATCTAGATTAGATTAATCAAAAAATTAATTTTAAAAGCTTTGTAGCTTATATCCTACTACGCCGCTCCAAATGTCTCAATGAACTTATTACTCTTTTTGAACGCTTTTTTTTATAACTTATTACCCTTTTTTTAAAATGAACTTATTACTATTTTACCCTTTTTTATATATCCCTTTTTATCACAATGTTGCTTAAATAAGAATAAATTAGGTCAATACTATCAGAAAATAAAAATAAATCAAGGCAAAATTTAATATTCGCTTACATTCTACTTACCAGAGTTACGAGTAAACATTTTAAAATCACGAAGCGCTAAAAGTCAATATTTGAAAACTGTTCATTTTACCAAGGAAGAAATTTGCTTTTAACGTGGTTTGGTCTTAGAATAAAAAATACCAACACAGCCTTTCGAGGTGTCCCTTGATTGGATACTGTGGGGCGTTCTGAAATGACAGCCTCTAAAAACTTATGTTTGGAATCTACAAGGAAAAGGAAAAGTTTTGTCTAAGTTAACCTTTACATCCCTAAATGCCGAGTCCTACGATACTACAAAGTGGCTTGAACTTCGATCTTCCAACTAAGGAGGAGAGTCCTATCGCCACTGTACTGTAGTAACTATAAAAAAAAAAAAAAAAAAAAAAAAAAAAAAAAAAAAAAAAAAAAAAAAAAAAAAAAAAAAAAAAAAAAAAAATAATTAGGGTTGATATTATATATCTGGACATTTCCCACGCAGTCCCGGGAAAGATTGTCATAAATATGGATATTACTCATAGCTTACTCATTATTCTACTTGAAAGAGCAGCTTGGGCAAAGTAATATCACTAAAATTAGACAAAAGTGTATTTTTGCCAGCTCAGCCTTATTGACGTGGTTTCTTCTTCACTAGATTCTTCCTAAGAAAAAGCCGAGGGCTTTTTCCTATGTGTGATAGTTGAAGAGGATGAGAACTTACCTAGCAAAGATAATATGTACTAAAAGGTGACGACAAAACTGAAAACGGTTAAAATTCTTCGACGAAAATTGAAAAAGCAAGATTTGAGCGACAAAAAGTGATTGAAGCGACATTCGCTCGACAAAAATTGAAAGTTTGGATTTTTTTCGACAAAAATCGAAAAAATGTGAGTTCGTTCGACATGATAATTATGAAGAACATCGGCGATAGAACTCATCCTTGTTCAATTCCTGACAGGATACGGAAAAAAGGTGCTTGGTTGTCCGGTGTCTTTACACAGCATATGTATATAGGAGGCTGTCAAATATAGAGTTTAAAATTTAAAACATACCTAACGGACGACCCAAAAAACGCAAATTCACAATTGTTGAAAATAATATGTCGTTGGAAGAACAGCAACCTGGACAATCAAATGTCCAGAATTCAATGGGACAGAATTCCAGGATAATCAATATCGTATTCAATGTCAGTATACAAAATCCAATTGAAGAAATTTTTGTCCAACAGCCTGGATCATTCAACTAGACAAGACCAATCCTAACAGCTAAAGTAAAAGGCATGAGAAAAAATGTCTAACGTAATGATGATACTTAATGAATCTCTATTCCAAGAACACTTTGAAGACATGCAACAACGAGCAAAACAACGAGTGGGAAACAATAATGAATCACAACGAAACATGCGGCTAGAAGACAAGCGAGAGTGAGAATAACAACGAATCGCAAACAAAAATGATGCAAAACGCAATCTGTGGTAAGAAAAACAGCGACAACGGGTATCACAAAGAAGTTGCCATGTTCGACGGCAACGAACTATGGAATAGAATCCAGCACTAACCTACAAATATACCGTAAACTACGCAATTATTAATTAAAAATCATTGACACCCTCAACGTTGTTAGACTACCACCTGAAAATGAACGTCAGACGTGTAATATTAATTGGATGGAAGCATTGATATGCTCCCCACGTAACTCCTTTTATTAAGTGCTAATAAAGATAGATGTGATGGTTACTTCAACGGCACGATAATTTTATAACTCCAAAACCTGTAAAGAATGAACCACTGTTTTAATGGGAATTTCGCATAACGTCATGACATCATGTGTACTACTTAAAGGGACTGGGCGAAGCTTCATATGCCTTTCTTGTCATCGTGTTTCCTTTATTAGTATATATAAGCCTGCCGCGTACCAGTACCAGGGTTCCCTGGTACTATATATATATATATATATATATATATATATATATATATATATATATATATATATATATATATATATATATATATATATATATATATATATATATATAGGTTGCTGTTATTTATTTTCATTTATTTTATTTTTAATTTTGTTATCTTCTTTATAGATATACACCATTTGACATAATTTATATTAAGCTGCAATTGTTTGTTGGTTTGTGAGTGTGACCCCACAGCATGAATATGGTATGTAGTTGCTGTCCCTGTAGTATTATTATTTTTTTTATTTATTTTTTCTTTCTTTCTTTTCTTTTCTCTCTTTTTTTCTTTCTTTCTTATTGTATTGAATTTCAAAGACGTTATATGTATGTGTTTTTTTTTACCTGATTCACCCCACATCAACCGTTTGGTTTGGGTGAATCATATTGATTTTTGTATGTAAAAGTTTTGTTAAAGTTAATTAAATATATCAAGATCAATACCAGAGGATATTAAAAAGACGAGTCTAACCTTGCCTGAGGTCGTCGAAGGATAGTCATTAAGAACAGGAGCTTCTAAAACTCTTTTCCTAGAAGGCGTCAATAAAGATCTCATCTTATCAATGCCTCGTTCTATAGATCCAAACATCTTTTTCCCAGACATAGGACCTGCTCCAGTTTTCTGGGGCGTTTGAGCTGCAGCTATCCAACTATCCACTGGGTCATTGGCAATCCTAAAATGAAATGGAAGTACAATATGCTCCTTCGCTTTTTTTCGTTCCAGCTGTTCAAGGAAGGACTCACCACTTGTCTTTATTACAGAAAATATGGTACTCTTCCATTAGCTGGACTATTTTATATAGTGCTAGTTTGGTTAATGCTAATGAAATAAAATAAAATAGGATGACTATATAATAGTTTAGAAACAAATTTGGGCTATATATTTGCACATTAGGGGGGGGGGGCAAAGCATAGCATATATTAAATACGTAACCTAACATAACCTAGGTATCTCTTCCCCCCATCCCCACCTCAAAAAACAACACTTTAAAAATCGTATACACAATTAAATCACACTATACACTACAGCTGTGTATAGCTGTAGTATTTGTATCTCGAGTTTAAGATCTAAAAAGAGTCCAGCTAATGGAAGAGTACCGAAAATATATAGTAACGTAATACCATTATGGGAAAATTTTTGCATCAGAGGTTCACCACCTCAGCAATTACGAGGATCTCCGATTCTTACTAAAATCGCGTCTTCGATACCTGGTTCGGTGCTCTTTGGGATCTAAAATCAAGGTGTTCCCTAGTTTCAGGGCCCAAAGGGGTCCAAACTTGGGATATTAGCTTGCTAATCCTGGTACCCTAGAAAATCAAATGAATTGGATTTCAGTCATGACAATTCTTTTAGTTGGGCCACGGGGGATGGGGCAATTTTTTTCAGTATTTTTTCTCCGTTACGGCCCATTCAAAATGGGATTTTATTAATGCCGGGATTTGGTTAGCAATAATTTGAGCCAAAAGAATCTTTGTGAGATTTTTCAGCCAATTAGAAAATCCTACAAAAAATCTTATTGGCTCAATTTAGCGCTGGAATAGCGCTCAGTATTAACGCTAGATTAGCGCTCAGAATTAGTAAAATGTCATTGTGAAAAGGCCTTTAGTCCAACTACGAATAGTTTGTATCACCCATAAATATTTTAATCTCATGACTTGACACCCGTGGCACTTGAGGGGAGAGAGTTGAGACATTAACTAAACGAATATCTGTTCATTGTTTGTCTGATTTATATTCTGTGGTGCTAAGTGTAGGGGATGGGGACATTTGATCCACATCACCAGATTTCTTTCATTAAGAAAAAGTCCCCACTAAATTTTAAAAAGTACAGTTTTAACCCCCCCCCCCCCCCTGCATTTCTATGAATTGACATAACTGTCTATACTGTTGATTTATGTTTTCTGTCTTCCTATCAAAACGGTTTTTGCAAGCTATGGTCTATGTCACTACAGAAGATATAGTAACGTAATACTGTTCTAAGAGTATGGTCTTAACGACCGTGAAAAATAAAAATAAAAAAGAAACATATAACCAAATGTTTTGCCCTGATCATTTCCCACGTTGAAGAAATTTCAAGACCCACCCTGAAGAACGAAAGTAGTAAGCAAATCATGTTTCCTCTCTCCTTTAGCCTCTCCTCACTCTTTCACTGTTCTAGTCCAAGCAAGTAAAAATAGATACAACAGAGGAATATGCTCAAAAGGAACGGATAATAATAGCTTTTGACCAAACATCTTCTAATGTTTGGTCAAATTAGAATCAGGGTTTCTAATTTAAGGCCTTTCTCCATGAGCCGACACCAAAATATTAGTAAAAATAGGAAAACGTAAAGGGGTTTTTATTTATGATTATTTAGGATGGTTATCTACAGTTTTTTTTTTTTTTTTTTTTTTTTTTTTTTTTTTTTGCCTAAATTACAAAGTACTATTATTTTTTTTCGCCTAACATTTATATCTTTTGAAGTTTTCTTTCGAATTCGGTCAGAAAAAATTGCAAGAAAAAATTTTCTTTTCCTTTCACCCAAAAGAAACGTAATAATTCCTAATAACTACAGATTTGCTCACCTAGTTATTCCATAGATACGAATCTTGAGGGCAGGACTTAAAAAGAAATGAAATTCTTACATGAACTGTAAAGAAGTCCGTGAGGACAGGGTTCGAATCCAGGTGTCGCTGGTTATTTGGTTTGGAAGGGGGTCAGTGGCGTGACTCTGTAAGCTTAGCCAGAGTCGACCTAGTTCTAAATTGGTACCTGGATAAATCTGGGGAAGATAAACAAAAAAGTGTATGCCTAAGCACAGGATGGCTACTCCCCCCCCCCATTGCAATTCCTGGCTGAAGGGTCAGGAAACAGAGATCAGCACTGTCAATCAGTTCAATGCGTATTCTTTACCTTACCCTAAAGAAACGTGAAGATTCGTGGTACGTATAGATTTACTCACCTTGTTGTTCCGGAAACATGAGTTTGGAGGGTGAGACTTGACCAAGTAATAATTGTGCTTTGTAGAAAAATATTGATTTGGCGAAGGGATGGGGTACACACAACGGTATTATATCAACGCTTTGCTTTCATCAAACTGTTGGAAAAGCAATGATAGCCGCCCAAAATTTTTTTTTGCCTAAATTACAAAGTACTATTATTTTTTTTTGCCTAACATTTATATCTTTTGAAGTTTTCTTTCGAATTCGGTCAGAAAAAATTGCAAGAAAAATTTTTCTTTTCCTTTCACCCAAAAGAAACGTAATAATTCCTAATAACTACAGATTTGCTCACCTAGTTATTCCATAGATACGAATTTTGAGGGCAGGACTTAAAAAGAAATGAAATTCTTACATGAACTGTAAAGAAGTCCGTTAGGACAGGGTTCGAATCCAGGTGTCGCTGGTTATTTGGTTTGGAAGGGGGTCAGTGGCGTGACTCTGTAAGCTTAGCCAGAGTCGACCTAGTTCTAAATTGGTACCTGGATAAATCTGGGGAAGATAAACAAAAAAGTGTATGCCTAAGCACAGGATGGCTACTCCCCCCCCCATTGCAATTCCTGGCTGAAGGGCCAGGAAACAGAGATCAGCACTGTCAATCAGTTCAATGCGTATTCTTTACCTTACCCTAAAGAAACGTGAAGATTCGTGGTACGTATAGATTTACTCACCTTGTTGTTCCAGAAACATGAGTTTGGAGGGTGAGACTTGACCAAGTAATAATTGTGCTTTGTAGAAAAATATTGATTTGGCGAAGGGATGGGGTACACACAGCGGTATTATATCAACGCTTTGCTTTCATCAAACTGTTGGAAAAGCAATGATAGCCGCCCAAAATTTTCTGCGATATTTAGTATTTCTAATATCATATTAAATAAATTGCGACCTTCTATACGCAGTACCTTGATAAAAAAAAAACAAAAAAACAAAACAAAAATAGAGCCCATTTTACTCTTTACTTAGGCAGCGCAATATGCGCTGCTTGTGATGTGAAATTTTTTTTTTTCTCTGAGTCATATTCTTAGTAAGGGATCTCCCCCAGGCCACTCAGCGCGTCCCCAGGTGGCGGATAGGGGAACATTCTACAGATATATAGAATACCTCCATAGGAGGCACGGACCTAGGGGGGACCTAGTTCCTGAGGTCCATAATTGAAACTGGGACACCCTAGTCCGAGGGTCATAAATACAGGCGTAAGAGGAGGAAGACCCCTAAGATGTATACCGTATAAGGTTCACCGGCGTGTGGACACATCCCGGCGGTTACAAACCTTCCCCTAGCAATGGGTCAAATTGCTCGGTGCTGCAAAACACCGAACGGGAGGATCCCTTTCTAGAGGGACAACTGTGAAGGGATAGATGATCCAGAACCATGGACAATGGCCTGTGCTAAGGATAGAGAGGAATGGCATATCCCTATCCTGACAAAAATGCAACGAAACTCCTTCTCTTTTACATGAAATGGCAAAAAAATAGAATAAGAACCTATGCTACCAAGTCCGGGACAACCGACGGTCTGATTTTTTATGATGATGATGATAACAATAATGTTCAACTTACCGCGTCCGAGGCAACCAACGATTATTTAACCGATTTGACGAATCTCCAGTCAAAGAAGACACCAATGTTTACCCCAAAGACATCACTTTCACTTGGAACGCTAAACATACGAACACTTGCTAAACCGGGAAAAAAGGAATTTTAAATGAAATCGACCGCTACCATTGGGATATTATTGAATTATCAGAGACCCACCTTTCTTTAAATGGAATAGAAACCATAAACGAGAACACCCTCATCACCTCAGGACGAAGCGACGGTGTTCACCGTCAAGGTGTTGGCTTTCTACTCTCAAAACGTGCTAAAAAATCTCTACTTGCCATAACTCCAATCTCAGAGCGTATCATTACCGCTCGTTTTAAAGGATCAATCGTTAACATTTCCATCATCCAAGTTTATGCCCCCAACTCTCCCCGGAGTGACCAAGATGCAGAAGACTTCTACGCCCAGCTCCAACATACCACAGACCAGGGGCCCAAGAAGGATGTTCTGTTCGTCATTGGGGACTTTAACGCTATCGTCGGACAATCAAATGCAGGTTGGGCAAGTTCGGACATGGGTGACAAAACCTTAGGGGGGAAATACTTATATATTTCTGTCGTGATAACGAGCTTTTCATTACCAACACAATGTTTCGACATAGAAAACGCAGAAAGGTCACACGGAGATCCCCTTTCAGCCGAACCTCAAATATGATTGACCTCATACTGGTCTGCAAGCGTTGGAAGTCATCAGTGCTGAATACAGCATCTGTTCCAGTGGTGATTTTGACTCAGACCATGTTCTAGCCATGTCAGAACTCCGTATGCGCCTCCGAAAACCCCAACCACCCAAAAAAAAGCTACCAAAAATACCGTGTCAATCTACTAAAAACATCGAAACAAGAAACAAATATAAAACTGCTCTCTCTCGAATAAGCTGTCAAGCATCCAACTCACGGGAGTCCCAACCACTGAGGAAGTCGACCGTCTGGTTGATGAAAGCGCCTCAATCATCAGAGAAACGGCTAAGGAAATCTTAGGAGTACAGTTTCGCTCTGATAAACCATGGATCACACCCGAAATCATCGATATCTGTGCTGAAAAGCGTATTCACGCCAACAAAAAAGACCGACAAAGCCATGATGAATACAAGAGGTTAAAACGTCTAGTAGAGAAAAAAATACGACAGGCTCTGCACCAATAAGTCAACAACAAGTACCATGAATGCGAAGACGCCTTCAAAAAAAAATGACAACCACTATATGTACAAAAAAGTACGGGAGCTGTCGAAAAAGAAACCCGCGGCAGCAACAACCCTGTTAGATAAACATGGACATTTTATCACAGATTCTGAGGAGAGGCGGGAACGCTGGAAGGAACACTTTTGCAAGAAACTGAACCCCACAATAACCCCTGACCCATCTATCCTACTGTCTTTTCAACTACCGGAGTACCTAGTAGATCCAAGTCCACCTCCATTACGAGAAGAGGTAATTGCTGCTATACAATCCCTGAAAACAAATAAAGTTCCTGGCCCAGATGGCATACAGTCAGAGCTACTTAAGTCGGGCCCAGAAGAACTGGTAGACATCTATCATAAAGACAAAGTAGGCATCTGGGAAACAGGCCACTTCCCCAGATCTTGGGTGAAAGCCATGATTGTCCCCCTTTACAAGAAGGGTGAAAAAGGCGACTGTGATAACTACAGACCAATTAGCATGACAAAGCAACTGGCAAGGATCCTCACGAAAATCCTACTTGACCGACTAAAATCCCTGACAGACCTCACTTTAGAGGAATATCAGGCCGGCTTCCGAAGAGATCGATCTACTATAGATCATATATTTTCCACCCGGCAACTGATGGAGAAAGATATAGAAATTGCGAAAGAACTGCTCTTACTTTTTATTGACTTTAAACAGGCCTTCGATTTAATTTGGCACATACTTCTGGATTATGGAGTCCCCAAAAACATGGTAACATTGATCAAAGATATGTATTTGAACTTCTGTAGCCAGGTTCAGACGCCTGAGGGATTGATAGACGGGTTTCAGACGTCAGCAGGTGTTCTTCAGGGTTGTTTCCTATCCCCTCATCTATTTAATCTGTTTCTAAATGCAGCTTTATCACTTGCTAAAACTAAGGACGCTGCATCCATTGGAGGAAAACTTGTCGACAAATTAGCGTACGCAGACGACACCGTGAAAATTAACAGTCATGAACATCTCCTCCAAACAGACACAAACGAGATAGTGTCAGCAACTGAAGCCCTTGGGATGGTTGTCAACACAACAAAAACGAAAGTCATGCGGGTATCCCGGGACTCTGCACCCAGAGCTATACAGCTAATCATAAAAGGAGACCAAATTGAAAATGCAGAATCTTTTGCCTACCTCGGTAGGCTTTTAACCTCTAACAACGATTGCTCAAAATCGATTAGGTGTAGACTGGGCCTTGCAACCAGCAGCTTCAAGAGCCTATCATTAATTTGGAAAAGTACATTATTATCAAAATCATTGAAGGTCAGGTTCTTTAACTTTCTAATAATCCCCATTGCTGTGTATGCAAGCGAAACATGGTCAATTACAGCTGATGACGAATGGCAAATCCCCGGATTTCAAACAAAATACCTCCGTCACATAGCAGGGATCACCTACATCGACCGAGTATCCAATGAAGACCTTCATAAGCTCCTCCACTGCTCATACACTATCACGGACCGAATCAGAAGTCAGCAACTCCGCTGGCTTGGTCATATCCAACGAATGTCATCAAATCAAATCCCCAATATCACATTTGAAGGACGGGTACATGGCACACAACCTCGTGGCCGACCTCGCAAGAGATGGTACGACAACTTCAATGACCGGAACCTCCCCCAACTCCTGCGTCTTGCACCATATAGAACCGAATACCGTCGCCATATTGAACGACTAGTGAGAAGAGAAGAAGCCCCAATACAACCACAAAGGCCGGATGGGATATAAGTCAAGTGAGTCATGAAGCCTGACATACTTATAAGAACTTATTCTCGAAAATTCTTATTATTTTATATTTCATTTGACTTCTATATAATAATCGTACCTTATCATGGTTGCAGTGATTGCTGCAATCTAGTAAAGAACAAACCACGGCCCATGGTAAACAAAAAAAAGATTAAGCGTTAAAAAATGGCTAGTAGGAAAATAGTGAGATCTTAATAGTAAAATATTATTTTGAAAATAAACTTGTAGGAATTTCGAAAAACAGCCTGAAACACCTCCAAAATAGTGTCGGATCGAAATAAAGTACACCACTGGAGTTATCTTGTTGTTCTGTTTGAACCACCAAATATTCGAAGAGAAATTCAAAAGATACAGGTGATACATAAAAAAAAGATGATAGTATTTTGTAATTTAGCAAAAAAAAAAAAAAAAAAAAAAAAAAAAAAAAAAAAAAAAAAAAAAAAAAAAACGTAGACAACATTCCTTAACAATAAAAATTAAAAACCCATTTGCATTGTCCAAATCTTTACTAACATTTTGGTGTCGGCTCATGGAAACAGGCCTACCGAAAAACCTCAGTAGATTGTATCTATTGAATTTGCTCGGAGGTATAGCAATTACCATGCTATTCTATGTTCCTTCCATTGTTATTCCATGGGAACCTCTACACGTGATTAAACACGTTATAAAACTACGTGCTATTTGCTTATGTCCTGTTGGTACCATTCCAAACGAGTGGTGATTCCCCGCCTGTTCCTAAACATTGCAAAAAAGATAACAGTATGAACAGGGGATTCCCCGCACACATTTGTTTCAACTCCAAGTTTTTTTTCAACCAGAGTGGGTTTTTTTTTCGAGCTGACACCTGTTTTTAGGCAGCCAATCAGAGAATTGCTTAACAATTCGTCATTGAAACCCCGTATAAAATGTTTATGCTTTGGAATTTAATCTTCATTATTTTCACCAGTAAATTCAAATTTCAGGGGGACTTAGCCCTCCTCCCCCATCCAACAACACAAGCCGTAAAATATGATGTGTATACTCGATAGAAAACGCTAAGTATGCTTTTTTCTATTATGTAAAACAAAAACTCTCTCATCCACTGCTGTGTTACAATCATAATCCCTTATTTTTAATTATTTTGTTGAAAAAATGCCCCTTTTTCCCAATTATCAGAAAATCTTTTTTCCAGTCTAAAAACCACATGTGTTTATAATTACGGAGAGTCCCTTTTGAAGTCAGAGTTTAAACGTGTCTTTATCTGAGTTATGAAAACAAAAGGTTGATGATTAAGACAAGGATTTGTGTAATTCTAAACGCTTTGGCCATTCAAAAGCGAGGATTTCAGTTAAATAAATAATTCTTATACATTTTAAAATAGCTTATTTCGTTCCAAAGCTTGCATAGTCTCGTTGGAAAAAATTGGAGTTCATACTTAAACAGTTCTATTAAGAGCTATTGCTATGGAAATGGCTCATTTTTGAATCGAAACTAGGCTTTTCTGACTGAAGATACACATTATAATCAGAGAAATGTGTTTTGATAGTATTTTCTATATTTTCGTTGGAAAAAATTGGAGTTCATACTTAAACAGTTCTATTAAGAGCTATTGCTATGGAAATGGCTCATTTTTGAATCGAAACTATGCTTTTCTGACTGAGGATACACATTTGGATCAGAAAACGTGAAAATGTACACAATTGAAACAGAGAAGTGTGTTTTGACGTTATTTTCTATAATTTCGTCTGAAAAATAGGAGTTCACGCTTAAAAAGTTCTATTAAGAGCTATTTTTATGGAAATGGTTCATTTTTGAACCAAAACAAGTAAATAATTCTATTTTTTTTTGTTAAACACGATTGGCTGAAATAAAAGCGGAACTTTTAAAATCACAACAACTGAAGGTCAGTAAATGATTCCTTTGTTTTTTTTTTGTTAAACACGATTGGCTGAAATAAAGGCGGAACTGTTAAAATCACAACAACTGAAGGTCAGTAAATAATTCCTTTGTTTTTTTTTAAACACGACTGGCTGAAACAAAAGCGGAACTTTTAAAATCACAACAACTGAAGGTCAGTAATTAATTCCTTTGTTTTTTTTTGTTAAACACGATTGGCTGAAATAAAAAATAATTCCTTTGTTTTTTTAAACACGACTGACTGAAACAAAAGCGGAACTTTTAAAATCACAACAACTGAAGGTCAGTAATTAATTCCTTTGTTTTTTTTTGTTAAACACGATTGGCTGAAATAAAAAATAATTCCTTTGTTTTTTTTTTAAACACGACTAACTGAAACAAAAGCGGAACTTTTAAAATCACAACAACTAAAGGTCAGTAAATAATTCCATTGTTTTTTTTTGTTAAACACGATTGGTTGAAACAAAAGCAGAACTTTTAAAATCACAACAACTGAAGGTCCAGTAAATAATTCCGTTGTTTTTTTTGTTAAAAACGATTGGCTGAAATAAAAGCGGAACTTTTAAAATCACAACAACTGAAGGTCAGTAAATTTTTTGTTAAACACGATTGGTTGAAATAAAAGCGGAACTTTTAAAATCACAACAACTGAAGGTCAGTAAATAATTCCTTTGTTTTTTTTTTTTAAACAAGACTGGCTGAAACAAAAGCAGAACTTTTAAAATAACAACTGAAGGTCAGTAAATAATTCCTACACCTGTTTTTTAGGCAGCCAATAAGAGAATTGCTTAACAATTCGTCATTGAAACCCCGTATAAAATGTTCATGCTTTGGAATTTAATCTTCATTATTTTCACCAGTAAATTCAAATTTCAGGGGGACTTACCCCCCTCCCCCCTCTAACAACACAAGCCGTAAAATATGATGTGTATACTCGATAGAAAACGCTAAGTATGTTTTTTTCTATTATGTAAAACAAAAATCTCTCATCCACTGCTGTGTTACGATCATAATTCCTTACTTTTAATTATTTCGTTCAAAAAATGCCCCTTTTTCCCAATTATCAGAAAATCTTTTTTCCAGTCTAAAAACCACATGTGTTTATAATTACGGAGAGTCCCTTTTGAAGTCCCTTTTAAGAGCTATTGCTATGGAAATGGCTCATTTTTGAATCGAAACTAGGCTTTTCTGACTGAAGATACACATTATAATCAGAGAAATGTGTTTTGATAGTATTTTCTATATTTTCGTTGGAAAAAATTGGAGTTCATACTTAAACAGTTCTATTAAGAGCTATTTTTATGGAAATGGTTCATTTTTGAACCAAAACAAGTAAATAATTCTATTTTTTTTGTTAAACACGATTGGCTGAAATACAAGTGGAACTTTTAAAATCACAACAACTCAAGGTCAGTAAATAATTCCATTGTTTTTCTTTGTTAAACACGATTGGCTGAAATAAAAGCGGAACTTTTAAAATCACAACAACTGAAGGTCAGTAAATGATTCCTTTGTTTTTTATTGTTAAACACGATTGGCTGGAATAAAAGCGGAACTGTTAAAATCACAACAACTGAAGGTCAGTAAATAATTCCTTTGTTTTTTTTTGTTAAACTCAATTGGCTGAAATAAAAGCGGAACTTTTAAAATCACAACAACTGAAGGTCAGTAAATAATTCCTTTGTTTTTTTTGTTAAACACGATTGGCTGAAATAAAAAATAATTCCTTTGTTTTTTTTTAACACGACTGACTGAAACAAAAGCGGAACTTTTAAAATCACAACAACCAAAGGTCAGTAAATAATTCCATTGTTTTTTTTTGTTAAACACGATTGGTTGAAACAAAAGCAGAACTTTTAAAATCACAACAACTGAAGGTCCAGTAAATAATTCCGTTGTTTTTTTTTGGTTAAAAACGATTGGCTGAAATAAAAGCGGAACTTCAACAACTGAAGGTCAGTAAATTTTTTGTTAAACACGATTGGTTGAAATAAAAGCGGAACTTTTAAAATCACAACAACTGAAGGTCAGTAAATCATTTCTTTGTTTTTTGTTAAACACGACTGGCTGAAACAAAAGCAGAACTTTTAAAATAACAACTGAAGGTCAGTAAATAATTCCTTTGTTTTTTTTTGTTAAACACGATTGGCTGAAATAAAAGCGGAACTTTTAAAATCACAACAACTCAAGGTCCGTAAATGATTCCTTTGTTTTTTTTTTTGTTAAACACGATTGGCTGAAATAAAAGCGGAACTTTTAAAATCACAACAACTAAAGGTCGGTAAATGATTCCTTTGTTTTTTTTGTTAAACACGATTGGTTGAAACAAAAGCAGAACTTTTAAAATCACAACAACTAAAGGTCAGTAAATGATTCCTTTGTTTTTTTTTGTTAAACACTATTGGTTGAAACAAAAGCAGAACTTTGAAAATCACAACAACTAAAGGTCAGCAAATAATTCCTTTGTTTTTTTTTGTTAAACACGTTTGGCTGAAATAAAAGCGGAACTTTTAAAATCACAACAACTGAAGGTCAGTAAATAATTCCTTTGTTTTTTTTTAAACACGACTGGCTGAAACAAAAGCAGAATTTTTAAAATCACAACAACTAAAGGTCAGTAAATAATTCCATTGTTTTTTTGTTAAACACGATTGGTTGAAATAAAAGCGGAACTTTTAAAATCACAACAACTGAAGGTCAGCAAATAATTCCTTTGTTTTTTTTTGTTAAACACGTTTGGCTGAAATAAAAGCGGAACTTTTAAAATCACAACAACTGAAGGTCAGTAAATAATTCCTTTGTTTTTTTTTAAACACAACTGGCTGAAACAAAAAGCAGAATTTTTAAAATCACAACAACTGAAGGTCAGTAAATAATTCCTTTGTTTTTTTTTGTTAAACACGATTGGCTGATATAAAAGCGAAACTCTTAAAATCACAACTCAAGGTCAGTAATTAATTCCTTTTTTTTGTTAAACACGATTGGCTGAAATAAAAGCGGAACTTTTAAAATCACAACAACTAAAGGTCAGTAAATAATTCCTTTTGTTTTTTTTTGTTAAACACGATTGGCTGAAATAAAAGCGGAACTTTTAAAATCACAACAACTGAAGGTCAGTAAATAATTCCATTGTTTTTTTGTTAAACACGATTGGCTGAAACAAAAGCAGAACTTTTAAAATCACAACAACTGAAGGTCAGTAAATAATTCCGTTGTTTTTTTTAAACACGATCGGTTGAAATAAAAGCGGAACTTTTAAAATCACAACAACTGAAGGTCAGTAAATGATTCCTTTGTTTTTTTTTGTTAAACACGATTGGCTGAAATAAAAGCAGAACTGTTGAAATCACAACAACTGAAGGTTAGTAAATAATTCTATTTTTTTTTGTTAAACACTATTTGCTGAAATAAAAGCGGAACTTTTAAAATCACAACAACTCAAGGTCAGTAAATGATTCCTTTGTTTTTTTTTCTTAAACACGATTGGCTGAAATAAAAGCAGAACTTTTAAAATCACAACAACTAAAGATCAGTAAATGATTCCTTTGTTTTTTTTGTTAAACACAATTGGTTGAAACAAAAGCAGAACTTTTAAAATCACAACAACTGAAGGTCAGTAAATAATTCCATTGTTTTTTTTTTGTTAAACACGATTGGCTGAAATAAAAGAGGAACTTTTAAAATCACAACAACTGAAGGTCAGTAAATAAAAAAACCTAAAATAATGTCATGAAATCAACATGCAAAGTCGACATAGCTTTATTTCATTTTTTAAGGTCATTTAGACGAGGTTACGTGCGCGCACGTAAGGAACATAAAGGAATTAAGGCGCATAAAGGAATTATTTTTTATTTCAGCCAATCGTTTTAACAAAAAAAAACAAAGGAATTATTTACTGACCTTCAGTTGTTGTGATTTTAAAAGTTCCACTTTTGTTTCAGCCAATTGAGTTTAACAAAAAAAAAAAAAACAAAGGAATTATTTACTGACCTTCAGTTGTTGTGATTTTAACAGTTCCGCTTTTATTTCAGCCAATCGTGTTTAACAATAAAAAACAAAGGAATCATTTACTGACCTTCAGTTGTTGTGATTTTAAAAGTTCCGCTTTTATTTCAGCCAATCGTGTTTAACATAGAAAAACAATGGAATTATTTACTGACCTTGAGTTGTTGTGATTTTAAAAGTTCCGCTTTTATTTCAGCCAATCGTGTTTAACAAAAAAAATAGAAGTATTTACTTGTTTTGGTTCAAAAATGAACCATTTCCATAAAAATAGCTCTTAATAGAACTTTTTAAGCGTGAACTCCTATTTTTCAGACGAAATTATAGAAAATATCGTCAAAACACACTTCTCTGTTTCAATTGTGTACATTTTCCCGTTTTCTGATCCAAATGTGTATCCTCAGTCAGAAAAGCATAGTTTCGATTCAAAAATGAGCCATTTTCATAGCAATAGCTCTTAATAGAACTGTTTAAGTATGAACTCCAATTTTTTCCAACGAAAATATAGAAAATACTATCAAAACACATTTCTCTGATTATAATGTGTATCTTCAGTCAGAAAAGCCTAGTTTCGATTCAAAAATAAGCCATTCCCATAGCAATAGCTCTTAATAGAACTGTTTAAGTATGAACTCCAATTTTTTCCAACGAGACTATGCAACTCAACCACATTTAACTAAACCCCGTGTAACTGAATCCGCATGTAACCGAACCCCCGTGTAACTGAACCCTCGTGCAACTCAACCCCCGTGCAACTCAAGCCCTGAAAAAGCCAAGCTTTGGAACGAAAATATGCCATTTCCGTAAAAACTAAACTATAAAGCTTTTTTGACCGTAAACACTAGTTTTTGTAAGGAAATTATAGAAAATACATTTCTTTGGGTCAAATGTGAACCTTTGGTTATGAAAAAGCCCAGCTTTGAAACGAAAATAAGCCATTTCCGTAAAAACTAAACTATAAAGCTTTTTTTTGAAGGTAAACACTAGTTTTTGTAAGGAAATTATAGAAAATACATTTCAAGCCCTGAAAAAGCCAAGCTTTGGAACGAAAATATGCCATTTCCGTAAAAACTAAACTATAAAGCTTTTTTGACCGTAAACACTAGTTTTTGTAAGGAAATTATAGAAAATACATTTCTTTGAGTCAAATGTGAACCTTTGGTTATGAAAAAGCCCAGCTTTGGAACGAAAATAAGCCATTTCCGTAAAAACTAAACTATAAAGCTTTTTTTGAAGGTAAACACTAGTTTTTGTAAGGAAATTATAGAAAATACATTTCTTTGAGTCAAATGTGAACCTTTGGTTATGAAAAAAGCCAAGCTTTGGAACGAAATAAGCTATTTTAAAATGTATAAGAATTATTTATTTAACAGAAATCCTCGCTTTTGAATGGCCAAAGTGTTTAGAATTACACAAATCCTTGTCTTAATCATCAACCTTTTGTTTTCATAACTCAGATAAAGACACGTTTAAACTCTGACTTCAAAAGGGACTCTCCGTAATTATAAACACATGTGGTTTTTAGACTGGAAAAAAGATTTTCTGATAATTGGGAAAAAGGGGCATTTTTTGAACGAAATAATTAAAAGTAAGGAATTGTGATCGTAACACAGCAGTGGATGAGAGTTTTTGTTTTACATAATAGAAAAAAGCATACTTAGCGTAGCACATCATATTTTACGGCTTGTGTTGTTGGAGGGGGGAGGGGGGCTAAGTCCCCCTGAAATTTGAATTTACTGGTGAAAATAATGAAGATTAAATTCCAAAGCATGAACATTTTATACGGGGTTTCAATGACGAATTGTTAAGCAATTCTCTGATTGGCTGCCTAAAAAACAGGTGTAGGAATTATTTACTGACCTTCAGTTGTTATTTTAAAAGTTCTGCTTTTGTTTCAGCCAGTCGTGTTTAAAAAAAACAAAGAAATTATTTACTGACCTTCAGTTGTTGTGATTTTAAAAGTTCCGCTTTTATTTCAACCAATCGTGTTTAACAAAAAATTTACTGACCTTCAGTTGTTGTGATTTTAAAAGTTCTGCTTTTGTTTCAACCAATTGTGTTTAACAAAAAAAAACAAAGGAATCATTTACTGATCTTTAGTTGTTGTGATTTTAAAAGTTCCGCTTTTATTTCAGCCAATCGTGTTTAACAAAAAAAAACAATAAAGGAATCATTTACTGACCTTGAGTTGTTGTGATTTTAAAAGTTCCGCTTTTATTTCAGCCAATCGTGTTTAACAAAAAAAAACAACAGAATTATTTACTAACCTTCAGTTGTTGTGATTTTAACAGTTCTGCTTTTATTTCAGCCAATCGTGTTTAACAAAAAAAACAAAGGAATCATTTACTGACCTTCAGTTGTTGTGATTTTAAAAGTTCCGCTTTTATTTCAACCAATCGTGTTTAACAAAAAAAAACAACGGAATTATTTACTGACCTTCAGTTGTTGTGATTTTAAAAGTTCTGCTTTTTTTTCAGCCAATCGTGTTTAACAAAAAAAACAATGGAATTATTTACTGACCTTCAGTTGTTGTGATTTTAAAAGTTCCGCTTTTATTTCAGCCAATCGTGTTTAACAAAAAAAAACAAAAAACAAAAGGAATTATTTACTGACCTTTAGTTGTTGTGATTTTAAAAGTTCCGCTTTTATTTCAGCCAATCATGTTTAACAAAAAAAAAGGAATTATTTACTGACCTTGAGTTGTGATTTTAAGAGTTTCGCTTTTATATCAGCCAATCGTGTTTAACAAAAAATAAACAAAGGAATTATTTACTGACCTTCAGTTGTTGTGATTTTAAAAATTCTGCTTTTTGTTTCAGCCAGTTGTGTTTAAAAAAAAACAAAGGAATTATTTACTGACCTTCAGTTGTTGTGATTTTAAAAGTTCCGCTTTTATTTCAGCCAAACGTGTTTAACAAAAAAAAACAAAGGAATTATTTGCTGACCTTCAGTTGTTGTGATTTTAAAAGTTCCGCTTTTATTTCAACCAATCGTGTTTAACAAAAAAAAAAAACAATGGAATTATTTACTGACTTTTAGTTGTTGTGATTTTAAAAATTCTGCTTTTGTTTGAGCCAGTCGTGTTTAAAAAAAAACAAAGGAATTATTTACTGACCTTCAGTTGTTGTGATTTTAAAAGTTCCGCTTTTATTTCAGCCAAACGTGTTTAACAAAAAAAAAACAAAGGAATTATTTGCTGACCTTTAGTTGTTGTGATTTTAAAAGTTCTGCTTTTGTTTCAACCAATCGTGTTTAACAAAAAAAAAACAAAGGAATCATTTACTGACCTTTAGTTGTTGTGATTTTAAAAGTTCTGCTTTTGTTTCAACCAATCGTGTTTAACAAAAAAAAACAAAGGAATCATTTACCGACCTTTAGTTGTTGTGATTTTAAAAGTTCTGCTTTTATTTCAGCCAATCGTGTTTAACAAAAAAAAAAACAAAGGAATCATTTACTGACCTTCAGTTGTTATTTTAAAAGTTCTGCTTTTGTTTCAGCCAGTCGTGTTTAACAAAAAACAAAGAAATTATTTACTGACCTTCAGTTGTTGTGATTTTAAAAGTTCCGCTTTTATTTCAACCAATCGTGTTTAACAAAAAATTTACTGAACTTCAGTTGTTGTGATTTTAAAAGTTCCACTTTTATTTCAGCCAATCGTTTTTAACAAAAAAAAACAACTGAATTATTTACTGGACCTTCAGTTGTTGTGATTTTAAAAGTTCTGCTTTTGTTTCAACCAATCGTGTTTAACAAAAAAAACAATGGAATTATTTACTGACCTTTAGTTGTTGTGATTTTAAAAGTTCCGCTTTTGTTTCAGTCAGTCGTGTTTAAAAAAAACAACAAAGGAATTATTTTTTATTTCAGCCAATCGTGTTTAACAAAAAAAAAACAAAGGAATTATTTACTGACCTTGAGTTGTTGTGATTTTAAAAGTTCCGCTTTTATTTCAGCCAATCGTGTTTAACAAAAAAAAATAGAATTATTTACTTGTTTTGGTTCAAAAATGAACCATTTCCATAAAAATAGCTCTTAATAGAACTTTTTAAGCGTGAACTCCTATTTTTCAGCCGAAATTATAGAAAATATCGTCAAAACACACTTCTCTGTTTCAATTGTGTACATTTTCACGTTTTCTGATCCAAATGTGTATCCTCAGTCAGAAAAGCATAGTTTCGATTCAAAAATGAGCCATTTCCATAGCAATAGCTCTTAATAGAACTGTTTAAGTATGAACTCCATGTTTTTCCAACGAAAATATAGAAAATACTATCAAAACACATTTCTCTGATTATAATGTGTATCTTCAGTCAGAAAAGCCTAGTTTCGATTCAAAAATGAGCCATTTCCATAGCAATAGCTCTTAATAGAACTGTTTAAGTATGAACTCCAATTTTTTCCAACGAGACTATGCAACTCAACCACATTTAACTAAACCCCGTGTAACTGAATCCGCATGTAACCGAACCCCCGTGTAACTGAACCCTCGTGCAACTCAACCCCCGTGCAGCTCAAGCCCTGAAAAAGCCAAGCTTTGGAACGAAAACATGTCATTTCCGTAAAAACTAAACTATAAAGCTTTTTTTGACCGTAAACACTAGTTTTTGTAAGGAAATTATAGAAAATACATTTCTTTGGGTCAAATGTGAACCTTTGGTTATGAAAAAGCCCAGCTTTGGAACGAAAATAAGCCATTTCCGTAAAAACTAAACTATAAAGCTTTTTTTTGAAGGTAAACACTAGTCTTTGTAAGGAAATTATAGAAAATACATTTCAAGCCCTGAAAAAGCCAAGCTTTGGAACAAAATATGCCATTTCCGTAAAAAATAAACTATAAAGCTTTTTTTGACCGTAAACACTAGTTTTTGTAAGGAAATTATAGAAAATACATTTCTTTGAGTCAAATGTGAACCTTTGGTTATGAAAAAGCCCAGCTTTGGAACGAAAATAAGCCATTTCCGTAAAAACTAAACTATAAAGCTTTTTTTGAAGGTAAACACTAGTTTTTGTAAGAAAATTATAGAAAATACATTTCTTTGAGTCAAATGTGAACCTTTGGTTATGAAAAAAGCCAAGCTTTGGAACGAAATAAGCTATTTTAAAATGTATAAGAATTATTTATTTAACAGAAATCCTCGCTTTTGAATGGCCAAAGCGTTTAGAATTACACAAATCCTTGTCTTAATCATCAACCTTTTGTTTTCATAACTCAGATAAAGACACGTTTAAACTCTGACTTCAAAAGGGACTCTCCGTAATTATAAACACATGTGGTTTTTAGACTGGAAAAAATATTTTCTGATAATTGGGAAAAAGGGGCATTTTTTGAACGAAATAATTAAAAGTAAGGAATTATGATCGTAACACAGCAGTGGATGAGAGAGTTTTTGTTTTACATAATAGAAAAAAGCATACATAGCGTTTTCTATCGAGTATACACATCATATTTTACGGCTTGTGTTGTTGGAGGGGGGAGGGGGGCTAAGTCCCCCTGAAATTTGAATTTACTGGTGAAAATAATGAAGATTAAATTCCAAAGCATGAACATTTTATACGGGGTTTCAATGACGAATTGTTAAGCAATTCTCTGATTGACTGCCTAAAAAACAGGTGTAGGAATTATTTACTGACCTTCAGTTGTTATTTTAAAAGTTCTGCTTTTGTTTCAGCCAGTCGTGTTTAAAAAAAAAACAAAGAAATTATTTACTGACCTTCAGTTGTTGTGATTTTAAAAGTTCCGCTTTTATTTCAACCAATCGTGTTTAACAAAAAATTTACTGACCTTCAGTTTTTGTGATTTTAAAAGTTCCGCTTTTATTTCAGCCAATCGTTTTTAACAAAAAAAACAACGGAATTATTTACTGGACCTTCAGTTGTTGTGATTTTAAAAGTTCTGCTTTTGTTTCAACCAATCGTGTTTAACAAAAAAAACAATGGAATTATTTACTGACCTTTAGTTGTTGTGATTTTAAAAGTTCCGCTTTTGTTTCAGTCAGTCGTGTTAAAAAAAAACAAAACAAAGGAATTATTTTTTATTTCAGCCAATCGTGTTTAACAAAAAAAAAACAAAGGAATTAATTACTGACCTTCAGTTGTTGTGATTTTAAAAGTTCCGCTTTTGTTTCAGTCAGTCGTGTTAAAAAAAACAACAAAGGAATTATTTTTTATTTCAGCCAATCGTGTTTAACAAAAAAAACAAAGGAATTAATTACTGACCTTCAGTTGTTGTGATTTTAAAAGTTCCGCTTTTGTTTCAGCCAGTCGTGTTTAAAAAAAAACAAAGGAATTATTTACTGACCTTCAGTTGTTGTGATTTTAACAGTTCCGCCTTTATTTCAGCCAATCGTGTTTAACAAAAAAACAAAAAAAAACAAAGGAATCATTTACTGACCTTCAGTTGTTGTGATTTTAAAAGTTCCGCTTTTATTTCAGCCAATCGTGTTTAACAAAGAAAACAATGGAATTATTTACTGACCTTGAGTTGTTGTGATTTTAAAAGTTCCGCTTTTATTTCAGCCAATCGTGTTTAACAAAAAAAATAGAATTATTTACTTGTTTTGGTTCAAAAATGAACCATTTCCATAAAAATAGCTCTTAATAGAACATTTTAAGCGTGAACTCCTATTTTTCAGACGAAATTATAGAAAATAACGTCAAAACACACTTCTCTGTTTCAATTGTGTACATTTTCACGTTTTCTGATCCAAATGTGTATCCTCAGTCAGAAAAGCATAGTTTCGAATCAAAAATGAGCCATTTCCATAGCAATAGCTCTTAATAGAACTGTTTAAGTATGAACTCCAATTTTTTCCAACGAAAATATAGAAAATACTATCAAAACACATTTCTCTGATTATAATGTGTATCTTCAGTCAGAAAAGCCTAGTTTAGATTCAAAATGAGCCATTTCCATAGCAATAGCTCTTAATAGAACTGTTTAAGCATGAACTCCAATTTTTTCCAACGAGACTATGCAACTCAACCACATTTAACTAAACCCCGTGTAACTGAATCCGCAGGTAACCGAACCCCCGTGTAACTGAACCCTCGTGCAACTCAACCCCCGTGCAACTCAAGCCCTGAAAAAGCCAAGCTTTGGAACGAAAATATGCCATTTCCGTAAAAACTAAACTATAAAGCTTTTTTTGAAGGTAAACACTAGTTTTTGTAAGGAAATTATAGAAAATACATTTCTTTGGGTCAAATGTGAACTTTTGGTTATGAAAAAGCCCAGCTTTGGAACGAAAATAAGCCATTTCCGTAAAAACTAAACTATAAAGCTTTTTTTTTGAAGGTAAACACTAGTTTTTGTAAGGAAATTATAGAAAATACATTTCAAGCCCTGAAAAAGCCAAGTTTTGGAACGAAAATATGCCATTTCCGTAAAAACTAAACTATAAAGCTTTTTTTGACCGTAAACACTAGTTTTTGTAAGGAAATTATAGAAAATACATTTCTTTGAGTCAAATGTGAACCTTTGGTTATGAAAAAGCCCAGCTTTGGAACGAAAATAAGCCATTTCCGTAAAAACTAAACTATAAAGCTTTTTTTGAAGGGAAACACTAGTTTTTGTAAGGAAATTATAGAAAATACATTTCTTTGAGTCAAATGTGAACCTTCGGTTATGAAAAAAGCCAAGCTTTGGAACGAAATAAGCTATTTTAAAATGTATAAGAATTATTTATTTAACAGAAATCCTCGCTTTTGAATGGCCAAAGCGTTTAGAATTACACAAATCCTTGTCTTAATCATCAACCTTTTGTTTTCATAACTCAGATAAAGACACATTTAAAATCTGACTTCAAAAGGGACTCTTCGTAATTATAAACACATGTGGTTTTTAGACTGGAAAAAAGATTTTCTGATAATTGGGAAAAAGGGGCATTAATTGAACGAAATAATTAAAAGTAAGGAATTATGATCGTAACACAGCAGTGGATGAGAGAGTTTTTGTTTTACATAATAGAAAAAAGCATACTTAGCGTTTTCTATCGAGTATACATATCATATTTTACGGCTTGTGTTGTTGGAGGGGGGAGGGGGGCTAAGTCCCCCTGAAATTTGAATTTACTGGTGAAAATAATGAAGATTAAATTCCAAAGCATGAACATTTTATACGGGGTTTCAATGACGAATTGTTAAGCAATTCTCTGATTGGCTGCCTAAAAAACAGGTGTCAGCTCGAAAAAAAAAACCACTCTGGTTGAAAAAAAAACTTGGAGTTGAAACAAATGTGTGCGGGGAATCCCCTGTTCATACTGTTATCTTTTTTGCAATGTTTAGGAACAGGCGGGGAATCCCCACTCGTTTGGAATGGTACCAACAGGACATAAGCAAATAGCACGTAGTTTTATAACGTGTTTAATCACGTGTAGAGGTTCCCATGGAATAACAATGGAAGGAACATAGAATAGCATGGTAATTGCTATACCTCCGAGCAAATTCAATAGATACAATCTACTAACCTCCTCCCATTAAGGCCATACCCAGGGGTGGGGGTATGGGGATCGAGCCACCCCAAAAAAAGTTTAGTGTGACTTGTAAAAACATAATGAAATACATACAAACAAATTTTCGATGCGTTTTAAAAATCCCCTCCCCCCATAAAAAAAATTACGACTACGCCCTTGCCAGTATATTAGACAGTTCACGGTAACAAACTGTAAGTAAGGGGCAAACCGACCAAATAATATCCATTAAATTTTGATAACAATGCATACATCAAGAGAATTGGCGTTTTATGTTTCCGTAAGAACCTTAATGTGTATATAATTCAGCTGGACTTACCAGAGATAAGCTTTTTAGACTAACATCGCTCGTTCCTGACACTTAATAATTAGAAAGAAAAAAGGAAAAGAAAAAAGATAAAGCGTTATTCATTTATCAGAGGAGAAATTTTCGAACTCGTCAAAGACACTCTTGGCCTGAACTTTTGATGACAAGCATTAATTTCAATAAAAAAAATAGCGAAAAGATATTACCGAATATTACAAAATCTCTTTTGAAACCTACCTTTTCAAAGGTGTTTTGCAAAGATCATCAAGAACACTATCCATAGACCGTGACGGAGATAGTTTCACAAACTCTGAAATCAAGGACAAAATTAGAAGAAAAAAAACTGAAAATTAATTAAAAAATAATCTAAAAACAAAACATAATTATATATGCCTTGCATATTATTTTGAAGAGTTTAGCAAATTGATTTATCGGTAAAATTTTTAATTATGAAAAAAGAAAGAAAATACATTAAACACAGATTCAAATTCAAAAGTCACAATCCTTGTTCAAAATACCGTATTTCCGAAATCTCAGATGTGACTATTCACTACGTTATAGACTACTTCTGGTAATTTTGTGTAAAAACAAAACAAAAAACTACTGCCGTCTACCGCTCTTGCTCGTAATTGCTAATTTAACCTGGCAAACGCCATTCAAGAATTATTGGATTCCAACCCAACCCAATGGATTCTACCGTCCAACCCAACTTAAAAGCTTCTGCTTTGGCCACCTCTAAGGAGCTTCCTAAAGATTCTAAATCGCTTTAATATAATATTAAAAGGTTACAAATATAATAGTATTATATATTGAGTGGAGCCGAAATTTGTTAACGATTCAGTTCGCAGCATTTTTGACGTAAAAGGTTGATAAAAGGGCCTTAATCATTTAAGGAAATAGGTCTCCACAACTTCGTTAGATGGCAGCACATTTCTACTGTCAAAAAAGTTACCAAAAGCCAGCGACCGGATTTCTTTTTTAAGTTGATATGTGGTTTGGTTTATATGGAGAAAAAGTGTCAAGATGTCGTTCTGAAGAGATTTTAAAAACACAAGTTAGGAACTTGGTAGCGCAGTGTTGTCTAAGGTCTTAAACGATGCCAAACGTTGTATTCGCAGTAAAGGTAATATACAGTAGCAAAAAGTCTGTACTTTCCATTGAAAATTTTTGACACACATCTAAAACCACACAAGCTTCATGACCTCGCCTTCACCCATGCGTAATGACAAATGTTTCCGACGGAGAACCAAGTAGCAACTGAAACTATGGCTCTGACGTATATGCTCAGAGCCTAATTACGCACTATGAAATGTGTGTCATGTTTGGAAAAAGATTTCGCTACTGGTATGTATTTATACTAAGGTTGCATTCGCGCTTTGGTAATCGAATAAAGACCAAACATACTCTTTCACTCGAAGTTTTCAGAAAATTTTCGGAAAAGAAAATTTTATTTAAGATTTTAAATAAAAAAAACGTTTTTATTATTAAGATTTTAAATAAAAAAACGGATTTATTTAAGAAAGCATTTTCCAAAACACTTTTTCAAAGAAAAGTAAAGACCATATTAAAACTAAGACGAGCAGAAATAAACTTATATAATGAAGCATACTTAAAACGAACAGAAACTACTATCAATGGTTAGTTCTAACAAGATGAATAAAAGCATCAATCATTAAGAAAGAGAAAGTGCGGAAATTGATTCTTGATTTCATTCGCAACTGAGCTTCTTCAGAATTTCCAGTTATGATGACTTAGGCTCTCTAAGCTTTATAAATTTTATTGTTAGAGAAGCCGACGTTCCCCTTTCCCCAGAGAAAATTCCCCCAAACGCAAAGTTGAGCAGCCACAGAGAAAGTACAAAATAGGTACATCAAAATGTCGATCAGATGTCCTAAGGGGTAACAAAAGGACCAGATATCAAATACAGTTTTAAGATGGGGGTTGGTTGGTCTTTCGACTTATAAAAAAGGACTAGAAATCTCAATTTCCGATCAAATGAGCACTCTACGAAGTTTCTGCGGCCATGAGGGGGGAGGTTCGGATGAGGAAGGGGCAGCCACTCTCCAATATGGAATAAATTTTGCTCATTTTGGGGTTAATGTTACTCTTTACTTTCATAATGACAGCGAAGACCAAAAATATGTCCGGAAATCAAGAGGGATTATATATCAATTTCCACAAGGGTTCTGCAAGGTGACACATCCTTTCTTTTTGCACAAAAATGTTACTTGTGTTTATTTTAATTCTTTATTTAACTGATGTGATTTGCTTCATAATACAGTGATGTGTTATTAAGGAGGGGCGATAGGTCTTTGCACAGGTTGGAGGGGGGGGGTAAGATGCCTAAAGGTCCCGCGCTCCCATCAAAATGAACAATTGATTTTCGAAATTGTAAAATGTTCTTAACAATTCCAGTAAGCGTTGCTTCCGGAGAGAGATCAATTTCCTGGCTAAGACCAGTAAAAAAACTACCTGATATCAAAAATAATCTGGATGGACTAAATAGTTAAGCAACTATGTTGATTAAAAGTGAAGACACAAGGAAAATAGATTTTGATTTGCAGAATTGCAGAGATTTGCAGAACAAAAATTTAGAAATACGTACACTCAAGGTCCCATATTCACTGATCTAAATTTCAAAAGGCATCTTCATAACATCTAGGGGACACAAACGTAAATTAAGGTAAGCACAAAATGAGCACAAAAAAGAAGATAAGAGGACAAAACCTTATGCTCAAAATGGACAAACTAGACCATCGGATGAGACAAGACCCAGAGAACGACCGGAAAAATATACATTTACTTCGGTTGATAATGAACAGCTTAGACCATTAAAACTGACAAGAATAATCCAAGCAGCTAAGGCAAAAGGCACTAAAAAAAATGTCCCAAATAACGATAAACAAAAATAAAGCTCAAAAAGATGTTTTAGAATATTAGCAAAACCGGCAGTTAGAACAAGTCAAAAACGAAATTGAAGAGCATAGAAATATGCAGTTAAAAGATAAGTGGCAGCGAGAATCACAACGATACAAAAATGAAAGTGAAGAACAAACAAAATATGCGGTTACTAGACATATGACAATGAGGATCAGAACAAATCAAAATAAAATGAAAAAATAATAAAGAAGAGAAAAACGAGGATTATACGAGCCAGTGAAAAATGTAGACTAAAATGCAAATATTTCGGTCAAGACCTCCGCTTGACCATCCTCAGTGCACGATAGTAAAACAAAAATTAAAAATAACAATTAATTTTTATTTTTACACTCGTATAATCCTCGAAATTATTTACGAATCAAAATGAAAATAAAGAACAGAGAGATATGTGGTCAGAAGATATACGACCGCGAGAACCAAGAAATTTGCAGTTAGAAGATAATCAGCACCGAGAATGACAATCAACAAAACGTGACAAAAATGAAAGGGCAGAACAAAGAATTGTATGCTTATTAGACACGCTAAAGCGAGTATCAGAGAGTGCCAAAAATGGCAGTGAAGAGCAAAGAACTGTGCTGTTAAAGTACAGCGAGAATCAGGACGAGTCAAAAATGAAAGTGCAGAAGATGAAATATTATGTTAGAAGAACAGCACCATCACAATCTTCGATGCTAACTAACTGTGGCCTAAAACCCATTAAAAACCTATAAAGATGCCGTAAACTACGCAAGTGTTATTTTAAAAGTCATTGGGGCCCTTCAACTGTGTATGCATTCACTGTGGAGTCCTCCATTATCCCGCAGTAAAAGTAGCCAACAAAGATGAGTTGCTTGGGGACTGCTGCCTACTTAGTCGAATTACATTCCTGCATCAACAATTTCCAAATGAATTTTTTTGGCCTATTATAGGACATCACTTGCTCTCTAAAGAGTTCCACAAAAAAAATACGAATTTTATTGAACGTAAGCGATGATCGAACCAAAAATAGTCGAATTTTTTAAGCTTCAAAACACCTCGACAAACTTATCACAAAATCAATTTAGCGACACACCCATCACAGACCCTTGAAGATGATTTTGAACCATAATCTGGCCAAGTGTACTTTTTAGACCCCAATTTAGATGTTACAGAACACCTTACACATCTTTTAAATCATTAGATCAGTCGTAAACCAACAGATCTCTTTGAAGAAATATTGTGAGACAAAAACAGCATGTTAAAGGTTACATAAAAATGCAATATATATATATATATATATATATATATATATATATATAATATACGTATATATATATATATATATATATATATATATATATATATATATATATATATATATATATATATATATATATATATATATATATATATATATATATATATATATATATATATATATATATAATATATATATATATATATATATATATATATATATATATATATATATATATATATATATATATATATATATATATATATATATATATATATATATATATATATATATATTGGATCTGAATTTTTCTTAAAAATTTAATATATAGAGGGGGCCCCAAAAAAATTTCCAATCAGCCCCACACTTAATTGATCCAGCCCTGAAGAGAGGGGACACCAGAAAGATGGGAGGTGGTTCCCCTCCAATCTCTCTTCAAATCCCCCTTAGCATACACTGAAAGTTTCCACCTAGTACTATCATCCGTTTCTTAGATATTGCTCATATTCCCTTTTCGTAACCAGCTAGGACAAAATGTGTTTGAGTTTATTTGACATTTCTCTCAAAATTTCCTTAAAGTTTTACCTTAATACTCTGAGAGTTTTTGGGGATCCAAGATCAAACATGCCTCTTTTCTTAAAAAAAAACAACCTTATATGTTAACAATGAGCAACTTGCGTAACATACATCCTTACACCGTGGGCTGCGGGAAGGGGGTGGGTTCAACCCCGGAGGCATAGTTATTTGACATTTGGACTATTTTGAATAACGTGGCTATCTCAAAATTTTGGTCGGATGCATTAGTTTGGAAAAATGGCATGGGAGGAGGGGTTGCCTTCCGATCACTTTTGAATTCTAAAAAGGGCACTGGAACTTTCAGTTTACAATTGAGTGAGCCCCCTCCAAAATTTATGCGACCACCCTTCCGATAAAACCTTATATCTTAAGAACGGCCAACTTGCATAACTTACAGCCCTTGCCCTGGGGCCGAAAGGGGGGGGGGAGTTCAACCCCGGAGGCATGGTTATTTGACCTTTGGACTTTTTAAAACAAAACAATCAACATTCTGATCGGATACATTTGGAGAAAACGTCGTGGGGGGGAGCTGGTTGCCTTCCAATCACTTTCGACTCTTACCTCTGACTTAAACAGGTGAGTAGAACTTTCAATTTCCTTTCTAACGAACACCCGAAATTATCCAGGTGGAAAATGGGGGGGGGGGGCACCTAAAGCCCACTGTTAGAGGAATAAGTCCAAAACTGTGACCTTTGAGAAGAAATGTGAATTACAGAAAGAAAATTTTGCCTCTTTTGTTCATATACGTTTAACGGCAAAGAAGCAACGTCGACGAAATCAAGAAACTGAAAAATGCATGGGAAATATATAATTTGGGCTATATAATTGCACATCGTGGGTGGGGAGTGAGGGCAGAGTAAACAAAGCGCTTTTAGGAATGATAGAGGTATTTTAGGATTTTTTAAAGTTGTTTGGAGTATTAAAGCAAACAAGTAAAACAAAAGTTAAAGCAAGTAATAAAAACAAAAAAAAGTAAACAAAGCAAAAGCAAGGGACAAAAACAACAAATGAAGTAAAACGAAATTAAAACAAGTAACAATATTATCGGTTATAAATGTGTAAACCATTTAGCGCACATTTGGGCTTGAGTTGAAACTAGTTCTTGCCATGAAAATTCGTTCATTGTGAATGCATTACAACTAGCGGAGGGCTCAGTTTGGCCACTTTAGTAATTTATTGACGGGACGATATAGACTAAGTTTTACTGAGTACATAAGAAATAAATACAGAAGCATAGCCAAGGACAATTTTTAGATATACACCCATACAATTCTTCTTTATTACACTTTAACAAAAATTTTCCCGAATTTCTGATCACGTCATATTCAAAATTATCAAATAAAAGTTGTTATTTAGTATTGTCCCCCCCCCCCCCAACCCCAAGAAAAAACCCTTGTATGCGCTTGATTTCCACACTTCACTACGTAACACAATCTAAAATGTTTATACCAAGTTCAATGCATAGATCCCTCTTATAACAGAAGATATTCCGGTTTGGTCGTTGACAATTTAAACATAATTTTCTCAGCTGAAGGATCACCCACGCTTGATGCTTCTGTGCATTTAAAAAAATTTTTAAGCTTAATTTCCTCTTTTACACTTTGATTATTGCAATTTTCTCTGGTGATAATAAAGTAGATGAAATACAAGAGTGAATAAAAGCAACAATATATCCAACAACAATTGTCATAATCACAAAATATGTTTTTTTTTTTAACCTTGATGACGCTGTTTTTACCAATCTCGATCAGATACTAATCTTTGCAACAATTTACACCCTTTGAACTGCTGAATCATCAAAACCTGCATAAGGATTACAGCTTCACAAAATTAAGTAGAATAAATAAAATATAAACAAACGTCATCTGGCAAAGCAGATTCCAGAAGCATTTTCAAATGCTACTCTCTATGTAAATTTTTTTTAGCAGATTGCTCATTGTGTTGACAAATGTTGATCATCAGTTTTTTTTAGCTACATTGTCGTAAAACTTCTCTCAGAAGACCATGATAATACTCATTGACTAATGAGGCACTAAAACGATTCACTTTTAACCTATTCATCTTCTATAACAATAGAGTCCCCATGACTCAGCCAGAAAATGATTCTGTAGATCTTAACTTTGAGAAAATTGAATCCTTGGTAAAATGAATTGACGAAGTTAAGGTTAAAACGCTTATAATGAAGGTGACCTATACCACTTTAGATACTTCTAATTTATTGCCTTAAAATTTTGCTTGTGTCTATGGTTTCCAATATCCTAAAATACCTTGTTGTGTTCTAGCATACCTCTTCACAGAGAGGAGGGGGGGGGGGGGGTCCCAAGGATTCTTCTGAAGGACCTTATTCCTGTTGGAAGTTGAAAAATAGTTAAAATGAAATTGTTCGTATTTTGACCCCTCACCTTCCATGAAAAATCTATTGATTAAGTAGCTCCTCAACTTAAAAAAAAATCAAGCAACATATAAAGATTGTAGTTTAAACATATTTTGCCAAATAATTATGTAGCCAAGAGGGGGGGGGGGGCTAGGAACAAAATTTTCTCCAAAACTTTCTACTTATTATAAGTTCTCCCTTTGATGGTTCCTACTAAACGCTAACAATCATTTAATTCGCCTCTTTCTCTTCGAAACGAATCCCCGCAAACACGCCTGGCCTGCAATACTTATTTTAGAATAAAAGAGAAGCATAAAATTTCCGAAAAAGTAGCCTACTCGAAAAAGCACCATCAAAAGTATCATTTTAGTCCCGTAAAAATCGATACTTGTTTTACAGCCAGAATAAATATTTCTTAGTAGTACTTATTGAGTAGAAAATCAGCTTTTGATACTTAAAGAAGGGGAAGGTTTTTTTTTAAATAATAGAACTTAGCAGCAAATTCTGATGCGGAAACCAAAACTTGTTCGGGCTTCAAAACTCTTAGACTTGGTTTCAGTAGCAGTTTTAGGCCTGATAAAATGGGTGGGTATGGGGGGGGGGTATAAAAAAATACAATTGCGACAATTATTTGTCAATTAAATGCTTTAATAGGAGTGTACAAATATAAAATAAAGGGAATATAATGTCAGACGCCAGAGAAACTGGAGGGGGGGGAAGGTAACTCCTTCCCCCTACCCAGGCCTAGAACCGCTACTGTGTGGTTCCCATTCAAAGAAACTATTAAAATTTGTCTTTGGCATAGGATTTAAAAGCCAAAAGCTTTCCAAGAGAGGGATAATTCAAAACCGAAGAAAACATCGTTTGAAATCCTTCATTCAGAAAAACGTTTCACTTTTTGTATATGCTTATTCATTTTGGAACCCTAGGGAGGTGGGGGCTGCTGAACAACCCTATTTGGAATCTATTCCCCAGAAAAAGTAATCTTCTCACATCTTTTACTTATTCTTGAGCCTTGGGAGAACAGAGGACTTAACAATGACCTAGCCCTACCCGAACCAACAAAATCTCTGCAAAATCTCAACAAAACAAAATCATATCAAAACAAGGGCTTCATTCTAATCTTAACTCTTGCTTGCTGTGAGTAGATCACGACCATTCAAGAAACTTCAACTTTACAAGGGTGTCAAGAGCAAAAAAAACATAGAACGACGGAAGTCACACAATCAAGCTACTCTCCTGTTTCGAAAAGCCGATCACAGTAGCAGACTAAGAATATTTTAGGCAGCCAAGACGGGCGTATTGAAGGCGCATTTGAAGGGCGCATCTAATGATTACAGAAAAGGCAGAAAATTGTAATAAAAAAAAACTAATTCTTTAAATAAAAGGAATATAAAAAAGTTGGATACATACACAATAAATTTAATACATTAGCATAAACAGAAATATTTTATTTATAAATTTTCAAAACAACCATCATAACATTTTTCGTCGGTTTACGACATATTACTTTATTTGTTGGTATCTCCACTACCAAATAACTCAAACTACCCCAAAAACATTCCGGCCAACACATGGTATGGTAGGTATTTGTTGATCTCCCATGAGACTAAGGTCTCCACAATGACCTGAGAATGGTCTCCATGAGACCATCTGCCCCGGAACTACCTAAATTATGATGAAACGTAGCAGAAGAAAAAGAAGCAAACATAACCTTCTCTAAACAGTAAAATATTTTGCAGTCAAGCTAAAGTTTTATTTTCTCTAGCTCGACTGGAGTTCGACTTGCCCAAGTTCCCAGCTCGACTCCAGCAGGTAAATGTTACCTATACGAATTACTAACTACAGAAAGAGAATACGTCAAGATATAGAATGTTTACAGAAGGAATTAAATGTGTTTCTGAGTGGCAGTTCTGGTCTCTTTTAAGCCTAGGGCAAAAATCTTAATTAGCCCCCCACTCCCCTGTCTCCCACAAAAATTTTCAGGCCTAATTTAACAAAATTTTCATTCATTAACACAATTATTTTTAATATATTAGTTGGTTGAAAATTTATTCTTTAAATTATTTTTATTTTATTAATTAATTTATAATTTATTATTTTCATTTATTAACTGCGCCCTTTACTTTAGATAAGGTCTATTAAACTGTAAATACTACCCTGCAATTGGTCTATTAAACTGTAAATTAATTCTGAAAGTAAGATATAATTAGGTAAGGTTCAGTTCTATTTTTTAGTTCTATTATTTCTAACTTTCCGTTTTATTATTTAGATAAGGTTTAGTCCTATCTTTTGATGTTTGAGGTTTCTTTAGCCATAATAGACACCAAATGACAGGGCTAAGCGTCCTGATTTACACAGCTATAGACTGACTCATTATCAAACCCTTAATTTTTTAGCATCTTATGTATTTACTTGAACTTTTCTTTTTTAGGGTTATTTTATTTCAGTTGAACATATATTTGAAGAATTTGGAATTTCAGGAATTTGGCTCTATTTGCAAAACTAATTAGTCCATGGCTGTTTGTTTAAAAAATGAAGGTTATTGAATAAGATATACTACCACTACCTTCAGAATTTGTAGCGTTTAAATTAAGAAGTCCATTTTTGTTTTCAGTAAACACTAGAAAAAAAATTGCTGATCTTTTTATGTCCAAGTTTTACTAAATAAAAAAAAATCTCACGAAGTATCTAAACAGTGCTTGCTTTGTTTTCTCCACTTAGATTGTTCAACTTTTTTATTGTTTTTATTTTGTCTTCAAACAGAACTGGGTCAAGGTAAGTATTAAAAGTGAAGTAGGTATATTACAATTGTCAAGTACACACCTCGCGCATAGAGCAATGTCACCTTTTTAAAAATAAGATTACACCATTCTATTTTTTCACCATATTTCTATTTTTCCTGACTGGAGATAAAAAAAAAAAAAAAAAAAAAAAAAAAAAAAAAAAAAAAAAAAAAAATAAAGAACCAAGAATAATCACAAGGGGAGGGGGTAATAAAGCTTGAAAAGTACACACGGTGTAGTTCTATTCCTATTCCTCTTCAAGAAAATACTCATCTTATACCCGTTTTACAATTTCAAGTTTAAGTCAAATCTCATTTCGTAGTTATTGTCCATTCTAACACAAAATCAGGTTTCGCAAACCTAAGCCTACATTCGAAATTCAGGTATTCAGCAGAATTTAACTAGATTATCCAAAAATGTCCATCTTAACCCTTTCAATAGTCGAAAGTGATTGGAGGGCTACTAACCCCCCTATCACGCCCAATCTCGCTTGATATTGAAAAGCGATCGACAGTATGGGTCGTGCAATTCTACAGGGGTAAATTAGAACACATCGGAGTTAGAGGAGAGGCAGTCGAATGATCCCAGTCCTACCTTACCCATTAGCACATACACAATGTAATGTATATGCGCTAATGGGTAAGATTATCAAACAGTTCGTGGTAACGAACTGTAAGTAAGGAGCGACCCGGCTCAATAGTAACCGAAACTCTAAAAAACGAAATTTGATACCAATAGATACATCAAAAGAATCAGATTTTAATGCTGATTTCAAATATATAAGTTTAGTCTTACGCATCAAAAGTTACGCGCCTGAGAAAACTTGCCTGACGCGTTTTTTTTTTTTTTTTTTTTTTTTTTTTTTTTTTTTTTTTTTTTTTTTTTTTTTTTTTTTTTTTTTTTTTTGCCAGAAGAAAGATCACGGATGCGTGTTTTTTTTTTTTTTTCCAGGGGTGACCTAATCGACCCAGTGGTCCTAGAATATCGTGGGAGGGCTCATTCGAACGGAAATTAAAAGTTCTAGTGCCCTTTTTAAGTGACCAAGAAATGGAGGGCAACTAGGCCCCCTCCCAAGCTTATTTTTTCCCAAAGTCACCCGATCAAAATTTTGAGATAGCCATTTTGTTCAACATGGTCGAAAATGTAATAAATATGTCTTTTAGAATGACTTAATCCCCCAAAGCCCCCGGGGAGGGCTGAAAGTTATGAGCTTTACCCAATGTTTACATATAGTATTGGTTATTGGGAAGTATACAGACGTTTTCAGGGAGGATTTTTTCTGGTAGTGGGGGGGGGGGGGTCGTGAGTTATGGTGGAAGATCTTTCCAAGGAGTAATTTTTCGTGGGGGAAGGGACATTACTATGAAAAGGGCGCCGGATTTCCCAGCATTATTTAAAAAACGATCAGAAACTAAATTAAAAAAAAACAAGTTTTTCAACTGAAAGCAAGGAGCAACATAAAAACTTAAAACGAACAGAAATTATTACGTATATGATTGGGTTCGCCCCTTAGTCAATACCTCCCTCTTTAAGCCAAAAGTTTTTTAAGTACTTTCATAAGAGATATTTATTCTAATTAACGACCTTTGTGATTAAGAGGTCATTTGTAAAGAATTGGAACAAAATTCAAACTTTAGCGTAAAGAGCGAGGTATTGACTAGGGGGCAAACCCCCTAATATACATATTAAAAGTATATGAATATAGAAGTTCGTTACGTAAGTTAATTCGTAAGTTACGTATATTTGTTACTAATAAAAACGTTCGTAAATAAAATTTAACAACTTTCGAGAAAGCCATTTAACCAAATAAAAGTAAAATTAATATACAAATTTTGTATTAATTATTCATGTACGGTGAGCCAAAATCAAAACGTGCATTAATTCAAAAACGTTCAAAAATTAAATAAAAAAACAAATGTTTTTAACTGAAAGTAAGGAGCAACATTAAAACTTAAAACGAACAGAAATTATTTGGTATATGAAAGGGGCTGTCCTCTCCTCAACGCCTCGCTCTTTACGCTAAAGTTAGACTCTTTCTCAAAACGCTATTTTTTAAAACAATAGAAACTTTAGCGTAAAGAGCGAGGCGTTGAGGAGAGGACAGCCCCTTTCATATACCGAGTAATTTCTGTTTTAATGCTGTTTTTAAGTTTTAATGCTGCTCTTTAATTTCAGTTAAAAAAAACTTGTTTTTTTTTTATTTAATTATACAAAGGAGGAAATAAACTTAGATGTGTCAGAGGAATCGATACTAAACGCACTTTTCATGTGAATGTTGGTCTAGTTGATATTGATGTGATGACCTTAGCTATTTCTAGTTGATGTGAATGACCTAAGTTATGTTCTGACACCAATTTCAAGACCTTGCGGTGCTGTAAATATACTGTAGTGAAGGCTCTTCAAATAATGACAACGACTTTGACAAGCAAGACAAAGATAGAAAAATCCCGAGAAACAAAATATCGAGTCTATGGCCAGTAGAAAGACAAGAAAAGACGACAATCACGACGGAAATTTTGCCTGCTTAAAAGTAGGCCTCTTTAGCGCCGAAAACAGAAATAATCTAAGCATTGGCGCCCATAAGCTGAATTTTAGGGAGGGGGGGGGCTTAGCTGGTCTAATCGGCACTTCCAGTACAATAGAAATCTCAAAACAAAATATAAAATATGAGGCAGCATCATTCAGCCGGGGGGGAGAGGGGGCTCCTCCCCCCCGTATGGGCGCCCATGAATCTAAGACATAACCAATTAAAAGAGAAAAGGGATTAAATCTAAAACTTTTTTTTTTTTTTAATAAAACCAAGATATATACAATTTGAGCATCTCTTATGAACGAACAAAAGCAAGTGGATAAAAAAAAGGCCACTTCGGCCTATCATGACTTTCTAAGGCTCATAATATAATGGCCTTCTGAGACTCAGGTATGGAAAAACTTCAAGAATAGCTAGAGATTACCGTGGAAGAAATATAGTCTGAGTAAATGAAAACCGGTTTGGAATAAATGAAGACAAATCGCGTGTTCTTTTCTTTTCAAGGATTGGAACTTTTCGTCCAGAAATGACTGGAATTACGACTTCTAGGGTAACGATCAGGCGGCCAGAAACGGGTTTTGCGAGGTATCTAGGAGTACACCAGGACAATAACCTCTCCTTTCTACAACGGGTACAGGCTTTAGAACTGAAATACTCTCGGCATCATCAAGGAACTGAAGCACGTATTTCCTCAAAAATCCTTCATCTACTTTAAAATGAACCTCTGAAACCTCACCTGTAGTATTGTGGCATAATTTGGTAGTCAACTTTCAAATTACCCCTGAAAAGACTTGACTGAATCCGGAAGTATGCACTGAAAACTACGGGAAATGGATGTAACAATCTCTCCCTAGATTCGCTGCACAGTTTACGTGCCGTGTTACGTCTACCGTGCACAGTTTACGTTTTTAAGCTCTTTTCCAGGTTACTTCCATCTCCTTTCAACAATCTGTTCTGGTTGATATCTGAAAAACCTGACCAAAACACGCAGACAGCTTTTGACCTTCAGCTAAGACTAACTCTAATATTTTTGGTTTTGTGTTCTGATTTTTCCCCGGATGTGAATGTGTTAGAGTGTGGAACATACTTCCACAATAGGTGAGATGTAACAACTAACTTGGGGCTTTCAAAAATAATTTAAGTTAGACGATGTTTTAGATTATTTTTTTTTTTTTTACTTTGAATATCAATCTTATTACTTTAATTAGGTAATTACTTTAATTACTTTAATTAGGAGGCTTGATATTACCTTGAATATCAATCTTTATTACTTTAATTGGGTAAGGTGGTTATATATCTCTGGAAGAAGGGAGGGAGCCTAATATTAAGGCTATTTGATTATATATTAACTGAGGAGGCTTGATATTACCTTGAATATCAATCTTTAATACTTTAATTAGATGAGGTGGTTATATATCTCTGGAAGAAGGGAGGGAGCCTAATGTTAAGGCTATTTGATTATATATTAACTTAGGAGGCTTGTGGTTGTGTCAAAGAGTAAAGCCGGAGCCGTACTGCATGTTAGCGAAGAATTTTTATGTTATGGGTTTAACGTGTGTTTTGTCACAAAGCAGTGTATTTTAAGTATATTCATTTCCTGTTTTTATTTAAAGAAAAACTGATTGACCAATCAAAACTTCTCAAATCCCGAGGTTTCTCAGTGTCATAATGGCACCTAAGTAATTTAATTCCATTTTACTTTTATTGCTTTTTCATTTCAACTTGCCACCACTCTACTGCCTCTCTTGCTGGTAGTTCATAATTGCAATAGAGCCATGTTAAATTTCTTTGGCTAAAATAACAATAAATTGGCAATTCACCAAAACAAGTTGAGAAAAGACATACTTTTTTTTTTTTTTTTCTCTATTACTGACTCTCAGATAAAAGTCAGAAACATGTAGAAACATCTGGGTAAAAATAACGTAGTTGAATACACGAAGCGCATTTACCTTTAGATTCTTTACTTGGAGAGCTTATTTTGGGTCTCCTCGGTGTCGGAGCACAAGGAGCGGTAAAATGGTCATTTTCTTTATCGTCTAGAGGGCGTTTTTTACCGGTGAGCTGAGCAGGTCCGTCTTTCACATCAACATTCCAAGAAGCTTCTTTTCCTGGAATGAAAAAAGATAAATCAAAGTGAAGAGTAAAAACAAATTGCAAGTTCTCTCAACCAATATACTATTTTATTTAGCACTTTATAGACTTATTAAAATGGTCGGATTTACAACTAGCATCAACATCTCTATTCCTAAAAGAATAATTATGTTACAAAAATATGAAATTAATCTATAGAAAATTAAAAATAAAACTTGAAATAAAAAAAACACAAAAGAAAAACGTGAAAATAAAACTTTGAAATAACTCTGGTACATTTTTTAAAGGACACAGCAGTGAGCATTAGGTAACTAAAAGCGATAGCACATTCTGCACATACAATTATATAGCACATACAATTAGGAGTACCACTTAATTAGCATAAAGGAGTACCACGTTACCACTTAATTAGTTGGAAAAATCAATTGTTGTTTGAAATCGAGAGCGAAGAGACAGGACGGCTCCAAAAAATGTCCAATAGATCAATTTAATTCAAACCTACACATAGATTAATTAATAGATTAATTAATCTACATTTATATTAATAATATAATTATAACTGTATAACTATATTAATCTATATAATTAATTACGTATAGATTAATTAATTTTTAATTTTGCATAGATTAATTTCATGTTTTTGTAACATAATTATTCTTTTAGGAATAGAGATGTTGATGCTAGTTGTAAAGCTGACCATTTTAATAAGTCTATAAAGTACTAATAGCACATACAATTAGGAGTACCACTTTCAAAACAGATATAAAAAATAGTAGCCCCAAACCCCAATAGTAGCCCCAAGCCCCAATACTAACTACGATTATTTTCTAACCCTTTTCGAATCGTATCTTTAACTAGACTTCTGAACCCAAAACCTTCTTTAGCTTTTTTTTACATCACCATATTTAGATCTCCTAAAGACTCATCAATATTCAGTATACAATAGCCTTTCCCAATTATTGCGTCTTTACCTTACCTTTCTACATCTAAATATACATTTCTGTGTACAGTTTATAAGTAGAAAATGTTTATTTAGCTTCTACTTTCAAGAGATTAAGCTACTTGCTGATAGAAGCCTTAGTCAGATTAAGTACTACAAATTCATTTATAGGATGGAATTCCTTTTTTTTACGATAAATTTAAATATTTATTGGGTTTTCTGTTTTAATTGCATGAAATATTAATTTGTCTTCAGCGTCAATAAAAACGACATATTGGATCTCAATTCAATTTGGCAAGAGCTATCAAATCCAGATTTTGTACTTTTATAGGGACCTAGTCCAATCTGGTAGATACTGTTGCACAAATTGTTCAGCAGCTGGGACACACGGATCTAGTCCATGGAGTAGCAACACTTGTTTACTATCTTCACATCCTAGTTTTGGCCCTACGACGACTGGGTTCGCAACCTTGGCCCCTTGTTGCCAAGCAGAGATAGATCCATTGAGCAGCCTCAGGTTTGACCCATGAATGGTGGTGGTTGTAATACTATAAAGCGCCTTGATTTGGAAGCTTTAATTTCTGCTTGTTTTAGGAATGCTGTCTTATGTAAGCGAATTTTCACTTGGTTTAGAGGTTGCTCTTGTTAGAGGTTTAGAGGTGCTTGATAGAGGTTTATTTAAAATTGCTCTTCACTTTTCTCAGAAAAACTAGTGTCATTTTTTTAAATTTAATTAAACGAAAGAAAGCATTGACACAAGTTTGATTGTCAGCTGTATTACATATTACAGCATTGAAATTAAATTGATAGTTACAAATATCTTACTACCGAAAGAAAGAATTCCCGTATGGCTGAGTAGCATAAATTATCGTAATTAGAGTTCCACCCAAATTCACCTATGTCTCTATTGAAAGCCATGTTCTTGAACGAAATTTTCTGAATTTCAATGGTTTTCTGAAAATTTTGCTTTAAACCCCGGCCCCTAGAAATCAAAGAGACATTATCGTACATGATAATATGGTCCGGAAAGTCAAAAATATGTTCCGATAGAGCTGAAGTAAAATCTTCAGGTTTGGAATTTTGTTTTAAAGCCGACGAAATAGAGTCTTGATACAGTAGTAATATCATTTCCAAATTCTGGTTAGTACGTTCCACATATGAGCTTCCGCAAGCATATGGGATCTGATTGACCCCACTTTCCTGCCCCAATGAAGTTCGATCCTTCCCAGAATTTAGAAAGCTACTCAGAGTATTACTACTCTTTAAAGATACCTTTAAACCATAACTTTGCAAAATTCTTTTAAGTTTTTCACTTAGCTCTAGGACACATGGTAAAGAACAAAAAATATCCTTCTCCTGAGTTACCTCTAAGACTTCCTTAGAAATCTCTAGAAACTTTTTTCTTCTTTTTGAAAAAGGCTGGTCAATTAACCACCCTGTATACATGTTACTCATTAGTATTTTTCTTAGAAAAGACAACTCCTCCAAAAAATTTCGAATAGCAAATACTAAAGAAACGGTGAGTTAAAGAAATGATCAAACCAATTTTTAAGCGTGACCAGAGCTAAAAGACAAAAATCGATTGTTGTTAGTCGGTTTTCTGTAAGTTTTAAAGTCCAGAATATTATCATTTTTTAAAAGAAGAACATCAAGAAAGGGAAATTTCTCATCCTTTTCTAATTCACCAGTAAACTTTAAATTACCCCAAAATTTAAGATGTGCCAAAAAGCATTTTATTTTCTCCTCCCCATAATTCCATACTGAAATTCTGTCATCCATATAATGTCCCCAAAAATTGTATTTTAACAAGAACAAATCTAACGTAATTGTTTTTAAAGCAAAATACCAAGCCTGAAGATTTCACTTCAGCTCTATCGGAAAATATTTTTGATTTTCCGTACCATTTTATCTTGTTCGATAATGTCTCTTTGATTTCTAGGGACCAGGGTTTAAACAAAATTTTCGGAAAACCATTGAAATTAAGGAAATTTTATTCAAGAACATGGTTTTAAATAGAAACATAGGTAAATTTGGGCTGAACTCTATTTACGATAATTTATTAACGTCAGATGAATAAGATTCATTTCACCCAAAGAGCCTAACCTCTGTCCAATTGATAGTTCAAATAGTACAAACGAACCGAAACCAGGAAGGTCAAGGAGAGTCGCTTCCGATCTTAATTTGAAAAAAATAAGGTTATTAAACAATATGCAGTTGTTTCATTTTGTATATAAATGATTGTTTTTAGTTGTTTTATTTTAGTATTTCTGCTGATGACGGTCACTGCACATGTGACCGAAATATCCAGTATTTTGTGTGAATTTTATCACTCTTTATTAAAAGGATTTATTACTATTTAAACTTTTATTTATCGTCATGGAAAGGCAGTGTGGTCTTCGAAATTATGTAAATGCTAATATTGAAATTGATTTTTTTTTTTTTTTTACTTTGTTTTCAAGACCTTATTCTTATTTTTCCTCCCATTCTTAGTCTAACGCCTACTAAAATTATAGGCAGTTTTTATTCTGATTCTTTTTTTAAAATCTTCGGTTGTAATTTTTTTATTTTTTATCTCTAGACTCAAATATTTTTTGCTCCACAAGTTTAACTAAAGCAAGAAAGAAGCAAATTATTGGTTTCTTGAATCAAGATGGACAGGTTAAATCTTAACTGTTTTCTAGACCCTAGAGAAACAGACCCCAGAGCTTGTATAAAAATCATGTGACTGAAAAAATTTTCGCTCTTTTTACTGGTGTAAAATTTCAAACAAAGGATTTAAGAGCCGATTAGGCTTTAGTTAGGTTTTAAATTTGTCTTTCTAGAGATAAAGAAAACAATGATTAACTTTTGAAAATATATCACAGATGTAGGCTAGGGAAATTGATATATCCGACAAAAGGCGTAAAAAAAAAAAAAAAAAAAAAAAAAAAAAAAAAAAAAAAAAAAAAAAAAAAAAAAAAAAAAAAACAACCTAGAAAACCAACCAGCGTGATTTCAGTCTTCTTTCACTGGCGAAAAATCTCTCTCGTTTTTTTTTTTGTCGACCGTCGTGTATAGCCAGTGTGGTCTCACAACGCGTTTTATGAAAATGAAGCACGCTTTTCACTATGAAACTATAGGAAACTGGTATATATTTTTCTATTAGATTTTAATAACTGACAGAGATAAAGAAGAAATAAATAGTCTACCTAGGGTTTCAGATATTGATTCTTCTTCATTAGCTTGTCCCATATTTAAAAGTTCACAATCTTCAAGGCCTCCTTCTAAAGAGGTATGTAATCCACGAGGAGAATGCTGTATTGCACGTATTGGACTAGCAACCGTAGAATATTCATTCATAAGACACCGCTTTGTTGGTTGAGCCACAGGGGTAACTGGGGAAGAAATAAGTTACTTCAGAAAAAAAACATTAGTTTAATCAAACATAAAGACAAAAAGACAGCAACAAAAAAAAATTAGCGGAAACTTCTATTTTCGAAATATTCAACAGCTCCTAGAATTGTTACCGCTCTCGAGAGGTCATGTATTTCAGTGACGACATCCTTCAGTTCTACCAGATATTCATTTTTTTAGAAGAAATATGCAGGAATTGTAGAAAGAAACATCCAAATTTGACGCCAGGACATATTCTCAAATTATAATTTTTTTAATATAGCAACGCTTGCGGCATTTGAACTACCAACAAACTAGTTGATAGTTGTTCAATAGGCGTTCTGTGATTATTATTTTTTCCAAGAGGAGATTTATGCAATACTTACACATATAACATGTGCCACATCTTCCGACCGCTATGGGAAGAAGAACACTATTTCACCTAAAAAGCTACCTTTCTCAGCGACATGTTCACCAGATGTTATACTTCATTGATTCTTTTTGTTTCCGAAGGTTTCAAAGCCGAAAACATGCTAATCGGAATAATAAGAACTACGGGTTGGATGGGTGGGAGGGTGTTACTCAACTCCAGAGGCTTAAAAAAGAAGGGGTTTTCAAAGCCTGTCCCCCAATATGGGAACATTAGGACTATTTACAGATTACAAAAGCATTTTGCAGAAACCACTTTTTATGCTTCAAAAATTTGCTGTTCCTGAAATAAATTTAAGTATGCGTATTTTCTTTAATCAGTACTGTAGTACCTTTCAACACATCCAATATTAATTTCAATGATTTTTGGTAAATAAATATAATAGAAATTCTTTTATTTTCTTACAGGAATTACTAAAGCTTATTGCACTTAGAATTAAAAATCTTGGAATTTTAAAAATTTCTCCCTGGTTTTACTATATTTCTAACATGGTTTGCTTACATTTTCCTTTTCACTTGAGTTAAAAAAAAAAATAAAAAAATGTTTCAGCAAATATAAAAGCAGTATGGTAGCAGCAAACAAAAACTAAAGAAAATAAGCAAATCTCCTATCTTACCTATCTTACCAAGAAAATCTTTACATTATTTTTTACACAGGCATAATTACTGTTCGAAGAAAAGAGACAAGCAGAAAGTACTAATGCAATCCAAGCCAAAATGTTGTCGTTAATATAAAAAAAAACTACGCAAAGATTTCCAAACGAACAACATTAGGGCTTGAGCTGGAGCCGAAGCTGCTTTAATTTGTCAACCCTGATAAGACTTTGAGCTGTGATTATTTTCATTTTGAAAACTCATATTATGATCATTACTTTTTTAAATTGGTGCATTTGGATACATTTGGTGCATTTGGACTTTCAATAAGAAGTTAGAGTGCTTAATCAAATGAACATGATAAAGCATTTTTGAGCATTTAAACTAATTTGCAGTACAACCCATTAAACAGTAGAACTCAAAAGCAAAGATTTAACAAAATAGAAGATGCCATTTTCTCATAGGTCCAGATATGGGGGGGTAAATATTCTTGAGGTGGGAAGCGGAACCACAGAAAATGATAATAATAATAATGTTTTTAACTCACTGCACAATACATGTAAATAGTGGAGCAATGTAAAAAAGAAAAGAACAAAAAATCTAACAAAAAAAAACTCACTGATAATTTTTGTCACGCGAATACGTCACAATTACTCTAGCGTCATAAAACATTAATGTAATTTAACGTCAAGATTTTTAAAATTTCTGAGGAGGTTCATCGAACCGATCTCAGGGAGGAATATTCGCCATTTACATAATCAGGGATGCCACAAAAAAAAAGAAAAAAAAGAAAAAGAAAAAAAGAAAGCTTTTCTGACTTTTATGGACAAAAAATGGGACAAAAAACTGACATGAAAAGGTGCTTTCCGCCATAGAAAAACTACGTCCAATACGTCAGAAGACATTAGCCAATAGCTTCTAGCTCTGCTTCAGAGTGGAATGTTCATCCAAGACCCCTAAACATTTTGCTTGTTTTATCTCTTTCATCATCAGCGTAGCACCCGATTACAATTTAAGTTTTTACTTTTTCTTGCGAAGCTACAATAAAAAAAAAAAAAAAAAAAAAAAAAAAAAAAAAAAAAAAAAAAAAAAAAAAAAAAAAAAAAAAAAAAGACCAACTTCGAGGAATATTACGAAATACGATCATTATTAATGTATGTAAACATAAATAACGAGCTAACAGAACATTACTAACGACAACACAGGCTCCTCATCCATTTCGTAAGGAAAGATTTAAGGGAAATAGGAACTTCTTGGGAGGGTGCAGAGGGAGGCTTTGTATAGATTCGGATTGAGGAGGAGCGTGCGTAGTTATGTTGACCTTAGGAGGCTTGGTGCTGCGGTGAGTTGTAAGTAGTAGTAGTACTACTTCTTCTTTGATTTCCCTGGAAATCAGAAAATACACTTTAAGAATAGTATCAGTCAGAAGTGACAAACTTCGCACAACTGTGACCGAAAACACCGAGTTTCGGCTTATTCGAAGTAGGTTACTTGCCCAAAAAAAAAGAAAAATTTAACTTTTCTCCAAATTTCTAACCATTTTTCTGACTTGGCCGAATTTCCAACTTTTGTGGAAAATCTGACTTGGTGACAGATATACAAATACGAAAATAGATATTGGGTAGCGTTTAAGAACTGTAGATTCGTTTCAAAACGTCCTCTTGCTGAGAAAGTTACCATTCAAGTAGGAAGGTTCAGATACCACAGCATCGAGGAAGTTTTATTACCTCTAATTGAAAAAACGGCACTTTCAGATAAATTAGGCTGCAGGTATAATTATATAATTATAAAAACAACATATAAAAAGAATAAATTAGGCTACACGCTATAGGTTACAGTGTATCTAATCAAATAAAAGGAGGATCAAGCAGATTAGTCCTGATGAAAGTTCTTATTTTTCTTTTTTTAGCTATTTACTAACTGAAAGAACACAAGAAGTGCTTTCGCTACGTGTTCTATGGTTTCTACGAAGGGTTAACCTTTTAACCTTTAATTTTTATATTTTGTCTGCTACTCTTGTTTGAAAACCATATCTGTAGAGTTCATTTTTCGCATAGGATCCGCAAAGGGAAATTTAAGTAACCAAGTTTTGGATAAATTTAAATTATGAAACTTCAAATAACTAGATAATACCTAGATAATAATTGCCACAGCCAAATGTTTACAAAGTAAAAAATCACAGACTAAATAATAGAGTATTTAATAAATAAGGTATTTTTCAAGGCCGTATCCAGGGGAAGTTAGAGGGTTTAACCCCCCCCCCCCCCGAAAAGTTTGGCTGACTCGTAAAAATGGAACAAAAATGGACATAAACAAATTTTGTATGCGTTTTTTGAGGTTTTTTTGTGTAAAACCGCCCCAAATTTTTTTTTTGAGTAAAACCCCCTCCGAGAAAAAATTCTGGGTACGGCCTTGGTATTTTTTAATCTTTTATTTGGATTTTGCTTTTCATTAACCTACGAAATGAATACAGAGATTAATAAGATAACAAATTCATTAATCATTAATTAATCATTAATCTATGCATCCTAGTTAAAACAAATCAAAAGTAGAAATATGGACAAAGAAGAAAGTATCATTTTCTTGAAGCACAAAGGAAACTCATCGGGGCTTGTGATAGATCATCTTCTAATAATGAATCTTATATTATCTAGCAGTTAGCTGATAACATTTGTTTATTGAAGTTTGAGGTAAAAAAAATTAACCTTTATTTTAACCTCAATTTATTAAAAAAGGAACAGTAGCACAAATGTAGATTTCTGTAAAAAGTTCTAAGAGCCGTAACTTAGAAAAAAAATATACCAGGTCCTTATGCAAGTTGCTAACTTTGCAGTCCATGATACCAGTGCAGTTGTGGAAATGGGTCAGTCTCGGAGCTGCAGTAGCAAAGTTTCTTTTTCACTACCCAAGAAACACAGCCTATACGTCAGTATCAGATGATCTTGCATCTTTGTCCTTGCGAAAAAGGTAAAAAAATGTATTGATCTAACTATTTGATCTAACAATACAGTACGACTTGATCGGAAATTTTGTTCCCTTGAAAACCTTACTTATAACCCATGATGCACTTAGATTCGAGTACAACTTAAAATTACCATTACAGAGAAAGTTGTCTAGTGGTAAACTACGTCTGAAATTCGTGGTGTTTGATACATCAGAACTTTTCCAAATTTAGTTCGTATTACTTTTGAAGACGCTTGTAGTTAAAAAGTAAACTAAATTAAAATAGTTTACATATAGTACACCTTGTCGATTTAGAACTTCAAAACTTTAATTTTATGGTAAAATTTTTTTAACCCTGCTAGATGTTTGAAAAAAAAAAAGATTGAAAAGACATGCATTACACACTGGTCTGTTAAACTTAATTTCGTAGGCAGACTAAAAAAAAAGTAAAAAAAGGTGATGTTTAGCAAATGATGGGAATTATTTCAATGAAAATTTTGTATTCAACCTACCCCTGCATACAAAAAAAAGACAATATCAATAATATTTTTCCCAAAATCTTTTCATTTAAATTTTCGCTTTGCATAGCCTATAGACGTCCACTACATACTAGCCCACTATACTCAAAGTTTTGAAGGCAAACTAAAAAAAAAAAAAAAAAAAAAAAAAAAAAAAAAAAAAAAAAAAAAAAAAAAAAAAAAAAAAAAAAAAAAAAAAAAAAAAAAAAAAAGTTATTCTAATAAATGATTAACTGCAGCTATTTACGAAATTAGAAAGTGCATATTATTTTTTTAAATCTTTATTTATACTGCTTAAGATTTACGTATTTAGTTTTCCCCTTGCCATAAAAAAAACTTTAATGGTATTAGAGACAATATTTACTCCAAAACTCCCAATTTAAAATTTTCCTTTCCGTAGCCAATACAAAAAAGAACACTACAGCTATGGTTCTCAAAGACTAGTAGCAAAGGGCTCTACAAATAACAAAAATACCACGACACAAAATGTACCTTTATAGGCGGCAATTTCAAAATTAATTCAGGAGATCTTTCAGACGATTTTGTAAGTCCAAAGCCCTAATCTTAGTTTAAATTCTAATCCTATTTATAATTTAAGGCCATTTAGCTATTGTAGAAATATTTGTAACTGGCAAGACAAAATACAAAAATACCAGGATCAGGAAGAGACGTGGCACTTCGTCGAAGAAGTCGAACTGTGCGGCCTCTTTCCTTTTGGTTTGATAATATCCAATAGGTGGCAGTAACATAATCATATTTCCACGAGGATACAGCAGAGCGCATTTCTTTTCTTGTTAATCCGTGACACAGCGCCATCTCTGTAATACATTCCTCGTCCAATTCCTGAGCCTAAAAGAAACACTAATAACTCCAAAGATCAGTTATGCCTCTTAAAAAATCAATTCAGATAAGCAAATTACGTGTTAATACTATTTTACTACTTGCATCTAAAATAGGACTGAATAAGCAGTAAACTTAGTACAAACGTAATGCTCCAAAGAATTTGTAAATGTTCAAGGAAAAGAAAATTGTAACCAAGAAAAAACGAAAATATTTCCAGCTAGTGAAAAAAGAAGAATAAAATGCAAATATTTCGGTTGAGACCTCTGCTCAATCGTCCTCAGCGCAAAAAAAAATAAATACTAAGTAAACAATACAGATAAAAGTCCAGTAGACAAAATAAAAAATGACATTAAAAAAACAACAACATTCAAATAAAAGAGGTCGTCTTCAAGTAACAGTGAAAGGACAATAGAAAAAAAAAAACTGTTTTTAATGGCTATTGGACGCTAATGGCTTGGTTTGTGTGAAAACCAAAAATAAGAAGGATCGGAATTGATTAGTTTGTTATCAATGGGGCTTAGATAAGTTTCTCCAGTATCATAGGCAGCACAATAGCACTGCCTAAGTAAAAAGTGAAGTGGCTCCCATACTTATTATTTTTCCCTATTCCACTTCGTATAGAAGGAGTTGTCGTAAAAACTTCGGAGGGGCCTCATTTGACTGGAAATTGAAAGTTCTAGTAGCCTTCCTAAGATTCAAAAGTGAATGGACGGCTTTCAATAAGTTTGCTCCTGAGGATGACATGATTATCCACAGCCACTGGGGCAAATGTAGTAAATATGTAATTTGAGCATCGTTTGCATGTAGTATTTATCATTGGGAAAGGAGGGGAATGTTTGAACCTGAGTTTGTCTAAAAAGGCTACGAGTATTAAGCCGAAGGGGGGGGGGGGCGGAGGGTAGTTGAGCTAAATCAAAAGACATTGCGCATCCTGGTGGTCAAGAGGAGCTATCTGCTATATCCCAGGAACAGCCTAAGGTGTTAGCTTGAAACTTTCAGGTAATTTTCGGGAAATGTTTGACTAAATCAAAAGGCAGTATGTGCATTAAGGCAGTCGAAGAGGCGTATCTGCAAGATATGCATTATGCCGAAATTTTTAGGTAATGTTGAGGGGGATTTCGAACTAAATCAAAATAAAGCCAACGCCCCCTAGACCTTCTAAAGACCAGAACATAACTTACGCTTTACGCAAAACTAAATAAATTTTAAACGTTATCTCTTTTACAAAAATAATAAACCCAGAATTACTGGGACTCTCAAGAATGAATTTCAATATAAATTTTGGGACACAACCTTCCAATATTTCAATAGGAATTCCTCTGATTGTCGCGTTAGGTTAAACATGTATGTGTTTGTTCGTTAATAAAGGAGCCAACTGATGGATTTGTTCAGACAATCTCCGAAGGATGACCGTTCCAGGATGACAGACAGTGTCTCACAAACCTGTTTGCCAACCAAGAGTCCAGCAAAAAAGTAGCGAAGCTGCCAATTGAGACAAAAAACTACATCACAAGTATAAAGAATAAAGCGTAAAGATCTTCGAGAAGCCTTGATGGCGCATAGGGCGTTGAATTGACGTTTCAGGTGATTAGTCTTTTTTTTTACGAAAGAGTTAGCTAATGTGTCACCCAACCATACTTCAGAGGGAACCAAGCCTTGGTCTCCGTATTGCCAAGCAGAGGTTCAACCCACTCTGCTACCATAAATTTTATTAAAAGACCTTAATCAATCATCTCATCAAGGCTTGTTTAAAACTTGCGTATTGCCCAAATAGTAGATACAAAACATTTTGCACTGGAAAACATGAAGCCTGTAACAGTTATGTTTTTGCGAAAAAGGGAATTGTCTACGTCCTCATTCAGATGTCATTCAGATTGTAACAAACAGATGCGTGCCCCATGATAGTCAACTGACTGGCTCCACGCTATCTGTCAGATCCACGTTATGCATCAGATTGTATCTATCTGTTGCTGTAAATGTAACACACAGATTCATGCGTCATCATAGTCCACACTCTCCGTCAGATCCATGTTATGTATCACATTGTGTCCATCTGTTGCTGCATATGGAACAAGCGAATGAGCACGTCATGATAGTCAAATTACTACAGTTATAAATATTTTTAATGAACTGCAGGAAAAGGAACCGTAACAGCTTGTGTGTGTGTGTTTTTTTTTTTTTTTTTTTTTTTTTTTTTTTTTTTTTTTTTTTTTTTTTTTTTTTTTTTTTTTTACCACTACAGGCAGGTGAGAAAATGGTAAATTTCAGAAGAAATGGGGATCTGTGAGATAACTTACCTACTTACGGCTCTTGTCAAGACGGCGTAGAGAACGATGAGACCAGGCGCCTTCAGGTTGACGTATCGCTTGCCAGGCTTGCGGCTTCTTCTACTGGGATGTGGGTTTGGGCAAGGAGTTTTCTGGCTTTGTTTTTTCACCTAGTAGGGGACGTACTCTGTTACGTTTCAAGCCATGCAAGGCGGGCTCAAAGTCAAACACAGCCCGTGCTGGTGCGTCATGTGTCTGACGAACGAGGTGGGAGCACCATCAAACAGTGCGCTGGGCAAGCTGCGTCTAGAAAGGACCTTGGGAAGTACGTGACAGAAGGGTCTGGTTGGTAACAAAGTGAGTTCAGAGAAGACCCTCGATTCTTCAAAGATGTTTGGTCTGCGCGACATCGACGGTGTGGAGGACAGATTTTGTGGCTGGCCACGTTTCTACTCCATCTATGAGATTAGCTATATTGATATCTAATGCCGGTTTCTGCGGACTTGATAAAAGATAACTTGATAATTGGTAACGGATTTGTCCAAAATTAAGGAGCCAATACTTAATAAAAATTGATTTCGTCTGCAAGGATTTTTTGCGTCATCTACGACAAAATATATTAGAACCAATTCAACCGTAATTTTGCTCCTTTTCTCCTTGTTTTCAGACAAATTCAAGGTTTTACATTTGCCTTTACATTTAAATAGAATAGACTTCGTTGGGTAGTTTTGCTTTTTTTGCCGCATGGGTTATGCTTGAGCCGTTTTGTGTAGGAAAATAAATGTGTTGGAAAATAAATCACTCCTGAAAAGACTAGATTAAATCCACAAGCATGTATTAAAAACTAAAGGAAATGTAGACGACTATCTCTCCCTTGGGTCACTTTACCCTTCATGCTTAGTTTCCTGCAGCTGAATAACTCCCTTTGAAAGCGCAGAGAAATCTCACTACGCACAAAGCGTCGAGTCTACGAAGCAAAGATATCCTCTATTCTTCTCTACGGGTGTGAAAATTGGTTTTCAAAAGCAGCAGAAGCGTCGAAACTTGAGCATATCCGATCACAAATGCCTAGGATTTATACCAGGCATTCGCCTTTTAGACAGAGTCTCGAACGACGAAGTTAGGAAAAGATATGGGAATGGCCTACTCGTCTTTGATCATGTCAAAATGAGGGTCTGGTTTGGTTTGGCCACACTATGAAGGGATCAGAAGAGCACATAAGCAAAAAATGCCTTCCACTACCAGCTTGGAAGAGAAAAGCAGGAGGACAGAAGAAAACGTGACTCGCAGCAGTCAAGTCCGACCTTGAGCCTATTGGGGACTTCCAGAAATTTAGGCAACGTTGGAATCGTCACTGGCTTGAGATCATTGAGCCCCCTCCCCCTTGAGCGAAATATCTGGAAAGAAGCATTTCGTCTTCTGCTCGACACCACAATGAGTCTAAATGCGGCAACAAGTACAAGAATATGCAACAAGTACAAGTAAGAGAGTACATGCTCAGTCTATAATAATAATAATAATTTATTATCTCAAACGTTATCCTTGAACTTATCTCAAACGTTGTCTTTTCTACTCATCGAATAAACTATCATTGCTTTTTCTTGTTCAAGGATAAACTGCTATTGTGTTTTCTTGAGTAAGATTCTAACAAGTAAGATAAGTTCAAATAGAATTTGGCACCATTGCTCTTTTAGTTTTACATTGGGAATGCATTTGCCCACATTTGACGCTTAGCAAAGGGAAAAGAAAAACAAATAACTTGTACATGAGTCTAAATGCGGCAACAAGTGCAACAAGTACAGAATGTGCAACAAGTAACAAGTACAAGAATATGCAACAAGTACAAGTAAGAGAGTACATGCTTAGTCTATAATAATAATAATAATTTATTTTTAACCCACATCATATACAAAAATGATAATTGTGGAGTATAAAGAAAAAAGTAGATAATACACTATATACATGAGTACATAAAACATAAGAACTTCGCAAGAGCAGAGTAACCAAAGAAAAGAAAAACGTTCAAGATACAAAAAAGCTACAGCAAACGAGTAAGGCCACTGTGGGCTGACAGATACTTATATGTAGACTGGGGTAGTTTGCCGGCAAGTTCCGTAAGCCTTGACCCAATATCCGGAAGACCATAAACAGACATGAGATTCCGATTTCTATACCATGGAGGCAGATACAATAGAAAGCGGGAAAACCGGAAATAATGTGAATGAAGTGATCTGATGTTCTTTAGGTGAAAAATAGGGTAAATTCCAGACAGAAACAAAACCGAATGATCTGTAAAAACCGAATATAATTTAGCAAGAGACTTTCTATTGTATCTACCTCGATTTGCAACAGTTTTAGAATAACTTAACTGAATTTTCTTCTTGCAATCAGCGAAGACAAGCTTTCGGAAATTTTTTTAGTGTTTTACTAACATTGATACCCAGCCACCGGAAAGAAGGAACCGACGGGACAGAAAAAGATCCGCAAACTAGAGGGGTCAAATTATTACTATTAAATGAGAGATATTCACACTTTGAAAGATTATTAAGAAAGTTCAATGGTATGAAGTTTAGACGCAATTGTTGAGACAGACAGGGAAAGCCCCTTTTTAGTCCTACTGATCAAAAGGATATCATCTGCATAAGCAAGATAAGAGATGTTAACGGAATTAAGAATGCAAGTGGGTGGGATAGAAGAAAGAACAGATGATATATAAAATTTAAAAATAAAAGGAGAAAGGACAACACCCTGCCGGACCCTACGCCACACTGGAATTTTGATTTCGGAAACACTCATGTCCGTTTTAATCTGCAAAAAAAAAAAAAAAAAATTGGAATACCAATATCTAAGAAGAAAAATTACCGAAATGTTAATGCCGTGACTAAAAAGGGAAAAAATAGCCTGAGAATGGGTAACGGTGTCAAAGGCCTTGGAGAGATCCAAGGCGCATAAATGTAACTCGAATCCATTTTTAGTCGCCTCAGTAAGAACATTCGCCAAAACTTGGTGTGCTTGCTGGCAACCTACCCCAGCTGAAAATCCGATATGGTTGTCACCGAAGTATGCGGAAGAGTTAACTGAAGGGAGGAGAATATACTCGAAAATTTTAGTTATTGCAAGAAACCGTTATTGGCCTGTAAGATGCACACTCAATCGGAATTTTTCCTTTTTTGAAAATTGAGGTAGCTCTTCCGCACAAAAAACTTTCAGGCACAAACGAGGTACATAAACACATTTGGAAAAGAAGTTGTAGATGTTGGGCAAGAGCTGGACAATCAACCTTTAGGTGTTTGGCACTTATGCCATCACCATCAGTAGAACTTGACTTGAGCTTCTTTATAGCTAGTACCACCGAAGATAAATGAACTGGGAGGATCTGGTTCTGGCGGAGTGAGGTAGGAAGCGCAGAATTAAGAAGCTTCATAAATGTAGCATGAACGAGATGGTTTACGGTGTTAAAAATCTGATCATAATAATTGCACCAAGCAGCAGGGCTAATTGGGGTACTCGTTGAAAAAGAATCATCACGCGTGAAATATCTGGTGACAGAGAGATTTCAAACGAAAAGGAAATTGGTAGGTGGTCTATATCCCTTTCTGTTTCGTGAACAGAAACAATTGAAACCAATAAATTTGGAGAACAAAGAACGTGGTCTATATTAGTATGGCTCCCAGAATGATGGATATATGAAAATGAACGATTCTTATTCAGTAGCTTAAACTCGGACAAAGACTGGAAAACCCTATCCGACCGGAGGTTTGAATTCAATAAATCAGTATTAAAATCCCCAGCGACAACAAATTGGTAACCAAAAGATGATGCAGAATCTGCCACTTTTTTCAAAACACTACAAGTTTTGGCAAACTTATTCAGTGACTGAACAGATTTATGGTCACAAGGAAAATATACATAAATCAATACTAGATCGGCAATTCGCACGGCCAAGATGTTTTCTTCACTGTGGAACAGCATTGGCGTCGCGGAAGAAAAAGAACTACGTTTCAAAACACAGGCGAGGCCTCCGGAAGGTCTACCACACGTAGACCGTGCAGCATTCACAAACACAATGTGATTCCCACTCCGTTTCAGCAGATTGGTATTAGCTGATGATAAAAGATGCTCTTGAAGACAGACGATGTCGTATTTGCACGAAAGTTCGTCAATGATGTGCTCTTTCCTACGCATTCCGTTTATATTGTACGAAATAACAGAGAACTTTTGCAACATCATTTTTTCACACCGGCCGCAATACGAGATTTGAGCACTGGACACAATAGACTATACAAAGTGTGTGACCCGCTGCAGTTCGCACAATAAGGGATGTTAGTACAGGGCACATCTTTCGAAGAAGAGTGATTGCCTGCACAGCGCGCACATTTTTCCACTTGACTGTTGCATTTGTTTAGAACGTGATCAGAAGACCTGCATTTAAAGCAACGACGCGGTACACTTATAAAGTCATAAACGCTGAAAAGATCGTATCAAATTTTTACACCATTTTTTATGGCGTCACTTTTACCAAACGAGTCCAAAAAAACAGCTTGATAGTTTAGGACGACCCAAATCGACTTGCGTCCTCAACTCAAGGGTGAATTTTAAATTCACTAGCACTAAATGACAGCGGGATTCCTTTTACTATTCCAAGGTACCGCTTCTGCAGAATCTTTGCGCCAGCACCCGAAACAACAGACTTCACAGACTCACAGAAGTCAGAAGCTACAGATTTCTCAATATTCACAAAAAGTTTATTTCTCAACGGCCGAACACTAGCAATCGAATCATGACCATGTTCTCAAGACCATGTTTTCAAGTTCTTTCAGGTATTGCTCCAATCTCTTTCCCACAATCTGTTTTGATTGATATCTGAACAACAGGATCGAAATATGCGATCTACTTTTGACCTTCGGTTGAGACGAACTCCTCAGTGCATCCTTATTTTCCCGCAGACATGGCATGAGAAACATGCTTCCACAACTGCTGAGATGGAGGAACCCCCTTGGGTCTTTCAAAATTAATTTAAAGAAATATTTATGGTTGATGGGTTATACTTGAGTCGTTTTGTGTTAGAAAAGAAAACCCAACTGTGTAAAATAAAGGTAATGAAAAATACCTTATAACTTGATTTCCAGTAAACGTCTTGTTTTCCAGCCTCATAAAGCCATGGATGCTTCAAAAGATCATTGACAGAAATTCTTTTAGCAGGATCTACTTGCAGCATTGTATCCAGCAGTTCAACGGTTTTGGCTGACAACCAAGAGGGAATATCATATTCTCCAGACTAAAAATGTAAAAAAAAACATATAAGGTGAATATAGATATACAAGTATATAAAAATAACATAACAAATAAAAAATAAGTTAAGGTAGGGACAAATCTAATGGCGTCAAAGTAAAAATTTTGATGCTTATAAAGATTATTTGACTTCTGTCCCCTAAAAGCAGGAAGTACAATACCATTGTAATGTACACGTGCTAGACATTTAAAATTTTTTTTAATTTATATCCAAAAAATATCGATATCTAATATTTAATGCACAACCATTGGTCTACCTGCATCTCAAAAAACTTGTCCAACACTACGAAATTGGACAAAAATCTGAACCATTTACCGCCATGTTCAGAGTACATTACCAAGAATCGCAAATTACTCTTCTAAAACGTGAAAAGCAAAACAGCGTTGAATTCCCACAAAAATAAACTTTAAGTAATCCATTGCATACAGGCATAATAAACAAGTCGTGTGATGAAAGAAAAGAGTTCAGCAGATGTTATTAATTTACACTGATTTTCCCTATAAAAACAATCAAATGTCACAGTCTTCAACGAAAGTGACAACATGTTTGCAGAATATTATCGCGCATACGGAAAATTTTGCGTTAGGTTCAGCTTTCATCAGGTCTTAGAAAATTTCTAATCAAATCTTGTGATATTTGTCCTTTTGATTTTCAGTTCAACTGTGACCTGCTTTCAAAGGAAACCAGAACTCAGCAAATCCACAGCCAATCGTGACGAAACGGGAGAAATTCAACTTTGAATGCATAAACAAAATTCGCAGAGCGTACAATACAATTTCGCAAAAAGGGCAGCACATCCGTATTATAGAGCGAAATTTACAGCATAATTGCAAAAAATACATCTGGCGCAAATTTGACGAAAATTTGCACATGCACAAACTTTTCATTTCCAATTTTCCAGTTAATTGTCATTTCCTTTTAGAGGCAAGAAGTCACAGTTCTTCGAGGCCAGGGTTCGAGTCCTTGTGTCACGGATCATTTCGTCTGTGGCAGGGGTCAGTGACCTGACTCTGTAAGCTGAGTCAGAGTCAACGAATCTCGGGCAGTAAACAAGAAAGATGTGCAAAACCGGAAGTTGGCTGGCCTCCCCATTGCACTTCCTGACGGAAGGACTATGAAATGGTAATCAGCAAAGCCGGTTTGCACTATGAAATCTAGAACCCTCAACTTTACTCTTTACGTTTTAGACAACAAGAGCTCCCTACTTCGCAAGTATGGTTGCCCTTCAATCACTTTTGACCATTAAAAAGGGCACTAGCCCTTTCAATCAATTAAAACATCAGAGAACACAAACAACTGAAAAATTTGCAGAGCGTACAATACAATTTCGCAACCTCCCCATTGCACTTCTCGACGGAAGGGCTATGCAATGGTAATCAGCAAAGCCGGTTTGCACTATGAAATCTAGAACCCTCAACTTTACTCTTTACGTTTTAGACAACAAGAGCTCCCTACTTCGCAAGTATGGTTGCCCTTCAATCACTTTTGACCATTAAAAAGGGCACTAGCCCTTTCAATCAATTAAAACATCAGAGAACACAAACAACTGAAAAATTTGCAGAGCGTACAATACAATTTCGCAACCTCCCCATTGCACTTCTCGACGGAAGGGCTATGCAATGGTAATCAGCAAAGCCGGTTTGCACTATGAAATCTAGAACCCTCAACTTTACTCTTTACGTTTTAGACAACAAGAGCTCCCTACTTCGCAAGTATGGTTGCCCTTCAATCACTTTTGACCATTAAAAAGGGCACTAGCCCTTTCAATCAATTAAAAAATCAGAGAACAAAAACAACTGAAAAATTTGCAGAGCGTACAATACAATTTCGCAACCTCCCCATTGCACTTCTCGACGGAAGGGCTATGCAATGGTAATCAGCAAAGCCGGTTTGCACTATGAAATCTAGAACCCTCAAATTTACTCTTTACTTTTTAGACAACAAGACTTCTCTACTTCGTAAGCCGAATATGATGAAAGTAAAAAAAAAATCCATCATTGAATGAATGTGAAAACACGTACCGACAAATTTCACTTACATACCCGAATAAAGATATTTGTTCACTAGGTAACTTCGTTTGCACCACCCAAGGGCCCGAAATCTGTTTTTTGGACATTTTACTGACAAGAAGAAAAAATCAGTTGTCTTTCTCGATTTATGGAAAACCTACTCATAATGACTTTCACTAATGCCATCAGCATGAGAAAAAAACGCATTGCAATATCTTGAGTATGTAGAGTTCCTAAGACTTGTACAGCAGAATATTTAGTAGGGCTGTAGAGTTGACTATAGGACTAAGGACATAACCAAATTCAACATTAGACGTTATCAATATATTGACTTTAACTCTGATTCCATTCAGCAAAAAAATTACTAAAACTCTGACCCCGGCTCCACATCGCTGTTTTAAAGCTTCATTTAACTATATTTTATAAGTTATAACCGACTCCGACTCCAGACATTTTCAATATACCGACTCCATTCACCAGAAATTTACTAAAACCCCGATTTCGACTCCATAGCGCTGTTTTAAAGCTTCATTTAACTATATTTTATAAGTTATAACCGACTCCGACTACAGCTCCAGACATTTTCAATATACCGACTCAATTCACCAAAAATTTCTAAATCCTGACTCTGATTCAAAAGGGCTGTTTTAAAGCTTCATTTAACTATATTTTATAAGTTATTACCAACTTCAACTCTAACTCCGACTCCAGACATTTTTAGCATACCGACCCCTACCCTGATTCCATTCTCAGCAAAAATTTACTAAAACTCCAACTCTACAGCCCTGATATTTAGTAGATGCTGCTTTATTTAAACGGGATACTTTGTTTAATAATGGTTATCAAATCAAGTTCATAAATACTAATAAACACAGACTTCAATAAAGCCCAATAAACACAGACTAGTGTGCAAGTGGTACAGGGTATATAAGGAGTTCAATCTTTTTTGTTGCCATTAAACACAAATTCCAAGAAACACAGACTTTTGAAAGAATGTTACAGGGTAAATTCAGAGTTGGATATTTTTTTTTTTGCTAACAAACACAGACTTCATACAGATTTGAAAATGCGAGGAGACGATTTTCAATAAGAGAAAGTCTACTGAAGGTTATTTAATTTTATACTTCGACTTTATAACAGCTTAGCATTAATTCTTCTTATCATATAAGCAGTGTTTTCACCGCCTAAAGCAACGATCTTTACGCTACAACCACTTTTCGAATACTTTCTTTCATCCGACTTCATAAATTGGTACCAGGTTAAAATTCTATTGATAAATGAGCAATATGCAAAATGCATGTCGAGTTTTAGCTATGCTGCCCCAACCCTTTTATCTGTCTCATTTGCCCAGGATTTTAAGAAGTACAGTTTAGCCAGTGATTTTTTTTTAGTGACTACAAAATGTCTGTAGAACTTACTTAAAAAACCATGCCTATTCCTGTTATGTGTTTAAAAACAGAGAGCATAGGATTAAAGTGTAAAGTGAAACAATTAATAAAAATTAATTTTATTAGTATTAAAACATTTATTTAAAATAATAACTTAATGAATAAATTAAAACAATAAAAAAGTAATGAATAGAAATGACTTACTTGTATTTTCCTATAAAGGCTTCCAATGTTTTCATCGTCAAAGGGTAAAAATCCGCAAAGTAAAGCATATAACAAGACACCCATGCTCCACACGTCAGCTTCAGCACCTAATTAATAAGAAAAGAAGAAATGCAAAAATTAAAAAGAATTGACACTCAAGCATTAAAATTTACCTTTCAAAACTGCATGAGCTGAAAGCAAATTCCTCGTTTCTATTCTATTTCTAGTATAAAAAAGGAAAAGAAGAAATATATGTCTCAAATACGACTTATAGCCTCTGTATTCAGTTTTCCAATTAAAATATTCTTTTTTTCTGATCTGAGCTCTTAGATCTTTTTGATTGACTATGGACGACAAAATTCTTTATAATGTATGGCGGGGCACTATTTTTTCCAAGGCTATAGCTGCCACCAATGTTGTATCCTTGATCAAACATCGTCTAACGTAAGCCATCCAAAGAGAACAGTTAAACGAAAAAGTTTGCGCCCTCTTGAAATATAAAAAATAAATAAATAAGTAATAGCAAGAAAAAAATTAGTTTCCCTCCAATGGCAGCACCATTTAAAAAGTGACCACATTCACTGATATAATATGGTAAGCTCCAAGTATCAAAATTGCCTGAAAACATTTTCGAACGATAAAATGTAGCAAACTTTAATTTGTTACGTTGCTTAACAAACGTATCTTCTTCTTCTGTTTCAGCAAACGCGGGCTTTTCAATCGAGACCATTCAGCCCTTTTCCTTTTAACTCACTCTATTAGTTGAATGAACTATCACAAGTGGTTGCTCCTTATTTAATTTGAATCAAATTAAACATCTTGCAGTAAATCCTTTAATTCTAGGAGTTGAAATATCAGAGGATATACATTGAGTTCTGTACTCTGTGAGAAGGTATGGCCAGCTAGACTATTAGCTGATAGTGGGATTTTGTGGTGTTTGAAGCACTTTAACAGTTTACATTGCAAGGCACGCTATGCAGACGTCAGAATATTATATTTAAATAGGCAATGGTCAACTGTCTCATTATTTATATTGCAATGTCTGCAAAGAGGGGCTGAAGGAATTGATCCACTTGGATTAGAAAACTGAAACGAAAACGCCTGAAAATATTACTCATTTGAGCCTGACCGAATTCTATGGTAAATTTTAGAAGGGTGCTTAATGGGATGGGGGATAAATTTGGTTATTCATATTTAACTGTACCTCTGATAATCTCCAGCGATATATGACTCTAATGGGGATTGGTCTCTCACTTGGCTGGTCAATGTTTAGAGATTTTTTTTGCAATTTCATCAGCCTGATGGTTACCAGTTATACCAGAGTTGCTTGGAACATACTACAGGTATGTTCTTATGTATCTTGAAGCAAGATTATCAACAATATTAAGACAATATAATGTGTCTATATCCATCTTATACTGAGAAGCTGAATACGGTAGCTCTAGGCTTGACTGAAAAAGAGTCAGGATAAACAATAATATTTTGTAGATTAGGAATGAAAGGTAGATTATTCATAAGGTGCTCTAATGCCATGGTTATGGCATTTAACTTTACAGACATTATGGACACATTATCATGCATTCTCTCACCAATTGCAATATTGAGGGATGGGAAATAGCTCCACTTGCTACCTTCCAATTCATTTTGGACCCATCAACGCAAATTGGGAAATGGTTTTTACATGTAATTGTTTTGAATTCAGCGAAGTTATGCTGGATGAAAGCAATGGGGGTAAGTTCTTTAGTCCACTTTAAGAAATTAGTGTTTATTATGGGGATTGACCATCTTCATGGGGGGGGGGGTGGGTGGGTGCAATATACTTTGCTGGCCCTGGAAATTTCTTCTAGGCACTGGCAAACTCGTTTGCAACACCTCTATACATGAATGGATTTCTTAACTAGTTATGCAGGGTGTGTGAGCTATTGACTTCAGTTTTTGTCAGATATATCAGAAGAAATTTTTGTTTTTCATTTATTGTTTACAATCCAGTCTAAGTAAGGAGAAACTTAGTACTTGTTGGTTTCCTAAGACCCAATATGAGGGGGATTAAATAACTTTGTGTTTGTTCAATTTTTGCATTTCGGTGTTTGCAGAAGCAACACAAACAATGAGTCCAAACTCAAATTTGGGTCTTACAAGTGATTTATAAAATTCGAGTAAAGTTTTCTCATTGCAACCCCAGGGTGTGGATAGTAGTCTTTTTATATATGATTTTCCTAATTTTTTCTGATTTTTATTGTATTTGTGATGTGAAGGTCGAAATTGAGTTTTTGGTCAAGTATAAGACCTAGGTAATTTATTTGATTATCTTTGGGAATGATTTATGCCATATTATATATTATTTCAAGTTCCTAATACACTTTTACTTCCCAATAATTCCAGTACGCATAAATACATACATAAATTACATAGTAAGTAACACCACAGAATACGTGAATGAGCCGCTAGTGACCCAACAAAAATTACATAGCGTAAACTACCGACAAAGCATTGAGCCGAACTTAAACAATGCGTGAGAAAAAAAACTCCAACTACTTATAGTTTCCCGCTATTTCTGGAGACCCACAATACTTTGACTGTGCCTTTCACTTGAACAGCGTAAACAGCGTAAAGAGCACAGTTTGAAGCTGGCAATCATGATCTTTACCGTGTGAACTATCTTCACAAGGGTGAAATGAGTATATATTTATTCACTTTCACTGAGATCAGAGTGATAATTGGCTATTCCTGGGTTAATGACTGATCATGGGACTTAGTCAAGCAGACCTTGACTGAATTCTTATCAGTTTATTACTGATTGGACTAGACTTACTCATCATCCAATCTTAGACTTGAACATAAATTTTAAGCGTTAAAATTTTATAGCCACTCTAATTCCAAGGAAGCGCTACAAATTTGTTTTATTTTTATTAGAGTTCCTATTTAGCGCTCTATTTTTTTATTCAAAGTAAAAACTATGACAGACAGAGAAATGACAAAATAGGGCACACACAAATAGAATAAAAATATTCATGCAGGTTCAGGTTCATAAAGCACCGGGCTAAGCGATGGACAGCCTTAATTAGTCAGACAAATAGTACAAGGAACGTGCTACAGGATTAAAATAGAACAGGGAAAGAAAGAAAGAAAAAGAAAGAAAGAAAAAAAGAAAGAGAGAGAGAAAAAAACTTTCTAAAAACCCTTGGCAAAGTTCTCCTTTTTATTCTGTCATTGCGCTTTTTGTTATTGCTTGGGTTTAATGCTGTTTTAATACTCATCTCCGAGTGACTCTCAACCTCTCCAAAACCTAAAGTTACCTCAAGAGCCAAGAGTTAAAAACCGTTGGAACGAGAAAACACATTTCTCATTGACGAGTGTCGCCTGAAGTAACAGACTTACTGACAGAGGGCATTTTAAGTAGCCACATAAATCATGAAAATGATGAAAAATATGTCAATTAAAAGTGAAAAGGAAAAAAATTGAAAAAAGACAATTTGAAAATAATACTCCGTTATCGCTATCACCGAGTCTGTTTTCCACTATTGCCATAGTCAAAAACTCTCGAACCAAATATCCTACCTTAAATCGAAAGGATTTTATTGACTGACCCATTATTATTTTATTGAAAGTTTCGCCGACAAACATAAAAATCCCAATAAAATCATTAAACTCGACGTAAACTGTATGAGTATTTTTAGCGACTGGCCCAAAGAGTATGGGTAGCTTACAGGAGTGGGACCTGGCGCTAGTGTCGGTAAAAAAAAACCTCAATGCCATCCTGCGTTTGGCGACACTTTGCCACTTTTTCCAGTGTAAGAATAAGAATAATTAATTTAACTTGTGTAGTTGACAAGAACTAGCATTTTAATAAGTGTCTCAACTCAGTTCCTGACAAAAAAAAAAAAAAAAAAAAACGATTACAAAGCTTGAAAAAACGCCAACTGTCGCCAAACACTAGAAGGCACTGATGGTTCTTTTCTGTCAAAAGAAACAGCTGTTTCCACTCTTATGAGTCAACCATTCTCTTTGGACTCGCCAAAAGCACTATCCTATGAAATGATCATTTATCATAAATATGATACTCATATGAATAATGAACGTTATTCTTCTCGCTATCACAAAAAGACTAGTAATTACAGACTCACCGATATATGCTCTTCCAGAGACCAACTCGGGCGCAGCATACGCTGGGGAGCCACAACATGTATCCAGTACTGATTGAACACCACCCTGCGGACGCGCACATAGTCCGAAGTCAATTAATTTTAGCTGTTGATCCTCGTCAAGGAGCAGATTCTCCTACACGTATAAAATAAACATAAAATATAAATAAATAAACAAAAATAAACAAACATCTGAAAGCTGGTACGGAAATTTGTCAAACCGTTCATGCCCATGAATGATTATTAAATAATAGCCGTTGTGAATCAGACCCAGAACCCTAAAAGCTCAAATTTAAAAACAACATACGGCAAACGAATTTAGTTTTTATGTTGATTCCCAATAGGCAGATTATTATTTTCTTTTTTTGAAAGTTAGATATCGAAACTTAGTAGTATAAGAAAATCCTCAGCCCCGAAACTCAGTAGTATAAGAAAATCCTCAGCCCCTTTTCTGAATTTTAGAAAAAGCGAAATAACGTCCCCAAAAAGCTATATGACCTTAATAAAAAACAACACAATCCAGTGACTTATGTCGAATAGAATGTAATTTCCTTAGCTAATGGATGTCTTTCAGATTTGGCTCTTATAAAAAGTTTCTTAATAGAGATTATTATTACAGCTCTACATGTATGATAGCCGAAGAACGGAAATTTCAGCATTCAATAAACAGTAATAGAAATTAATACATTTTTAAGGATTTTCACAGATGTTTTTTCTTTTTTTCTTTGGGGGGGGGCCGCATCGATCCGAGGATTCTAACCCAGAGACAAATAATCTAGAAAAAAGGCTATAATGACCACAAAAAGCTATAAAGCCTTGAAGAAAGTCCACCATCCGATTCAACATGTATAACAGCCAAAGAACGAAAATTTCAACCTTCAATAAAGAAAAATACAAATTAATACTTTTTTACGGAATTTTTTTCACGGATTTATTTTTTGGGAGAGGGATCGTATCGACCCAGTGATCATAGGAGGCTAGGAAACTCATTCACATAGAAATTTTGAGGTGCAAGTGAATTTAAAGCAACACAATGGCTCGCACTTTTTAATGTACCGCTTTCGGTAATTTCGTGTCACAAAACCTCTGAACACGGGTATAACGTCGGGTATAACGGGTATTAGGGGTTGGGGGAAATAAAAAGTGTGAGGGAAATGTCAATAGGCAAAATACTGAGACAGTCAATGGACTCAAACCTTGAAATGGACTAAGTCATCCAGTTTCCAGGGATGTGATGTCATGCGCGGAAACAATTTGTCCCTAAATACATATGCAGTGTATATAAAATGAAGTCCTTTATGGACGACAATTTGAAAGGCTCAATTGATAGTAGAGCACTAACTTAAAAAAAAAAAAAAGACCCAATAATTTGATTTTCACAATGTGCGTGAGCGTTTTCAAGGCAAACATTTTTAGTATTTAAGTATGCATAGGGGGGGGGGGTTAATCTATAAGCACACTTAATGATCCTTTCATCTTCCGGACGAACAAAAATAAAATCAAAATAAAAGTTTTTTCACAGAAACAAAATAGTGACAGCAAAACTCAAACGAACAAAAAATTCCTGTATATGAATGAGGCTGCCACGCCTTCAATCCACCGCTCTTTATTGTCAACCTTAGTCTTATAATTTGCTAAAAAACAATTATTTTATATAATGAATATAGTTATTGATTTCAATTGTCTTAATTATATCGCCTACTGTTTTCAAAGATATATGTCCCCCCTATCAAAAATTCATAAAACACATCTGGAAATATGTAATAATTCTAGTGAAGTACAAGCTAAACTTAATTATAAAGAACAGGAGGCCGATGGTGGGTAACTCCCCCCACCCTTACAAGTGCGGGGGGAATTCTGTCTGTTTTAGGTTTAAATGTATGTATTTTCATCTTACAAAACCTTGTTTATTAGCATCAAAACTAGATGAAGTGGCACTTGTAGTTGCTATTTTTATAGCATAAATTAAAAAACGTTTAAATCTAAAACGAGAGGAAATGAAGTCATTCAAAGATGACAGGATATAATGTAAAATCCCAAAAAGAACAGAAATTACTGTGAATGAATAAACAAAACCTAAAACACCTGTAAACTGAAATGAAAAATTAGGTCAAATTTGAAACAAAGAGAAATTACGCCGAATGATTAAATGAAACCAAAAACAAGCAGAAACTGAAACGAACAAGTCGAACTGAAACGGAAAATAGATTAACACAAGCAAGAGCGAGGTTACAAACATCTCAAACCACCCACTGGCTCGAGTATTAATTGCGCTTTAACGAAAACAAAATTTGAGCATCTTTCCTACATTATAACAATTTAAAATTACGAACATCTCCAAGATTATTTTTTTTAGATTCTTTTAAATCCATTGCTTTCATAATTAATTAAAAAAAACTTTTTCCACAAAATAAGTTTTTCAAAGAAAAGTAATGAACTCCATTAAACCAAAAATGAGCAAAAATAAAATCAAATAATCTACCAAGCGTGAAACTACCACAAATCAGCATTGATAAATAAATGAAACCCAAAACGAACAGAAATTACAACAAATAACCAAGTCAAACTCAAAACGAGCAGAAATTAACATGAGTTGGGCTCAAAACCCCTATGCCTTCCAAAGGCCAGAACATAATTTGCACTTTACTGAAAACATTTAAATGTTTTTACTTTTATAACTTTAATAAATCAAATAAATATTAACATTTTGATTACTAAATATCAGTATATGTATATTAAACTGACAATGCACATTCATTTGTATTTTTTTCAGTAAAGTGCAAATTATATTCTTGCCTTGGGAAGGCATAGAGGTTTTGAGCCCAACTCATGTTAATTTCTGCTCGTTTTGAGTTTCACTCGGTTATTTATTGTGATTTCTGTTCGTTTTGAGTTTCATTTATTTTAATGCTGATTTGAGGTAGTTTGACGCTTGGTAGATTATTTGATTTTTGCTCATTTTTGATTTAATGGACTTCTTTACTTTTCTTTGAAAAAATTATTTTGTGGAAAGTTTTTTTAATTCATTTCTGTTCGTTTTATATTGACATAGTCTTTTCAGGGATAAAGAAAATAATACTTCAAATCTTTTCGTTTTTTTAAGACTTTATAGTTTGACCTGCTATTTGTATGCTATAGAAAAATTTTCAGCAATTTTTAACAACATACACCCTTTTAAAAATCTGGACACAAATAGTAGTGTTTAATTTAGTTTCATACCCCCTCTAGTTGACCTGAAATGAAAAACTTGATACCATTCGCAAAAAAATCTGTTTACTTTCTTTGATAGCTTGGATACACTTACGCTATTTTGATTTGGTTTAAATTTTAAGAACAGAAGTAGCCCCAAAAGTTTGAACATAATACCCTAAGTCGTTCTTGGGATACTGCTGAGATACCATATTGGGAACACAGTGCATTTTGATTTAATCTTAATGCAACATTTAGTTTTTAAACATAATGGGCGAAGTTCCTACGACAACTCCTTCGATACGAAGTGCCCTGGTAAAAAAAAAACAAAAAAAAAAAAAACATTGTACCCACATCGATCTTTACTATAAAATTGTCAAGCCTTCCAATCACTTTTGACTAGGCCTTTCGATTTCCAATCGAATGAGCCCTTTTTGAGTTTCTATGACAACGCTTTTTATTATACTAAACAAATTTTATAAACAATAATTTTTTTTTATAAACACCTTATATTCCCCCAGGGCATAAATTACAACCCTTACCCTAAGGGCTGTGAGGGAGGTTGTCATCCTCAAAGACCTAATTTACAGAACTTTCAACTACGTTAAACAAAATGGCTATCTCAAAATTTTGATTGGATGTGTTAGGGGAAACGATGGGCGTGAGTTTCTCTCCAGTCACTTTCAACTATTAAAAAAGGCACTAGCCCTTTCAATTTCCAATCAAATGAGCCCTTTTGAAGCTTCCAAGACAACGCTTTCAATAAGAGTCTTATATGCTCCCAGGGCATAACTTACAACCCTTGCCCTGAGGGCTGAGGGGCGGGGGGGGGGGGTTGTCATCCTCAAAGACCTAATTTCCAGAACTTTCTACTACGTTGAACAAAATGGCTATCTGAAAATGTTGATTGGATGTGTTTGGGGGAATGGTGGGCGTAAGAGAGGGTTTAGTTACCCTTCAATCACTTTCGACTATTAAAATGGGCACTAGCCCTCTCAATTTCCAATTGAATGAGCCCTTTTTGAGGTCTTTACGACAACGCTATCTATTAAAACTTTATATGCCCCCAGGGCATAACTTACAACCTTTGCCCTGGGGGCTTGGGGGGTTTGTCATCCTTAAAAACATAATTTCCAGAACTTTCAACTACATTGAACAAAATGGCTATATCTAAACTTTGATTGAACGTATTTGGGGAAATGGTGGGCGTGAGAGGGGGGTTAATTACTCTCCACTCACTTTCGACTATTAAAAAGGGCACTAGCCCTTTCAATTTCCAATCAAATGAGCCCTTTTTGAAATTTCTGTAACAACTTTCTATATAAACCTTATATGCCCACAGGGCATAACTTACAACCCTTGCACTGAGGGCTATGAGGGGGTTGTCATCCTAAAAGACCTAATTTCCAGAACTTTCAACTACGTTGAATAAAATGGATATCTCAAATTTTGATTGAATGAGTTTGGGGGAAGGGTGGACGTGAGAGGGGGGTTAAGTACTCTCCACTCACTTTCGACTATTAAAAAGGGCACTAGCCCTTTCAATTTCCAATCAAATGAGCCCTTTTTGAAGTTTCTACAACACCGCTTTCCATAAACACCTTATATGCCCCCAGGGCATAACCTACAATCCTTGCCCTGAGGACTGTGGGGGGGGGGGGGTTTCATCCTTAAAGATCTAATTTCCAAAAATTCCAAATACGTTGAATAAAATGGCTATCTAAAAATTTTGATTGGATGTGTTTGGAGAAAAGGTGGGCGTGAGAGGGGGGTTAGTTACCCTCAAATCACATTTGACTATTAAAAAGGGCACTAGCCCTTTAATTTCCAATTGGTTGAGCCCTTTTTCAAGTTTCTACGACAAAGATTTCAATAAAAGCCTTATATCCCCCCAGGGCATAACTTATAACCCTTGCCCTGAAGACTGTGGAGGGAGTGTCCTGCTTAAAGGTATAATTTCCAGAACTTTCAACTGCGTGGAACAAAATGGCTATATCAAAATTTTGATTGGATGTGTTTGGGGAAACGGTGGGCGCGGAAGGGGTGTTAGTTGCCTTCCAATCACTTTCGACTATTAAAAAGGGCACTGGCCATTTCAATTTCCAATACATATATATAAACATAAACATATATGCTTTGACCACGTTATAACCAGAGGTTTTGCGAGTCCAAGTGTGTGTACGTGGGGAGGGGGTAGTTTTACAAGTTCAAGGCAAAAACTTATGGGATTTCAGGTAAAATGGATGAGCGGAGCTAAACATAGCGCAAATGCACAGGGGCTAATTGCAGCAAACAAACGTGTGTTAGAAGTTTTGCAAATGAAACTAGTGAGAAAAACAAAAAAACAACAACGCATCCATGATCTTTCTTCTGGCAAAAAATACAAAATTCCACATTTTTGCAGATAGGAGCTTGAAACCTCTACAGTAGAGTTCTCTGATACGCTGAATTTGATCGTGTGATTTTCATTAAGATTCTATGAGGGGGGTGTTTTCCATTTTTTTCGAAAATAAGGCAAATTTTCTCAGTCTCGTAATTTTTGATGGGTAAGACTAAACTTAATAACACTTATATATTTAAAATCAGCATAAAAATTTGATTCTTTTGATGTACCTTTTGGTATCTAAATTCCGCTTTTAAGAGTTTCGGTAACTATTGAGCCGGGTCGCCTCTTACTTACAGTTCGTTACCACAAACTGTTTGATTATTTTAGGAAGAAACCTTGGAGACAATATGCCAAAACATATCTTTTATGACAAACTCCATGCAATATAAGCATCATGAAAAAGCAACGTCGCTGACTTGCATATCTTCCAGATAGACCATAACTATGGGCTATACCTACGACAGTTTTACGAAACGACTGGAAAGGTGGTGAGGGAATTCTAGGGATGGGACGAGATACATACACAGAGATTTGATTTTTAGGGGTGTGTGGCATAAATTCGACAAACCAGGTAAGCAAACTATAGAGAAATATGCAGAAAGGCAAGGCCGTATCCAGGGGGGGGGGTTAGAACCCTCCTCCCCCCTGAAATGTTTGTCTGACTAGTAAAAACGTAACAAAAATGGACATAAACAAATTTTGTATGCGTTTTTTTAGTGTTTTTTGTGTAGACCCCCCCCCAAAAAAAAGGTCGAGTAAAACCCCATCCGAAAAAAATTCTGGGTACTGCCTTGCAGAAAGGTGAAGGAAAAATCGTAAAATATTTGAAATTTCAGAGGAAAGTTACTTTTGTTGTTTACAAAAGGGTCATCCTAGACTCTTTTCACATTATGAATTCCGTAGTATTAGCTGTACAAAATAACCATTTAAGCTAAAATTACTATTAGTATTAATTAAAAACTTGGCACACAAGAAAAATTAAGCGTAATTTATTCTTCTTTACTGAGTAACACATTCCATATAAAACAAACTCTAATACCAAAAAAAACAAAAACAAAAAACTTACTGGCTTTAGATCTCTGTGTGCATAACCTTTACTATGAATGTATGCAACAGCTGCGGTAATTTGCCTAAAAAATATCTTCGCTTCGTCTTCATTTAATCTGTCTTTTTCCACTGAAACAAACACGAAAATAAGCTTCAAACAATAAAAAAGAAGAAGAAAAAAACAAAACAAATTGTACTGTCACATAATTTATACTTAGATTGTAAAGGAGCAGTTCCCATGACAGAAGCCTGTTAGTGGGACATGACATATTCAAAAGATTTTAGGTAAGTACTGGCTATTTAATCATGAGCAGACTATTTTTATGTTTCAATTGAGCTCTTTTACAGTTCACCAACTATACCTGACAGAAATATGCTAGGGGAAAAGCTACATTTCCTTCTGGTGATATGAATTTTGGACCATTTCTTAAGAAACTGTATATTATTAATTGATATGCAAATAAATAAAATTTGGGTTTGAAAAAAGATGCAATATACCATTGGTTGATACCAATTTGCACATGTTTAAGGAATGATTTTCCCAAATTTCTCTTTTTGACTAGTAACTTTAGAAGTTGAGAATTGAACATCTACACAAACAATTAAATGCTGAACCAAGAATAATATCACACAACAAACAACTGTAAAAGATAATGATGAACTTCTGAGGAAACGAGGAGTCAACAATAGGGACAAGAAGTCAACAATAGGGACGAAGAGTCAACTCAACGCCCTAGAGGAGCTTTACCATATGAACTTATATAATTTGAATGCAAACTTAAAAAAAGGTTATGTTTAAAAAATCTCTTAAATAGCCTATTCTCATCAAACTTAAGATCAATTCTTAATTATTAATCCTTTCGATAACCTTCAACATATTCTTTAATATAGAAGTAAACCCTAAGTCCGTTTTTTAATTTACTTAAATTAAGCAAAAAACCCTCAGCTAAGCTGACATGAAGTTGAAAAATACTATATCATAACATAATTGTTGAATGTTAAAGGCCAAATAAGGCAGTGTGAATGGATTCACTTAGCAATATGAAAACACCACATGGAATAATATTTTTGTACCATTACATAACCGTGTTCTTATACCATCTTAATACCATAACATTAAATAATTTTTGCGTGTGAAAGGCCACTTCAGGCAGCATGAAAGGATTCATTTAGCAATGTTAAAACACAACATGGAACAAAATCTTCTGTTTATTTTATACCATAACATAAAATAATTTTTGGGTCTGAAAGGCCACTTCAGGCAGCAGGAAAGGATTCTTTTAGCAATATTAGAACACAACATGGAATAAAATCTTCAGTTTATTTTTATACCATAAGATAACCATTATAACCAACATAATCATATTCTTTAACCATCTTAATACCATAACATAACATAATTTTTGGGGTATAAAAGGTCACATAAGGCAGTGTGAAAGGATTCACTTAGCATTGTGAACACACCACATGGAATAAAATCTTATGTTTACTCTTATACCATCTTAATACCATAAAACAACATAATTTTTGGGTGTGAAAGGGCACAAAAGGCGGAGTGAAAGGATTCACTTAGCAACATGAAAACACCACAGGGAATAAACCTTCTATTTTTTCTTTTACTGAGACATAACTATTATAACAAACATAGCCATATTTTTATACCATCTTAATACCAAAACGTAACATAACTTTTGGGTATTAGAGGCCACATAAGGCCATGTGAAAGGACTCACTTAGCAATGTGAAAGCACCATAACAAATAAAAACTTCTACATGCCCTTACTTTCCAGCATCCCATATGCTACCCTTATAACTACAACTAAAAATGTTTAATTTCATGATTTTACAAATCTTTGGAGCTAATCTGACATTCTTTCCAAGGTCAAAATTTAGGCCTTTATCATGCTATTATTTTGCACATTTTTTATTCTAAAATTGGTCCAGAAATGGCAGGCACTTATGATATATTTGATTCATTCTAATCAGTTGCCTATGGCTGGAAAGGCTTTATGCACACCAAAAGGCTGTGAGCCCTCGCAGTCTCTTGTATTATTTTGTTTTATAACATCATTGCTGCCATGATCAAACACAATGAGGGAAATCATTGATAAGACAATATGAAATCATTCTAGTCATCAACATGGTCGTCCTCAAAATCAATCGTCATTTTCAAATACTTTTATTTAATAAGTGTTTCCACTCTCACTTATACTATAGAGTTCTAGTATCAACCATCTATCTGCTCCATTGTGCTTACAACATACCTTTTGATCCCAATTTTGGACTGTTTTATAAAAAAAAAAAGTGGAGCCAATAGATGAGCGAGTGACAACAAAAATAAAAATCGTGATTCTTGGCGAAGTAATACACTAAAAAATAAATGCTACGGAAACACAATAATCCAGAAAAGAAATAAAATGAAATCTGCACCCGATTTTCCCAGTCGTAATGTATTTATCCTTAAACCAGAAAATTTGCTTGAGCTTTATTTAATGTAGGCCCAGTATTCAGCAAAGTCATGGAAAAGATGACTCAAAAGAGACTTGAATGGTTTGCAGAAAAAACAACCTCTTCCCGCAATCACAAAAAGGCTTTTGAAAGAGGTTTTCAACACTTGACGGAATCACGTATCTTGAAGAAGCCAATCGAGCAGCCTTGGAATAAGGCCAAATTTTACTAGTTTTAATCGTGGACTTTGAAGACGCATATTGGAATGGAACCAAATAGAGTTATACCCATTTCTTCTTTTGATGGAATTCCTAGAGCAATTTATTTGTTTCATTTGGAATTACCCAACCAACAGATATGTCAGGGTTCGGATAATTCAGTAAATTTCATCTTTTAAAAGACTTGAGGTAAGACTACCCAATAGATCTCCTCTTACCCCTTTCTTTTCTTGCTTATGATTTCACAATTCGAGCTTTCAAGTTCAGCAATATCTAAACACTAATTTGCCAAAGATATTACTACCTGGGAATGCAGACGCTCAATAGAAGAGTTGGAGACTAGACTACAAAATGCCATACTTGACTAGAAGCTTTCTCAGAAACGATGTCCCTTCCAATATCAGCCATTACAACGAAAGCAGCAATTTTTCATCAAACTGGAATACCACACCTTTTCATTAAAGAATCATCAATTCAAATCGAAGCTATCCTAGATATCTTGGAATTAACATTGGATCAAAGCCTCACATGGAATGCAGCCCATAGACAACTTTTTAATGGAAACTTATACTGATGGCTCCGTACAAGTAGGTAAAGCAAGAAAAGGTAAAAGGTAAAGAAAACAGCACTGGACTTTACAGTCCATACCGAAGGTGCTGATCTCCGTTTCATGGTCCTTAGCCAGGAAGTGTAATGGGGGGTTGGGGCCAGTAGTGGAGGGTACAATCAGGTAAAGCAGCAGCTACCTAAATCATCCCCCAGCTAAACTTCCACATCTCAAAACTGCTTCCTGGTGGTTCCCCTATTCTCCTGATGAAAATAGCTACAATATAAAAGGCTCTGAAGGTAGTTCACACAAACCCACCTCTCAGGAAAAAAGAAGTTGTATTCTCAGAGTCCAAATCATCTTTACAAATTATTAAGAAAATTCAATTCAAAGTCACAGACAGAGACATGCAACCAACTTCAAAGCCATAAGGACCCTTCATAGCAGCCATCTATAAATATAAATTCATAGCAGCCATCGCTGACAAAATAAATTTTATCGAAAAATTACAAGCAAGTGCTGACTTTGTACTATCAAAATACCCAAATGCAGGAATTTTCCTGATGGGTGACGCCACAGTAGACAGAATATACCAGTAAGCTTATCGCAGATCATTTCTGGTCTTCGTTCTCGGTGCGAACAAAAAGCTCCTCCCACTTATTTCTGCATTAGCAGGAATGCGGGTTAGTCTGTTTCCGATTGTTTCCATGCACTTTGTTGGAAACAATCGGAAACAGACTAACCCGCATTCCCGCTAATCTGACTTCGCTTATGTTTATATCTGCAAAAACGTTCTCCAGAGCACTCGCACCCCGGTCCAGGTTTTTATAATGGGTGAGATAGAGAATGATCATACTGGATAATTATATGAACTGTGGGTGACGCAAACGATATAAGACTTGATTCTACATGTAACGCTTTTAATTTAAAACAGGTCGTTAATGTCCCTACTACAAAAGGCAATACTACTCTTGATTTAATTTGCACTAATCTTTCAAAGTTTTACAAACCCGTCTCCACTCTGCCCCCTCTAGGGGGTAGTTACCACTTTAGCCATTTCCTATCTCCGCTGGCTAAAGTTAAACAGTCGTTTTCTATAACTGAAACCGCTTATAGACCTCTCACTGACTCAGGACTTTTCAATTTTGGCTCCTGGATTACTACTGAAAATTGGTCCACTGTATCTCAAACAAATGACGTTGACTACATGGCTTTGTCCCTCCAAAATCTATTGGGGAGTAATTATGAATTCCACTTCCATGAGAAAAATTTTAAAACGTGTTCTACAGATAAGCCTTATGTTACTGAGTCTTATAAAAAACTTATAAGAAAAAAAATCATTTTTTTCAAAGCAGGTCGCATTACTGAAGCTAATAGTCTAAGGAAGTTCCAAAGAAAAAATTAAAAAAAGCAGCTTCTAATTATTATAATAATAAAGTCTAAGATCTATATTCTAACAAGCCCAAGCAATGGTACAGAAAAATTAAAGAAATATGCGGAAAAAGTCCTTCCGAAATTGATTTTCATCTCCCTGAACCCCCTAATAAGACTGAAAACGATCTGAACTTGTACCTTGCTTCCATCGTGCAAAGTTTCCCCCCTTTCACTGGCTCAAGTCCATCTATTCCTCCCAATACTTCCTTCCCCTTTATTTCTCCCTCTGATGTTATAAATAAAATTCTTAAGCTTAGAAAATCAAGTATTTGTCCCTTGGACATCCCAGTTGACTTAATTAAAGCCTTTTCGGACAAAATTGCTGAGCCTTTATCAAATATTTTCAACCACATCACAAAATTTGGTAAATTCCTAAGTTGCTGGAAACAAGGTTTTATAACACCTGTCCCTAAAAAATGCGCCAGTCTGACTTTCGCCAACATTCACCCCATTACGCTCACTTCTGTTTTTTCCAAACTTTATGAAGGTTTCCTCTGTGACTGGCTTAAGGATAAAAGTTGTCCGCCTATTGACACCAGGCAGTTTGGTAACTTAAAGAAAACTTCCACCACCCATTACCTTGTGCACTTAATGCATACCATCGTAAGTAACCTTGATAAACCAAATGTCTGGCTGAACCCTGTCTTAGTTGATTTCCAAAAAGCTTTTGACCTGGTTGACCACACCACCCTAATTCGTTCACTACTGGTTAACTTTAAACTTGATCCTCTGTTAGTAAATATTGTTATATCGTTTCTTTCAAATAGATCCCAAGTTGTTAAATACAAAAATATTTTCTCTAACCCCCTCCCTACATATTGTGGAATTCCTCAAGGAACCTTATTGAGACCACTTTTATTTCTAGTCATGATTAACGATATTGGTAAGGACTTCCCCCAAAGGTGGAAATACGTGGATGACTTGTCGATCCTCGAAGTATGTCACAGGAATATTAAAAGTGACCCCCTTGAAATTCTATCCCACATTTCGGATGAAGCTAAGAACCTAAATATGAAAGTAAATTCCACTAAGTCAAATATAATGACGATAAATTTCTTGAAATCTATTCCCGCCTTCCTTGACCCTATCCCCCCAGATATTTCTGTGTCTTCCTTTAAATTACTTGGAGTTACAATTTCCTCTAATTTAAAGTGGGATATCCACGTGAAAGATATTGTCCGTAAATCTAATGCGTCCATGTCTCTCCTTAAGCTCTTGAATAAATTTAACATCCCCCCATCCCATTCTTTAAGGATTTATACCTCCTTTGTCCGCCCGCATCTTAAATATGCTTGTCCAGTTTGGCATCCTGGCATCTCCCGTGATGAATCAGATAAAATTAAATCTATTCAAAAAAGAGCCCTAAGAATAATTTTTAAAGAAACTTTGGTACCATATTCACTCCTTCTAAAAAAGGCCAAGCTGGAAACTCTTGAGCACAGGAGAGGAACGCTGTGCCTCCGTTTTGCAAGAAATGCAATAATAAACCCTCGCACGGAAAACATTTTCCCCAAAAGACACTCCCCATCCAGACACCGCCTGCCATGTACTGTTTCTGAACCCATCCCTATCTTGTAATCTTGTCCCCCATCCGTTGTTTAACCTCCAGATATGAAAAAACCTTTGTCCCCTTCATTACTGATCAAATAAACCACTAGTTTTTTTTTTTTTTTTTTTTTTTTTTTTTTTTTTTTTTTTTTTTTTTGCTACTGGTGATACCCATGCTGGTGTCCGTTTGGCTCTTCCGTTCCCTCCCCTTTTTATATAGTCTCTTTTAAACCTTTTTAACACTATTTTTATCTCAATTTTTTTTGGGTTTTGTTTTAATTTGTGCCTTTTTAACTTTCTTACATTTGACACTTTTTGTTTTTTAGACTAATGAATGGCTTTGCCTTTCTGATATTGTTGTTTTTGGCATTGTTTAGCCAGTTTTTTAGTTGTTGTGCTATTTCTATGTCTTTTTTTATTATATGACCCCGAAATGCGAATTCGGCCCTTCGGGGCTTGTGATAGTCATTTTTTGAAATAAATTTCTTATTATCTTCCAAACTGAGTTTGGACTCTGTTAAAAGAAAAGAATTGTTAGCTTTAGAGACAACTAGCCTACGTAGAGAAGGGCTGGAATTACAAGGTAAGAGATAGTATTCAAAGCAGGGATTTAGTACCATTTCAAATTAATGACCTGAGAATTTTTATCTAACTTCTTAAAAATAGCACAGTTTTCAGATAGGAAATCTGAAGTTCAGGTAAGATTTATGGAAGTAAAGAAAAGTATTTATTATACATGATTGAGTTGTCCTATAGGGCCTAAACCCTTTCTCTATACATAGGCACTTATAATCCAGTATTTTCATTCATTAATCTGTAATGGCGTTAATTGCTTCATAGTCGGTGTAAATTCCACCAGCTTATAATTCCTAGTCCAAAAACTTACCTGTAACTAAGCATATTACTGTCATAGCCCCCTTTTTGAGCTTATTTATTGCTATGCTACTAAAAAAGATAAAATAATGGGTTCAATTAACCAAACTGAAGAGCTCTAATCTTGATAATCCTCGAATCAGATAAAAAACAAAATAAACACTATAAATACTACTTATATTTTAATCTGTCTTGATTTCCTACCGAAGTTGCTTAAAACATCGTCAATATTCACCTTAACATTGTAACTGATAGACATGTGTGCAATACCATTCAACCTGCCTTCTCCTTTCTGATTTCAGAGGTGTCTTTTAAGCTGCTTTGGCATTTTAAATGAACGCTCTACAGATGTCATGGTAATAGGGAGAATGCAATCAGAGTGAATGCAGTTGGGAAAAGTGGTTGTCGCACGCACCAAGAGTTTCAGAAACTTTGTTGGGATAATTACTCGCCTATAGACCTCCATTTGGCTTGCCAGGCAGTTAGTTCAACAAGGGGGCAAGTGTCAGAGAAACAGAGCTGCTTATATTTTTCAGCTTTGTCAAAACCTTGGCTAGGCTAATACAGCAACAACAATAAAACGACAGAACAGAAGCTGAATTTTAAATGCTGTTGGTCAGTGATTAAGACATCTCATATCAAGTTCTTTACAAAGCTGCTCAAGGTATGGAGAAAAGAAGTCTTTGTACAAAAAGAGAAGTGTCTGAAGAGGAGAATCACCAACGTTGGCGTTTTAGTTTTGAGGCGGGTGTACCAACACTTTCAGCTGTCTGGACTGACTCTTTTACTACAGACTTGCATAGATCAAAATGTTCACAGTGGGTAAATAGATCCAAATTTCCCTTCTGCAGAAGAACAGAAGTTGAAAGCAGAATCGAAGTTTTTCAGCAAGAATCAGAGGGAAAATGAAGACGAACTAGGTAATGGCTGCTACTAAGGAGTTTGCCTTTGCCATAAGACTTGGATCGGACTGGTTGTCCATAAGGCTCTCCAGTATTTCAATAACAGCAGGGAAAAGCTCCAGAAAAGTGGCAATACTATCACGCCTTTCAACCCTCTATGTGTCACAAAAGCAAAGGAGATTTGTTTTTTTGTATGCGGCACAGCAGAAGCTAGTGATTCAGTTCATTTAGGGGAATAAAAAAAAAAAACCTTCTTTCAAGTATCCATACAGCATTTGAATTAACTTCAGTCTTGAGGTTTTCACCAGGCAAGGTTTAAAGAATGCAAAGCACAATGTGTGTAAATGCTAACTGCCTCCATCAAAGCCAATTCCTACTAACTTGTTCATGTATAATCCAAACTATAAACAGAGTCTAATAATCTACTTTGCAAGATTTAGGCCAGTCAAGTCATTTACAGTGTTGGAATGCAAAAAAATTTTCTTCTATTTGATGATTGTCATAGAACAAGAACAGATTGTTCTTTTGAAGTTATATCACTCATCTCATCAGCTAATATCAAAAAACACTTCACAATTTTCGCTCTATTCAAAATTACGTCCTGAATGACATTGCCAGCGCCATCGAAATTATCATTCTGCATTTCGCATTTCAGCGCATGGTTCGAAATGCTCCCATAATTTGAGTTTCCATAATCCATCATCAATTGCAACAACCCTCTGAATTGCCCTTCAACACCTTTTATAAGGAGATAAGAGGGCTATTTCATTAAAACCACAAAATAGAATAGCCTGGACAATTGGTCTTGACATTTCTCGGATTTTAATCCTTTTCTCGTCATCATGAAAATTCAGTTGCTGGTCAATTGGAATGCTTTTTCGTTCTTGTGTTTTGAAAACATAAAAGATTTTTGTACTGCAGTAACACAAATAGTGTCTTTCATCATGATACTTGAAGTCAGCAAAAGCATTTTTAAGGTCAGTATATGGCTTCAAAACTAAGCATCCAAGCATCTGATGTAAGCCTTTCGGCTAATACGTCTCAGATTCGGCAAATAGGGAGCTGTGCTTACAGAATGCACCTTATTTTGAAGGGCTGAACACCAACCATGACTACTTTTGGAACCATATACTTTGAAAACGACAACGTTTTGTCACCATATCCTTGAAATTCCAGTTAACTAGGCCTATTTAAGGAAACTCATAGACCTTTCCTGGTTTCTAGTGCCTACACATTAAGTCCAGCTTTCAAGCATCATAAATCTGGTCACAGTTATCAAAGGACTCCAGACCAATTTCAAGCAAGGTCATTATGGGTGCAGTGGTTGAGGTGTCTTCTGAATGTTGGTCTGTTTCACAAAAGGGATTATTAATGCTTTGGAATAGAAGTTATTCTGGTGTCTTAGGCAAATTAACTTGAAAAGTTTGTTCAATTTAGAAATTATTGAACTTAGGCATTTAAATATTTTTCAGAGATTGAATACAAAATAAAAGACTTTTCAACCCAATGACCAATAGGTATTTTGTGTGGCTCAGTTAATCAACATTAGTCATGGTTTTTGTTCAAAACAGCCACAGATCTTCCTCCTAAGTCCTCTTCCCTTTCTGCTAATTTGACTGTTTTTTCGACATAGGAAGTTGTGACTCCTTTATCAGCAGATCATGACCAAAAAACGACATAATTAATATTCTTGCGTTTTATTGAAATTTAACTGTATTTCATACCCTATAAGTCCAAAATAGGCTTTCAATTCTTGTAACCTTCACAGCAAAGAACTGACCTCAGAGTCGCCGTTCTCCTTTCTTTCCAGGCCTTAGGAGAAAGGGTTTGGATAACAAAATGGGAAAATGAACCAAGGCTTCAGAAGATAGGGGACAGAAAAACGCAAATGTGGTTGTCCAACAATCAGTTCTTGCATACCTTGTTTCATCAACAATCCTATTCTCTTATTAAACAAGGATTGTATGGCACATATTGCTTGTTAAAACAAGCAACAATCTTTTAAGCATTTTTTTTTTTTTTTTTTCAGTTTGAGTTATGAGATTAAAAAGTTGGAAATTATAAAGTAGCCACTGTAACTCAAGTTCTTGTATCTGTCTTCATTTCATTCCATCTTTCAAAAGAAATTAGAAAATCCTCCCCTTTCTATTTGTCTTGAATTTAAGAAAAAAAAAGACCAGTTAGGCAATCAATATATTCATTTCCTAAAACTACTATGTAAATAAAATTCTCTAAAAAAAACACTCGGCTGTGCAGCACAGCTTCTCTGATAAGTGACAGACTTAGTGCGGCCACTTTATGACTACAAAAAGTTTTAAGAATTTCATAACTTCCCTGAGGTATTGAAGCAAGTTAGTGTATTTATATAGTTAGGATTCACAAGCAAAACATTCTATTAGAATTTGAAGTAAAATAAGGTATTCAAACTGTTGTTGAGGTTTTTATGTTGGCCAACAAAATTGACAAAAATTGTAGATCTACATCTTACAGAAAACTGATCTGGATGTTTAGTATTGATGCAAAGCTATTACAGGGCTAATCTGTTTCATTCTTAATGTTCAATCTTTCTTGGACATTTAAAAACCTAGAAAAAGCAAAATATTGTATAAAGCTGCAATAAAAATAGCCATTCATTAATAATCCCTTTGACTGGAATAGTTTTACCAGGAATGAGAATAGCCGAGTACCTTCTACCCTCTTCAGAGTCAAAGTGCCATCTTCATCAACTACACACAATGTTTAAAAAAAATAATAAAGAAATTATAAACAGTGTCATTTTGCCATTAAGATACATGTCAATATATGTTGCACTTTCCTTGTTAAATATTATTGAGTTGCATCAAGTCAAATACTAGCAACAAACTTTATGCAGCTTTCAGCCTGATCTAACTTAATCACACTAAATATGAAATTAAACTTTCTGGAGACTCAAGTAAAGGGACAAAATGAAGAAGACAATGACAATTTACAACTAAGGACACGAGAGATATCTTAAAAGTGTAGGATCTAGACCTAGACAGATATATAAAAGATCTATAAAGGGGAGAAATTTTATTGCTGTGCAGCACCTCAATACATTATCTAATGAAATTAACCAATATATTTTCAAAGTATATGGGGGGAGGGAGCGGGCCCCCTGGGCTCCCTTCTAAATGTGCCCCTGACCATTTTTAACAAAATCCACTCATGGCAACTTTATGAAATATTTCATTTCATGCAAAATCTTTAAGCAAAACAATTTTTAAAGTTGTTCAGGTATGGAGCAAAGCCTTAAAACATTAGTTTTGAATGCATTGCCAGATATAAAAGTGACATCTAAAAAATATTAGAACATATGACAGCTGTTTATGTTGGTAAAAAAAAAGACACTTTAACAACCAATTTTTTCTAGTTTTCTTGGGGGAAGAGTTTTTCAGATTGATCTATTGAAAATTCATGTTCTAATCCCATTTTGTCTAATAAATGAGTCAATATTTTTTCCATACAAAGGGAAAGAAAGAAAAAAAACATACCAATATAGTCAAAAAGTTCACCACCAGGACAATATTCTAACACCATAAGAATTTTTGTGTCTGTTTCCATCACTTGGTATAATTTGCAGACATTCTGATGACTAAGATCCTTCATGGCTGCTATTTCTAGTCGAATTCTTGGCAAATCATCCTAAATAATTAATAAAAAATAATTTGTATTTATTACACCTTTAATATTTGTAATATGGATTGGATATCCCCATACAACATATAAATAATTTGAATTAAAAATAAGATAAATTTATGTGTTTTCCCCATAAATTATGGGTGTCAAATTAATCTTCTGAAAAGCAAATTTTGTTTATGCCTTTCAAAAACATCTTTTGAGTACATAATTTAGGCTGTAAATTCAGTCATAAAGTTTCATTAATTTAGCTCTGAACACTTTAGGTACACCCTTAGAGGCATTCAACTAGAAAATGTAAAATTTATTGCCTGGACGTACTTTGGGCTATTAATTCAGCCCTGAAAGCCTCATCAATATAGCCTAGCCCTCACAACATTTGAGATCTGATATGTGATGTTTAAATACCAGTTAATTATATTACAGACAAAGAACAGTGTTGTAACATTACAAACTAGGTTTTAACATAGGCCCTAGCTGATGCTACATAGCATATTGTATAACCAGATGGCTGAAATTTACAAGATCAATGAAATGCAATATATGAATTAGCCTATAGTATTACAAACAAGGTTAAATTTGAATTTTTTTAAGGTAGGCACAAATATATTTTTTTAACAGTAATATAGGATCAAATATGAGCAGAAAATAAGCTGCATTACATAGAGGGGGAGGGGTGGAGGTAAGGACATACCCAACCACTTTCCAAGATGGCAAAAAGCTTCTAGATTAAAATTTTCCTGCAGAGAGTAAGGAATCTAATGGCAGACTACAACTTCTATTCTTCAGAAGGGGTCTAGGCGTATTTACCCTGTGGAAAATCCCCCCCCCCCAGAAAATTATCATCCATAACCCCCTGGGTAATTCCAGATGTTCATTAGAAAGGAAATTAAAAGCTATTTATTGCTGTTAAAGTGTGTGTACCAATACTTGTAAATTGGTTGGTAACTTCCTGCTTTTTCAGTTTTCTGCTTGAGAATCCAAATATTGGATTGTTAGTAAAATTTTGGACAAGATTTGAATATTTATTCAAATTTTTGATGAACAGTAGTTTTGTTGCATAAGTTCTAAATATTCAAAGAATATTTAGGAGGATGTTGAACTAAATTGAAACAAACTATGTGCATGTATATTTTCAAAAAGGTGACAAAGCAATATCTCAGGAACAGCTTACATTATTAAGTTAGCCCTTCAAGGGTAAGTTGTGGTGGATTTTGAAATAGCCAGAAGTTACTATCTGTAAACTATTATACTAACACTAGAGTTGCTGCAATTAATGATGCCAAGGGTATTAAGGTGACACTTTTAGGGAGAGTTTAAATTAAATAAAAAACTGCATGCATGCAGGTTTTCAAAAGGACATATAAGCAATATCATAAGCAGTGCTGCTCTTTAATAGCTATTAATATCATTGAAACTTTTAAAGAAACTAATTTGATTAGAAATTAAAAGTTTTAGTGCCCATTTTAAGAGCAAAAAGTGATTAGAGGGCAAGCAGCCCTCCTCCCAAGTCTATTCATTTTCCAAACACATCCAATCAAAATTTTTAGACAGCCATTTTGTCCAGCATAGTAGAATGGTCCAATAGCTATGTCTTTAGGGATATTGGATATATCAAACCCCCATAATTATGCAATTTGTCCATTATGCATTACAACTAAATGTTGTATTAAAACTAAATCAAAAGGCACTGTGTGTACAATTCCCAATAAGACACCTCAGCAATATCTTAAGAACAACTAGGGATATCAAGTTGAAACTTTCAGGACAACTAGTATTAACACTTCTGCTCTTACAATTTAAATATTTCAAGAGTCTAAGCATATCCAGGTTGTCAAAGAGCACATACAGAATTTTTGGGGAATGGGGTTACATTTTATTTTTCAGGTCAACTTCAGGAGGTATAGCATTAGTAGTAGCATGCACATATTGCCTTTTGGTCAATTGATCTTCCTCTTTAAGCATTCTCTGGAAGTTCCAACTGAAGACCCAAATCCATTTTTGAGATATACTCTTTTGACAATGTGCATGCACAAAGTGTCTTTTGACTTAGTTCAAATTTCTCCCTAATATTGTAGATATAGCAGTGTGGTGGTTGTAGTAGTAGCAGGCAAAATATTGCCTTTTTGGTGAATTGATCAGCTCCCTTATCATTTCCTGAATGTTCCAAATTAATATTATCTTAATTTGCAAATTGGAGGAAATTAAGATCCATCATGATCTGTTACATGCTCCATACTTGACGATGTGAATGACTAAACATCAAATGCACCCCACTGGTACTTCCAGGGAACACCATTCCATTCAACATCAAATGACTTCTTAAACACTTCATTATTGGGTGCTGAGCCTTTTTTATTTGACAGTCTATTTCAGTGGTTTACTACATGGCAGGAGAAAATCTGTTGTTGGTCTCAAGTTTTGACAGATGGTTCAAACAGCTTCTTTGAATGTCCTCTCCTGTCAGAGCCAATATTTTGGGAAATTGGCAAACAAATTGGGAGGGGGGAGGGTTTCTTGTGAAGTAAGCTTATGTTTCATCAGCATATCAGCTCTTTGTCATTGGTAAACCAGTGTAGATAATTTAGGCTCCTTTAAACATTCATCATAAGGTTTATCTCTCATCTGAGATACTGCCTTGTGGACTCTCCTTTGCACTCCCTTCAGAAGCTGTACATCACCCCTCTACCCTGGTGACGCTATGCACATTCCAAAATTAAGTACTGGTCTGACAAGGGTCTTGTACAACCTCACAAAAACATAGAGAGATCTACTGGATATAGTTATCTTTAAGAGTGCTAGGACAGAATTTGCATGAGACACAGTCTTTTTGAAGTTAGAATAGAATTTATACTGGTTGTCAATAATGATTCCAAGATCCCTTTCTTCATCCACACTTTGCAGCTCTTGAATGTTATTTAATATACTTATTCATTCCTGAATTATGCCCTTTTGACAACCTAAATATACATAACATCTTTTGATTTAGTTCAAAATTATCTGAAAGGCTCACTTGAATGCCTATATCTATCTGGAAAGAAAAGGACAAGTATACATACATTTCTCAATAACCTATAATATATGTAAACAATAAAAAGATTACCTAAATTACAGCCCTTGCCCTGAAGGCTGTGGAGGGGATGACATCCTCAAAGGTATAATTAGCCTACTGGACCTATTTAAATATTGCAATCACATTTCTACCAGCACAGAGGGAGAAAAGGCAAGGCAGGCCATTATGGGCCTTGCCAGGAAATTCTTGGGGAATGGTTGGTAACAACCAATACTACCAGGTAACCAGGTGCTTTGTTTATACCAATTCTTAATGATAATTTTCTTCTTTTCCTTTACAAAATGTTTGAATATATTAAAAAAATATATAATACATTTTCATGTCAGAGAACACTATTGTGGAGGTCACAAAAACTTCAGCTACATAGAAGAACAAGTCATGAATAACTTCTATCCACATGAACAATAAAACCTGTCTGTCCACCTAAATTTCTGTAGTAAAATTATCATTAAGAACTTATTCAACAAAACTAGGCCTACTGTTAATCAAAAATTTGGAGAAATTTGTTGTTATTCATATTATTGACTTATGAATGAAGTAAACATACCACTTGATGCCTTTTTTATGCTCTTTCCAAATATAATAATCATTTTTGTCAGAAATGAATTTTACCACCACCCCTATATATACCAATTCAGGGTATATATTTGCACATTAGGGGGGTGGGGGTAAATTTTATTTCTTATATAAATGAGAGGTCAGTTTAAACTTTCCCCCACCCCTCTAATGTACAAATATATACCCTGAATTGGTATATATAGGAGTGGGGGTAAAATTCCTTTCCAACAAAAATGATTATTAGGCTATATTTGGAAAGAGCATAAAAAAGGCATTGAGTGGTATGTTTACTTTATTCATAAGTCAATAATATGAATAACAAAAAATTTACCAAATTTTGACTAAATAATCAAATATTGTGCAAAACTTTACTCTTATCTAAAATCTAATATTTGAATTTCTAACCAGAAAGCTGAAAAAGTGGGAAGCTACCAAACAATTTACAAATACTGCTACATATGCTTCAATAGCAATAAATAACTTTTAACTTCTCTTCTATTGAACTCATGAATTATCCAGGGAGCATATGGGTGGGAATTAGGCCTATCCTACAGGGAATAGGCTATGCCAGCTCCCCTTCAGAAGGTAGGGTAAAAGACTTCTTTTTGGGAAAGACCACTTTTTGATGGCATTTTGGAAAAACAGCAATGGGTTTTTGGACTGCCCCTTTTTTACTACAGTATGACATAATGCAAGTGTAGACCCAACCATCTCTCACTAGAGCCAGCCCAGTGGGAGTAATTTGTCATCATAAATCCAATGTGTGGTCTCTGTTTTGACAAGCAAGTGGGTCAATCCACGCCAAATCATCCAATCGTGACTGCGCGTGAAATTCCAATTTTGCTGAAAAAATTCTCAGCTGTTCTCTTCATTGATAGTACACACAGGATTTTTTTTTTTTTTTTTGAAAGCTAGTTTTTCGGGAAAAAAATTTCCAAAGTTTCAAAATTCGCAAAAAACAAGGTTTTTTGAAAAAAAAAATCCAAAAAGTTGGTATTTTTTTTCCACTTATTTATCCAATTATCTACATAGCCAGGAGAGGTTGGATAGAAAAAATTGAGGCAATCCGATAACGACGGAAGAACTGACAGCCAACCGAATTTTTTGAACCCTTGTGCAAAAAAGCAGAACTTCAAAAATCTGTAAATTCTTAACGGTAAGAGCTAGGATACCATTTTTTTTTTTATTCTTGTCCTCTTGTCACCAGGTACAAAGGGAAGTTTTGCATTTTGTCCTATTGCTTTTAGTTTTGGAGATATTTTCATAGAATTTTGACAAATTGTGAAAATTGTCACTTTTCATCCCCAAAAAAAGCTCTGTAGGCAACGCTATCCAGGAAAAACTACTTATTAGGTCCTAAAATACCAAACATGACCTACCTGAAACCATAAAAACCTTGATGGCAAAATTCGATCCTGATTTTTAAAAGAAGATTGAAGTTTGACCGTTTTTCAAGTTTCCTGTTATCATAAAAATGCAGATTCTTCTATCGCCAATTATTGCATTTTTATTTGGTTAGCAATATCTTTTAATATGGCCACTCATGCTGTATCTCGTGTAACCAATCTCAAACTTTTCTAGTTTGAATGTAATTCATCAATTCAGGCACCTGGTATTCTTAGTATGTAGCATAGTATACTAAAGTTTTTTAGCCTACCCTTCATGTGAACTTGTCCGGCAATGGCTGATTTTATATTTCTTGAAACAAATAGACGCTTCTTCAAAACTACTTAGATCAATTAAGTTAGAAAAAAATGAAATAATGAAAATAAAACAATTAATGGTTGCTTTCTCTGCTTTTCTTCTTGTAAGTTTTGAATGTTTCTGTAACAACGGCTACTACATCTGGCTCTAAAACAAAGTTTCTTGCAGAGCGACTACAAGACTCAGGAATAGGCAGCTTTTGTAGTAAGTTAGCAGCTGGTACTATGCACGTGTCATCAGGCCGAGGCCAACAAAAACTTGAGCATGGTCCATTTGGGTGCATAAACTTAGCTTCAACTTCGCCACTCTCCTCATCAATGCTTACAACACACCCCACCCACCAATCAGAGCCATACACACAGGCTACGTAGTCTCCCAAGTCCAGATCAGTTAAAAGGACGTTCTCGGAATCTAACCGCAACACAATAAATTCTTCTCTTGGCAAGATAGTACCCAAATCCGATAAAACGCAAGCACTGATATTATTTTTGCCTTTGGGCCTAAAACTGTGAAATGACTGAGTTTCAGGAATAGTAATGGCTTTCTCAAAGCGGTCTTTGAGGCAACTTTTGAAGTTTTCATTAATGTTATTTGACAAAACCCAAAATACTGTAATGTTGGGTAGGGACTTATCTGCCCACTCATAAAGATCGTGTGCCGTAAGTATCTGATTGTCAAATGGCCTTTGCAAGCTGGCGCAAGCTGCTAGTCTTTTCACAGTACCGCCACTCCCATCACATGCATTCTTTCCATGACATGAAGCAAAGAAATTCCACTCAGCATCTAACCCAAAGTCACTGAAATGGCAGCTCAAATTTGCAAAGTTTTTTCTGTTTTTGTACTGGGATCCTGCACCATCGCTGAAATAATAGATTTTGCAAAGGCTGGGAATCATAGGATTAACGTGAAGCAATACGACTTTCAAAAAAGCGTGAACTGCAGCAGTGTTATGGTCCATGTGGTCGCTGATAACACACAAACTGTTGCTGAACAGGCTATCACCCCTACGCCAATATACCACAAACGGATGTAATGTTGCCTGAGAATTTTCCCAGTGAAAACCCTGAACTGCATCTTAGACCAAAAAGGAAAAATTTTCTGCAAAGTCTAAAAGCAGGAGGACCTCATAGGAGCAGAGATTCTGCTTTAGTTGGTCTATGTAATTTCGCTGACGGACTGAAATGAAATGGTGTACTGTAAGGTTCCGGATTGACTCAACAAAATTTGGTATGAACACATCTATCGTTTCTTCTACTTGTCTAAGAACTGTTTGGTCCACATGTACCCACTCTTTATAGGTCACTGAATCAGATTCAGCTAGTTCCTCCCAGAGAAAACTCTCCAAGTTGTTTTGTTTATCAACACAGACAGTGCACTTGTGTAGCGTGCACATTTCATTTCTGATAGAGCATACAACTTTGGACATCAAATCCTCAAGCAAAATCCTTATATCAGCGCCTAGTGATTTAAGCTTAGCATTTTGGTGGTACAGACAAACACATACCGAATGAACCCCACTTGAGCCAGCTGAAACACACCAGGGTGGCTTAAGCTCAGCAAATTTGCTGCATCCAATTTTGAAATCCGGCTTGTCCTCATTGTCCTTCTTAAATAACTTGTAAAGTTCAGAAATATTGGCCAGCAGTAATTTCTTTTGTTTTTGTTCCCTTTTGCCATCAATTTTTACGGAGACAAAATCTTTCTTGCCTGGAAGCTGCCGGCTGTTGACGTCAGATTCATAAAAGTCCAGAACAGCCTGAACTACATGTGGCTTAAGAACATCAGGTGGCTTTTTTGAGGTCAAAAGAGGCAATATTCCTCCCTCCTTTCTGATATTCCTAGCTTTTCTAACAAGGTATTCCAATACTTGGAAAAAATCAGATACTTTTTGCTGGGGCCATGTTGGAGGCACTAGAGTGAGAAGACTAAGTTTCCTAGATAATGTATCCAAGGTTTCAAGTTTGGTTTTCAAGGTTTCAAGTTTGGCTTGGCAACAAAGAATTTAAACTTGCAGCAGTTCATTCTGCATGCATTTTGTTAACTTGAAAAACAGTCCAACTTCAATCTTCTTTTAAAAATCAGGATCGAATTTTGCCATCAAGGTTTTTACAGTTTCAGGTAGGTCATGTTTGGTAGTTTAGGACCTAATAAGTAGTTTTCCTGGATAGCATTGCCTACAGAGCTTTTTTTGGGGATGAAAAGTGACAATTTTCACAATTTGTCAAAATTCTATGAAAATATCTCTGAAACTAAAAGCAATAGGACAAAATGCAAAACTTCCCTTTGTACCTGGTGACAAGAGGACAAGAATAAAAAAAAATGGTATCCTAGCTCTTACTGTTAAGAATTTACAGATTTTTGAAGTTCTGCTTTTTCCCACAAGGGTTCAAAAACTTTGGTTGGCTGTCAGTTCTTCTGTCGTTATCGGATTGCCTCAATTTTTTCTATCCAACCTCTCCTGGCTATGTAGATAATTCGATAAATAAGTGGGAAAAAAATTCCAACTTTTTGGATTTTTTTTTTTTTCAAAAAACCTTGTTTATTGCAAATTTTGAAACTTTGGAAATTTTTTCCCAAAAAACTAGCTTTCAAAAAAAAAAAAAAAAAATCCTGTGTCCCTATCAATGAAGAGAACAGCTGAGAATTTTTTCAGCAAAATTGGAATTTCACGCGCAGTGACAATTGGATGATTTGGCATGGAATGACCCAAGTGAAATGAGAAAAATATACATATTTAATATTTGTGATTTACAGAATAAAAATCAAGAAATAAAAGTTAGATTTTTAGAACCAGAAGACAGTCAGCTTTCTATTAATATGTGAATAATACTGAAACACTAAAAAGATATTTACATCAAAATAGGATAATTGGTATTTCCAAAAATAGGTCTTTCTAGGTAAGTCAATAAACTAATCATTTTCAGTGAATGATCTTAAATAATTTTAATAATAACCATGTTGTTGCATAGCTTGGATTTTTAGCTATTCATTGGCCTATACAAACCTTTTCAACTCTAATTTGATAACAAGATATGAGGTTTTAAGTTTTACATAATTTTGCTCAATTGGATACTGGTCTTTTACCCTAGGCTATTCTTCAGAAGTAGACAAACACTGAATATTTACCCTAAAAAATTATTCAATAGGCTTAGAGAGGCTATAAGAGGTTCAGGCCTACTTTAATATAGCCTAGGCTATAGGCTACGCCTACTTACTCCAAGCTGTTTTTTGTCCATTATTTTGATTGCAACTTTTTCTCCAGACAAGATATGAGTTGCAAGTTTTACTTTTGCAAAACCACCACTTCCAATTGTTTCTTGAAGTTCATACAGTCCATCAACCACACTAGCTACTGGGATAGACATTTTTGGTGGGCTAAAACTTACTGAACTCTTCACCTCACCTTATGAAACTAGCCAAACTGTGCTTGTGCTGAAAAAACATATACACGCAATAGACTTTGCAAGTTATTGCCAAGGTATTAGGAAACAAACCTAGGCTACAACAACATTTAAATTTTAAGATAGGCTTGGCTATTTTGTATTTAGAGTTCGTCGAGTCAAAAATTTGAATTTTTAAATAAATGTAGTAAAACGGTTAGATTATTTTGTAATCCCTAGATAGTATCTCATTAAAAAGTTTTATTGAAATTCAAATAGTAATATTTTAAAAAGTCTTTGCTATAAAAATCTTAGAATCTGTTTTTAATAGAAGCAACCTGTAAAGTAACTCGTATGCCGTTCACATTTTGTAGTTATTTCATTCATCAAAAATACTCATTTATTTGAATTTTGCAGTGAATGAACTCTGAAGATTAATGTATATTCTCCTTAGGGTTTTAAGTTGTCTGGTTCAGCTACTATTTTATCTTTAATAACCTACTGTACTTTACGCTGTACGGCTGTAGCTTAATTGGGAGAATTAAAGATTAGAATCCTGTTTACAGGGACGCCACAAGGTCCCTCAATTCAGGCAAAGGTCTCTAAATTTTGCTTTGGACAAAAGATTTGTTGGTAATAAGCTGGTCAAAGTCAGGGGACCATTTGGTAAATTTTTCATTGTTCATATTAATAATAATGATAGGCCTAATAATAATAATATAATGCAAAACAAATAGGCCACAGGGCCTATTTGACTTATGAATAAAGTAAACATACCACTCTCAGTGGTGGATCCAGGGGGGGGGGTAAATATTTAGCAAATCATATTAGGCCCTATTGAGGTACAACTAAAGTGAATGCCTTTTTTTATGCTCTTTACAAACATAATAATCATTTTTGTTAGAAATGAATTTTAGCCCCAACCCATATATATACCAATTCAGGATATATATTTGCACATTAGGGGGTGGCGGGAAAGTTTAAACTTACCTCTCATTTACATCAGAAATAAAATTACCCCCACCCCCCTAATGTGCAAATATATACCCTGAATTGGTATATATAGGGGTGGGGGCTAAAATTCATTTCCAGTAAAAATGATTATTATATTTGTAAAAGCATAAAAAAGGTGGTAAATTTCTACCAAATCATATTATTGACTTATGCATAAAGTGAATACACCATTCCATGCCTTTTTTTATGCTGATTATGAATATACTAATCATTTCTATTGGAAATGAATTTCAGCCCCCCCCCCTATATATGCCAATTTGGGGTATATTTTTACAACCTAACCTAACACTGAATTGGCATATATAGGGGTGGGGGGCTGAAATTCATTTCCAATAGAAATGATTATTATATTTGTAATCAGCATAAAAAAGGCATCGAGTGGTATATTCACTTTATGCATAAGTCAATAATATGATTTGGTAGAAATTTACCAAAAAGGCTATGAGTGGTATATTCACTTTAGTTGTAACTCAATAATATGATTTGGTAAATATTTACCCAGGGGGGCATGTGTCCCCCTATTGTAGTGTAATTTAATTAACTCAAAGTTTGCATGAATTAAACTTGGTCCTAATGCAAGTTTATCAGATCAACCTATTTTGCACCCCCCCCCCCCTCCTAATTTTTTTTGTATTGCATCAACCTATTTTGTGTCCCCCCCCCCCCCTAAAAAATCCTGGATCTGCCCCTGACCACTCAATGCCTTTTTAGTGCTCTTTCTAAATATAAAAATCATTTTTGTCAGAAATAAATTTTACCCCCACCCCTATATATATACTAATTCAGGGTATATATTTGCACATTAGGGGAGGATGGGAGGAAAGTTTAAACTTAACCCTCATTTACATAAGAAATAAAATTTACCCCCACCCCCCTCATGTGCAAATATATACCCTGAATTGGTATAAATAGGGGTGGGGTAACATTTATTTCCAGCAAAAATGATTATTATATTTGGAAAGAGCATAAATAAGGCATTGAGTAGTATGTTTACTTTATTTGTAAGTCAATAATATGAACAACAAAAATTTACTGACTGTTTTAAGAGACTAAAAATAAACTTATTTTAGCACATCATAAATGCTCTTTTTGGTACAAGACCAGAATTAGGGCTATAAGGCCTACCTCAAGCTTATATTACCTTGATTTGAACTTTGGGATAAAATTAAGGTCCAGATATGCTAAATACTAGGTAAATATTTTGCTGTTCATATTATTGACCTACAAATAAAGCAAATATACCACTTGATGCCTTTTTTATGCTCTTTACAAATATAATAATTGTTTCTCTTGCAAATTCAAATTTATGCCCTTTTGAACCCTTGAAACTAACAAAAAAATTTCTAGTTTTGGGTAGAAAAAATGCTTAAACTATGGATTTCAAAATTACTATTTGATTATAAATCCATTTTTTAAAGTTATACAATCCACAAACATTGATTTATCACAATTAAGCTGGATGCAATATTTGAAACAATTTCTCCATTTTTTGGTCCACCATGTTTCTTCTGTTGGCTTTGATATATTGTGACATGTAGGTTAAACAGCAGTTTTTAAGTGGCCTAACAGAACAAGAAGTTCCAGAATTTGTCTGAGGGTATATGGACTACCATGCAGTCCTTTCATCCCTTTGAATTTGTATCTTCAATCTTTCTTTTTCTTCAGCTCAGCAATGTTTTCAGGAATGGTCAGCAGTAATCCTTTATCTTTATAAAAGCAGCACCTGAAAATTAAAAATACACTCCACTAGGCATGTCATTTGAAAGCCATAATTTTGATGATGGGTTGTGGGAAGTGTGAGTACCTGAGCTACCTGTCCCCAGTAATTTAAGGCCAATAGGCTGGCTGGTACCAGTACAACACTTCCTACTTATTCTTGCTCTCTCCTGCACTATAGAATTCTATCAATGTTCCATTGTCTTCTTCATGATCTGAGTCATCAAATTATAGATTGGCCTTTCAGTGTCAGGATGCTTTTGTAAATTAATGATGGTATCAAATGTTTCTGGAACACCCATTTTCTGGCAGCTTAACTTAATCTTTGTGATTTGTGGTGCCAGTACCAAACACTCAAAAAAGATATGTTGGGGGGTTTCCACTGATGTTGAACACCACCTACATAGTGGTGAATGATGGAGATTCCATTGGAATCAAAGAGAATTCAGCAACAGGTATCCAGATTATAACCTGTAATATCACACCAAATCTTCCCTAGATTGAAATGGAGAATTCAGGAATGGTGTGCACTTTGTTTTTCCATGGCGTTTTATAGTATCTTGAAGGTTCCCAAGTTTTGAGTCTTGAGGGGCGCAAGCATTTGTTCCTTCATTAGCTAGCCTATTGGCTGTCATATTGTGGGTCAGTCCTTTATGGCTGGGGATATGGTGGAAGCAAACTGAAGTGTCCACATTCTTACAGCTTAGGAGAGAGTCTCTAATAGATTTTAAATCTAAGTCAGCAGCCTCATAATTTATTTTTTTGATTAGTTGGATGGCAGACTTAGAATCTGTGAGAATTAACACTTTTTTCAAAGCTGGTCTGAGGTTGATCATAACTTCCAGTGCCTTTAGAATGGCAAACAACTCTGCTGACAGAATTGAAGTATTGGATGGGAGAGTTACTGAAATATTCAAGGAAACATATGGAATGCAAACCCCTGCTCCTGAATTGGTTCCCTTTACTGAGCCATCAGTATAAACTTAAGTTTGTTTGGGAAATAGTGAGGAAATTTTATTGGCAAAACGCTGACAAATAAACTGATCCGTATAAGATGATTTATCCTTAGGGAGCAGTTGGAGATGACACTCAGGGGCCTTCATTTCCCAAGGCAGAGAATTTGGAAAAGGGTAACTATCTGCCTGTTCATTTTTCCAATTTGGATGACCTTTCAGATACTGGCACCAAGAAGACTTATGGTGCTGAGGCTTACTAGGGTTTGCAAAAGTGGCTGGAAAGACTGCATGTTTATCACCATAATATTGTATTTTTGTAAAGTAACAGTTCCTCTGCATTGTAGCTCTATCTTTCAGAGCAGGTAGTCCAGAGAGCTCTTTTAGCTTATCTACTGCATTATGTTTATGCAGTCCCAATGCAATTCTTATGGCTGAATTTTGGAGTGTCTCAAGGGTTTTAAATAGAGTTACAGGAATATTTACAAGGAAATGAATGCCATATTCTATTTTAGATCAAATATACAGTTTATAAAAATCAATAATCAGTTTTGGTGAAGATCCCCATTTAGATCCTGCAAGTTGCTTTAAGGTGATGAGTCACTTTAAAATTGACATTCTCAACATCATCACATGTGATTGCCATTTTAAATGGCAGTCAAGGGTCATACCCAGTAGACAGATAGATGGCTGATAAGCTATTGTGCTCCCTTCTATCACTAAGGGTTTAGGGAGTGTTGTTTGTCAGTTATAAAACACTATTGCCTTTGTTTTTGGGACCAAAATGGGCAGAAGCTTTTAGAAAACAGGCACACATCATCTATGTCTTCCTGAATTATGCTTTGGAGTAAGTTTATATTCTTGTGTCTATTCCACACCAGAAGATCATCAGCAAATTCTCCATTTTTTGACTGACTTCTAAGTTTTAATTCTGAAATATACAGTGTGAATAAAAGAGGACTTGACAGTTCCTTGTGGAAGACCATCTTTAACTTGTTTTCTTGAAAACAAAGTGTCATTTATCTGAACTTGAAAAGAATGATCACAAAGTAGATCATCTATCATTGATACCACTATAGATAGAAAATTTTTATTATTCATAACTTCTAGTAACTTTTTGTGTTTGATGTTTCCATAAGCATCTGTCCAATCAAACATCACAGCAATTCCAAATTCACTGTCTTGTAAAGCCTCTGCTATGTCTACTTCAATTCTGGTTATGTTGTCCATTGCACTGTGACCCTTTCTGATACCTGTTTGGGACTGGGGAATCATTTGATTGACCTCTGCAAACCATTCTAATCTCTTTAAAATTATACATTCAAATATCTTGCCCATGGTGGGGAGGACGGATATTGGTCTGTAAGATATTGGGTGATTTCCCAGGTTTGAGGATTGGGCGAATAAAGGCAATTTTCCAGGAATTAGGGAATTTCCCTTCTCTCCATGCCATATTACATACTTCAAGAAGTTTATTTTGATAGGTATGGAGTGATTTAATAAGCCATTTGATGTGTACCTCATCATACTGTGGTGCTGAATTTTGATTACATTCTTCAATGGCTGTGTCTAACTCAGATAATTCAAAAGGTAAAATTAAAGACTTTATGTTGTGCTACTGAAGAGAGGACACATACATGTGGGTTTGGCAAAATAGCTTCTACTTCATTCTTCATGAATGTTTTTGCAAATATCTCAGCTTTTAAATTGTCAGATGTTATTAGCTGACCCTGGTGTTTTATTTCATACTTGCAATCATCAAGTGTCATTTTCTTCCCATTCATCTTGCTTACATATTGGTGCATCTTAGATACTGCAGTGTGATGGTCTACTCTAGTCATAAATTTATCCCATGCCTCCTTTTTCGCCTGTAGACATGTTTTTTTCACTATTGCGGAGCTGTGTTTATATTCAATTGCTGTGATCATTGATGGATGTCTTTGGAATGCCTTTCTTGCTATGTGTTTAGCTTCTACTGCAGCAGTGCATAAATCATTCCACCAGTCTTTAGTTCTTTTATTGCCAGGAGAGGCCCAAGCATTATTGTTTGTCTTAGGGATTGTTTTTTGGGCAGCATCCATGATAATTTTTGTAAGGGTTTTCACTTTATTGTCAATTAGGAAAGAGTCTTCCAGCAGAGTATAATCAGCTTCTTGCAGTATTTGCTTGAACACTGGCCATTTACCTTTCTTGTTAATAAATTTCCTTTTACCAGGTTTTGTTTCACAAGACATGTGTGAGATAATTGTCTTTACAGCACAGTGATCACTCTGTAGATCTGTTACTCTACTAATTGACACCTGATCAATAGCAGAATCAGGACCTAGTTGGATGTCTATGGTTGAATGTTTGTTATCTTTGGAATTGTAATATGGTGGCAAAGTATATGGTGTTAGAACTACTATGTGATTATTTTCCAATAACAGTCTTTCCACATTTTTCCCAGCTCGATTTGACTGCTCAGCATCTTCCCAATGTAGGCTGTGTGCATTTAGGTCACCAAAAATAAAGAGGTTTTGCCCCTCTGCTTCAGTTGATAAAATATTAAACACATCTATGTCACCCTTTGGGTTATACATTGATGTAATTATTAGTGTATCTCCTGATTTTAAAGTGATTGAGACTCCCACCACATCAACTTCATGATCATGTTTCTTTAATGGTAATGGTGAATGTCTAAGCTCTCATCTATAAAAATAATCACCCCCCCCCCTCCTTTTCTGCCTGAATCTCTATCTTTTCGGTAGCATTTATATCCTGGTATGGCCACTCTTTTAAGATTATTCAAATTTGTTTCTTGGAGGCAAATTATATCCACTTTCTCTTTATTTAAATATGAGCAGAGTTCCATTATTTTCATTTTATTCAGTGAGAAAGTGTTCCACTGCAGTACAATCAGTTTATCAATGATATTAATCTTGTTAGTCAATTGGGTGGGCTTTTTTTTAATCATTGGGGAATTTTAATATTTTGGGCAGCAACTATAGCAACTAGCTCCATAAATTCATGTGTCACTTCTTTCAGCAAGGACTCTGGAAAGTGCTTCTCTGGTGCTTTCTCACTTAATATGCCTTTCATTTGTATGTCATAATTTAATGTTTGAATAAGTTCCTGGGTAATAATGAATTTTGACAAATTTCTAAGTTGATTACCAACTAAAATTGTGGGTGTTAGGGGTTTTATATTTTTTCTGGGAGGTTCAGTGCCTCTAATAGGTAAGGAGGTAGGTCTTATTGGTTGCAAAGGGGATGGACCTGTTGAAAGTCTTCCTACTTTTTGATCAAGTCTGGGGAAAGAAGGGCTAGCCAAACTTGTGGGAAATTCAGTAGTTGACAGGGAGTAAGTCTCATTAAATCTAGTAGAAGGTATTTTTTTCCATACTTGCTGTGGGTGTCTTCTCTGATCTTGGGCAGGAGTTGTTGTTCTGGAGGGTGTGTTGAAAAAGTTTAGCTGAGGTTGTCTAGTCTCTTTTCTCATAGCATTTGCAATTATAGGTACCGGTATATTTTTCTCCTGAGCTACTTTTATAATCTGACTTCTTTGTTTGTATTTGACACATAGATTTCTGTTTTCAGAAAGGTGTGAACCACCACAGTTTGTGCATTTTGTAGGGTTTTGGCAATTGGTTTCCAAGTGACCCCTCAAAGTGCAATTTTTACAAACATCAGTTGTGGCAAATGGGCAAAATTTTTGTGTGTGCCCTAATTTTAAGCAATGCCAACATTGGATTGGTTTTTCATCATAGTGTCTGAAGGCAACTCTTCCCCCAAATAAGAATAACTTTTCTGGTGAATAGTCTCCCTCAAATACACACAGAACTGAGTTGCTAGATACTAGTTCATTTGTATCATTTCTTTTCTTAAGTCTTGTTGTTGACTTTAATTGGCAGTTTGAAAGGGCATTATCTGTAAGATATTCTTGGATATCAGTATCTCCATATAGAGTTGATACATTATAAATGACTAGCCTAGTTCCTTTTTGAAGAATTTGTTCTTTTGGTTTGCAGGTTACTGCCATGTTACCAATCAGTTTCAGATCCAGCAAAGGGGTCAAACAAGCTGCATCATTTCCAAATACCTCAGCTTCTCCATTTCTATTAATGAATAGGTCAAATTCCTTTCTCAATTTCTTAAAAATATTCATTCTAAGAAAATCAATGTGTTTTTTGGGTTCAAATTTTGGGAGTGGGGCATTTGTATTTGTCTTAGCTGGTGAAATTACTACACCAAACATTGGAATGGATATTTCATTACCAGGGGTTGGGGCTGTTGAATCATCTGAAGTTGTGGATAGTTTAAGGCCATCAACCTTACGTTTTTTGGTATTCTTTTTCTTATGCTTTTGGACAACTTGGAAATCATCCCATGTCAGATGGTTTACACTACCCGGCAGTTGACAGTTTGGGTCACTCAGCTGAGGTGATCCTACAGAGATCATTGTACTATCACTAGAAGTAGATGTACTTGATGGCAGTCTAGAGGTGGCTGTTACAATTTTTTGATTCTCAATGTTTGTGGGGGCTGGGTATGGGAAGGAGAAATATCTGCATCACTCCAAGGAATAGCCTGGTTCCCTTCCATAGAGGGGTCAGGTGGATCTTGTTTGGACATCAGTCACTAAAAATCAATATATCTAAAAGGCACTACACCTAGTAAATATAACAAAGATAATACTTGATGAAAGGCAATCCTTTGGGTGTTCCAACAATAATATATTCAATCAATCAATCAACTGTAGTGAATCGAGGCGTGGGTCCTGAACATCAGATCATTTGCCCCTCTTCTTTTTGGGTTGGGTTGACAATGTCTTCTTCTTCTTCTTCTATTTAACAGCAGGCGGGCTTTTCAGTAAAACTATTTAGCCCTTTTCCTTTTGCTTCACTCTGTGGGCTACAGAGCTACTGGCTTGATTGCCTCATATTTATTAGATATATTCAGATATCTTTCAGCAGATCTTTTGACTCTAGGAGTTCAAATATAAGATGATAGATGTCGATTTCTATGCTCTGTGTGCAGGTATAGTTGGCTAGGCTCTTGGCTGATAGTGGGATTTTGTGGTGTTTGAAATATTTTAACAGTTTACAAAGCAAGGTATGTTGTGCAGACGTCAGCATATTACATTCAAATAGGCAATGGTCAATTGTTTCATTATTCATATTACAATGCCTGCAAAGAGGGGACAGGGGAATTGAGCCACTTGAATTAGAAAGCTTATATGAGAATGCAAGGAAATTTAGTCCATTTGTTCCAGAACGAATTCTATGATAAATTTTAGAAAGATACTTATTGGGAAAGGGGGAAAGGATAGGATTAATCTTATTAAAATTAATATCTGATAGCCTCCATCGGTAAATATCTCTAATTGGGATTGGTCTCCCACTTGGCTGGTCAATATTTATAGCATTTTTTGCTATTTCATCAACCTGATGATTACCACTTATGCCAGAGTGGCTAGGAATGTACTGAAAGTAAGTTTTTATGCCACTTGAAGCAAGATTATCAATAATACTGAGACAATGATAAGTGTCAATGTCCAACTTATATTGAGGAGCTGAGGCCAGCAACTCAAGGCTTGACAAAGAGTCGGAATAGATGATAATATTATTCGAATTTTCAATCAAAGGTTGGTTTTGCTTAAGGTGTTCTAATGCCATGATTATGGCATTTAACTCAGCAGACATTATAGATAAATTATTAAATAATCTCTCGCCCATTGCAATTTTCAGGTGAGGAAGGAAAACACCACTTGCAACCTTCTCATCCATTTTTGACCCATCAACAAATATTTGGAAGTGATTTTTATAGGTAATTGTATTAAGTTCTGCAAATTTTTTCTGGACAAAAGCAATGGGGGTTAAATCTTTATTCCATTTTGAAAATTCAGTATTTATTATGGGAAATGACCAATTCCATGGAGGGGATTGGGGGAAAGTAGGTGCAATAGACTTTGCTGGTACAGGGAACTTCTTTTGAATATTGGCATACTCATCTGCAATACCTCTATACATGGCTGGATTTCTTAACCAATTATGTAATGTGTGTGAGCTATTTGATTCAATTTTTGTAAGATGTTTTATCAAGAGAAAGCTACGTCTCTCCCTTATTGTTGTTAATCCACTCTCCATAAGCAGAAACTTGGTGCTTGTGGGTTTCCTAAGACCAAATATGAGACGTATTATATCATTTTGTGTTGTTTCAATTTTTTGCATCTGGGTCTTTGCACATGCACCATAGACAATGAGCCCATAGTCAATATGGGGTCTTATATGTGATTTATAAAACTGGAGTAAGGTTTTCTCCTTACAACCCCAGGGTGTGGAAAGAAGTCTTTTTAGTATATTTGCTTTTCTATAACATTTTTTTATTGTGTTTGAAATGTGGAGGTGGAAATTAAGTTTTTGGTCAAGCATGAGACCTAGGTAATTAATATTATTATCTTCTGGAATAGTTGTTTTATTTAGAGTTAGTTTTGCATTAACATGGTTTCGCTTCCGGTGAAATTGGATTATTTTTGACTTGGTGGGTGCAATGGGTAAATCTGAATGTTGAGAGAATTTTTCAAACTGGAAAAGTGACTTTTGCAGATTTGACTGTGCTATCTGAAAGGTGTTGCCAGATGACCATAGCACCAGATCATCAGCATATTGTAGATTCGTGTGGGGTAGGTTCATGTCCCAGAGATATAGGGCAAAAAGGAGGCAACTGAGGACTGCTCCCTGAGGTAGGCCTTTGGATATTGTCTTTTGGGGTGAAGAGGCTGAACCAACACAAACAATGAAACTTCGCACTTCTATGAAGGATTTAATAAAGGATACTAGCTTAGGAGGTACTCCAAGGTTTGCAAGTTTTCTTCTTTTCTCAGGATAAATTCATATCCTTCTTCTTGGGATAATTTGCTTACAGCTGAACAGGATGTTGCCTTTTTATGTAAATTCACTAGTTGCAAAAATTACGTTACTATTAAAATAAACGGCGTAATTGTAAACACTGCTTATAAATATTCGAAATATGGATGAATATGTAAACATGTAGATTAGCTAATCAGGTAAAAAATGTGGTATAATCGTAGTAGGGTTTACCCAATTCAATAAGTCAGCATAAATTGATTGCTATATATAGCAGTGTTGCCACTCTACCGGCACCGCTTCGCGGCGCCGGCCTCGTCAAAAAGCGGCATTTCCGCGGCATCCTTGAACCAAAATGCGGTAAAAACCGCGGCGCCCGAAATTCTCGGAAAAACTGTGTTTTGTATTTTTGAGAGAGAATGGGTAAAAAATCTCGCTTTAATATGAATGTTGATTCTGTGTCAAGTAAAGTGTGGTGAAGATCTGTCATAAATTTGAGAAAACACGAGCTGTCTATCCTTCTTTTCAGCAGTAAAAGGTAAGCATGGTCAGTTCAGTCCGTGAACACACATTTGTCGTTGCTGTTGCGTGAACACACGCAACAGAAGTAAAAGTGCAGAGGTACCACAGCAGGGAAAGTCCACGGTGGGAAAACCATATAAATGTGAAGTGAATAGTGAAGAAATTAAAAGCGATTTTCCCTTGGGCCTTCAAGCCTATCCAATAGAATAATTGATGGGTAACTAGATTCTCGTATCTCAACCTTTTTCGATTAATATTTAATGAAAATCAATATCAAAAACTTCAAGAAGAAACATTCAGATAAACAATACAAGACAAACAGACAAGATTAATTTCAGACAAATAATACAAGACAAACAGACAAGATTAATCGGAATCGGACTGTTCACGTGTGTCACAAACAATATCTTTGGCCAGATCAGACACAATACTTTGGTTCAAAACGTTACAGTCAAGAGAAGAGGCACTAGCCTTCACTTTGAGTACACGCTTGACTAGTCCGGGTTCTAGCTCTAGCACTGACTTGCCCAAGTCAAGCCCTCCTTTAGAATTGCGCTTAAGGCCACACTTGGTTTTCAGTGTTGCCGAAAAAGTCACTGCACTCAGTCGGTTTCGCTTATCAGTTTTCACTTCCTTGAGCAAACTGAAGAGACGCTCGGCAATAACGTTTGAGAAAGGGAGTGAGAAAAAGTACTGAACCATTTTCCCGACATTTGGGAACATCTGACTACCATTTGGTGACTTCGTTTGCAAGATGTGGCGCCAGTAAACGACAATGTCCATGTCATCTACGTCAGGGAGATCGACAATACTAGGTAGAGCTACACTCGGTATAGACCGCCATTCTTGCTCTAGCTTTGCTTTATTCCAAAGCGCAGAATCGTAGTAGTCGAAGAACTGACGAAGACTGGGAACTTTCAGTTCATAACTGGAGCTTGGGGTAAGCAAGTGTACCAGGTCGTAGATCTTTTCAGAGAACGGAAAACGGTCAAGAATTTGTTGAACAGCTTCGACGTAGAAATCCCTAGCGGAGCGACGAATTTGGAGACTTTCCGCTACAAAACGGCCACTGGTAACTTCTCTCGTTTCTAGCCCCACAAGGAAATCGTACCCTTTGTAGCCGATATAGACATTTTCGTCGGGAAGATAGTTCACTTCGTCATGCGGATTGATCTCAAAAGGGTTGACTGTTCTAACATATGAAGGCTTAATAAAGTTCATGGCTAATGTCCGAAGAAGTTTTTCCACCTGGGTTTTCATGAGGTGAAATAGGGATTTTTCAGACTGGAAGATGGTGTTGAACTCATTCAGCTCTCCCAACACGTATTCGACAAAAAACATCATAACCCTCGAGTATGGGTTGTTTAGTGTCATTCTTACATGATCATTGGCATGCGAGGGATCATCAAGTACCAACGAGTCCCAGTACAACGTAAGAGTATCCCACTGTTCGAGAATACGGCGTGGACAGTTTTGAAACGATAACCAGCGTGTTGGAGCCAAAGCAAGGAATCTGTGCTGTTCCACTTGAGTAAAGACTTGAAATTCCTTCCTATATGCATCTTGGCGTTTTGCACTGTGCCTGAAGTGATTGCACACAGTCCGACATAGATCTTCGAGGCTCTTGGACAGTTTTTTGAAAGTATGACTTGCAACTAGGGCACACAGATGGCAGCTACATTTCACAACTGTAACCCAGGGATATTTCCCTTCAACAAGTGTTTTGACTGAGTGGTTTATCCCCATCATAGCATTCGTTGTGTCAGAGCAGAATCCGACCCAGTTTTGTAGAGGAACACCCGTCTTCATGACATCATCCATCACCTTCACTAGCTTGTTGAATAGACCAGACGCTGATCCGTCGCTGCATTCGACAGGAGCGAGCAAATCTACCTGCACATTCATTGCTTCGTGACAAAAGCTGACACAAACAGCAAGTTGTTTGGCTACAGAGGAATCTGTGGTCTCGTCAATTACTACGGAGAAAAGATTCGTTTTCAGGTTTTCAAGAAGCTTTTCATGAAAATGAGGGGCCAACGCTTGTCGAGCAATATTAGTTGATTTAGTTCTACCAAGAGTGGCCTGGCTTAGAAGATCTGAGCCTGGCATACTTTTCAAAAGTTTCAGCAAGTCTTCAGAAAGCAAATAGGGTAGATCGTGCTCAACGAGAAATGTCACTAGTGGCCACTCTTTCGATTTTTGAATCACCAGAAAAATGAAGACTCAATGGCATGGTCTTAGAAGACGAAGTTATCCACGCTTTTTTATTTTCTTCGTGAGCTTTGATCTGTTTGTGCCTTTTTGCGTCGTGTTTCCCTTTTTTCAAACGAAATCCTTTTTGCAGTAAAGACAGTGAGCTAAATTTCCACTGTTTTGACCGGTCTGCACCTTTCCTTTTCGTAACCATTCATTAAAGTCAGATTCTCTTTCCCACTCAGTCTTGTATCTTTGGTCTGCCCTTTTCTTCGTGATCCTCGGTTTTTTGTTGGAGGGTTCACTATCGTCTGAGTCTTTATCACCGTCCTCATATTCCTGATCGATATCTATCACTTCTGCCATTATGTTGTAACTCGTTTGGTCTATAAACAAGAGAAATATTTAGCTAGTATTGATCCTGCTAGTCTTTGATTTACAATAATATAAATATGGGTCTTGATATTATCATAATACCATGTTATAACATAATACTATCTCAACTAACATAATACTATGTCATTTTAGGAAGAACTATCGTATCGGTTATAACTAGATAAATAAAAAACAAGTTTTTTTTTAAACTGATAATAAGGAGAAAAATTAAAGCTCAAGACAAACAGATATTATTCAGTAAATGAGGGGTTGCCCCTCCTCAATACCTTGCTCTTTACGCTAAAGTTTGACTATTTATCCCAATTTTTAAGAACGGCTACTGAAATACAGTTTAATTAGAACAGGGAGCTTTTTCGTAAGGGCTAACAGCTTTAGCGTAAGGAGCAATGCATTGAGGAGGGGGCAACCCTTCACATACGGAATAATTTCTGATCGTTTTGAGATTTTAATGTTTCTCTCCTTACTTTCAGTTAAAAAAAATTAGTTTTTTTTTAGATTTCTGATCGTTTTTCAAATAATGCCAGTAAATCCGGCTCATCTTTCATGAAATATACCCCCTCCCTTACGGGAGACCCCTCCGTGGAAATTGCATTCGACGTAAAGTACACCCCCCTCCGTCAAATTCTCTCCAGATAGTTCCATCCTTGCTGAGAATCCCCCTTCCCTGTTAAATTTCTTGAATACTTTCTCCTTAGCATACTTTCATTTCAAAACAAACTTTAATCTCTAATCAGTTTCTCGCTTACTCCAGAAATGCCACCTTCCGTGGAAATTTTTCCCTGAAAATCAAAACACGCGGAAAATAGCCCCTGGATAATTCCCGTGGAACATCTCCACACGCAAAATGGAATTGGAAAAGAGAATGTAAGGCAGTTAAAAATAGTTTCGTATAGGAATTTTGTCAAATCCCCCAGTGTAAAATTTCCCCTGGAAATTTTACCCCCCCCCCCAAATTTCTCCCCAAGAAAGATTCTCCCTATAGAAATCAACCCCATGATTTGAAAATAGCTTCTTAGTAAATCTAAAAGTAAACCCTTTAAATTGCAATTGTCGAAACCTTGTACAGGAAAATTATAACCCACCTCTTAGAACAAAAACAAATAATAATTTTTTTCAGGGGCAGCAGCGATATGTCCTCTTTATTTCTTCGTTGCTATCGGGCACTGAAACATGGCTAATTCTAATATCTTTTTTATAAATTAGACTCGATAAAGCTGTCATAAACTATTTTATGGTACCCAAGGGCGGATCCAGGATATTTTTTTAGGGGTGGGGCGCAAAAAGGTTGATCCGATAAACTTGCGTTAAGAGGACGTTTAATTAACGCAAACTTACCTGAATTAGGTAAATTCCGCCACTTTAGACTACGTTAGGGAGGGGGGGGGGGTGCTCTAAAAGTGCAATTCGGGTTACATTTTTGGAATAGAAAAGCCGGGCCAGACACATGGACATCATAGAGAGCTAATTATGAGCTCATTTATAAACAAATCTTCTTATAAATTCAACTTAATAAGGCAATCATAAAGTGCCATATGACACCCACAACGTGTACTCTTGCTAAAAAAAACCCTTCTTTTTTGTTTAATATTCATCTTTAATATCTTAAATATTTAATATCCTTTTTATTTAATTTCACGGGTTGAAACAAGAGTGACGCATGGAAAAATACACGGGAAACGTATAATTTGGGTTATATATTTTTATACTAGGGGGGGGGGGGTAAACTATAGTGCAGCTGCAGTAAAAATCTGTCAATTCTAATTGTTCTACACATTATGAAGCTGGTCTAAGAATTGTTTTTTAACATATTTCCTTCTCAACCGCCTCAATTCTATGCTAAAAAAAACATTAAGGAGGGAGGCAATTTTTTTTCTTCTTTTTTCCCATGAAAATACCAAATAAAAATTTATTTTTGAAATCAAGGAATGGGGGGAAATCCAGGAGGCAGATATCCCCCCCCCCCGTGATTGGCACCACTGGAACTAGTTTCAATAGCAACAAAATCGTAGCACCATTCAATACTCTGGATTTTAGGTTCTTTGACCTCTGTACTGTAGGCCGGAATTCATTCGGCACTTCCCTATGGGATAGCCTAGATCAAGTATCAAATAATTGCCTAATCTAGCTTAAAACGCAAAATTAACATACCATAGTCTAATTCAGATATTGAAAACAGTCAAACTTGTTACTCACTATAATGTATTTCAAGCACTAGACGTCTAGACGCGCCAACAAAAGCGAAATTCTCCCTGGTTGATGTTACGCTGAGTGTAATGAGCGTAATGAGATAGTCGATTATGGGGTAAGAAAACATGTTGAACACGGCAACCATCTTCTCGCCGGACAAGTTGTTCGCCCGGAATCCGGCCGAAACCGGAAAGTTTGTTAAAAGTAAAAGTTTTATTTGAAGTTGATAAGATGTTCGATTTCGGGGTAAGAGGGCATGCTGAAACTGTAGATGACAATCGTTTTTTAGCCGGACATATATTTCGTCCGGAATCCGGCTGAAACCGGATAGTTTGTTATACGTATATTTTTATTTGAATTTGACTAGATGTTGAAAATAGGGGTAAGGATATACGCTAAATTCGTTTCTGAGCTTCAATTTTTTTGCCAGACAAGTAGCTCCGGAATTTCGGCGAAACCGGAAAATTGGCAGAAGGCAGGATCGTTTCGATCGGTATCGTAAAAATAGATATGACTTATAGAGGTAAACACACATGATGAATCCAAATCTGAACTTGGTTTTCTCAGAGGATTAGCCATTTGGCCTTAATCCGTTTCTAGATCTTTAAGAGTAAAAATTTTCAAGGAGTCTGGCAAAGACTGAATCTAGCGAAGACAAAACTCAATGTCTGGATTAAATATTGAAATTTTGGGATTACATAGAACCTTTGGTCTTGTTTTTCACTTTCACAGAGACACATTCAGTTATCAGATATTTTGCGTCCAGCCAGCCGCATCGGAGAGTAGAAAGGCTGGACACAGTCGACACGTGCTAACAAGGAAATTGCTAATTTTCTTGTCAGCTCACCATATGCTGAGCTGACAGAGGTCATGAAGTCATGAGATGAACTGAGAAACTCAAACGTCAAAGTTTCTTCAAACTCGCAAAAATAACTCAACCCCCTTCGAACACACTGGCCTCCCAGGGGACAAGCTGCCGACCGCCGACGGGTCATTAATTAAGGTCCGTAGTTGACTTCCGCGAAACGAGTCGGGCGCTTCTTTGAAATCCCCATTTTATGCAACAAAGACATTTGCGAAAGATAAGAAACTTAAAGTTGGACAAATTTTACATACGGGAACAAATGCGGTATAACAGCCATTTCGCGGCATAATCGCGGCGTGCGGCATGATCAAAATTGTATGCGGCATTTCTCTCAGAATCGCGGCGTAATGCCGCGAAATGCGGCTTAAGTGGCAACACAGATATATAAGCTGCGTTTTTTTTCGAAGTTCCGTGTTTCATGGTTCATGTTCCAAGTTTCATGTTCTAGCCCAAAAACGCAGTTTTTGTCGCTTTCGTGTTCTCTGTCCATGTTCCTGGTTGAACGTCTAAAAACGCATTTTAGGAAAAGTGGCAAAATATTCAAAACTGTGGAAACATGGGTAGAAGGAAATATAGCAGAAAAAGATCAGAGAGAAACAAGAAAGCTGCGCTGACTGCAGCCTTAATGGTAAGCACTTTCTTCGTCAAAAATGCTGAAGAACAACATGATATTTGGGACGAATTTCTGGAGAACAGGCAGCTCAAGATGATGCTTACCTATGACTCAGGATCAGAAGATGATGAAGAAAACCAGAGAACCTTGAACAGAAAACCAGAGGTAGAATATTACATTTTTCTCAAAAACGGCTCCCCATATAGGTCATTAGCGGGTCATTCCATTCCTGTGCTCTAGCTTTCAGCATATCTCATTGCATTATGCTATGTTTGGCCAGGTTAGCAGGCACGTGAATTGCTAAGGGGCAGGGGGGCAGCCACCCCCAGACCATGGATTCCCCCCAGACCTTGGTTGGCCCACCACCAGTGGCGTATTTAGGATTTCAGTTTTGGGGGGGAGCCTGTCAACAAAATTTTCGGAAAAAAGGCCCCTTATTCGGGCATGAGGCCAAATATTTGTTAGAGCTTTTTTCGAATTCATTGACCATTTTAACACTACAGAAACTATTGCTAGCCAGGCATGAGTTCGATCCAAGTATTCGAATAGATGAGGTCCAGCAAGCACTGTTATATCTTTGTGATTTGAAGTGTTTCTGATTTCTGTTATTGAGTTTTTACATCTAAGAAGTGAAAAGAGTCTTAACTTAAATTCTCTTTCTGTTTTTCGCAAGGGTTTGTTCCTGTTAAAAACCCCATTTCCTCTGAAAAGGCCAAGGGGAGCACTAAGAGGAACGTCCTACTGATTGTGCTTATGCTTGTTTTGGCTTTTCCAGACTTGCGTGGCTTGTCAAACTGTGTTGTAAACAGTCAATCTTATCTTCGACGAGATTAACGTCAGTAAAAATTTCCACGGAAGGTGCAGATATTTCGACTTCCCTTGGCAAAAGTCCTCCTCAGTTGAGGTACTTTCACCACTTCCGCTTTAGATGTGTCTGCCTCCACTGCCATATAACGAGTGATCTGATTGTGAGTGATCAAGAGCCCAAAATAGCCACAGCAACACCTAGAGAGGAGACGCAGACTCAGGAACCATCTAGAGTAAAGAGATAGCAGAGATGTGGACTCTAAAGCAGCGAGGATCTTCGCCCAGGGAGATCACACATGGCACTGGAGACAGATACATCTAAAGCAAAAGTGGCGACGTCAATCTCGTTGAAGATAAGATTTGCTGTTTATAAGAGTGCGTCTACATTCGGCATTATCTAGAAAACTGGGACGGAAAACTGGGTAGTGTAGACTGCTACTGCCGTTCCAGTTTTCCGTTTCTGGGTATGGAACACTTTCGTCAGCATGGATCACCAGAATTTAGTACGTTGTGGCTTATCTAAAAAAAAAAAAAAAAAAAAAAAAAAAAAAAAAAAAAAAAAAAAAAAAAAAAAAAAAAAAAACACTGATAGCACACAAATACCTTAAGGCTGATTTAAACAGGAGGGAATTTTTTTTTTTTACTCATCTTTTTACTCAATTAGTACAAAATTCAAGAAATTCTATGCTACATGTCAATCAAATTCAAAAAGTACTGAAATCAACTGAATAGCCTTGAACACTATTTTCAAACGGAACAAAATCACAGCATTTAAGGGCCACAAGAAAAAAGTCTAACAGAATCAGTTTGATTTCCTTTGTCGTTTTGACTTGCGGTCATCTTCCGAAGCGCTGTCACTATCATACTTTGATGGCTTGTTTGCAACTAGGGCCCCAAAAAGAGCCAAAAATCTGTCCGTTTGCTCCTCTGCTTTTTTATCTCTGTTCCGTCTATAACTTATTTCCTCTGCCCTCATTTCATCCAGTTTGTCTGCACGCTTCTTTTCATGTTTTAAATGTTCTCGAACAAAAGCATTATGCTGTTCCTTTTTCTGTTCACGCTCTTGCTGCTTCTGCTCAGTCTGCTTCAAAAACTCCTCGTGTTCCTTGCGCATACTGTATCTAGTTTTGGATTTCCCAGGTAGTACGTTTCTTGGGCTGGCTTTGTCACTGTCAATTCCTTCTGGGTCTGAAGGCAAAAAATCGTCGACTGACTCTAACTCTAGTGAAATCCTGCTACTCTGCTTAGCTGCTTCTTTTGTATTAGCATGTTTATCATCCACTTTTTTCAAGCTAAGGGTTGGGGAGAGCTTCTTTGTCACAATGATTTCTGCTTCCACAGGAATGGAGCCAGAGCTAGATGGAATGTCAAAGGAATCCAAGACAACTGGTGGACAGATTGAGTGCGAATCTCCTTCTATGTCTATGACGTCATCGAAGAACGGAGGCTTATCTTTGGTGCCATTGCCCGTCTGATTAATATGACACTTGTATGTTCGGACACTCTTCAACAGTGCTCCCCACTTATTTGAAATTTTCTCCCTTGTCTTGGGACCCAAGTTGAATCCCGCTTCTGTCATGATACTTGAGATTTTGACCCATAATCCTCTGCTATTTCCGCTCTTGTACACTTTATGTATGTCAGGCTCCCGCATGAGAGACAAGAGGTACTCTGTTGCCTTTGTGTCGTTCAGTCTACTGCCTTTGATTTTCCAGATTTCATCTGTTGTTGGAGTGTAGCCATTCAGCAGGCCATTGTTCCGATCAACATCATCTCCTGCTGATATGTTAGCTTCCTCAGTAACGTTGTAGACTTCAGTGACTCCTATAAAAAATGAAATGAAAATATGCCAGGAAACATATCACCTAAAATTCTACTTCAAAGCATTCCATTGATGCAGCATCATGGTTGCAGCGGTAGTAACCGAAAATTCAAAAATGTGTTTTGAAAAATACTAGTTAGTGCGAAAAAAAATTTTTGATACCGACTCAGGAATGTTAATTGTTATTCATTACCATTGAAATCGCCATGGTCAAAAATCTTGAACCGGAGGTTTACATCCCCCCATCGCGAAAACTAACGAAACCCCTTATATCGACGAAATCCGTTTCAATGCCCCCCTTTTTTTTCGCCAGCGCTAGCCGATCACTGGATTGTCGCAGAGAGTCGTTTAACGGCTCATTCGAAAGCTTATGCTTACATCTAGTGCCTTTTTATAAATTGAGACTGATTGCGCCACATTAAAGTGCCATATGACACCAAAAACGGCAAATTTTTGTACCATCTCCGGAATGGGTGGGTCTACGAAACTGGTTAGACCGTCTCAAGAGAGGTCTTGTTAAGGTAACTCTATTGTATGAATATGAACCTGGTTGGTCACTTAGGTATGGTGCCAGATGCAACGAAATTACATCTAACAGAGAAATGTTATACAACTCAGATCACCCAACCTGGCATGGCTCAGTGGATAAAGCATTGGTCTCAAATGCTAAAGATCCTTGGTTCAGACCCAGGTGGTGGAACTTTTTTTTGTATTTCGGTTTGTCAAGCTTTATCATTCAGTCAGTCAAGTTTGCGCAGAGAGAAGATTGTTACAGATACACAATTAGGATTTATTTCAATTTGAAAGTTGTTATGATCCCTTCTTTCTGTCTCCGTTTTCAGCTAGCATATCTTGGTAAATATTTTGCGAACATAAAGCGTAAGAGAAAATTGTGCGCAATTTTTTTTTTTTTTCACCTGCTACATTTTCTGTTTGTACTCTTTACATTATTATAGAAGAAAAGACATATAATTTCTCAGTCGCTTTCTCCGTGAAGTAAAAAAAAGAGCAAAAATTCATAGAAAAAACAATGTTTTTGTGATGAAAGTGAGGAGCGAAGTTGAAACTTAAAAGGAACAAAAATTATCACCCCTCAAACCATGCCGTATACTTACATGTAAAATTGCTGTAAAATTAAGCTGTTTTAGTGTCTTTACTGAAAGCACTAAAACAGCTTATACACTATTATCTCGCTCCTTGAAAAAAACAGTTGCTATTATTAAACAATTGCCAGTCGCTCTCATCAATTATCGCCCCTGAGCCCATGGGGCATATTTATTTGGTAGATTCGCCAGCGATATACTGAAAGCATGGGACAAAACAGTTCAAAGGTGAATTTTCTATTAGTTACTTGGTATTGTTTTAAACTTTTATCAAAAAAACAAACACATTTTTTTTCAATTAGATAACCATGTGCATACAGTAAACCTAGTTTCCAACGCATAATTCGCCTTTTTATTGTTCTCTTTTATTCTTGCAGTAAAGCGCTAGTCAATTTTACATGTAAGTATATGGCATGGGTTGAGGGGTGATAATTTTTGTTCGTTTTAAGTTTCAACTTCGCTCTTCACTTTCATCACAAAAATATTGTTTTTTTCTTTAGTATATACAAGGTTTCAATCATATGCTTTTGGTTTTACTTGCCATCATCTGGAGGCTGCACAGTATATGTTTTGACAACTGACTCTTTCTTCGGGAGTTTGAAGTGCAAATTCTCTGCCATCTCTTTTGTCACTATGTAAACAGTCTCCTCGTCACCTGAAAATAAGACCGTATAGTTTTGGACAGTATTCACCTGTACAACACACAAACCACAGGATAGACCCCGAAGCCGCGCCGAAAAGTCGGCGGCGCGCCGCCGAAAAAAAATCGGTGGCGCGCCGCCGAGCTAGCATCAGCGCGCTGACGCCGCCGCTGATTCTATCAGCGGCGGCGTCACTAATACGCCACCGTTTCTTTGTTTTTTTTCCTTTTTTTAATTATCGGTATCGACCTCGGAGCTTCAACCGTCATACCGGCCAATCTGTTTCTTAAAGAAAAATACTGTCATCTTGGGCAAGGCATGTATATCGGTTCGTAGGAATAAGTAGAAGAAATTTTTCTTGAAACAAAAATTCTACCTTCCACTTTAAAACTCTGTTCATTTTCTTTCTGATTTTTTGGATGAAAAGAGGTAGGTAAAAGAACATTAGGCGATTCAGGATGTTAATATAGGCAGCGCAATCGCGCTGCCTAAGTAAAGAACAATGTTGGCACAATGTTTTTTTTTCCATAACAGGGCAATTCGTATCAAGGGGTTGTCGTAAAAACTTCGAAAAGGGCTCATTTGATTGGAAACTGGAATAGATAGTGCCCTTTTTAATAGTCGAAAGTGATTGGAAGGCATATAACACCTCTTCTACGCCCACCGTTTCCCCAAACACATCCAATAGAAGTTTTAAGATAGCCATTTTGTTCAGAGTAACTGATTTCCAGAGAGAAAATATGTTTTTGAGGATGTTACTCCCCCACAACCCTTAGGGCAGGGGTTTTAAGTTATGAGCTGGGGGTATATAAGAACGATGTTGGCACAATGTATTATTTATTATTTTTTCCTTTAGACCAGGGCACTTCGTATCAAAGAAGTTGTCGTAGAAACTTCGAAAAGGGCTCATTCAATTGGAAATTGGACTGGCTTGTGCCCTTTTTAATAGTCGAAAGTGGTAGGAAGGCAACTAACACCCCTTCCCTAAACACATCCAATCAAAATTTTGAGATAGCCATTTTGTTTAACGTAGTTGAAAGTTCTGGAAATTAGGTCTTAGAGGATGACAACCACCCTCACAGCTCTTAGGCTAAGGGTTGTAATTTATGCCCTGGGGGCATATAAGGTGTTTATAGAAAGCGCTGTCGTAGAAACTCAAAAAGGGATCATTCGATTGGAAATCGAAAGGCCTAGTGCCCTTTTAAATAATCGAAAGTGATTGGAAGGCTTGACATTTTCAAACAGTTCGTGGTAATGAATTGTAAGTAAGGAGTGACCCAGCTCAATGGTAACCGAAACTCTAAAAAACGGAATTTTGATACCAATAGATACTTCAAAAGAATAAAATTTTAGTTCTGATTTCAAAAATATGAGTTTCATCAAGTTTAATGTTACCCATCAAAAGTTACGCGCCTGAGAAAATTTGGCTGATTTTTGAAAAAAGAGCGAAAGACCCCCTAAAAGTTACAGAACCTTAATGAAAATCACACCATCATATTCAGCGTATCAGAGAACCCTACTGTAGAGGTTTCAAGCTCCTATCTACAAAAGTGCGGAATTTTCCATTTTTTGCCAGAAGAAAGATCATGGATGTGTGTTTATTTGTTTGTTTGTTTTTTCCCCAGGGGTAATTGTATTGACCCAGTGGTCCTAGAATATCGTAGGAGGGTTCATTGGAACGGAAATTAAAAGTTCTAGTGCCTTTTTTAAGTGACCAAAAAATGGAGGGCAACTAGGCCTCCTCCCACGCTCATTTTTTTCTCAAAGTCACCCAATTAAAATTTTGAGATAGCCATTTTGTTCAGTATAGTCGAAAATTTAATAAATATGTCTTTTAGGATGACTTAATCCCCCACAGTTCCCAGAGGAAGGGCTGCAAGTTATGAACTTTGCCCATTGCTTACATATTGTATTGGTTATTGGGAAGTATACAGACCTTTACAGGAAGGATTTTTTTTCTGGTGGGGGGGGGGATGGAGGAGGGGGTTACTCGGGAGAATATTTCCGTGGAGGATGTTTCTTTGGGGTAAGGGACATTTCTATGAAGGGGGCGCCGGATTTTTAAGCATTATTTAAAAAACGATCAGAAATTAAATTAAAAAAACAAGTTTTTTCAACTGAAAGTAAGAAGCAACATTAGAACTTAAAACGAACAGAAATTATTACGTATATGAGGGGGTTCTCCCCCAATTCAATACTTCGCTCTTTACGCTACAGTTTTTTTTAGTGCTTTCAAAAGAGCTATTTATTCTATTTAAACGGCCTTTGTGATTCAGGGGTTTGTGAATTAAATTTTTTTAACTTTTAACGTAAAAAGCGTGGTATTAACTAAGAGGAGCCCCCCCCTTATATATGCCAATTCAGGGTATGTTTCTACATTAGGGCGGTGGGAGTAAAGTGTAAACTTACCTCCCATTTACATCAGAAACAAAATTTGCCCCCACCCCCTCTAATGTAGAAATATATATCCTGAATTGGCATGTATAGGGGGGAGGGGCTGAAATTCATTTCTGATAGAAATGATTATTATATTCATAATCAGCATAAAAAAAGGCATCAAGTGGTATATTCACTTTATGTTTAAGTCAATAATATGATTTGGTAGATATTTACCATTCTTACTTCATAATATGTGGAATAACATATTTCCTATGCATTTTTCCATTTCTTGGTTAAGTAGTCTAACTCTTTTGTTCAAATACACTTAGTGGTTTTTTTTTAGTGCTTTCAAAAGAGCTATTTATTCTATTTAAACGGCCTTTGTGATTCAGGGGTTTGTGAATTAAATTTTTTTAACTTTTAACGTAAAAAGCGTGGTATTAACTAAGAGGAGCCCCCCCCTTATATATGCCAATTCAGGGTATGTTTCTACATTAGGGCGGTGGGAGTAAAGTGTAAACTTACCTCCCATTTACATCAGAAACAAAATTTGCCCCCACCCCCTCTAATGTAGAAATATATATCCTGAATTGGCATGTATAGGGGGGGGGGGCTGAAATTCATTTCCGATAGAAATGATCATTATATTCATAATCAGCATAAAAAAAGGCATCAAGTGGTATATTCACTTTATGTTTAAGTCAATAATATGATTTGGTAGATATTTACCATTCTTACTTCATAATATGTGGAATAACATATTTCCTATGCATTTTTCCATTTCTTGGTTAAGTAGTCTAACTCTTTTGTTCAAATACACTTAGTGGCAAAGACACAACATATAGGCTACAAAGTCAAATACATAGAAAATATATTGGTTTGGTCTATAGTCTATAGGCTAATTGCACATTTTCTAGAGGACTGGTATCTACTAGAATGCTTGGTAAATTTTTACCAAATCATATTATTGACTTATCCCTAGGCATTGTAATCAGACAAGGTGCCTCCAAGTTTTTATCATTGAGTAACTGCACTGCCTTGTCTATATGAGGCGCCTTCTAAAGTTAGTGCTTCTGACTGTGTTAACCTAGAAGTAAAGGGTAGCTATATACAGCCTGGACTACTGGGGGAAAATCTGGATAAAATGAACCTGGACTCACTAAAATTCTGAGCTTTTTACTTGCCTGTTTTCTTGTACACATATGTTTCACCTTGGCCTCTATTCAAAAACGCATATTCAGCAGGATCTATGTCCATTTTCTTCCCTTCCATCTTATCCTTTCTTTTGTCATCTACAGATAACTTTTTTCTATCTGGACAGGGACCAATCGAACACGCAACACGCAGAAAGAGCAAGTTCCATGTTTGAGGAAACAGACAGTCGAACAGGCAACATGATGTTTCGTGTTTCGCAAAAAAAACGAAGTTTTGTTAAAACATGCTGTTACGTGTTTTGTCGAAAACGCGAAAATGGCAAAACACGATTAAACCACGGAACCAACCACGCAAAAAAAACGCAGCTATAGTGTTGTAGGTTTAGATCCATTAACAGTTTGAAAGCATGTATGAAAAAATCTCTTTTTGAAGATTGGGTCAAAGTTTTTACATTTGTCAGAGGGTTTGAATTCAGTCCTAGTTGAACTTTCAAATTGAGGAGATTCACTTGTTTTCTTTCCAGCATTTTACATTTCAGTAGTATCTGCTCGGGGGTTTCTTCTTTGATCTTACAGTACCTGCAAAATGGGCTACTGGCAACTTCTCCATTTGGCTGCTTAATTTTATATGAGAAAGAATGGTGGTTGAAGTTAGCTGTATTTGTACTCAGGTGATGAAACCAGACTGATTGCATCCTGGTTGGAAAGGGGGATAGATTTGATGGCTTTAATTTGGGTAGTGTTTTCAGTCGCAATCTAGTTATGTCCCTTATAGTTAGAGGTTTCACTGGTTCCATTTAGCTTTTTGCTCCTTGCTTTGCTATATTGTCTGCTTTTTCATTTCCTTCTATACCCAGGTGACTAGGTATATATTGAAATTTAATAACACAGCCTAATCTTCCAAGGCTGCTAAGGTTTTCTTTAGTTTGATATAAGTCTATGTCCAGTGTTTCAAAGCTAGGGTTTGTTAGGATATTGAGAGCAGATTTGGAGTCAGAGAATACTACTATATGTTTATTGCTCTGTTTCAGTTTAATCAGCGTCTCTAAGCCCAAATTGATTGTAGCTACTTCAGCTGTTAGTATGCTGGTCCCTGCCTTATGTTTTTCCATAATGCATAGGCTGTGCTCTCTTAGAAAGCACCCACTTCCACATCCATCTTCACTTAATGATCCGTCAACATATAGTTGGTTATATCCATCATATTCCTTTTTTAGGAGCTGTCCAAAATGTTGGATTGCAGTTTGGGATTCAATTTGTTCCTTTTTTTGGGGGAGGAATTCTAGTTTAACCTCTGGGGTGATTGATATCCATGGTGGATCTTTTGCTATTTTAGTTTTAACATGCTCTAGTTTGATGGGGTATTGTGTCCTGGCAATAATTGCTGACATCAGTGGGTGATTTTTTGGCTCTAGTCGGCTAGCTCTGGCTTCTGGAAATAAGAAATGGTGAGGGGTTGTTTCCAATTTTGTCAGGTATCTTATGGTTAAAAGTTTGTATCTATTTTCAATAGGTGGAAGCCCTCCTTCTTGTGGAAGGTTTTGAATCTTTGTTGTTTTCCTACATCCTGTGGCAAGGCGGATTGCTGTATTTTGCACACATTCTAATTTGTTGAAGACCTGTTTTGAGCAAGTTCCATAGATAATCAGGCCATACTCAATTACTGGTCTGATGTACTGTGTGTAGAGTTTGAGGAGGGATCTATCCATACTACCCCAGGTTGTACCACATAGTCTTTGAATAATTCTTATCTTTTTCATGCATGATTGTATGATATGGTCAATGTGAGGTTTGAAGGTAAGCCTGTTGTCCAGAATTATTCCAAGGTATTTAGTTGCACTGGTAGTTGGGATTGTAGAATTTCCTAGGGTAACTGGTTGTAATTCTACTTTTCGTCTATTATGGAAATATATGATCACTGATTTGGGGACTGATATGGGTAGTTTCATGCTGGTAGAAAAGTCCTGGAGGTTATTAGAAATAATTTGGAGTTTATTTGCAACTTCAGCAAATGTTTTCCCTTTTGCCCATGCTCCAATGTCATCTGCAAAAATTCCATGTGGTGAGTCAATTTTTAATGCTGTCATATACAATATGAATAATAAGCAGCTGAGTACAGCTCCCTGTGGGAGTCCCTTTTCAATAGGTCTTGAGGATGATAGTTTCCCATTTACTTTAACTTTAAAAGTTTTATTATCTAGAAAGCTATCAATCAGTTTTCTGATTGGTTGGGGGAAGCCTAATGCATGGAGTCTTTCCCCTAGTATGTCTTTTTGTGCGTTATCATGTGCTCCTTCTAAATCAATCAGTACAGCACCCAGTATTAATCCCTCATTCATAGTTTTCTGTGCATCTGTCACAAGTTTCAAAATGATGTCTTTAGTTGAATGGTAAGCTCTGAATCCAGCTTGATATTTTGGGAGGATGTTATTTGTCTCTGTATACCACTGGACACAGTTGTACAGCATTCTCTCAAACATCTTACCAAGGGTTGGTAAACATACAATTGGTCTGTATGAATTTGGGTCATCTTTGGGTTTCCCTTGTTTGGCCACTGGTGTTATAATTGCTTGTTTCCATTGCTGGGGGAATACTCCTTGTGTGTAGCAGAGGTTAAACGTATGTATAAGAGCTTCTTGGAAATTTCTTGGGGCATTTGATATCCAAGAGATATGGATTTCATCTTCACCTGGGCTTGCTTTTTGATTCATTTTATTAACTGCTTGCAGGAATTCATTTGTTTTAAAGGGCTGTGTTAGCTCATAAACTGTATTTAATCTTTCATTGTGCCTTTGCTTATTTAGCTCTTCTTTGTGGGCATTCTTCTGTTGGTAGATGTCAGCAAGTGCTTCAGCTTTTTGGCTATCATCTTCAAGTTGGATACCAGATACAAGTAGGGGATGCTTAATGTTATTCTTCTTTTTTTTCCTGCTCCCATGATTCTGTCTAAAAATTGGTGTATTTTTGATTCAGGTGTGTATCTGTTAATCTTTTCCAAGTAGGAAGCCCATGTCAGGGCTTTGGCCTTTCTTGTGTCTCTTCTGAGTCCTGCGCAGGCTTGTTTAAATTGGATGTATGTTTTGGGGTTTGGGTTTTTTCTAAAATTCTTTTCTGCATCTCTTTTTACAGTAAATGAGGCTTGACATTGGTCATTCCACCATGGTTTTGATGTCTTCCTTGATGATTTGTTTATGTATTGTTTGTTGGGAGTTCTAGGTATTGATGATATTGCAGCTTCTTTAAGAGGAGTAATTAGTCTTTTGGTACAGAATTCTGTGTCTTGGCTTTCTTGAATTGGCATGTAATCAATATTTTTGAGAATTTCTTTAAATTTAGTCCAGTTTGCCCTGTTATTGTTAAATTTTGGTGTGTGCTCTTCTTCTTCATAAACAGTTCTACCAATTTCTACCAGTATGGCATAGTGGTCTGTTAGTAGGTGAGGGACTGTACTTATTTTTGAGTATTTAGATAGTTTATTTGGCATTAGTTGTAGGTCAATGGTGGAGAAAAGGTTAGTTTTGCAGTCGTAATAGATATTCATACCATGTGGTGTAGCTATTGACATTTCTTGGAATTCATTTAGTAGGTTTTCTAAAAATTGGCCTGCCTTGTTGGTTTTCTTTCCTCCCCGAGTAGGGCTATGAGCATTGAAGTCTCCTGCTATTATTATTTTCTGATGAATCATCTTAGGTGCAATTTCTGTAAGGAATTCCTTAGCTTCTTGGTTACCATTGGGATTGTAAAAGGAGTATATTGTTAGTGTTTCTCTATCTTTAAGACTTATTTTTACTCCAACTACATCAGCCTCATTAGGGTATTCCTTTGGTATTATGAAGTTGTGCTTAACATCTTTCCTTACAAGGATAGCCACACCCCCTCCTTTCCTGCCCGATGATCTTTCTTTCCTGTAGAGCTCATATCCTTCTACCCATAGTGTACTTTCTTGGTCAAGGTGGGTTTCCTGGAGACATATAACATGTGTATCTTTTACTTTAATATACATGAGCAGCTGGTCTAGCTTTTCTTTTGATAGTGAGCGTGTGTTCCATTGGAGGATCTTTAGTGTTCTTTTGCTCTGGTTTTGTAATGGATGGTTGTGGATTTGGTCTTTATGCATTGGCCGTATAGTGGTAAGCTTGATGGTTATTTAGGATGGTGATTAGATCTAGCTCTGCAGTCTCTACTAAGCTTTTAGAGATGTATTTTGTGGCTAGTTCTCTCATGATGACTGCGTTAAGTCCTTGGGGCATTTTAGCTTGGGAAAGGAAAGTACTTGCCATGGTGTAGGCTATGAGGTTGGTGATTGCCTTGGCTGTGTTGATGGGCATTGATTCTGTGGCCTGGTTTGTGGCTGATGCTACTGGAGCTAATGGCTTGCGGTTTTGCTCGATACCTGGTAGGCTTGTGGGTCTTACTTGCCTATTGCTGTTGCTGGAGCTGGTGCTTGCTGGGGCAGGGAACAGGGAAGAGAATCTGGCAGGTATTGGAGATTTTTGTGGTGTGCTAGATGTTCTTGGTGTCCATGGGGTCTCATGCTGTATTTTGGGGAGAGGGGTGTGCTGGGAACTGTTTCTGAGGGGATAGCTGGCTTGTTGTATTTACTTACTTGTTGGGTAGCAAATGGGATTGGTATATTTTTATTTCTGCCATTCTAATTATGTTAAGACGCTCTCTGTACTTAGGACATAGTCTTCTATTATCAGAATGATGGGAGCCATTGCAATTTATGGATTTAGGTTGGGCTTTACAGTCATTGCTTTCATGTTCTTCTTGGCACACTATGCATTTGTTTATTGTGGTTTTGCAATGCTTGTAGGTATGGCCTAGTCTATGGCACTTTTTACACTGGATTGGTTTATCCTTGTATGCTTTATGTGCCTTTGGCTGCCCAAATAGAAATATTTGTTGGGTGATCCGGGGGTGTCCATCCAATATGAGAAGTACTTGTTTACAGTCCAACTTGTTTGTGGAGTGTTTATTCCTGGTTTACCTAGGCGGTGGATAGCCTTAACTGTGTAGCGATAAACTTTTATGGCTGTCCCTAATTGTGGTCATAAGGATTGACCGCGTCAAATGTAATTTTATGCTTTAAAGCTGTGAACTTACACCCTATATGTTCTCCGATAGCGCCACTTCTAGCGCTAAAGACAGCGCCATATTTAATATTATGATTAAAAGCGGTGTACCGATCGCGCCACTCGCAGAAAGCGAGGAAATAAAATATGTAATTATATAAATGTAACCTCCTTTCCTTGGGTTATATCGAAATCAATTACCTGTTATAGTATGTAGAAATCAGATCCCTGGGAGCGCTACCTTGGAAGTATGCAAACTAATTATCTGTCGTGCGACTAGATACAGACATATAAAATAAAATAAACACAAATAGAAAGGCAATAGATTTATTGTGACTTACATTTTAGGTGTACAATAATGCTCACTTCAATTGACGACAAATAGGAGCAGAGATAATAATAATGACTGAATTGCAATGCTTGAACGCCGAAATAATTCTGCACTTAATAATCTTCCAAAAAGCACTTTTACCACACTATCAAACATAGTTTTTTGTCCTGCGCTCCAAGAGCTGACTCACAATTGGCCCAAGTCCTGAGGCGGGCCAAACTCCTCGTCCAATAATTTCTTTTAAATATTTCTGATGATTCAAACGTTCACACCGCTCTTATAATTTAGACTTCCTGAGAAACATTGTATCTATCATTTTTTTTATTAGCAAAGATCTTCTAGCGTCATTTTGACTGAAGCTAAAATGCAATTTCTCTTTTTTGCTGATTAAGAATTTAGACTCTTGGGATAGGAGACGTTTAATTTCTGTCGGAATTATCTTTAGAAAAAGGAATTTTATTTTTTGTATTTTAAATATATCACATTTTACTCACGGTACATATTAACCTTCCCATTAATTAATGACGTCCCGTCATTAGGACTTGCTTGCCTTTGGGCTTTTGAAATGTTCGCAATTTATTAACTATTTATTCTACATAATTTTGATTGACATTGTATTATTTCATATTTATATTTTCGCTTAATCAGGAGTGCTAAAAATTTTCTCTATTACTTTTCTTATTTTATTCTACATCCCTATCTAAAATTCATCCACCGGACTAAGATTATTCATGGTTCTAGCCTAGCTACTATACTAAAGGTTTTTTTTCTACATCTAACACTGATTACTTTTACATTTCCAACAAGGTTGGGGCTATTCTACCTTTACATAAGATTTTTTTAGAATTCACCTTTTACAAGTTTTTTTTTTTTATTTTGCTGTCTATAGGGCACACTGCTTTCTATCTACGCTACATTAAATGAATAGCTCGACAATGCTACACATAAATCTATCTGAACATCTAACACTATATACAAGAACGATTTAAAACACACAATATTATGTTTACCACGTTCACTGGTAAGCATTAGGACACTTTCACTGGGGATGTTTGCTATGTAATATTAATGATAGAATATTGGAATTTTTTGAGTTATCAAAGTTATTAAGAAGCAACATGTGTAAATTCACACCTATTTCATCACCTTCGAGTCTGTTTAGCGTACTGAATCCTTCTGTTGTAAATTATTGTCCTTCACTCTTTTCGTCTTGGCAAAATTTTTAAAGCACTTACGATATAGTTTCTTCATGGAACAGTTCGAGCATGATTGTGTTCACACGACAAGCTTTCTCTAATTATCAACTGGGAAATGATGCTTCCAACTACAAGTGTGGGAATATGCTATCAGAGTTCATTCTCACCTGCTTTTTGACAGTTCATAGGGTGCCTTATCATTAAGAGGTCGAACACTGGGAGTGCGTATATTTTCTTGTCAGCATATCATTTTTGGGATATTTTGAGGCACATAGAGAATCTATTCTCGTATAAAATTGTTCATTCGTGCACTTAGGGATCACAGTTCTCTTATAAAATTGTTAGTTCATGGCTTGCGTCTATTAACCTTTGCGGTGATTCCTAGGTTAATCACGGGGGAATTGAAGTTAGGATTTGGAACAGGTCGACATCAAACTATAGTGACTCCTTCAACATATTGTCTTTAACTTGTGGGAGGGTTATATTGTCACTGAGGGGTTAGTCACTGGGGTTAATTTTGGTTTCTGTAATTCAATGGTTGGTTTCCAGGTCCATTTTTCAGAAATTATCTCGTAACATTTATGGGATAACAGAGATATGAGCTTTCCACACAGAGGGGATAGGATGGATTCCGAGAGATGGTCGAAAGGGATTCGACGCGTGAATCTGCTTCATATAAATAATTTTTGGGATCATCAAATATCATAACTATACAGTCAAATGGTTCATGTGTCCATAAGGATTATCATGGGTGATATTTAGGTACTTATATCTTGTACTGGTCGATGGGGTTCTCAGAATGTATGTGATTATATAGTTCGATAATGCACTGGATACTGAGATTCAAATATAATGTTACCTGATACGTAATATGGTTCGTGGTCGAGGAAACAACGATCAAAGGTAACTATTATTTTCGTAGACGAAGCTGGGATGAAAATTGCCTGGAGTGTATGGTGATTACTCTTCGTTGGTTGAGGTATGATGAAAATAGATGCTACTAGGTTGTATCTGCACTGGACTACGCATTGTAATAATCGATTTCCAATATGTCGATCCACTTCCTGTAATAAAAACAACGAGGCAGAATCACACGTTCTTTAAAACAAATAGTCATAATATATAATAAACAATACAATTAGGTGCATTTTAGGGTGAAAATTACCCTACAAGACAATATAAAAAGATACACTGATATTACTACATAACATTGGTTTTACTAAAACGACATTATTATCATGTTGGTTTCATATACATACAATTCCCATTGGGAAATCTAAAGCAGAGATGTCTTCAAATTTGTTTTGAGAAAGGAAACAACCATAAGAGGCTTATTTATTTATTCAATACATATTTAATTCCCCCTTAGATTTAAAACAATCCTTTAAACATAAGTTACTCTACATTATTAAGTTTGAGGTCTAATTTTACAACATATTTTCATGCCTTCATTGTTCACGCACGTCCGTGCTGTTTAAAAAACGCATGTTGGAGCGTCGTAACCGCACTGTTTTACGTAAACGACACTACAATGAGGGAACAAGACATAGCAAGGACGAGTGGAGACCTCTATACCCACTCGTTTTCTAATGTCTTCCCTTTTTCTTGGCTTGGGTGTTCTCATGGGGTTCCGGGTTTAACCTCTGCATTTCAGCTGTTTCCCCGTGTTCTTCTCTTGGTTTTCGCCTTCTTAGTCTCAGGATTTTTCCATAATTAAAAGTCAATAGGGTTCTCATGGCCAGGGAAATCGCGAATACGAAACATACGGTCAATAGTATGTTCCACCAAAAATTGGTTGAGAATAATCCGTATCTATCATCCACATACGTTAATCTCTGGTCTTCATTCGTAAATAGGGGGATCTGGGAGTCTAACGCTTCTCTTATTTTTGTAAGTTTTAGTGTCCCTTTATTCTTTTCTATTTTGGACCATATCGAGGTTTTCATTTCCTCGTTTTCTGTATTGGGAATAGTGTACGACAGGTTAATTGCCTTGAAATTGATTATTTTGGGACTTATTATCTTTGTGCTCGTGGTAATTAACGGCGTTCGAACAGTTGACTCTTTAGTTACAAGTCGACATCCTTGTTTTATGGTTATCGTACCCACATCTTGTAACAGTAATTATGTTTTGTAACTTGGGTCTATTCTTTCTGTATTATTGTAACAAGACAAAGTTCCAACAGTTTCTCTTGGAACAGAAAATAACCAAAGATCATTTCTAAGGCGTATGAATATTTCTCGCTTAGTACTTCCTATCACGGCTTCTTTCAGTTGGACTGGATACATCGTACTGGAATGGTACGGCTAGACTTTTTATATTAAAGAAAATTATTCGATTTGATTATATGCAATGTTACTTTTTAATTAGAATTTGTTTTCGGGAATTGATATATGTTGAACAGACGGTATCATACGGTTTTGATTCATGCGAAGCCATGATATATGTTGAACAAAATTTTTCTATAGTGTTTTTATAATTGTATGATTTTTACTTGTGAGCTAAAATTTTTTTTTAAATTATTATTCCTTTATGACGCCTATCCATTAAAGTCTTTTTTTTTGTATTTTTATGGGTATTTTAATCTGTCCGGTTTCTTAACCGTTCTACCTGACTGTGTCGTTACTTTTTCTTCTGTTTCTTGCGGTTTTTTCTTTTTAGGTTTTGCTAGCGAAATGAGATCAAATTTTTTGTATAGTTTTTTTCAAAAATTCTTGCCCTTTTAATACTGTTTCTTTTGCGTGCGCAGCTGCTGAAGTCGGTTTTGATTTCCCTATTTCTTTGACTACTATATGGTCTGATTCGCCGTCAGACTCTTCGGAACTGGTTTCCGACGAATCCACATTAGAACTTTTAGAGGTGGTACTTTTTGAGGTATCACCTGCCCTTCCTTCGTAAATTTCTACTCCTCTGGAAGTAGAAGGTTTATTCTCTAAGTCTTCGCTTTGAGTTTTCAACTCGGGAGATTTGAAGGATTCTTGAGAGCTTTGAGAGGAATTCAAAGTTTTTGCGGGGTTCCTCCACTGTTTAAATGCCATGTCTTCAGGGGGATGGGGCATTCTTTGCACTAGTGTTTCCCTCCATGAAGTCCACTGTTTAGGCTTGACCTTGGACACAGTTATATCATGATATTGTCCTTGCTGGTCATCCTTGGGAGTTTTAATCTTGGGCAATGTACTTTGACTCGTTTTTATTGGGTAATTTATTAAATCCATAGCTTCTCGCAGATTTGTTTTAGTTGAATCTTTGGGAGTTTTCTTTACAGTAATACCCGGAGTTTCTACAGCTCTGTTCAATTCTTCCTGTAATGACAGGGGCCTTTCTATTGGTGTTGCAGGGGAAACCATATCGTCTGGAAATCTTTTTGGGGGACAAGGGGTCGAAATTCTATCGGGGAAAAATTGGGTTTTGGGCGATATAGTATAATCTAATTCTCCCGCGCTCTCTGATGATGAACTTTTTGAATCTTTTGGCGTTTTTACTCTCTCTGGTAGTAGAGATTTTCCTTTAGGAATAACTAAATTTTTCATAGCTAAAAATTCTTTGAAGTTTTCCTCATCGCTCTCATCCTCGAAATAGTCTTGCTTGAAATTAAAGGGTTTTAGCTCTGCCAATCTTGATTTAGGGGGCTCATTTTCTGCATCTGACGAATCAGTAGAGGAGGGACGTGATGCCCATCTCTCTGGAAATTTGGCTCTTATTATTCGGCTAACATGCACCTTGTAAGTTCTTCCACTATCGGGGTTCTCCATTTTAAAAGTATAATCGTTATCTTACTTTTTGACTATTCTGTACGGTCCAGAATATTTGTTGGAATTTTTTTTTGCCTTCCGTTTTTGGCTCGTTCTTTGGGTAGACGCAGTCTCCTATTTTGAAATCTATACTCCCCTTGACTTTGGGTTGGTTTCTTAGCTCTTGGTTTATTTTACATTTTTCCAGTTCTTGCCTAACTATTTTATAAGTTTTCCTCATCCTATTTATGAATTCTTGTTTGTAATCCTCCGAGTTATTATAATACTGCCGAGATTCAATAATCTCATCATACGGGATTCTAAAATCACGACCAAAAAGTAAATAAAATGGATTGTCTTTAGTTGTTTCTGAATAAGCAGTATTGATTACGTTAGTTAAATAAGGTAGGAATTGATCCCAATCGTTCTTGTTGTCTTTTGTATAAATGCTTAATACATTCGAAAATATTTTATGCCTATTTTCTATTTTACCATTAGCTTGTGGGTGATATGGGGATGTCACCATTTTCTCTATGTTAAGAAAACTCATTAAGTCTTTTGTTACTTTTGAAACAAAATTGCTTCCGTTGTCGCTTAAAACCTTATTTGGAATGCCAAATTTTAAAAATAATTTCGCTAATGCCTTATTTGTGGCGTAAGCGCCTTGATTTTTTAATGCTTTTGCAAAAGTAAATCCGGAAAAGTGATCTATAACTGAAAGAATACAAGTATGGCCTCTGTTGGAAACAGGTAGTCCTCCACTGGTTCCATATAAATCAAATGAGACAATATCGAAGGGGAATCTCGCTACCGGGACTCTTCCCATTGAAGGGTTAGGGTAAGCTTGGTTTTTTTTTCTTAAGTTACACGCTTCGCATGTACTTACAAATTCTTTAAGTTTTGTTATTCCCGACGGCACGTAAAAATATTGTTTTAATTTATGGAAAGTTTTCGTTACTCCTAAGTGTCCACCTATATCTGAATGAAAATATTCAAATGCAGGTGTTATTAAGTTTTGGGGTAATACAGGTATTATTGATGTTTGGTTTCTATTTGCCTCAGCGGTCACGATTCTACATAGTATTTCTTCATCAAGATCATAGTAAAAATTATCTATCTCTTTTCTAAGAGTTTTGAATTTGTCTGGTAACGCATCATCATTCACAAAATAATTAATAAGCGCTGAACACATTTCGTCCTTTTTTGTTTTCTTTTTATATTTTCTAAAGACAGGGTACAATAGTTAACCTTATTTTCTTTTACTGTGTCTTTGACTTTATTTTTCTTTCATTTATGTTTACTCTTAGCATTGATAGTGTTAACTTCATTTTCCTCAATTTCCGACGGTATATTTTCTGGGTATCTACTCAAAAAGTCACAAGCTGCGTTTTGTTTACCTTTTAAATGTTCACATTCGTAATCTAGGTCTTGGATTTTCATAATCCATCTAGCTAGAATTCCCGTGGGGTTTTTAAATGTACGCAGGTACTGCAAGCTTTTATGGTCTGATCGTAGTATAAATTTTCTACCAATTAAATAGTGTCTAAATTTGTCCAAGTGGTGGATTATAGATAATAGTTCTATATTTTTGGCGGAATAACTACTTTCGCCTTTTGATAAGGTTCTACTCGAATAGCATATAACCTTTTCTATTTTTTTTTTGATTAGAAGGTCCTTGTAAAGGATCAGGGTTTCCTATGGGAATTATTTGCGAAAGAATAGCCCCAATGCCTTAAATATATCATTAAATATAGGTAACTTGTTATTACTATTACTACAGGATGGTACTACTATTGTTTTGGACCTATTAAATATTCTGGGCGCCCTCTGGGTCCAACTTATATTTCTGAGGGGCCTGAAACGTTTCCCTGAGGATCTATTTCATGCGTCGGTGCCTGCAATAGATATTCGGATATGTTCGTGGAATCTCTAGCTGTGGCAGCGCCGGCTGCTGGCGCTGACTGCCAGTGCCGTCGGCTTGAAAAGTTTTCATTTCCCGTCGGCCAATTAACTATTTGCCGTCGGCTTGAAAAATTTGTATTTCCCGTCGGCAAATATTCGGGATTTCTATATACCATTCTCGCATTATATTGGCTTTGGCGAGTATTTGGGTTTTCAAATCGGTAATTAACTTGTCTATTGGGGGAGGATTGTACAAATTTGGTTGGTACGCGTTGTAAGGTACTGATTGCCGCAATCTTCCCTGGCTATAGCCTAGTGCACTACTGGCGCTAAAATTTGTTCTTCCAAACAAATGGTTGCCATTTTTTTGCGTACTACTGACAGCAATTCTTGGTGTGCAATTGGGGGCATAACGGCACTCCCTCGCGATGTGCCCAGGTTGATTACAAATATAGCATCTTATTATTGTAGGGTTATTTTCATAACTAAATTGTTTGACAGGCTGAAAACGTACTGTTTTCTGCCTAGCGGGTTCTTGCGTTTTATTTCTTTGTGGCACTGGGGAGTTATCCCTTGAAAAGAAATTGAGAGACGCCTGATCGCCTTTGAAGGTCATGCTTGCGTTTGATTCGCCTAGGCTATTTATTTTTACTTTACTGTGATTTGCGACCATCGTATTAACTTCGATCAATCGATCTACCTCCTGAACTGCAAGATCCAACGTCTGAATATTTTTGGATATTACCATTCAATATAGTTTTGGGGGTAGCCCTTGCAAAAAGGTATTTAGTATGACTTTTTCATACAGTTGTCCTGAACCTCTTCCGTATTTTGCCTCTACTGAAATGCGTATATTATCAAGATATTCTCTTATACTTTGTGAATGGTCAAAGCACACCATTCCGTGTTTTAATTTATTTATGGAACTGGTTTCGATAAATCTATCTTTAAATGCCGTTAACAATTTGTCCACCGTATTTATTGGCAAGCTGGCGTCGTCACATATATTATGTTCAATCTGCTTTAGAAAGGTTAAGGCCTGGCCTTTTAATCGTAATAGAAGCATGTCGACTAACGTTTCTAGCTCTGTTTTTGTTAATTCTACAAACTGGGCCAATTGGATATTAAATTCGTCGACATCTGATTGTCCATTGTACTGCGGGATAGACTTTGCTATTTCTATATTTTTCGCGACCAACTTTTGCGCCATTAATAAATCGCTTAGTTCTTCTGAATTTTTTTTTTTGCGTTTGAATTAACTCAAAATAAATTTATTATTTCACTTAACCTATTTTGGGGGAGGCTATTATCTCCTATGAGATATTCTAAAGGGTTTTCCTGTAATAGCTTAGCGGTTATAGGCCTAATCACTTTTCTTATATGTCTGTATCTTCCCAATGATTAAATTTAAATTACAAGGTTTATAGCCTAACTAGTTCGCAAGTTTTCCTCCAATTTCCGACCGTGCCATTTGTAGCGATAAACTTTTATGGCGGCTGTGTTAATTGTGGTAATAATTGTGATCATAAAGATTGACCGCGTCAAATGTAATTTTATGCTTTAAAGCTGTGAACTTACACCCTATATGTTCTCCGATAGCGCCACTTCTAGCGCTAATGACAGCGCCATATGTAATATTATGATTAACAGCGGTGTACCGATCGTGCCACTCGCAGAAAGCGGGGAAATAAAATATGTAATTATATAAATGTAACCTCCTTTCCTTGGGTTATCTCGAAATCAGTTACTTGTTATAGTATGTAGAAATCAGATCCCTGGGAGAGCTACCTTGGAAGTATGCGAACTAATTATCTGTCGTGCGACTAGATACAGACATATAAAATAAAATAAACACAAATAGAAAGGCAATAGATTTATTGTGACTTACATTTTAGGTGTACAACAATGCTCACTTCAATTGACGACAAATAGGAGCAGAGATAATAATAATGACTGAATTGCAATGCTTGAACGCCGAAATAATTCTGCACTTAATAATCTTCCAAAAAGCACTTTTACCACACTATCAAACATAGTTTTTTGTCCTGCGCTCTAAGAGCTGACTCACAATTGGCCCAAGTCCTGAGGCGGGCCAAACTCCTCGTCCAACAATTTGTTTTAGATATTTCTGATGATTCAAACGTTCACACCGCTCTTATAATTTAGACTTCCTGAGAAACATTGTATCTATCATTTTTTTTATTTGCAAAGATCTTAGCGAAATTCAAGACCGTCTAGCGTCATTTTGACTGAAGCTAAAATGCAATTTCTCTTTTTTGCTGGTTAAGAATTTAGACTCTTGGGAACGGTATTTGAACTCAATTAGGAGACGTTTAATTTCTGTCGGAATTATCTTTAGAAAAAGGAATTTTATTTTTTGTATTTTAAATATATCACATTTTACTCACGGTACAACTGGAATGTCTTCCCCATTGGCAGTCATTAAACCCTCTTTTAGTTCAGCTTCAGGGATTTCAGGTGGTATGTTGTATGCTACAATTTTTTCTTCTTTTTGTTGAGGTTTCCACTTTTCAGTTGTCACCTGGATGCTTACAACAGTTGTTAGCTGCAGAGCTGTGTTGGCATGGTTAGCTTCTGGTAACAGGATTTCTAATGAGCCATCTCTAGCTATGTTGATGCTGAAATTGCATCTTAGGGCCTTGAAGAGCGTTAATCTTATCTGCTGTATGTTCTTAGGTAAGAATAGTGTCTGCTGATATTTTGGAATCAGCCTTATAACTATTCCATCTTGGATGTATTTCTCTGTAGTTTGTTGGGTTGGGCTATGTTTGGTAATGGCCTCTATGGTTTGTAGCCTGTAGAGGACTATTAGATGGCTTCTTCCTTTTTGATTTTCTCTGTACAGTGATGAACTCAGTTTCTACTGTGCTGGTTTCTGGTCTTTCCTGAGCTGTGATCATGGTGTTGTTTTGGCTATCATCAGATGTTTCAGTTTCAATTTCCAATGCAGGATTGGGGACTTGATTTGGGGAGAGTATTGCATCTCCCCAAGACTGGCCCCATTCCAAGTGGGGGCCAGGTGGACCTGGTTTTGACATTCAGTCAAGAAAAATGGCAAAAATATTGATAACAGGTAAATCAATACAATAAATAGATCAGCTAAGTTACTTGACCAAAAAAAGGATAATAATTGTAATCCTCCTCAAAATGGTAATAAAAAGGATAATTTTTGTATTATTTATTTTCTAGCCGTTTCTATACTCCTATATTCCTTCTTCTTCTTCTTCTTCTAATTCACAGCAGGCGGGCTATTCAGTTTGTACTATTTAGCCCTTTTCTTTTTGCTTCACTCTGTGGGCTACAGAGCTACTGGCTTGGTCGTCTCTTATTTATTAGATATTCTCAGATATCTTTCAGTAGATCTTTTGACCCAAGGAGTTCAAATATAAGATGATAGATATCGATTTCTGTGCTCTGTGTGCAGGTATAGTTGGCTAGGCTCTTGGCTGATAGTGAGATTTTGTGGTGTTTGAAGCATTTTAACAGTTTACAAAGCAAGGTATGTTGTGCAGACGTCAGCATATTACATTCAAATAGGCAATGGTCAATTGTTTCATTATTCATATTACAATGCCTGCAAAGAGGGGACAGGGGAATTGAACCACTTGAATTAAAAAAAACTTATATGAGAATGCAAGGAAATTTAGTCCATTTGTTCCAGAACGAATTCTATGATAAATTTTAGAAAGACACTTATTGGGAAAGGGGGAAAGGATAGGATTAATCTTATTAAAATTAATATCTGATAGCCTCCATCGGTAAATATCTCTAATTGGGATTGGTCTCCCACTTGGCTGGTCAATATTTATAGCATTGTTTGCTATTTCATCAACCTGATGATTACCACTTATGCCAGAGTGGCTAGGAATATACTGAAAATAAGTTTTTATGCCACTTGAAGCAAGATTATCTATAATACTGAGACAATGATAAGTGTCAATGTCCAACTTATATTGAGGAGCTGAGGCCAGCAACTCAAGGCTTGATAGAGAGTCAAGCCTATTGGCTCTCATAGGCTTTGCAATCAAAAGTTATTTGAATTTGCAATCAAAGGTTGGTTTTCCTTAAGGTGTTCTAATGCCATGATTATGGCATTTAACTCAGCAGACATTATAGATAAATTATTATATAATCTCTCGCCCATTGCAATTTTCAGGTGAGGAAGGAAAACACCACTTGCAACCTTCTCATTCATTTTTGACCCATCAACAAATATTTGGAAGTGATTTTTATTGGTAATTGTATTAAGTTCTGCAATTTTTTTCTGGACAAAAGCAATGGGGGTTAAATCTTTATTCCACTTTGAGAAGTCATTATTTATTATGGGACTTGGAGGGGACCATGGGGGGGATCGGGGGAAAGTGGGTGCAATAGACTTTGCTGGTATGGGGAACTTCTTCTGAATATTGGCATACTCATCTGCAATTCCTCTATACATGGCTGGATTTCTTAACTGATTATGTAGTGTGTGTGAGCTATTTGATTCAATTTTTGTAAGATGTTTTGTCAAGAGAAAGCTACGTCTCTCCCTTATTGTTGTTAATCCACTCTCCATAAGCAGAAACTTGGTGCTTGTGGGTTTCCTAAGACCAAATATGAGACGTATTATATCATTTTGTGTTGTTTCAATTTTTTGGCATCTGGGTCTTTGCACATGCACCATAGACGATGAGCCCATAGTCAATATGGGGTCTTATATGTGATTTATAAAACTGGAGTAAGGTTTTCTCCTTACAGCCCCAGGGTGTGGAAAGAAGTCTTTTTAGTATATTTGTTTTTCTATAGCATTTTTTTTATTGTGTTTGAAATGTGGAGGTGGAAATTAAGTTTTTGGTCAAGCATGAGACCTAGGTAATTAATATGATTATCTTCTGGAATAGTTGTTTCATTTAGAGTTAGTTTTGCATTAACATGGTTTCGCTTCCGGTGAAATTGGATTATTTTTGACTTGGTGGGTGCAATGGGTAAATCTGAATGTTGAGAGAATTTTTCAAACTGGAAGAGTGACTTTTGCAGATTTGACTGTGCTATCTGAAAGGTGTTGCGAGATGACCATAGCACCAGATCATCAGCATTTTGTAGATTTGTGTGGGGTAGGTTCATGTCCCAGAGATATAGGGCAAATAGGAGGCAACTGAGGACTGCTCCCTGAGGTAGGCCTTTGGTTATTGTCTTTTGGGATGAAGAGGCTGAACCAACACAAACGATGAAACTTCGCACTTCTATGAAGGATTTAATAAAAGATACTAGCTTAGGGGGTAGTCCAAGGTTTGCAAGTTTGTTTAAAAGGATTTGATGGTTCACATTGTCATATGCCCCTTCAAAATCTAGGAAAGCTGCAACTAGGGCATTATTTTTTGAGAAAGATTCATTTATTGCATTTGTTAGCAAAATGAAAGCATCTGTTGAGGAGTGGTGTTTCCTGAATCCAGTTTGAGTGTGAGGGATCATAATTATTTTTTTCAACAAACCATAGGAGTCTGTGATAGATCATTTTCTCCATTATTTTCCCCATCACAGGAGTAATCATTATGGGCCTATAAGACTCAGGGTTATCTTTGGGTTTATTTTTCTTTAGGATTGGTAGGAGGGACGAACATTTCCATATATTGGGGAACATAGAAGATGCCCAAGCGTGATTATAACAATTTAGCAGTTCTTGTTTGTATGAAGGTGTGAGATTCTTTATCCATGTAGGGTGTATATTGTCATAGCTGCCGCTAGTTTTGGTCCTAATATGATGTGTTGCATTATTCAATTCCTGGATTGAAAATGGATCAGTTATGTACTCGGATCCTGGGCGTGGTTGGTAACTTGGGTTCATAGGCATTGGGGACAGTTTGCTTTGATTATTTGATGTTAGCTTATTAACAAAAAGAGTTGCAAATAGGTTAGATTTTTCATTATCATTGTCATAATGGGTATTATTATGTATAAGCTCATACAGGTTAGGTTAGGTTAGGTTAGTTTTGTCATTTAGAGTTAGTTTTGCATTAACATGGTTTCGCTTCCGGTGAAATTGGATTATTTTTGACTTGGTGGGTGCAATGGGTAAATCTGAATGTTGAGAGAATTTTTCAAACTGGAAGAGTGACTTTTGCAGATTTGACTGTGCTATCTGAAAGGTGTTGCGAGATGACCATAGCACCAGATCATCAGCATTTTGTAGATTTGTGTGGGGTAGGTTCATGTCCCAGAGATATAGGGCAAATAGGAGGCAACTGAGGACTGCTCCCTGAGGTAGGCCTTTGGTTATTGTCTTTTGGGATGAAGAGGCTGAACCAACACAAACGATGAAACTTCGCACTTCTATGAAGGATTTAATAAAAGATACTAGCTTAGGGGGTAGTCCAAGGTTTGCAAGTTTGTTTAAAAGGATTTGATGGTTCACATTGTCATATGCCCCTTCAAAATCTAGGAAAGCTGCAACTAGGGCATTATTTTTTGAGAAAGATTCATTTATTGCATTTGTTAGCAAAATGAAAGCATCTGTTGAGGAGTGGTGTTTCCTGAATCCAGTTTGAGTGTGAGGGATCATAATTATTTTTTTCAACAAACCATAGGAGTCTGTGATAGATCATTTTCTCCATTATTTTCCCCATCACAGGAGTAATCATTATGGGCCTATAAGACTCAGGGTTATCTTTGGGTTTATTTTTCTTTAGGATTGGTAGGAGGGACGAACATTTCCATATATTGGGGAACATAGAAGATGCCCAAGCGTGATTATAACAATTTAGCAGTTCTTGTTTGTATGAAGGTGTGAGATTCTTTATCCATGTAGGGTGTATATTGTCATAGCTGCCGCTAGTTTTGGTCCTAATATGATGTATTGCATTATTCAATTCCTGGATTGAAAATGGATCAGTTATGTACTCGGATCCTGGGCGTGGTTGGTAACTTGGGTTCATAGGAATTGGGGACAGTTTGCTTTGATTATTTGATGTTAGCTTATTAACAAAAAGAGTTGCAAATAGGTTAGATTTTTCATTATCATTGTCATAATGGGTATTATTATGTATAAGCTCATACAGGAGTGGGTTGGGGGAAGTCTTTTTCCCACAGATGTGGCTTATGACTTTATGTATAATTGGCTCATGTGTTTCTCTGGAGAGATTATTTGCAAAATTATTCCAGTATTTATATTTAGCATCTATTATAGTCCTTTTTAGGTTAGACTCTGCTTGTAATTTTTTTAAATATGTAGTAGGTGATGGTTTTTTTTATGAATTCTGTCCTAGCTGCCTTTTTTATTCTCCATTTATTTAGGCACTCATTTGTCCACCATGCTTTAGGAATTTGTTTAGGGAATGTTTTCTTAGGTGTTGTCCTGGGGATAGCATGATTAGCTGTATTTATTAGTAAAGATGTCAAGGCTTCAGCATGTGTGTCAACTGTTGTGTTAGAAATGCATGAAATTTGGGTGAAAGTTGTAATTTCATCATTTAGCTTATTTTGGAACATAGACCAATTTGCTTTAGTGTTGATATATTTGGAGGTATGAGATAAAGTTTCAGCAGGTTCATTTAGGGAGCAAACTATAGCAAAGTGGTCAGTACATAGACTATCTATTTTATTTATGTAAATTTTATTCAAAAAATTTAATGACACAATTTGTAGGTCAATTGTGGAGAATCTGCCACTTTTGGGGTTGAAATATGTATTCAGGTTTGGAGGGGTAGCAACAGCTAATTCATTATTATTTGAAGTCATATGCTCAATGAATTTACCAGCTTTATTTGCTGGTTTATTCCCCCACAAAAGGCTGTGGGCATTGAAATCTCCACAAATAATAATATTTTTTAACATATTAGAATTATTTATATAATTAAAGAAATCCTTGGCATCTGTAGTTTGGCCATTAGGGTTATAAAAGCTTATTATGTAGGTTTTTAAATTATTCAGCCAAACACTGATACCAATTGCATCAACATCATTTGCAAAATCTGGAAAATTGATGCCACAAAATTTTATATTATTATTAACTAATAAAGCTACCCCACCTCCTTTTCTCTCTGAAGTTCTATCCTTTCTGAGGATAGTATATCCCAGAGACTTAATTTGTTGATTTTGGGTTAAATGAGTCTCCTGGAGACAAGCAATATTAATGGAATTATTATTCATAAAAGGTATTAGTTCATTTAGCTTATTTTCTGTGAGTGATCTTACATTCCATTGGAGTATTGATATATGTTGTGTTGTTGATTTATTCTTCATATGACTGTGTATCAATGTTCAGCTTTGTTAAAAGTAAAGCAAGATCTTTTTTTGCTTGAATGAGCATATCATCTGGGATGTAGATTTTTGCCAATTCTGCAATGATTTTTGTTTTCTGTAGTTGATGTATGTTCATGGCCTGAACTGCATTACAGTTTAGAATGAATAAGCATATATTTGGGGATTGCATTTTTGGTTGTGTATCCTGTTTGTCGGTTAGGGGATTAATTCCTGGTAGTGTTTCTGGTTTGTTTCTATTTGGGAGGGGGGGGGGGGCAGGCTGACATCATCTCACCGGACAAGGAGGCTTGTTGGCTTGGTGATTCCTTCTGATAGGGATTTGAGCTAGGGGGCTTAGAAGATGGTGTTTTATATGGGGTGCTTGATGCATTGGGGGCGTTTGACTTGGGGGTTTTTGTTGGTTTCATTACAGGCTTTATTTGGTATTGTTGGGCAGCATTTGCTTCCATTGCTGTAAAGGGGTATGGGATGGCCTTCTCTGTTGATATTTGGAGTGTTAGAGCTCTTTTCTTGTATGCAGGGCATAATGATTTATTTGTAGATTCATGTGGGCCTATGCAATTGATGCATTTAGGCTGAGTGTTGTTGCAAGTTGTCAACTCTTTAGGATGGAAAGCTTTACAATTACTACACTCTCGGAGAATTTCATTGCATTTGTTTGTTGTGTGTCCCAGTTTGAGACACTTCTGACACTGGATAGGCTTAGGTTTGTATTCCTTGTGTGGTTTGATTTGCCCAAATAGGAATAATTTTTCTGGGATATTAATTTTTCCTTCAGTGTGAATAAGAAGGAATTACTAGTTTTTAGGCCATTAGAGTTAGGTTTGCCAAGTTGGGTAACATCCTCAACTGGGATTGTGTTTCCAGCCCTATCTGAGAGCCCTTCTTTTAACTCCTGAGTGGATATCTCTGGGGGAACATTATAAACTACTATTTTTGTTGGTGATTGTTTTGGGTTCCAATTAGATGCAATAATTGTGGTATTCAGAAGGGATTTTAGGTTAATTATTGTATCTGCTGATTTCTGATCTTCTACAGCTATTAGCAGAGATCCATCACGGTTAATATTAAGAGAGAACATTGATTTTAGCAATTTAAAAATTGCAACTCTTATTGCAGTGATCATTTTTATTTCAAAGGGGGTAGTAGGAGGAATTTTAAGGTAAATTCCTAAGTTTTTGGAGGGAGGATCTTGGGCAGCGAGAGGGGAAATGCTTTTTTTCCTTTTTTTTAGAGCTTCTAGAGAGGACCTCTTGAAAACCATTATCATCATTTATGGTTACATTAGCCCCTACACTTATCATTGTCCTATTCTCCGAATTGGAGCTATCATGTGAACTTTGAGATAGTGTGCTTGACCAGCCAAGATGGGTATCTTTCACTATGGCACTTTCACTGGAATTTTATTTGGGATCTGGGGTTTTTTTTTTTTGGAGGACTTCTAAACATTGCCTATTGGAAAAAGCTTTAAACAAAAAAAAAAACAAAACTAAAACAAGAAGGGAAAATAGAATGATATCAAACCGTCTGCACTATACTATGGGGAGGAGAAACACCACAGTATAGCCCTGAGGATGAGTTGAGCAGGATTGGTTTGGTACAACTGCTGATTAGAAGCGATAATAATTCACAAGAAAATTTATTTTAATTTTCTTATAGAGTTGCCGTTGCGGTGTATATATAAATATTTAATAAATATATAAATTGGTCTATCTTCTTCTTCTACAATCCATTCGGAAATCTGAACAGCCTCTCGCTGTTCAAAGAAAACATAGAGGATTTGTTTTGAATTTTTTCAATCAACTCAGTCTTGATAAATCAATATTTGTGAATTATACAACTTTTACAAAATGGATTTATAATGGAATAGTTAGTTTAAAACAAATGTTATAGCCTAACTCTTTTTTATATCCAAAAAATGTAGCATGAAATTATTATTTTCCAGGGTTTTAGAAGGGGTTAAAATTGAAATTGCAAAAAAGCAATCATTATATTCAGAAAGAGCATAAGAAATGGCATCTAGTGGTATGTTCAATTAATTTGTAGGTCAATAACATTAATAACAAAATATTTACCCCATACTAGATCTGCTGTGCTCTGTTTTGAAGATAGTGAATTTTCATCACTTTGTACGGGCCCAGTGACATGCCATAAGAGAGGTCTGCTGGAGAGATGCAATTTAAGCTCATTCTGTAATAGTAACCACTGAATATAAGCTACATATTGGCCATGATGACTATTCTTCAGTGGTTCATAGCTGTAATGGTTTAAGCTCATTCTGTAATGGTAACCAGTGAATATAAGCTACATATGGCCCATCATGACTATTCTCCAATGGTTCATAGCTGGCACCACTGCACAAAAGCAACTTTGGGGGTATATTTGTAGTTTTTAGCATAATTTAGGGTAAAATTCTAGTTTAGCTACTTTTTGCTATCTAGGAAAGGAGTTAGGTTAGAAAAATGAAACTTCAGTAATGAATCTAAGGCCAAAATCATACTCAGCGAAGGTATTGTCAAGCTTCTATGCTAATCCTGTTCTGATTTCTAAGTCTTCGAAATTTGCCTACTTGACAGGTCTATTACCACCTATTGTGGTTTTGACCAGACAATATTTTACCTTAATTTTCAGTTTTCAGTTTCTTTTTCTCTGGTTTTAGTTCTGAAAATGCAATTCCTATTATTTGAATATAATTTTAAGCCATATCATTTGGTTTCCTCTAAATTTAGGAAATGTATTTACAGGTATTTGAAGCCTCAAAAATTGGGATTGAGCAAAGTCGTGAAGCTGGAAACAGTTTTTTGTAATTTATTCAAGCAGAAGATATATTTTGCAAGGTTTTGCTTTTATAACACAAAGATATTTAAAGGTCAGTACCCTCTAGAAGGAGAAAGAGTACAAGTAGGTACTTTAAAATACCTTCCCACGACATACTTTAGTCTGTACACTCATCTGTGAAAGTTTAATTTTCCTAACCTAACCGCTTTCCAAGATAGCAAAAAGTAGTTAAACTAGAATTTTCCCTAATTTAGCAAGGATAAAAGTGAATAGCCTATATCATTTGATGCCTTTTGCTTATGCTCTTTCATAATTCAATAATTATTTCTGGGGGAAATTTCATCCTGAGCCCTTAATGAAGCCCCAAAAGTTTAAACAGTCCATAGTCACCAAAAGTTTAAAAACATGTTTCTAAAAAAAACTGTCTAGTGAGAAAAAATTGCCATTTGCAGCTGATTCAGGAATGGTAATTATTAATTTCCTTTGTATTAATTGTAAAATACTATCTTGAAAACAAAATTTGTGGAAATTTTTAAAAAGTAAAATCCCTTAAAAATTATGTCAGCAAAACTGTTGTCACTTTTTGAGAGGCTTCTAGCTTTTTTTTAATTTCTGCCAATTTGTTTTCCAAATATCATTTAACTATTAAGACTAAGGAAAATAATAATTACCATTTTTGAACCAGCTACAAATGACTTTTCCTCACTGTAATTTCCCCCAGAAGTGATTATTGAATAATGAAAGAGCATAAAAAAGTGCATCAAGTGATATGTTCACTTTCATCCTAGCTAAATTATGTTGAAAATTGTAAATTTACCACTTTGGATAGAGCATGTGAGATGGTTGGGTATGACAAGCAGCATCAGCCTTCCAGCAAGACACATGCATGATGACATTGGCATCAGTCGGTAATTGAATAGGACAGACAGTCCCTCTCATATTTCCATGACCTGTGATTCCATTCCTTGTCAAGTCTGATTTTAATGGAAGCAGCTGGGGGTTCAATCACTTTATCAGCTTGAAGACTATACCAATTGTTGACAGCATGCTCAGAAAAGAAATGTTGCTGCATTTATGTATAACAGGATGTTTTGATAGCTTACATAAGTGACCTCCTGTATATTGTTGAAAAGAAGGTTTTTAATGTTTGTAAAGAAGGGTTTATTTGGTTGTGGATTAGGCCAGCATCATATCACCACAGTGGCATCTAAACACAGGTATTGGCAGCTGCAGGTATTCTAGTCTCTTCTTGTAAGAGGTCCTGCAGGCCAACTATGTACTTTGTGGCATAATTAGGCTAGTATCATTCTTATAGGAAGTAGGGTGAGACATGCATTGAAATCCAAAACAGGCCTGACTATATGCTTATAGAGGCTTAGAAAGATTTGGTTGGAGTGGCTAGTTATGGTGCATTTGAAGAGACTGAGCATTGAATTTGCTCTTGAGACTGCTTGTTGCCAGTGGTCATGGAACTTTAGTTGTTCATTTATCAATACTTTTAGATCTCTTTCTTTAGGACTTGTCTTAAGTACTGATTTTGACATTGAATTGGGATGTACTGGTGCTAGAGATTGTTGCTATCAAAGTGAAGGACCCTACACTTTGTTATGTTGAACTCAAATAACCAATATTCTGCTCATGTTTGGATTTTAAGAAGGTCACGCTGCAGTCTTTGTTCATTTGCATGTCCAAACGGCTTAGAGCCATCAGCACAGAAAGTGATTTTCTTTTCTATTTCATTCACCATATTGTTGATGTATATGAGAAATATGGTAGGACCCTAAATAGTGCCTTGGGGGACTCCACATGCAACATAACATGCTCTGGAAAAAAACCTTGTCATCACTGGCTAAGAAGAGTCTGACCTGTAAGAAAGTCCATGACCCAATCAACTACATATGTGTGGATACCTACTGCCTTAAGTTTCAATCTGAGGTGGTTGAGGATGAAACATGTTAAGAAACAAAATTCTTACTTTGTAATTTGTAATGCAGAAAAATTGCATGTGAGACGTTTTGAATAGACTTCCATTGTGCTTTACCCCACAACCCCCCTAAAATGCAAATATATAACCCAAATTATATATCTCCCAGGCGTTTTGCCATGCATCACTCTTGTTTCAACCTCTGTACCTGTTAATTAAATCAATGCTGACAAAATTAAGAAATAGAAAAACACATGGGAAATGTATAATTTGGGCCATATATTTGCACACAAGGGGGGGGGCGAATGGCTAAAATATAATGGAAATGCATTCAAAATGTGTTAACTGCAAGTTTTCCACATATTATGATGAAAGCATTGTTTTCTTAACATGTCTGTTTCTGAATAGATCCAATTCTGTGCTTATACCCTTATCTCATTCCTGGATGCGTTTTGCTTTACCTTACCAACACCCCTCACAGCATTCCCTAACAGATTAACATGTTGACTGCTAAATAGACTAGCCTTAAAGATAACTTGTAGCCTAGATTGCTTTCTCTGCTAAGGCACTGACTAGAAGTTATCTTGTACTGTGTTTACTTGCAATGTTCATGCAACTAAGATGGCCTCTGGGAAGAAAAAAAAAAGCACTATTAGGTTAGATGAAACAGAAAACTTGTTAGTAAATAGGCAGAAAAATATAATTGTGAAAAATTTATTCAAAATCAAGAAGTAAAAGAATATTTTGTAGTTTTGGAAACTTTTTAGAACAGTCTGCCATACAAAGGACTGGCTTCTCTTCACATGTTAGAAAAAAAAAATTCTGTTAGCATTTTTTGCCTGGGTGCATATACAATATGGCTTTATTTAATGCTCTTTTTTATATGTGGCAGACTCTATATAACAGAGCTCTTGGTATCTAGTTTTTTCAAAACTGGTTGAATCTCTTATCCAATCAACATGATGACAAATTCTCCTCTATTCTTTATCAATTTTATTTTAGAAAAAGTTGTTCTTGAACATTTATGTGTGTATTATGCATATATCTCTGTAATATATAATGAAACGCTTTTGGGCCATCTAGTAGTCTTCCTTAGAAGTATTTAGTATAACAGCATTTGATCTGATCAGGTCTTTTGCTGCCAAATACACTCCCCTGTATTCAGTTTAAGATTTATCACATCTCTAGGGTTGTCATTTCGGTTATTCAAAGGTTCCTTAACACCAGCAGTTTTATTAGAGTAACAAAGTTATAAAAACTATCCATATAAACTATCAAGATAGTCCTCAAGTAAATGTAAAACAACAACAGCAGTATGAGCTAAATTATGGTCAGTTTTTTTTTCAGATTTCCGAGTTTGCTTTCTAATAGAAGAACTGCACAGTGCTTCATAAACTGTTCACATTTTGTAGTTATTCAACCATCAAGGTAGTCCTCTATCAAGATAGTCCTCAAGTAAATGTAACACAACATCAGTAGTATGACCTTAATTATGGTCAGTTTTGTCAGATCCTAGACTTTGCTTTTTGATACAAGGACTGTACAGTACTTCATAAACTATTTCCATTTTGTGGGTATTTCATTCTTTGAAATTACTCACTTATTTGGATTTTGCATTCAATGGGCTTTGAAAGTTAAGGTATGTAGGTTAAAGATAAGGTATATAACCTTACTACATTAAGGTTGCTTATGGTTAAGGTATATAAACTATCAAGGTAGTCCTCAAGTAAATCTAACATTACATCAGTAGAATGACCTAAATTATGGTCAGTTTTGTCAGATTTTCTACCATAAATCTAGATTTTTACTACAAGATTGTTGCACTCACATAATTCATACATTTTGATGCCATGTTTGCATTTTTTGTATTTTGTATATACTGGTGGAAATGTAATCTTCCATGCATAATATTATTAAAATGATTTAGTTTTGGTCTTGTCTTATATAACCTGGCAGTAGATAACTCAGTCCCCCCTCCCTCTCTAAACATTTTCTGAATCTAATTTGGTTGCTATGTTATCACATGTAGGGGCGTTATTAGCCAAAATGTTTCGGGGGGGGGGGGAGCCAAAGATTTTACCGACTGGCTGGTCATTTTTACCAACTTTTTTTTTATTTTGTTCTTCTTCTTCTATTTAACAGCAGGCGGGCTTTTCAGTAAAACTATTTAGCCCTTTTCCTTCTGCTTCACTCTGTGGGCTACAGAGCTACTGGCTTGATTGCCTCATATTTATTAGATATATTCAGATATCTTTCAGCAGATCTTTCGACTCTAGGAGTTCAAATATAAGATGATAGATGTCGATTTCTATGCTCTGTGTGCAGGTATAGTTGGCTAGGCTCTTGACTGATAGTGGGATTTTGTGGTGTTTGAAGTATTTTAACAGTTTAGAAAGCAAGGTATGTTGTGCAGACGTCAGCATATTACATTCAAATAGGCAATGGTCAATTGTTTCATTATTCATATTACAATGCCTGCAAAGAGGGGACAGGGGAATTGAACCACTTGAATTAGAAATCTTATATGAGAATGCAAGGAAATTTAGTCCATTTGTTCCAGAACGAATTCTATGATAAATTTTAGAAAGATACTTATTGGGAAAGGGGGAAAGGATAGGATTAATCTTATTAAAATTAATATCTGATAGCCTCCATCGGTAAATATCTCTAATTGGGATTGGTCTCCCACTTGGCTGGTCAATATTTATAGCATTTTTTGCTATTTCATCAACCTGATGATTACCACTTATGCCAGAGTGGCTAGGAATGTACTGAAAGTAAGTGTTTATGCCACTTGAAGCAAGATTATCAATAATACTGAGACAATGATAAGTGTCAATGTCCAACTTATATTGAGGAGCTGAGGCCAGCAACTCAAGGCTTGATAAAGAGTCGGATTAGATGATAATATTATTCAATTTTTCAATCAAAGATTGGTTTTACTTAAGGTGTTCTAATGCCATGATTATGGCATTTAACTCAGCAGACATTATAGATAAATTATTAAATAATCTCTCGCCCATTGCAATTTTCAGGTGAGGAAGGAAAACACCACTTGCAACCTTCTCATTCATTTTTGACCCATCAACAAACATTTGGAAGTGATTTTTATAGGTAATTGTATTAAGTTCTGCAAATTTTTTCTGAACAAAAGCAATGGGGGTTAAATCTTTATTCCATTTTGAAAATTCAGTATTTATTATGGGAAATGACCAATTCCATGGAGGGGATTGGGGGAAAGTAGGTGCAATAGACTTTGCTGGTACAGGGAACTTCTTTTGAATATTGGCATACTCATCTGCAATACCTCTATACATGGCTGGATTTCTTAACCAATTATGTAATGTGTGTGAGCTATTTGATTCAATTTTTGTAAGATGTTTTATCAAGAGAAAGCTACGTCTATCTTTTATTGTTGTTAATCCACTCTCCATAAGCAGAAACTTGGTGCTTGTAGGTTTCCTAAGACCAAATATGAGACGTATTATATCATTTTGTGTTGTTTCAGTTTTTTGCATCTGGGTCTTTGCACATGCACCATATACAATGAGCCCATAGTCAATATGGGGTCTTATATGTGATTTATAAAACTGGAGTAAGGTTTTCTCCTTACAACCCCAGGGTGTGGAAAGAAGTCTTTTTAGTATATTTGCTTTTCTATAACATTTTTTTATTGTGTTTGAAATGTGGAGGTGGAAATTAAGTTTTTGGTCAAGCATGAGACCTAGGTAATTAATATTATTATCTTCTGGAATAGTTGTTTTATTTAGAGTTAGTTTTGCATTAACATGGTTTCGCTTCCTGTGAAATTGGATTATTTTTGACTTGGTGGGTGCAATGGTAAATCTGAATGTTGAGAGAATTTTTCAAACTGGAAAAGTGACTTTTGCAGATTTGACTGTGCTGTCTGAAAGGTGTTGCCAGATGACCATAGCACCAGATCATCAGCATATTGTAGATTCGTGTGGGGTAGGTTCATGTCCCAGAGATATAGGGCAAATAGGAGGCAACTGAGGACTGCTCCCTGAGGTAGGCCTTTGGATATTGTCTTTTGGGGTGAAGAGGCTGAACCAACACAAACAATGAAACTTCGCACTTTTATGAAGGATTTAATAAAGGATACTAGCTTGGGAGGTACTCCAAGGTTTGCAAGTTTATTTAAAAGGATTTGGTGGTTCACATTGTCATATGCTCCTTCAAAATCAAGGAAAGCTGCCACTAGGATATTATTTTTTGAGAAAGATTCATTTATTGCATTTGTTAGCAAAATTGTTAATAATTAGGAAAAAAACTTGAGTTTAACTTCTTGTGCTTTGTGTTAATACCAAATCGCTATCATAGGAACTTCAATGGTTTTCCTGAATTAATTGAGCCCGATTCGCCCCAAGAGGCACATCTTTAATAGGCTATACTATCCTCTGGTATAGTGAACGATTTTGCTCTTTTCTTGTGGAATAAAGCAATTGATTAGGAGAGGTATGATGATATTATGATTTATATAAGCCAAAGTAAGAAATTTAGAATTTCAATTAGTATATATAAAAAGAGTCAGAATGAAAAAAACTAACTTGAATTAAAAGGCCAACCGTCTTGGCTTGGCAGACAACCAGACTTCTAGCAATTTGTCAAGTTTCAGTTCGTCAGCAATGTCAGTCTTGCAGCACATCATGAGGAGATGATCCAAACGGTCGTGATCCATTGTTGCACGTAAACGTGTCATAACCAATTTCAGTTTGCTGAAACTTCTTTCTGCCGTTGCTGCAGTTGGTGGCGCTGTTGAAATCCACTGGTAAACTGACCAGAGAGTTGGGAATATTGTCTTGACAGCATAAATTTCTTTAAATAGAGCCTCGAAAACGGTCCGATCAATGGCTTTACTGCTTTTGACCTCAGTCCTGGTCAAAAAGCATTTGAAGGCCTTAAGCTCTAACACGAGTTCCGCGGGATCTAGGCTTCTTCCCGGAAACAGCTTTGCTACTTCCGAAAGGCTTTCATAGCTGTCGTCCAATTTGCCCAATAGACACTGGTACGCTGGCTCTAGAAAAGAGGAGTTGTCATGGATTGCATCGTCCAAGCCGTTCACAAGGATTCTGAGGATACCGCAGAGCTCCTTAACATAAAACGATTTCCAGTCATCCGACATGTCGGCTCCAGAATTAGGAATCACCTCTGAATAACGAGAAGGTGGACGTCGAGGACGGTGCTTAAGTCGGAACTCGTCTTCGGCTATTGAACCAAATTTTTCTGCTGCTGCTTTTGATGCCTCAATTTGCTTCTCTATTTGAGCCGTATCTTGGAGGAGAGCATCTAAGATGTCATGTGTTGACCAGAGTTTTGTATTTGCAGTCATCAGATCGAGCTGTTCATCCTGCAGCTTTTCTGCAAGAACCTATGTCCTGAACATGACTTGGCGCATGAACATAAGTGTAACAATAAAATCAAAGCAAGTAATGTGGCGATGCAGAGCTCGAGCTTTTTCTTTTATTATTTTGTCCTCATTTTGTTCTATTAGCTCTTCAAGGACTTCAACAATGGTGTCAAAGCTGGCCCAGAACGCTGTCAAACTCTCGAACCTGGACGTCCATCTTGTCATTGACAGATTTCTTAGCTTGAGCATCGACTCAGCTCTCTCAAGTGCTCGTTTGTAAGCTATATCTCGCTTTGTTCCACCAGTAAAGAAGACATAGAGCTCCTGCAAGACTTCAAACATTTTTCGAACTATGGAACTGCTACTGCAGGCGTGTCCCATAATAAGATTTTCTCTATGAGAAATGCAGTGAATATATCGTACTTCCCTTCCCACTTCGGCTGATATATGTGCCTGGACCCCCTGACGAACACCAGACATGCTGCTCGCATAATCATAACTTTGGTACATGAGCGTCTCTTTGCTTACTCCTTCCTTTTCTAAGACTTCTAGGATTTTATCGGCAGTTTCTTTCCTTTTTTTTTGATTCAACTGGTACTATGGCTAAAAGTCTCTCTTGGATGGTGCCATCAGAACCAACAAACCTGACGCAAATCACAAATCTTTCTTCGTGTGCACAGTCCGGCGTGGTATCTGCGATAATTGAATATGCGCCACTAGCATTCACAGTGGTTACAATCATGCGCTTAGTTTCGTTACCCAGTACCTCAAGGAATTAGTTTTGCGAGACACCACTAAAGTAGTTTACCGTGTTCTCCTTCATTGTTCTTTCACGCAACCAATTACTGAAATGTGGATCACAGCAAGCAACTAGGTTTACAATTTGACGAAATTTTCCATCACTGTCATCAGCTGCACCACGAAGGGCTATCTGTTGTTTTCCCAGTGTCTTTACTATGTCCATTAGGACCTTCACCCCTCGTCGGTTTTCAATTGTTTACTTTTGTTTTTGCCTTTTCAAGGCCTTAGTCTGTTCATCAAACATTTTTTCAATGCCAAATTCGAGTTTGCTATAAACCGCCATGTCAATGACTGCTAATTAATGAGCGGTGCTTTCAAAATGTTCCTTCAGCTTGCCAGGGTTCTCAGCCCCTCTACTCATCATCTTGTTCCAAGAACACAGTCCACTTTTAACCCACGCATCTTCTGCCTTTTCGCGTTTTGGTCCAGAAGGAAACAACATGTATGCAAAGCAATAGATTCGGTCCTTGCTGACGCTATACTCAAGGTACCTGTACTTTTTGTACCAACCAACGTTCATTCTCTTCTGATATATGCTGCCTATCGATGCGTTTTTCTGCTCCGGAAAAGCTGCTAGATACGGCTGGTTAGGACCCATTGTAAGTAAATAGCGTTTCTGATCCTCTTTAAGTGGGAATGGTCGCTTTCCAGGATCATGATCGACACGGCAATCAAGAGGCAGATTTTCGAAAGTCATGCTCTTGTGAGTTTCAGCTTCAATTATAGCTGCTGACAAAACTTCAAGTTCTTTTAAGTTTTCACCTACAAATTCACACATACTGGCAGTATCGATGGCGAGAGTTTTTATTTTATTGCCCGAGGCACTGTCAAGGCGAAACTTTGCTCGGCACTCACCAATTAAATCATACGCAACATCTATCAAGGCCAGGCACTTTGTAAGTAGCTCTTCGTTGTCCTCCGACACACTAACACTTGACTTTCTTGTGTCACTAAGAGATTGTTTACTTACAGTGTTGTTTTCGTTGAAGTTTGTCTTTACAGGCTGGACTGGGCAATCTTGTTCCGGTAAAGGGGTTAATGGCTCTAATTCACTCAACGAAGCCATATCTTTAACTTCTTCTATTATTTCTGCATTCACTTCGATCATATCTTCAACAATGGAAAGTTCAACTTCGGTTCCTAAGGGATCTTTATCTACTTGAAAGAATAATCAATTCTGCAGTTATTTGACATCTTGAAGCAAATAATGTTTTGTACAGCTCACAACATGACTTTTGTTCAGGAAGATCTGCGGATACCAATCTCCCTGAATCATACAACCACACCACAAAGTTACTTGATGCTGGGGTGCCTGCAGGCATGATTCTGCTTGACTTTTCTAAAGCCTTTGTCAAAGTTTGTCACAAGCAACTTGCAATTAAATTACTTGCAGTCAAGCTTGAAGACAAATCCCTGCTCTGGATTCTTGATTTTTTTTTTTTTTTTTATCTGCGATGTCAATGTGTTCAGTTATTTGATGATTCTGGTAACAGTATTGTTTCTTCCTATACCCATGTTGTGAGTGGAGTTCCTCAGGAAGCGATTTGGGTCCTACACTATTTAATATCTTCATTAACAATGCTTCTTCCATTATCAACAGTAAATCAACTCTCTATGCTGACAACCTGAAGCTTCTTGGATCAGCCTTGTCCTTTGAAGAGCATGCCCTTCTACAAAATAATCTTGTATTGCTTGGTCAAAGGGCTGAGGCTTGGCTTCTTAAATTCAATGTTACCAAGTGCCTATCAATCGCTTTGGCAAAATGAATCCTTGTCGCTCTTATTTTTCTTAGGCCACACTCTCTATAGATAATGAGCAAGATCTTGGTGTCACTATTGACAATGATTTAAAATTCAGCACTCATGCTAAGAGATGTGCTGCTGGTGCTAGTTCAACTATGGGACTGATTAAGCATATTATTTCTACTCGTTCCCCTAAAGCCATCAGTCTTCTATATAAGGGACTTGTGCATCCCAAGCTTGAAGTTGAAATGTCTCTGGACTCCCCTTGTTGTAAAAAAGACATAAAAGTTCTTGAAGATGTGCAGAGACATGCCATCAAGTTGATATCTGACATGCAGGAGCTTTCCCACCCTGCTAGACTCTCAAAGCTGAAACTCCCTACACTTATTTACAGGAGAAATAGAGGGGATACCATTCTAGAATGTAAGCTAATGAGGGCTAATACTCTCCCAGCATTATTCCCTACTGTTGGTCCAAATTCAAGAACTACATGTCATTTCCTGAAACTTGTCAAGCAGTCTACAATGTCTAGTGTCCGCACTCAATTCTTTTCATCACGAATTGTCAACAGTTGGAACAAACCATCTAGTGAAACGGTTACTACTGAATCCATTGATGTTTTCCATCAAAGACTGGATGCCGAATGGTCCTCCAGAGAGTGTAAACTCAACTGGGATGCTACTAATCATCCAACTGCATCTGGTCACTAAAGAATTTTGAAAACAACTCACGTCATCATTCTGGAGCTCTACAAGGAGGAATCTTTAGCTTGCTCCAAGCTGCAATTTAAGGTAATATTTATTTAAAGGCTCACAGAGAAAAAAGTTCACTGAAAAATTTGGGCAAAAGATTGTAACTTTTGAGGCTTCAAACACACTACTCCTTCCCTACCTACACAAACATAGATCAGCTCAATAATAGCTGATGCGCAGTTAAAGACTATTGTAGATAATTTTATGACCATAAAATAATCAAATTAGTTAATGAAGCTTTATAATCAGCATCTTTAGTAACTGTTTATTTTATATGGACTACATGTATCTTTAGGAATGACTGTGCTGATACATGGCATTATGGCTTCCGAAACTACAAGAATCAATATATTGTTTTTCCATAATTTTGAATTGATTGGCTGTCTTAAGATTTTGCTTGATTTGGCCATCTTTTAGCCAAGATAATTGTTTGTACCACAAATGGTACAAAACGCCACTTTGTTGTGGTACAATCATTTTTGCTACTTAAAAAGTGCACTTCAACTTTCAATTTCCATTTGAATTAGCCTTTTCCAGATATTCGAGGCCCACTAGTCCAGCACAATCACGCTTGAAAAAAACTTGCATCATTGGTCATCCTTCTAAAAATAACGCAAAATGTTGCTTTTTTTGTAGACAGAGACTTGAAATATCTGCAATAGGGTTCTCTAATGTAGTGAATTTGATGGTTTAGTTTTCATGATGATCATGCTTCCTTTTGGGGACATTTTCTCCTTTTTTTTTTGAAAATCAGACATTTTTTCTCAGGCTCTTGAATTTTGGTGAGTAACTTTAAACTTAGGGAATTTTGCATATTTAGGATCATCATAAAAGAGTCAATTCCTTTTTTGTATGTATTAATATCAAAACTCCTTTTTATTAGTGTTGGCTGCTTGTAGCATGAGTTTTTCTTTACTTACTATTTGTTACCTTCTACTTGTAAAACAGCAACCATAGTAAATTCTTTGTTTTTAAACCAATTTAAAAAGAAAGAAGAAAACTTAATTAAGAAGTTGAATAAATATAGTGCAATCAGTTAATGGAACTGAAAATACTATAAATGAATAGAAATTACAATGATTAATCATGTAAAACTTAAATAACATACATTAAACATATTAATCAAGTCGAATTAAAATAGATAGAAATTACCAAAATACTATCGAGACTGCTTCCTGATAAGTACCCCCTCCCCGCTTTTAATTTACCATTTTAAGGTAAAAATCCAATCTGAATTCATAAATTTATGTGTTTGTGGTACAAATTGATACAATAATTTGGATGGCCAGCTGATGTAAACTTGTCTTGACAGGTAGCTCTAGCTGCTTGGATCCTTTCTGAAGTTGAAACATGCTGGACTGTGTGTTATGGCTAGGCCATATTCTGGAGGAGGAGTTATCCAGTTTGAACCAAAACTAAGAGCAATTTCCAAATGAAAAGAATATTTTCATACCTAAGCAAATCAAGACAAGTTTTTCCTATAGCAACACTGGGGGGTCAGCTGTGGAATATTCATCTGTTCCTGTGGGCTTACAAGATGCTGATTTGGTTGGTAACAGTTCTGAGCCTTATAAATCCAATCCATTTAATACACATACAGTCACTTTACACCACACACCTGGGCAATCCTCTATGTCAGTTCTGAACGATATTAATTGCTTTTTAAATGCATGCCTTGCCGCTTCCTGAGTCTGTTCAATTCCAGCCTCTTCAGTTCCAAAGAAAAAGGCATCAAACCATAATATGATTTTGCAGAAGCATAATATGATTTAATTTCTGCAGTTCTGGAGGGAACGACCCCTTTTCTTTGCTTGAGTTACACAGCAGTATTTGTGCTGATCTAGATTTTGGAGTCAAAAGTTAAGCCTTAGCACAGCAAAAGTGTAAATTTTCTGATCACAGAAAGGCCTTGTTTTGTGGTATTTTGTCTCCAGGAATCCTACTACCTATTTGGGAGAAGTTTCTACACTTACCAAGCTAAAATAATGGTTAAAAAATTTAACAGGGCAAGAAAGGCTGAGTGGTTTAGCCCTGGATGTCATCCATGAGTTTCCCCTTAAAGGTCATAGCCATTTTTTGCAGGGAAGAAACATTGTTTTTTGGACTTCGTTCTGTACAGAACTACTATACTAAACTTGGTAAAGCGTTTCAATTGACTTTGTTTCATGTGTATCAGTTTGTGGCTTGCTTAAGTGTTACTTTAAAGAAAATGTCCTTGAAAGACACAACAGTATGCTTAGGGTCCTGTTTTGCAAGGAGTGTACTAATGGCCTAATTCTGTTCAAGACTGTTAGGCAAATTCGGTGGGAGCATAGTCTATTCCCCCCCCCCCCTCCCCTGTACAAAATTGGGGATAGAACCATGGATAGGCTTATAGCTAATAATAATCATTTCGATAGACATTGATATGATTATGATCAAATGATGAAAGGCAACACTTGTCTAATAGGGAGCAAGATTTAGTTTCCTTTGTTTTTGTGTAGACTGGGGTGAACTTTGCACCTCTGCCTACAATAAGATAAAGCAAAAATTTGACTGTTTATATTTAAAAATAATGTTTTTGAAATCATCATTGAAAATTGTATATAAAACAGATAAAGCTAAATACATGGGCTTGTACAGCCAGCTACTCCAATAAATATACGTATCTTGATGTGAAACACAAAACTATGTACATTCAACCTACAAAAAAAAATAATAACATATTTCTTCTATTTACTTATGTGGAGAAGAAGTTCATACAATTCAGAGCATAATATGTATAATATGTTTATACACATAAATATATATATATATATATATATATATATATATATATATATATATATATATATATATATATATATATATATATATATATATATATATATATATAATATATATATATATATATATATATATATATATATATATATATATATATATATATATATATATATATATATATATATATATATATATATATATATATATATATATATAATATATATATATATATATATATATATATATATATATATATATATATTACCTGAATGTTTTCAATTACCTGCCTTTTGTAGGGGGAAAACTGAGTAATTATTATTAATTTCAGTTTGTTTGGATGGAATCTACATTTGGAAGAACCTGATGACTGATGTTGCAAGTCTGTCAATTGTAAACAAAAGTAAAAATTAAAGAACGCTGTGCTTGGAGTTAGAATTAATACAGGTTAATATTCAATAATGGATGAATCTAAGTCTGGAAGAGATTTTTACACAATATTGAAGAATATCTACTACCCAAATATTGATAAGTATGACGAACGTAGTTTCAGTTATTTATTTGAAAACAAAGGTAATGTGGAGTTACTGCAATGGTTAAAAAACCGTGATTAGTGATGTTACATTTGTCTCAAAGCAAGAACTTGATGCATATGAGGAGTTGAAAAGAAGTGGCGCTGAGCATTTAACTGGCTCTAATCTGGAGCTATCATATATTGAGTTCCTTGGTGATGAAAATCTTGATGAGACAGAAGAACATTTAGAACTTGAATTAGAAATGTTGGAAGCTCAAAAAGCAGCTTGTGAGAAAGAAAAGGGGTCTTTAGAGAAAGTTAAAAATAGTTTAATGAAAGGCTTGAACAAGATTGAAAAGCCAAGTGAACAGCATTTTCCAAGGTTGATACTCACAAGTGGGGTTGATCAGGTTCACTTACCATCTCAAAAATTGTTTGAGGAAATCCAGCTGCTCCAAAGCAGATTTTCAAGTGGAAGCTATTATCCTTCAGAGACTCTTCAAAAGCTGTTCAGTAGCGAGCAAGATATATTGTCAGTTCTCTCCAGTGTTTTATCTGACACGGAATTGCTTACAAGAGAAGGTGTCAGCACTAGAGAAGATAGAAAGGTTTTGTACGAGGATGTTGAATATATTTATTGCAATCTTGAACCTTTAACTGATGCTCTCATCCTTGCTCAATCAGAAAAAGCTGAATTAGATGCAGAGTATAAAGCACTTAATGAAGATATACAGTGGGTTATGTTCGGGGGTGGTTTTCGAAGTTCAGAAGAACTAGTTCAATGCATTAGTTCCAGGAAAAGAGATTGTGAACTGGAAGTGTCTTCAGTTGAGGAGTTAAAACAATCTGCTATGGAGGCAAAGCGGCAGAAGCTGTATCAGTTGTGCAATGCTGTTGTCTCCATGGAAATCCAACGAGGACAGTGTTTAAGCTTATTTTCAACAGAAGTATTTTCTGAACTCTCTCATAATGCTGCACTTCTTCTAAGTCGTTTGAGCCTTTTAAAGAGTTGTCTTCAATGTGTAAGTAATCAAGTCGTGATGGCGAACAAAATATTAAAAGAGGCTTCAAGTTATCTTGATATAACTCCATCCTCTGACTGTATATCATATTTATCTAAGTCAAATAGAAAATTAGAAGCTTCCTCTTCTGATTTGAAACAATACTTACTGGTCTTAACGAATTACAGTCAACATTCCAAGTTAGCACATGATCAGTACTTGAATGACTATTTTCAAAACAGGAGCTGTATGTCTAATATGAGTAAACTACTTGATTTGAAGCTACCAACTTTGCTTAGTTTATATCACAATGCCTTAGAGAGAGCTTCATTTGGAAGATCTTTAGCTCCTGGGGTGTCTATAGCTAAAATGTTAAGCATTGAAAAACCTATTAAAGACCTTACGTTGTCATTGAGTTTCTTTGAACAAAAAATAAAAGTTCTTGTGAAGACACAAGGAAAGTTTCAAAAAGACACAGGTGAATCCAAATCTCTCCGATTATCTCGTTCAGCGTGGGTTTATTTCTTGGTAGACCCAGTGGAGTTTAAACGGCTCTGCAGGAACTATGGGAAGTGAGAATTGTGTAATATACTCCCGTCTACAGTTGTCGTTTTTCATGCTTCTGATGTGAAATATTTTTCTTTTTTAGATGTGTTTGCTTTAATGATTTTGTGAAGATTTTCAATGAGTCTTTTTTTTGTGGCTGAAGCAAAAATAAAGTGCTCTCAATTTTCTTGAAAATGGTTGCTCCGCATTGTAAGCTGCTCTTTAATAGCCTTACATGGTCATATAGTTTCGGGAATTTCTCCACAGCTCACTTAGCTTTTCTTAATTTTTTTTGTATAAGTTTAAGTATAAAAAAAAATCAAGAAATAAAACTTAAGAATAAATAATTGAAGAAAACCAAGTTTACTATTTAATTTCTTTTTAATGTGGGGGGGGAGGCACTATATAAAATCAATAAACTTCTATTAAAGGTGGATGCACTTAATGCAATTAGGGAGAACCACAAAAGGAAAAATGTAGGCTAGAATTAATGAGCTATTGGTATTAGTTAGTAGTATTAATGAACTAGTAGCAATAATAAATTGACAAGGTTGTTTTTTTGATCCAATTCATGGCCAGTTGAACCTTCTTGGACTAATTGATAAGGCTTAGTATGTTTTGGAGCAGTTACAATAAAGTCTCGAGTACATTTCCCTTAAAAAGGCTAGTGCAATTAAAAAAGATCAGCATGTCTGTTTGAACTTATATAATTAAAAAAGATTGAGAAACTTTAATTACTTTCTTGGGGGAGGGGGTATATGATTTACCCTTCCTTTTGCAAGTATATCTAATTTAAGCATATACTTAAGTATATCTAATTGACAACATTGCTGCGGTTAAGGTAGGAAATGAGGTTAGCAGCTGGTTTTGTATTAAATCAGAAGATAAGCAGGGTTGTGTTCTATCCCCATTTATGTGGATTCTTTTGATGGACTTTGTCTTAAGGAGCATAGGAAAGGCAATGGGAGACCACGGAACCAAATGCGGAGAAAAAAGTTTCCTAGACTTAGATTAACCTGATGATTTAAGCATGCTAGTAGAAAGTGTGAGCAAAATGAATGAGTTTTTAGAGGTTTTACGAGTTCAGGGTGTTAGAATAGGTTTTAAAATTTTTTATTAAGAAGACTAAGTCGCTAAGGCTAGAAATAAGTGAAGATGAAAAGGTGACGTTGGGTAACGGAACGATTGATCGGGCGGATAGCTACACTTACCTTGGTAGTATTATTAGTAATGACGGTGGGAGTAGTAAAGATGTTAAAAGTAGAATAGCCAAGGCTCAGTTTTTTTTTTACAGTTAAAAATTTTTTTGGAAGAATAGGAAGATAGGTCTGCAAACCAAGATTAGAATATTGGAAGCTACAGTGATGACAGTGGTCAAATATGGCTCTGAAGCATGGGCGCTCCGAAAAGCGGCCGAAGATTTGCTTGACGTTTTCAAGAGAAATTGCCTACGGATTGTTCTGGGGAACTGGCTGACTGACTGTATTTTAAACAGTAGGCTGTACAAAAAGTGTGGTTCAATCCCGCTTTCTAGGGCTATAATGAGAGAAAGGTTGAAATAGCTAGGGCACATTCTGCGGATAAAGGATGACAGATTGCCAACGACTGTCCTTTTCGGCCAACCGTCTAGGGCTAGACGGAAAGCTGGTCGTCCGCGGTTAGGGTGGGAGGATGTTATAAAGAAAGATTTAAAGGAAATAGGAATTTTCTGGGAGGGTGTAAAGAGGGAGGCTTTAAATAGATCGGGATGGAGGAGGGGCGTGTGTAGCTCCGTTGACATCAGGTGGCTTAGTGCTGCGGTGAGTTGAAGGGTCTTCCGTCCCGGGGGACAAGTTTGGGGTGTAAAATGGAAAAAAAAGTTTATAAAAGTAGGACACATCCTATCTGAGAGTTAGAACTTATTTTCACAAAATCCTAGCAGGCCTTACAGAAGCCTTACAAGTCGTAGATAAAATTAAAATCGATCCGAGTCAGTGCCCTTCTTTTCTTGAAAATTTATTTAGTTGTTGTTGCGGCCATTGCTGCTGGGCTATCTCGCCTTTGCACATGTATCATTCTTCCTGCAAGACATCAAAATGTGTCTCTCGTTCTCTTCAACACCACTAAAGTCTCACAGGGGGGAATTTACATAATTTAATTGAAAATACATTTCTTGTCCATGCACGGCCTGTTCTAAGGCAGAAAATCGTAACTGTTTTTTTTTTCATATCTGGATAACAAAGGTCAGAGGGTGGCTGTTTAAAATCATATCAAGACTGCAGCTGGTTTGGTCACCTCCTTTCCTACTTTGCACACTCGTTTTCATGCAGAAGCTCGTCATAACACTTCACAAATTCTACAACTATAATTAATAAATCAATCTCAAAAACTACATGTGGCGACTAATTTTGCAAGACGGTCTGACATCCCATTACCATCAATTTGAACGTGCGCTTGAACCCTTGTAAACACAATTCTATACTCAGTTTGGTCAAACTGATGTGAAATGTTTTCAACATGCAAAACCAACTTTCTTGTATGCAAGCGTCTTACCATCAAGTATTCTAGCACTGAAAACGAATCTGAACAAATTAAGAAACGGCCAGCCAGCAAGGTAAAAGTTGACTGCAGGGCTTTAAGCAAAGCAATTAATTCGATGGAAAAGATTGATGGTTTTTCTGATATTTTAAAAGACCTTTTTATCTCTACCCCAGGGGTCACCAGAATAAACCCAACCCCAGTACCTGATCGAGAACCTTTAGTAGGCTATGTGGTTTAGCGTGTGTAGGCCATTGATTAGCCCACTTGTCTTACATGCTTCAGCATTTCTTCATGGTGATCTAGATTCGGGATACAAAAATTAGTGTGATCCTAAATATTTTTGATCCCTCTGTAATATGCGGGGTCTATACGAGATAGGAATCTAAAATCTCGATTATATGTTTTCATAATTTCTTCTCTAATCAGACTCTTTCAAGAATATAATTTTTTCAAAAATACTGAGGTTCAAGTTTTTTTCTTCCTGTTTCCAGAGTTGACAGGCCTAGTTCACATTAAATAGCAGGGATAGGTGTATATTTAGGCACTGAATAACCCGTCCCAATATCCCATGAAAAGCAGTATCTAGTTTCAGCAGCAGCCTTTTGGATGCTTCTCTATGTAGAGCAGAACTCTAATCTTGCTTGCTGATTATCACCACCTTTTTCAACTTTGCACTGACGCAAGACACATGTCATTCATAAGGTTAGCCCTGCTTTTCTGGCATCCTGCTAGGTTATCAACATGGTAATTCTAGCGAAGCCTCACATTTATTTGGTTTAAAATATTTTTTCAGCAAGACGAAAAAATAACATATTTTCACTGATTGGTATATTTATGTTCGGTAAATCTGCCATCGGTAATACGTGAAGTTCTGGAGTAGCCCTGGGACTTTACCTTGCAATTGAGTTGGCCTTTGTAGAAATCGAAATGACCTCTTTCAAAATTAATTCAAACGATTAATTCATCTTAATTCCACAAAAAACAGAAACAAAGTAATTGCATCATTGCCCCCCGCAAGGTTCCATGGCCTGGTAAGACAGCAAGTATTTCCTACGTTGAACCCGTTTTGGGGTTCAGTGTTTTGAACCCCAAAAAGGGGTATGAAAGTTAATGCCTATAAACTTTCCATTTGATCGAAAACGCCGTTAAAATAAGTATTTTCTAGGTATGACTAAGCCATCGAAATCTAAAATTATTAATATGGTATTTCATTTCGGGGGTATTGGCGTAATTTCTTTAGGATAAAATTATAGGCTAAAATAGCCGGTGTCTTCAGAAAAACGTTTTCGAATCGCTGCCAATACTAGAGGCAGTGACGCTGGTCTGCTGTCATGGGTATTAGAGGCAAACGAGGTTGCCACCAATGTTACATTGTGGAGGAAGTAGGCCAGAGTAGTACTGGAGTCTCCTCTTTACAATTTAAACGTGAAATAACTTATATAAATTACATGTAGAACGGCTATGCCTCTAGAACCGATCAAATCGTCTCTAGGGAGAGGGGAGAAAAAATGCCTCTTGGGATTCTGTCTCAAACTTCTCTCTTTTCATGCCACTTCCGATTTCTGCACTCGCGGGCTAGTGTGGAGGAGAAAACTATCTGGTCTTATCGAATGGTACTCCTGTCTATACTCAGATATCTTCTCCTGTAGAAGACACCTCAATAGCATAGGAATTTCTTCCTACATTGGACCAATAACGTAGGTGACAATTATAAATTGTAGGCACTGTAAATCGGTAAGAAACTTACTATTAACTCATAGAATGTGAGAACAGAACTAAGTTTGAATCATGGGCAGCGCAGAAGAACTGCCTAAGCAAAGAACAATGTTGGCACAATGTATTATTATTAATTTTTTTTTCCAGACCAGGCCACTTCGTATCGAAGGAGTTGTCGTAGAAACTTCGAAAAGGGCTCATTCGATTGGAAATCGGAATGGCTAGTGCCCTTTTTAACAGTCCAAAGTGATTGGGAGGTAACTAAGACGCTTTCCACGCCCTCCGTTTCCCCAAACACATCCAATCAAAATTGCGAGATAGCTATTTTGTTCAGCGTAGTTGAAAGGTCCGGAAACTATGTCTTTGAGGATGACAAACCCCCCACAGCCCCCAGGGCAAACGTTGTAAGTTATGCCCTGGGGTTATATAAGGTTTTTATAGAAAGCGTTGTTGTAGAAACTTCAAAAAGGGCTCATTCGATTAGAAATTTAAATGGCTAGTGCCCTTTTTAATAGTCAAAAGTGATTGGAGGGCAACTAACACCCCTCCCACGCCCACCTTTCCCCCAAACACATCCAATCAAAATTTTGAAATAGCCATTTTGTTCAATGTAGTTGAAAGTTCTGGAAATTAGGTTTTTGAGGATGATAACCCCCTCAGAGCCCTCAGGGCAAGGGTTGTAAGTTATGCCCTGAGGGCATATAAGGTCTTTATTGAAAGCTTTGTCGTAAAAACTTGAAAAAGGGCTCATTCGACTGGAAATTCAAAGGGCTGGTGCCGTTTTTAATAGTCAAAAGTGATTGGAGGGCATCTAACCCCATCTCACACCCACCTTTTCCGCAAACACATCCAATCAAAATTTTTAGATAACAATTTTGTTCAACATAGTTGAAAGTAGTTCTTTAAGAATGACAACCCCCCCACCCCCTCCCCACAGCCTTTAGGGCAAGGGTTGTTAGTTATGCCCTGGGGGCATATAAGGTTTTATAGAAAGCGTTGGCGTAGAAACTTCAAAAGGGGCTCATTCGATTGGAAATTTAAATGGCTAGTGCTCTTTTTAATAGTCAAAAGTAATTTGTGGGCAACTAATCCCCCTCTCATGCCCGCCATTTTCCCAAACACATACAATCAAAGTTTTGAAATAGCAATTTTTTTCAACGTAGTTAAAAGTTCTGGAAATTTGGCTTTTGGGGTTGACAACCCCCCACAGCCCTCAGGGCAAGGGTTGTAAGTTATGCCCTCGGGGCATATGAGGTTTTTATAGAAAGAGTTGTCGTAGAAACTTCAAAATTTGATTAGAAATTGAAAGGGCCAGTGCCCTTTTTAATAGTCGAAAGTGATTGAAAGGCAACTAAACCCCCCTCTCACCTCCATCGTTTCCCCAAACACATCCAATCAAAATTTTGAGATATTCATTTTTGTTCAACGTAGTTGAAAGTTCTGGAAATTAGGTCTTTGAGGATTACAACCCCCCCCCCCCCCACAACCCTTAGGGAAAGGGTTGTAAGTTATGTCTTGGGGGCATATCAGGTTTTTATAGGGCTCATTTGATTGGAAGTTGAAAAGGCTTGTGCCCTTTTAATAGTCGAAACTGAGAGGAGAGCAGCAAACCCCCCTCTCACGCCCACCATTTCCCCAAACACATTCAATCAAAGTTTTAGATAACCATTTTGTTCAACGTAGTTGAAAGTTCTGGAAATTATGTATCTGAGTTAATTGGAAATTTAATTGAAAATTGAGAGGGCTAGTGCCCTTTTTAATAGTCGAACGTGATTGGAGGGTAGCTAAACCCCCTCTCACGCTCACCATTTCACCATTTTCCATCACCGACACATCCAATCAAAATTTTCAGATAGCCATTTTGTTCAAAAAATTCGCTTAAATGTTTTCATTTTTATAACTCTTATAATTAAGAAATAAAAAATTAATTGAGATCTTTAAGGAATAAATATCAGCATATTTATATTAAACTGACGATGCACATTTTTTCAGTAAATTCATTTGAATTTTTTTTCAGGAAAGGACAAATTATATTCTAGCTTTTAGAAAGCATAGGGTTTAGAACACTACTCAGATTAATTTCTGTTCGTTTTGAGTTTGACTTATTTTAATTTCTGTTTGTTTTGGGTTTCATTTATTTATTGATATTAATTTGTGGTAGGTTTATGCTTGGTAGATTATTTGATTCTATTTTTGTTTTATTTTTGGTTTAATGGAATTCTTCACTTTTTTTTAGAAAAACTTATTTTTTGCAAAAAGTTTTTTTGATTAATAATAGAAAAGGAGACGATGCACTCTGCTTCCAGGGGTGGGCTCTCTTCCAGGTTCTGACCGGTGGCCATAGTTTACCCAATGTCTTTGTTGCATAATTTCGAAAACCAATGAATTCCTGTTTGAAGCTAAACTCTAGCCAAAACCGCAAAACTTTGCAACCGCCTCGTGTGGCTCGATGAGTCACTGTCTAGTTGGATTTTACCCTTACTTTTTTTAGTCGCATTTTCCGACTGATTAATGCGGGAAGCGAAGAAACGAGCTTAAACTTACACTTAGCTTAGAGTTATGGGAAAATATATTTAATTGATAGTGAGGGTCAGGACGAACAATAGCTTTAGGGAAGGAATTAAGTTAAGAAAAGGGACATTTGTCTGATAATTAGGGCCAGGGGCCCAACCCTCTGTGCATTTACCAAAATCGTCACCCTTAATTGAGACAGAGAAAGCTTAGTATTAGGACTTAGCCAAGAATACACGATCGGCTCTACTTGGACAATTCTCATTGTTATTTCTCTTGATTTATTTAAAGAGTATTTTATTATAGATAAATAGTCAATGCTCGCAAAGCTCACTCCTGCCTTTGGAAGACACTACGCATCAACACGTAGAATGACAGGGTCTACTCCAGTTGCTGACGCAATTAACAGAAAGCTAGAAGCTCACTTTAAACCTATACATGTTGAAGTACTAAATGAGTCTTACATGCATAATGTACCTAAAGGATCAGAAACTCACTTCAAAGTCTTGGTGGTGTCCCAGAAGTTTGAAAAGCTTCCATTAATCCAAGTAAGTCTTTTTTTTCTCTGGATTTTTTTTTTTTTTTCGTCTAGGTGAGGCTATTTTTAATCGCAAGTCCTCTGTTACCATAGTTAAAACATGGGGCTTGTTTTATTAAGAAATTTGCCTGCTTGCTGCAGTGGCAAGTCATTTTCATTCCTTAACTTGATTGGACAGAGAAGGAATCGTTCCTTCATAAAACCGTTAAAGTTTGCCCATTCTCTTTAGTTCACTAAAGTTAGTGTCATTCTTAAGAAAATGTGGAAAGTGAAGAAAGAATGGGAATTAAACTTTCTTAATAAAACAGGTTTATAGATCACTCTTGCCAACAAGATTATAATGGTAGTGGAGACTTTGGAGGAAGATTATTCGATTGGAAATTAAAGTTTTAGTGCCCTTTTTGAAGAGTCAACTTGATTGAAGAGAAACCAGCCCCGTCCCACACCCCTTTTACCTGCTCCTCCCCCATCCGATGAAAACTTTTGAGATGACCATTTCGCTCGGAGTAGTTCAAAGGTCAAATAGCTATACCTCTGGGGATGAAACGACCCCTCCCCCTCGCCAGGCCCTGCCCCTCCCCCCCCCCCTGCCAGGCCCTGAGGTAAGGACTGTAAGTTTTGTAAGTTGCCTGCTGTTTACGTACAGATTTGTTATTGGGAAAGGGGGGGGCATGTTTGATCCTAGTTGTCCAAAAGGCTACGGTTATTAAGATGAAACCTCTAGGTCTACTACTACCACTACTAATACTACTGTTACTACCACTGTGACTGTGACTACTGGCGAATGCGACGACTTCCAACTCTGACTGTGAATAGACTACTTGCGACTGCGACTTCTTACGACTGCGAGTACTTGTGACTGTAACTACTTGCGATTGTGACTCTTTTGGCTATTTCTAGTCCTATTATTACTACTAGTACTGCTACTGCTACAACTATTGAACTCAACCAAAAAAGTATAAATGGATCCAGGCTGTCAAAATGTCATAGATGCAATATCTCAGGAACGGAACTGTGTATTAAGTTGAAACTTTCAGGGAAAGTCGAGGAGGATTTAAAACTAAATCAGTGGAAAAATCAGCATATTGGGGAGGGGGAGTGTTGAACTAAATAAAAAGACACTTTGTGCATCCAAGGTTGTCAAAAAGGTGTATCTGCAATATCTCAGAAACGTCTAAGGGAATTAAGCTGAAACTTTCAGGGTAGTATACTGAGGGGATGGTCGATTTACATTTGTGTATACTGACTGTTCAATTTCTCTTTTTTATTAGTACTATAAAAATCAAATACAATAATAACGAACAAAAACTGAAAGAGTAAAAAAAAAACAAATACATCAGATAACGTAGCCGCAAAAGCTGAGCTTGTAGGGGGCCCAATCAATACAGCAACAATTTCAAGTGCGGAAAATACGGTAATATAAAATAAAGCTATACATTAACACATAAAAAAGGGGTAAAAGCTTACGGACAAAGAGAGAGAAAAAAAAAACAGAAATCTCACTATAGTCAAGAAAACCACAAGCAGAGTTAAACAATATCGGAAAAGACTTCTCACACGAAATATTAGAGGAAAGAGAATTCCATAGCTTAGTAGCTAGATAAACTGGGGAATGTTGGAGAAAAGAATTTCGAAACAGTGGAAGTTCAATGGATAAATGGGGCTTACGATGGGGAAGGGAAATATTAGAAGATGGAGCTTTTTTGAAAAAAACTTCACAGGCTTGTAGGAAGGGAACAATTTAAAAGTTTATAAGCTAGGAGGAGACATTTCTTTTTTACCAGGTCTGGAGGCGGCTTATTTGAGTTAGTAGAGAAGAGCATGCCACACCCCAAAAAGAACAACAATAAGAAAATTGTGAATAATGCAGTGAGACCATTACCTCAGTGGGAAGAAAGGATTGAACTCTGTGGAGGACACCAACCCGGTGAGAAAGAATACCCTGGAGATAGGAGAGATGAGGCTTATAAGAAAGGTTAGAATCCAAAAACACCCCAAAATTTTAATTACCTGAGTTTGTGAAATAAGGATATTATTAAAATACAAATTCAATAAACAAGGAAAATCAACCAGGGAGCGATGACCAGCCGTAAACATTAACTGTACCACTTTTGGAAGTGTTAACAACGATTTTGTTTGCGAGGCACACGAGCTAACATTATGGACCCCCTGTGCTAATGAGGTTATGCTTACCTTATTTTCAGCGCAAAAAAATGTTTGTGTCATCGGCAAAGATCGGGAATCGTACTCTGTCTGACATACCAGTTTCTACGAGGTCGTTGATGAAGAGAAGAAACAGTAGTGGACTCAGAATTGACCCCTGGGGAACTCCACTTTTTACAGGCAGACAGTGCGATTTGATGGCATCAATCTCTACATATTGTTAACGATCTAAAAAATATGATTCAAACCACCGGATTGACACTCCTCTCATTCCATACCTTTCTAATTTCCGCAACAATAACGGATGGTTGACCATGTTGAAAGCTTTCGAAAAATCCAGAAAAATACCGATTACCTTAAGTCCAATATCAAGGTTACGTCTTCTGAACTCAGTTACATCAGTTAGAGCCTACTCCGTAGAGAATCCAGCTTTAAAGCCAAACTGAGAGTCCGATAATACGGGGCTGCTATCCTCACACATAACTGCCTGAAAAAAGTTTACAAGTGTGTTATTCATCAACTTTTCAAGAATTTTTGAGAAGATAGGTAGTAGAGAAATAGGCCTATAATTTGATTTCTAAAATGGGTGATCCTTAATGTCGAGAGGCACGGCTCTTGTAATTTTGTAAGCTTCTGGAACACAACCAGAAGAGAATGATAGGTTGAAAATATGTTACAGTGGAAGAGATATTGCCGAAGCAGCTTGTTTCACAACAAAGCTATACAATCCACTTGCACCCTCACTCCTGGAGTTATTAAAACTGGAAATTACCCTATTAACTTCTTCTGGAGAGCAAGGAATTATGAATTATGAGTTGTTATAAAATGGTGGTCAGAATGGCTTTGGCCCTATAGAAGCCCAAAGGTTATGCAGGTTTTCAATCCATTCATTTGAATAATATTCCATGTACCCATCCATCCAAAGTTCTAAAGTAGAGAATTATTAAAATTTGTCGCAAAATTTCTATCTAAAATATAAATGAATAGCAATCCAAAAATTTTGATTCTTAAGAAGAAAACCCGAGAAATGTTTTGCAAATATTTCTTTTATTAACCAATAAGAACACTGCATCACTTAAAAACTAACTGAAATTAATTTAATTGAAGTGTTTCCAAAAAAAAAAAAAAAAAAGTAAAACGAAGAGAAGTTACTATAAATAATCAAGGAAAACTTAAAATGAACAGAGACCACAAACAGGAGTAGGGTTAATACCCTTTACGCCTTCGGAACACCTGGTTTTTATTTGCGCTTTACTGAAGACAAAATGTGTCATTTTACTAAAAAAAAGCAATGATTTTCTATCGTTTTTTTGTTGGCGTTATGGCAAATAAATGCACAGAGATCAAAATAAAAATTGTATTGTGCATTGCACAAATGACCAACTGGTCTTAAGAAGGCGTAGGGGCGTTAGCCCTACTCCTGTTTCTCTTAGTTTTTGTCCCTTTTAAGTTTCCCCTAAATTATTTACTGTAATTTCTGTTCGCTTTGGTCATTTATTTATTGATAGATATTCGTTTTACGCCTGAATTACCTTTTGACTTTATTTCTGCTCGTGTTATATTTAATGTAGCTCATTACTTTTCTTTGGAAAACTTATTTCGTGGAAAAAGTTCTTTTAAATTAATCCTTACATAGACTCATTGGGATTAAAATACTGTTAATTGCTTTAATTTTTCCCTGAAAAAGACATACAAGGCATTTGAAAGCTAACCTAACTCGCAACTATCAGTGGGGTGCATATCCGAGGTAACCACATTATGGGGGTTGCTCCTGAGTTTTTCTACGAAGGGGGACAAGAAAGTGTAGGAATCAGAAAAATATCAATTCATTTGCGAATAGTCTTAATTTGCAGCATTAGATCTAAAGGTATAATATTAGATTTCAGTGAGCTGTGCGAAAATGTGATTCAATCCCACTTTCTAGAGCTATAATGAGGGAAAGGATGAGATGCGCGTTTTGCGGATGAAGGATGACAGATTGCCAGAGATCGGTTTTGTCGGCCAACCGTTTAGGGCCAAACAAAAAGCGGATCGTTCCCGAATGGGGTGGGAGGATGTCGTTAGGAAAGGTTTAAGGGAAATGAGAACTTCTTCAGAGGGTGTAAAGAGGGAGGCTTCGAATAAATTGGGATGGACGAGGAGTGTGCCTATCTGTGTTGGCCTCAGGTGGCTTGGTGCTGCAATCTAGTAGTAGTATTAGTATTAGATATTTTCTCGAACAGATCGAACAAGTCAACACAACTCACAATTAGAGATGAGGGATTATTAGATGTCACAACTTTAGACTATTTTTGCAACATTTTGGGATGAGGGTTGGGAGTCTTTGATTCTTTTTAGACAGAATTCAAAAATCAGAAAAATATCCCATCTTTTAGGATTTTGCGTCAATCCTTAGTATTAGATCTACTGAAAAATCCATAAATAACTTCAATAAAATATGCGCACTAGCGTAGACATCGCGAAGAGCGATGTTCCTTCCATATTTTTTGTGGAGAGGGAGGAAGGTTTTGTATGGTTGAGGTGGTCATAGAAACTGGGGAGAGGGGTAATAGATCGATAATTAAGGCATCTAGCTTTCTTTCTAAGGGTTGAAAAATATTGGAGGTCAACGACTCCCTCCTCTTTCCAATGCCTTTTTTACCCTCGGTCACCCCTTATGGCATTGGTCAAAATTTTCAATTAACCATTTTGCTCATAAATGTTGAAAGGTCCAGTAAATATGAAGTGGTGATATGACACACACAGCCCCAGGAGCCAGGGTTGTAAATTATGCAAATTGTCTACTGGTCCTATATATGATTTATAGTAGAACAAATCTAGGCATGTATGCTCTTGACAGGCTAGTCGATGGATTGGCTTAATTCTTCAAGAGATCATTCCTTTGGTAAGGGGACCTTAAATTTTGTGAGAGAAAAGCGTTGAGCGTTAAGGGACCCAAAAATAGACTGACAGCTTTATGTCCCGGAAAGTCCCGGGCTAAGAAGGTCCTGATTTATAGGAATAAGTTTAAGAGGCAGCCCCCTTCCCAGCTGGTAATGTGGTCTGAAAGAGGAGCAAAAGAATTTCTGATTGGCTTCGAAGTTGTATCCTTAAGTCATTAGACCAATGCATCCCCAATGTAATTTTTTAAAAATATATTTTGTTACCCAGAAAAGGGTAATTTTTTTTTTCAAATGCAAGGAAACTTACATGCGTAAATTCCGAGGACATGGGGAACCTAATATTAAAAATCTTGAGGCTAGAAGCAACGGGCCCTCAAAAATGGGACCCCAGGATTGGCCAAAATCTTTTTTCGATTGACATGAAACTTTTATCTGCAATTCCTAGGGTAACGGTAGGTCCGTATCTTAAAATTCCTTTATTCTATTATATTATCCCTATGTAACCATTTTGGAAAATTCTTGTAAATTCGGATAAATCGAAAATTTGATCAACTTTTTTCCGCTTCGCCAAAATTTTCTTCGTCCCCTCTCCCCCTCATTGCATCTACAATTCACATCTTGTAAAAAAAAATCAGTGTTTTCTCCTCAATTATTTCTGTAGAAAAACAGGTTATTTAATATAATGGTCCATTAAGGAATAGATAGATAGATAGATTTATTTTCCATATAACAGTAAAATAATTACTCAACAATCTACGAATGCTCCATGGCTCCATGGCCCTTTAGGAGGGGGATTATGAAAAAGATCACATAACATTCAACATTTAAACTCTTAACATGTAAAGCATTTGCTTCATAAAAATGGATAGGAAAAAATAATAATATAATGCATATATATATATATATATATATATATATATATATATATATATATATATATATATATATATATATATATATATATATATATATATATATATATATATGTATATATATATATATATATATATATATATATATATATATATATATATATATATATATATATATATATATATATATATATATATATATATATATATATATATATATATATTATATATATATATATATATATATATATATATATATATATATATATATATATATATATATATATATATATATATATTATATATATATATATATATATATATATATGTATATACAAAAAAAAGGAAAGTTCATTAAATAAGCTTTATCAAAGTGCAATGAATCACAACCTCTATAAATATAATAATAATAATAATAACAAAAACGGATAGCAGTATATACGTCAAGGAATGACGTATATAGTGCGTCAAGTTTTTATAATATAAAAAATTATAAAAGTAGGGCACAAATCCTATCTGAGAGTTAGACCTTATTTTCACAAAATCCTAGCAGGCCTTACAGAAGCCTTACAAGTCGTAAGTAAAGTTAAAGTCGGTCCAAGTCAGTACCCTTCTTTTATTAAAAATTTATTTAGTTGTTGTTTGCGACCAGAGCTTCTGGGCTATCTGCCCTTTGCACATGTGACAAAAGTCAAGTCAAATCTCACGGCTTAGTTGGGAGTCAGGAAAAAGCTTTTTAGCTTTCAAAGGCTTTCTCGTAGCGTATACATATGGAAAAAAATTGCGAGTCTTTTGAGGGTGCCAAACGAGTGGCGTTCTCGAGCCGAATCGGGAAGGGTGTTCCATGTCAAATGACACACAACAAAGGGATTAAAATCGGATCTTATTATTGGTGTATGGGGAATTTGGATATTTAGAGAACTACGGAGTTGATAATTTGACCGATCAGATACAAAAGAAGACTTAAATCTAAGGGACCTAGGAATGTCACCATGGAGCTGAAGAAAAGTGAAAGAGCACTGGAAAGAAGTTTTTCAATATCAAGTGACACTATTCGAAAGTGGTTTGAGAAAAGAAGGGAACTGAGCTATCCTTGGTGTTCGGTTCTGACACAGTAATTTATCTAAGTATGCCTTGTGTTTTTAAATGTTTGCCTTTGTTTGATTTAGTGATGTGGAACTATCCATGGTTTTGGTACTGGCACTGAGCTTAGCAATGCGTTTACTGTGTTTTTGCCTGTTGGTTGTGCGCTTTAGCGTGTTTCTTAGATTATTCTCTTTTGTTTGTGCTCCGTCTTTTGTATAAAGGGTTTTCAAACAAATAATTGAGTTGTTTAGAGTAGTAGGTGGGGGGGGGGGGGTGTAACATTCTTTTTTTCTTCTTTATTTAGCGTCAAGGTATTTCCTGGGTGTCAATGTGATATTTATGGTCGCCTTAGACATATGTGCACACAGACCTTCTATGTACACATAGACTTCATGTACACATAGAGGTAAAAAGTGGGATTGAAACTTAAAAGGCCCAGAAATTTCGCATAGTAAAGAGTAGGTGTTGTATTGGAACTAATGTCCTTCCCCCATAACAAATTACCTGCTCACATGCCTGAGCCTGGAAGACGAGCAAATCAAATTTTAAAAATTTTATTTTAATTTTCAGAATTAAATATCTGGATGGGGTTTTTGAAGTAATAATTTTAAGAAAACGCTTCCAGTCTAAAAATGAGAATAAAATACAACTCAGAGTTAATTTCCTAGACTACATAGTGTTGAAGAATATCCGCTCGGAGGTAGATAAGACTTAAATATCGGAAAATATAAATATGCTGCTTGTAGGATTGGACATTTGAGTTCGAAGCTTTGAGTGTCGATTTATATGTTATCTGCATTTGTACTGTTCGATGAAGAGAATGAATAATTTATTCATCGTAGTTTTTCTTGTGTGTTTAAGAGTATCGAGCTCAATATTAAATAATGAACACCATGTCTTTGTCTTTAGGATGGAAATGGCATTGGCTGACACGCCTCCTTACATTGTCTGTAATGCTTTTTGGAAATTCTTAAAAATGACTCACCTTGTGCCCACCTTGTGACTCACTTAATAGCCCACCTTGTGTTTAAAAATACCCCATTTCGAATTTGGCAATTGCAGATTATTTAAAAACAATTTTCTATGTTAAAATTTAACTTTGCTCCAACTTCGTATTTTATTCGGGCTATACGAGGCGTTCCAGGACCACTACCCTAAAGTGACTAAATATCGTTGGCATTCTAAGTCAAGCTGGTTTTTAGAAACTTATTATGATTTATGAAATATTTTCTGTTTTTCAGTGTCATCGATTAGTCAACGAAGTGCTAAGTGAGGAACTGAAGAATGGTGTGCACGCTTTATCCATTGTTGTAAGTGTATCTCCTATTGCTTGTAACTCTTCCAGCTCTGTTAACTAAACTCAAATATTTTAAAGTGCTTCATTTTTTTCCAATAATAGTCACTGGAAAAACTAGGGAAAACCCTAGCCAAGAAGAGCATTCGTAGAAAATACTGGGGTAGCTAATCCATTTTAGAGTTTCTCAGTTCAAAAAGGGTCTAATCTTGAAGATTTGAAGGAAAGGGTAACATACTCGCTTAAAAAGTTGTACAGCTGTTCAAATACCTGGGCTCTTTTCCCTACTACTCCTGTACATGTAGAGGCAGGGATATATCTCATTAAAGAGGAAGATTCTGATCTACGAGGCAACCCTCTCCTCTACACTCCTTCGCAGTCGTGAATTATAATCCCTGAAAGCCACATGTGTACCCACTCTTAGTTTACAAACAATAAAGAAGATAGGGCAATTAGGAAATTTTTAAAAGACAGTTTATGACAGTTGCTGTAGTCAGATTTTTTGAAGACGGTTTGTGCAGTTTGTGACAGTTTGTGCAGTCAGATTTTTTAAAGACATGTTGTGCAGTTTTTGACAGTTTGTGTCACAAACAAAAATGGGGTAAGGATAACATTCAACTGACGATAAAAACGAGGAAAATAAAGATAAAACCAACAGTGAACGCACAATAAAAGAGTCCTAGCTACAGTATCCTGAACAGGATTTAACAAATGAAAATTTATAGAGAAAACGGGTATAAAAATCCGAATATTTCGACTCCATGTCCAAGAGCCTTTATCAACGAAAAAAAATGAATTAAGCTAAATTAAACACAACATGTTAAGAAAAATAAAAACAATTAAATAAAACCCACGTCTTAATAACTTTCAATATCGCTTCCAATAGACTGATAGTACCAATACGCAACACAGAATGCGCTACACGAGTACGCAACACCCAATGACAAGATAGATTGTTTCTGGTACAATTTGAATTTGGTACGGTAATGAAATCTAGCAAATAATGAAATAATATATTTATATAAAAAATCTACATATACCCTAGGTTATGACCTATGATTGAATTTACGGGATCAAGATCCAATAAACTATAATGGGAATCTAAGATTATATATGGCAACAGGTTATGAAAACTTATGGATGATATATTGAATGGATTTTTCAATTTGTATTTCTCTAAAAAATACTGTAAGAAATCTGGTATAAGAAATTATTTACATTACTTTGAACAAGTTCAGCCAGGACTTAAAAAGGTATTAAGATGTTGGTGATGAAAAATAGTGTTTTGGTTCTAAATGAGGTTTTATTTCGATGCAATTAAGAATTCTATGTGGAGACACAGTCCCTACTCAATCTGAAATCGGAATTAGTCTTATCAGAACAATATCAAAATTAGTGCAACTTTATTAAATATTGTGACAAGATATAACTTGGTTATTCCTTAATGTCTCTTGTTGGTTGAAAGTTGTCAATAGTGGTTTGGTTTTGGCTCTAAATGAGGTGTTCATATGAGGTGTTTTGTCGATGTATTTAAGAAGTCCAAATGTACATTCAGTCTCTATTCAATTTGAAATCAGGGCTAATAACATCATAACAATTATCAAAATTAGCGCAACTCTGTTAAATATTGTGACAAGATAGAATTAGGTGATTGCTTAATGTCTATTGCTTGTGTGAAGTTCACATTAGAGCTGTATTAATTTCCTTTTTGATAGTATTGTGGAAGATATAAAATAGACAAACAAAATGCGGACTTTAAAAGAAAAATTCAAAAGGTTAAAGACAACAACAATAAAGAACTAAACGAATTTTCAATTTTTTTTTTTTTTAACATAGCAGAATTTTTAAAATAGCAGAACAACAACAACAAAAAAAAAAAAACGATAGAAACCTTATTATTCATTTTGTTGACGAATAATCCTTTTTTTTTTAAAATTAAATCCCACCTCTCCTCACAGTGACGACAAATTTTAAATTCAAAATACATCTAATTTTAACTTTAGTCGTCACCTACGAATAATCCTTTTATTATACTGATTATTCTGGTGATGTGGTTCTATGGCTCATCTAAATGCAACTGTCTTTGTTTTTTTTACCTTTTGTTTTGTTGTTTTTTACTCTTGATATGTTTACTCCTACTTAAATTTTTTTTTTCAGACAAAAATCTCGGTACCAGACAAAAATATTACGATTAAATCATTTTCTGTTATCAGCAGAAGTTTGGTTTTTTATTATCAAAGTTTTATTTATTCAGAAGTTCTTGCTCGTAGTTAGTAAGCATTTTTAGGATTGCCTAATAACCTCTGAAAAAAGGAAAAAAGAAACCGCCATCGGAGGGTTATGTGCCTTGTGTTGGGAGTCTCCTGTTTAGATTAAAGTAGTTGTATTTAGTGTAAACTTAGCATTGATTAAGAATCCTGTTCTATATTTAACAAACTAAAAGACATGCCATAGTGCGGCGTGTAGGATGACGTACTACTTTTGATGTCTTAATTTATTTATCGTCAAACTACTTTCTGTTTATAGAAGTCTTTTTTTCTAGGCTAAAACGCCGGATAAATGGGACACAACTTTCAAGACTGAAAAAAGTCCTGCATGTCGTGGCGGCTTTGGAAAATAGCTTTCAAGTCTTCTAGCATAAAGGCTAATTCATAATTCATTAGCATAAGGCTAATTCGTGTTATATCCAGTGTTATTTGTGAATAGTCTTGTTTTAAAACAAATATTTACATTTTAGATTGTCTTCTATTTTATAAAATATAGTAAAACGAGTTTCAGTTTCAAATGAAGATTCATTTCGTTCATTGTTTGGGCACTGGAACATCGTAGAGAGCTGTTTAAAATGGTGTCGGTGCTATTGTAAAAGGCTGAAAGGTCAAGTCTGTGATAAAAACCACCAAAAAAAGTTAAGAGATCTGGGAGACTGTATCAAGTGCACTTGTGTCTTGGGTAACAGCGATGACGACGTAGTTCGTTCCTTACTAGTTCCTGCTAAGAAAAAGCTGAAGGCGTTTTCCCCGTGTGTATCATATTTTACCGTAAATATGATACACATATTTTTCCCGTGTGTATCATATTTTACCGTACAAGGATAGGACCTTCACTACAGCTATTCTATCAGCGAAAATCAAACGGCTGTTCATAGTCTATAATAAAATAAAGAATATTGATAAGAAAGCTATGTTCTAAGCATGATTTGTAGTAAAGAACGAAATCGAGCCCATAGTAACTGAAATATTAATATAAAATGCAGTTTTTGACAAAAGCTGAATCGTTATATGCATGATAATGCAAGCCACTTATCTTTTGATAAGATAATATTTGAAAACTTGCCTCAACTTCAAAAGTTGAAAGCTTTTGAAAAGTTGCTTCTGTGGGGTATGGTGCCATAATTGACTGATTTTGCTGCCTGATTCTTTGTGGTTCCCTCTTTACTGTTCTAAAAAAGAAAAGCCTAAAGCTTTTTCCTGTTTGTTTTACCATACAAGGATACGACCTTCGCTAAAGCTCTTCGATTGGATGAATCAATGCTTACTCATAATCTACAAAACTGAGGACTGAACGGGCCTTATGACTCAAACACTCCTCAATTTTATTAATCTAAGAATAGAAATTTGGTCGAAGCATCCTCTCCTCCTAAAACCACACTGTTCTTCTCTTAAAATTTTATTTACAGCAACTCAAAGTCTAAAAAGTATCATCATACAAAGTAATCGGCTTGGTACAGAAACCAAGCTAGTGCCTCTATAATTACCAGATTTCACTCTTTTATAACCTTTCTTATAGAGGTATTTAGTTAAAGTTTTCCAAAAATTATAGTAAAGAACAAATTTTGTTCCGTAATAACCGAAATATTAAAGTGAAATTGAATACATGTCTTGGTTAAGTTGGGCTGAGAGAGTCTCGCACACTACTAATATATCCTTAAATTCTCTCCCACTTAGCCTATCTTTTTCTTTGTTTTATAAATGTTCTGGCCAAATTCTCACTGGTGGCTATAGCTCTGCTGGCTTCTGGTTTCCCAATTTTTTCTTGAGAAGTTGCCAAAACTCCTGATTGTTACTGGAATAGAAACCTATCTTAAGTTGACTGCTTTGAGCTTTTCAAGTCCTCTCTTTCTCCTGTTAATTAGTCTTTTGCACCCTCTTTCGATTCCTTTAAAATCACAATGTAGCTTATCATTTTCTTCCCCGCAGCAAAATTCCTGCTTTTCCACTGCGAGTTCAAGCCGCTTTTTCCGAGAAGCCTATTCCTCGTCGGAGAACTTCCCTTTTTCTCTTCGTCTGTTTGCTATTTTCCGAACTCCCAACATAAACAATTCTAACAAACATCTCTAGGGAAACTCAATTTTTCTTTTTTTGCTATCGTTCCCACCAGTTTCAATTCCTGCTGAAGCTTATCTGATGAAATATTTCTTAAATCTATTCTCTCTGTTTCGTTTTAAATCCAACGCCTTATTTACCACCTCCTTCCGTATCATAGGATCAACAATTCTTTTTATGCACATTTTTTCTGAAATTTCCTTATTCTTACTAAATAACCTTAATGAAGCCCCAATGAGCATGCTCTCGGATCCGGCCGCCGACCAAACCTCAAGATCCCTGAAAAAATGTAAGGGAGACAAATGTTCTCTCTTTAAACGGGCAATTATGTATGTGCTTATGTAGTTTTTTATTTCAAAGCTCCACAAGAAACCCTCAATAGTGATACTGAGGGAAAATCCTGATTTGTAGCATTTTCGTTGATTCTTTAAAATTTTCTTCAGTTTAGAACTGGCACAAGTCTTCCATTGGAAAAGCTAGGACGTTACGTCATAATCGTGGTTGCAGCTGTAACTGCATAGCCGCAACCTATTAAAAGGTGAACCGCTGCCAAAAGTTGAAAAACGCATTTTGAAAGAAAATTGCCGGATAAGAAAAATTGCCTAATCTAACATGATTCTGGAAAAGTAACTATGATTTTGGCTAATCTTAAAAGTAAGGTTTATTGGGAAAACAAACTTATACTGTTTAAAAAAATAAAACTAGAAACCCATCAAGAGTGGCGTCAGATCGAAATGAAGAGTGTACCATTGGCACTCGTAGCACTGATGTGTCTCCTTTTTTGTTCTCTCTTTTACCAGGGCTAGCGGGTTTCCAAAACATCATAAAGAGATGTTTATTGGCTTATTTTAAAGTAAATTGGTACATCTAGTGCCTTTTGTAATTAAAAAAAGTTTCAAACTAAATCGATTTTGTACGAAAAACTGCATTTTTGTATACAAGATGGTGGTTGAAGTGATAGCTGCAACCTAGCAAAATGTCAAAAGTTACGAGCTTAGATGATTTTCTGAATGAAGGGTGCAGTGTGAGCCCTAATGTGGAAACCAAAGTCCATGAACATAAATCAATTATGTAAAAAATGCGCTTTTCAAATACATTAGAAACCACCTTTGTAGTTTCCTAGTCCTTGAATATATTGAAATTCATATTTTTTTTCATCTGAAAAAGGGAGAAAAATTGTATATAATTTACAAAGGTTGATGGTGAAAAAGCCATTGCCCACTCACCATAATCAAATTAAAGTGCCCAAGCTGGGTTGAAGTCCCCATGCATCTTTTTGAAAATAGTCCGTAATTATTAACTACTGAAATTTTAATTGAACCAAGATTCTAGTAGAATTGCTGAAGCGATTGTTTTTGGCCTCAGACGGCTTGGTTTTGCGGTGAGTTGTTAATAGTAGTAGTAATGACTAAAGCACCCTTTTTTTAACGATAAAATAATTGCCATAATCAGTAAAACGGCCACTGGGTTCTCAGAAATCAAAGTTTTGACTATTCAGTCATGTTGATAATAGAGTGAGAAACCGCTGATTTTATTTTCTCAAAAAGGTAAATTTGCATTCAAACGATTAAGATGTTAGACTATGAAAATGAAATGGAACATTGGTAGTTTTAAAATTAATTTAGAGACTTGATTCATGTAAGTTAAAAAGTTGTATACACCTGCATCTGCTTCTTTAATCGGAGCTACTGAGTGACATCCAAAACAACCGGCTGTATGTGGAAAGACATAAGTGAAATGTTAGATTTAATAGAATCATACGTACCTCAACCAACGTTGCCACCCCTTGTAAAATTTTATTAGATCTTCTAAAAAGCATATCCACCTTGTAAATCTAGTAAAATGGGGGTCAGATCTAGTAAAATCGAACAAATCTAGTAAATTTTTGCAAATATCTAATAATATTTTTTGCCCTCTCGTCTGAAAGCATTTTGCTGGGAAAACGTACCGGAGGCGGTTGACTGTTGTCTTACTCTTCCTATGACATTTATTGTGTGTGGTCCCATAGCACGACAAAGTCATCTCTGTGACCGCGCTGTTTATATTAGTGCGCGAAAAAATTGGAATTTGAAAGAAAAAAAAGAAAAACAACCCAGAAGTCCAGTCCATGGCCTAGAAGAGGTAGAGGGGAGTATATTGCTGCTTCAGTTCAGTTAGTAAGCGAACCTTAACTAAAGTAAGGTTGGAATTAAAAATACAGACTGATGTGGGTGGCTAGTGGCTGTGCCCTATTTATTTTTTAAATCCTTAAATAGCAAAAACTCAGAAAGAGCACTGCGATTTCTGCACAAGTTTCAGCGTTTTATTTCAGTTAAGGTTATATTCTTAATATGCATCACACACTCAAGGATTAGTATGAAGCTTTTTGCACGGTCTTATTTTACACTTTCTACTGTTTAATCTGAAACTTTTTTAACTCAGAAAAATTCAATTTATGGTTAGTATTTCTCTCTTCTACAAAGGTGTCTGTCATCCTGAGTGAACATCCGTTGGAATTAAAGCACTGGCCTGACCTAAGTTTTTCAATATTTCTGATTATAGAAGATCTAAAAGATGTTCAGATAATACCAGTAAATAGAGGAAAGGATTAGCTGCAGACTGGTGTATAAAGTTTTGCAGAACTTGATCAGTCTTAGAGTAACAAAACAGCCATTGCAAAAATTGTCTTTTGGTGGTTGCTTATGCATTAAGCTCCTGTAGCCTACATGCAGATGCGGGGGGGGGGGGGGGTTGTCAAGTGCGTTCAGCATAAAACTGGTCATTCCACAGAATGTGTACACGTTCCGAAACACCTACATTAGACAATCTGCCTGCTGTCCAAGAATGGCCTGCTGCATCCCCAGAATCAACTCTTAAACAGAAGAGAAAACAGAAACAAAAACCTTGGAAAAACTGGGTTTGGGTATAGAAAAAAATGTGTAACAGGTATGTTAACAATGGGAACACATTTTCTAAATGTTTAAGGACAATAAGCCGAATGGTCAAAAGAAATCATATTAAGATGTCGCAGAAGCAGAAAAAAAATGCGCACTAGCTACTTTTTAGTTGTTATTTCATTTTGATGACAAAAAGTATTTACTAGCTTTCTCACGGCAATGAGCGTGCCACGGCGAAAGCAGCGACACGTGCACTTTTTTGGCAACATCTAGTAAAACAGTCGCCAATCTAGTAAATTTTTTCGCCCAAAACTAGTAAATCCCAAATGGTTAAAGTGGCAACACTGACCTCAACCTGGCTGACGAAAGTAGAGAGCTGCCTTTATCATGATAGAGACGCACCCAGGGTAAGGCTAAGGCCTTTTCATTGCACTTCGGATTGGCTGACCCCTCTGATTTTCCCAAATGGGGGTAAATCAGCCGCGTATATTTTGGTAGTGGGTTACTGCTTTCGCACGGATACTGTCCACACATTGAAAAGTATATTCCTTTTGGGCCCCTTTTATGTGTTACACATCAGGGTTGTCACCTTGGCCTGGAAGAATTTACTAAATCTGAGAGGAAAAATTTACTAAATCGCATCTGTTTTTACTAAATGCTCAAAAATTTGTTTTGCGCGTGCGGCTACCGCCGCATGCGCATCATCAAGCATCGATTTTAACTATAGGAGGATAATCAATAGAATTTCCACAATGTTTTTTCCTTTTTTCTTCTTTTTTCTCTCTTTTCCTCTTGTCTTTCGTTTTCATAGTATGATTAAAAGTTCGGGAAACCTATAAGTTCAAAAATGCTTTTTTTTTTGATTATTTGGATGAACTACTGGATAGGCTTCATATTACAGATGAGGTGTATCCAAGGCGTAAAACAATAGTCTGGAATCTTAGATTCTGGAAATCCTGCTGGTGAAGCCCGGCTTTAAATTTATCAATGGTCTTCAGGTCATAAAATTCAGATATATTGAAAAATTCAAAAACAATCAACGAAGAAAAACAGCTACAACTCATATTCACGAAGCAATTCAGGAGATGGAGTGCTTAGAACCTGAGGTGTGTTTGAAATTTGTCCTCTAGTTTCCGTTTTTAGGTTTGAAATCTAAACCCTTCAATTTTGCATTTTTAAGAAGAAATTTGCCGCTTTCAAAACACTAACTGGGCTGGTCTTTAAATAAGGGATAAGCTGCTGACAAAGATTTTCGGCAAATTCTAAAGCAATTAATTTAGGATTTTTTTCAAATTGATTTTTTCTGGATTCTCTCTCGTTCTTATTCAAGGGAATCAAAAACCAATACAATCTATGTAACTTCAAAATGGAAATGACGTAATCGGCAACCAGTTTAGTTGTAAAAACATGTAAATTAAAAACTGCGCCTCAAATTGGACTAGGGCTGCCAAGAAAAAGAAAACTTGTATAACATACAATAATTATTTTGAAAAAATAACATTTTGTCAATATCCTTCAGGTCAGGCAAATCATACAAATTGAAAAGTAAGGAGAAAAATATGTAGTCACAATTAAAAAAAGTCGCACTTAAAAGGCTTTAATCGTCCTCGGCCTCATCCGAATTTAAAGTATCCACTAGTGTCGAATTCTGACTGAAGAGATCTACATGTTTCCATTTCTTGATAGCCCGAGTCAAATCGCTGGGGATCACCCAGTCATGTACTCCACTTGACGACCTGAGAACAAGTTGCTTCGTTTTCATCAGGGACAAAACACTCGAGACATTTAGCCTATTCCGGTTTTTAGTTTTGATGACCGACAAAATCAAGAACTGTCTCTCTGCTCCAGCACTTGAATGGGGCAAGCTGCAGAACTTGGGCAAGTATGGAAAAAGTTCGTTTCCAGCAGCGTCTTAAAAGGGACAAGGCTAACTAAGAAACGTAGCAGCTGTTATGAGAGTCTGGTAAAATTGTCTGAAAACAAATTAAGCTGGCATACCAGTCCTGATTTTAAATAGTTTGCCTTTTAGAGCGAGTATCAAGAAGAAGCCGAGAGAAAAGTAGAGATTTTTAAGCGCTAGGGTTGAAATCGCAAAAATGAGAGCAATAGTAGCCATTATATCTAACGTAATCGAAATCAGATTTTGCAATGAATGTACCCTAATTTTTTTTCCCTGAATTCATGGAAAATAACAAAAGTTTTGTTTACTACAAAACATGAAATTTTACTACATTTTGGGAAATTTACTAGATCATCTAAATTTACTAGATTTTTTCTAGTAAAATCCTACTGACGGTGGCAACCCTGTTCCACATTTTGCAGTTGAAAGGAAAAGGTATTCAATTTTATATTGTTAAGACAACAATGGGAAATGTAAAACTGATCATTGGGTCCTTTTGAAATGATTAATTTCTTGATTAACTTACATGTTGGAGATATTACGGAAAATTATAATTAAAATTCCAAACCTCTGAGAGAATTGAGCGTATACTCTAAAGAAAATGGTCCCAAAATTTTCAGAATTCGAATCAAATTGCTGAAATTTAAATTAATTTACAGAGGCTACTCTTAAAAAGTGAAATGCCCTTGGTCACCATGCATTTCGTCAAGTCAATTACGTTGGCAACATATCAAAGCGAAAATTCCTTCACTACAGCTACAGTTAAGCTTCTTGGAAGATTTTAATAGTAGGGCCTTTTGCTACAGCAATTGATCGACCTCTCAGTTATAAATAAACTGGAGCAGTCTTCTGACAGTTCTGCCTAAACACCACCTTGCTGTGCCATCATAACCGACACATTGTCTGCAGCAAATCCTATTAGGTTTGCCTTTAGGGCTCCAATTTTTGAAAAAAGTAATTCAGTTATGGCCCGCTAAATTTCTTCAGCTGTACATTGCTGAACTTCTATAAATCACAAGAAGGAGTCTCTTACAGGAAAACTGTCTTCTCGATCAACACCATTCAGCTCAAGATGGATAACAACTATATCCAGGCTTTTTTTGTTACTCAAGTCTGTGCTTTCATCAACTATTATCGATAATGTCGGCTTCTTGATGATTTCACACACATCTTCGAAACCAACTTCACTAATAACGTCGTTCTTGAGAGGAGAGCGATGTTAAAATTAAGATTGTACCAAAAACATTTCAAATGTACCACATTGTACCAGGACCTCTAAATTCTACCAAAAACGGTTCAATTTTACCACGTTGGCAACGCTCCTACAGTACGACAATGGTCGAAAAAGTGTGACATTTGACAACGGATCCCCTTATACCCATTTACGTCTCGTGAAACGCTAAGGGTAAGTAATCGGGCTTGTCAGATAAGTAATATTGGAATATTCATACATACTACAAGAGTACAGCCAATCTACCTTTCGACATTCAAATTCTGTTAACACTCATCAAGTGTCCCTCCCCACGGCAACCTTTGGTAAAAGGCGAAGATTAAGTAACAGTAAGTAACATTGGGTTTATTTTAAAAAAATAAAGTACGCATCATTGATTCCCTGAAGCATGCTTGTGCGGGAGGAAACCCTCCTAATAAGTCAATAAACCACAAAAAAAAAAAAAAAAAAAAAAAAAAAAAAAAAAAAAAAAAAAAAAAAAAAACATAATTAGGGCTCAACTCACCAGACCCGAAAACCGACGAACCTCCAAACAACACCCTAACAAAATTATAATATTTATAATCATATTCAGCTGCAACTAAACCCTCCTCAAAAACATAATTTAACTGGCACAGAATAATCCATCCAAAATATACACATCAAAACAATGTTAGCAACTTACGAAATTCCTGCAAATCCCCAACATTCTTCAAATCCTCTGGCAAACTCTCCCAAACTAACGGAACAACATGGCGAATTGAAAACCTAGACCTAGACGTGACCATAGCTGGTCTTCGCACCAACTGAGAAGATCGTTTCAAATGATCGTTAATAGTAGACGCAAGACTAAACATTCCTGAAAAACATGATGGTAACTCCGAAGCTAAATATTTAAACATAAACAGAGCATTATTGAATACGCATATTCCTGCCAACGGTAGAATTTTATACTCGCGGTAAAGATGCCTCACCGATACAGATAGGTCAATTTGATTACCATACAAAACTCTAATGGCCATATTCTGCGTTACACAGAGCGGATGGAGGTGAGTTACGAATGTTTTCGACCAAACCATTTAACAGTAAATGAGATATGGGTGAACCATAGAAAAATACAACATTCTCAGAATTTCGCACGGAAAAAGATTCCTAAGTTTACTCATAATACCAATATTACGAGACAATTTGCTGCTAACAGATGCAATATGGTCTTTGAAACTAAGGCTTTCATCAATAATAACACCTAAGTATCTAGTACTAGTAGATCTTACAATAGTATGGTGCCCTACTTCTTTCCTATTAATCCATGGATAATTTCCAGTAATTCTACCATAAATAAAAAAATTCGACTTATTATGATTCAGTTTCAATTTATTTACTCGCATCCACTTTTCAATCGAAGAAATACCTTGTTTCAATATAGTCATCAACTCATTTTCAGTTCTAGCAGCTACAGTAAAATGGGCATCATCAGCAAAACATGGTAGAATTCCTTTAGTACCGTAAGTATCAAGGTCTAAAGAACAAGACACATTACTTGAAGCTCAACAAAGGTCATTAATATAAACCAAAAACAACAAAGGACCCAAAACAGAACCCTGGGGTACTCCAATCGAAATATTTTCAATTTTAGATGTAACTCCATCCATCACGACACACTGAGTCCCTTCACTAAGAAAACTAACTATCACTTTTAAATAATCACCATGTATACCACTACTATATAACTTTTGAACTAGTGTATCATGATCAACAGAGTCAAATGTTTTAATAATATCCAAAAATATCAAAGCTATCTTCAGACCCTTGTCTAAAGCATCATTAATAAAAGTTGTTAAAAACAAAACTGCATGCTCTGTAGAATGATGACTCCTAAACCCAAACTGACTAGAACTAAAAAATTGTCTTTTCTCGAAAAAACTTACCATCCTACTATGAATAAACTTTTCAAACACTCTAGAAATAAATGGCAGTAAAGAAATCGGTCTATAATCACTAAAACAATTCTTATCCCCTCCTTTAAATATCGGGATAACATTCGCGCACTTTAGACAATCGGGAAATATTCCAGCTTTTAAACAATTATTTGTCAGTCCTAAAACAAACTAGATATAACAGATAAAATCGACTTCAAAACCTTCAATGAAATAAAATCGCCTCCTGATGCACCATTTTTCATATTTTTTTTAACATCAAATAATTCATCAATAGTTACAGATTTAAGGTACGCAGACACATCACAATCTTCAGGTAGGAACTGACAAAAATCTCCATCTTGATCAATTACTGGCACCGATGATGACACACGCTGCCCAATAGTAGCGAAGTGATTTCACATCCCATCTAAAATATTATTATTCATTCCTATATTATCTGGACGGATCAAGTAGTCCCTGAAGGCGCGCCACGTCGACATGACGGCGGCGAATGTGTGATTTAGTATCGGTGGCGGCGCGCCGCCGGGCGCGCCAAAATCTTTTTGGCGGTCCGCCGATTTTAGGCCGGCGGCGTGCCACGGCGTGCCGATTTTTCTGATTAAAAATAACAATAAAAATTCCACTTCACCAAGCACGTTCAACCTCGATTTTAGTAAGGATTTTTAAATGGTTGGCTAAAAACATATAAGAACAATATGACAAAACAGGAATTTGTTGGGCCGTGCGGAAAGTGTTTATGCTCACCGTCAATCAGACCAAGTAGAATTCTCATTTTTAGCCACTAGACCTAGGGAAACCTATGTTGTGTTCATTTTTAACATCGCATCGTTCCTATAAAATCCCGTGTTTAGTCATTTCCTTCTTGTTAATGATTTGGGCTAATGTGAGTATAACTTTCAAAGTTTGAAGTTCAAACATCTCCTGTTCATCAAATACATACGAAAAGGAAGAAAAAAAAAAAAAAAAAAATAATAACAACATAGAAAAAACACTGTATATAAGTCAGATACCATGGCTTAACAACACCAACAATTTTAAATCAGCGGTTACATCACTTCAGTTACAATTGATGCAACAAAAGTGAGTTTGTTCACTCTGCTTGGAGCCATTGATCTTTTGCAGTCACTATCGGTCCTGTCGTGCTAAAAAGCCGTTTAGCTGGGGCACTTTTGGCCGGTACAGCCAGAACTTGACGAGCGTAAACTGCCACTCACGGGATCTGATACTAGCATTGGACCTTGGGGTCCCACAGAATGCCGCAAATGGGCTTCTTCTTTGTATCTGCTGAAATAAGTTGTTTTTATAAGGGAGAACAAACCTGCACCTTTACCAACAAACTTTGCGTACTGTAGTGTAGGGCGCAAAACTTTGCGCCCTACACTACAGGAGGAACTAAACTGCACCTTTACCCTCTTTTCTTATCAACACGGAATAACCCTCTAAAACTATTTTCTGAAAGAAGTGGTCAAGTTATAACATTTCAAGTCAAAGTTTAAGGCTACTTCAACTTCAGTGTGCTCTGCTAACTATGCAAAAAAAAATGTAATTCATTTCTATAGATATGTTTCTATACTAGCTCTAGATAATCTACCAAGCGGGAAACTACCACAAATCAGCATCGATAAATAAATGAAACCCAAAACGAACAAAAATTACAATAAACAACCGAGTCAAACTCAAAACGAGCAGAAATTAACCTAAGTTGGGCTCAAAACCCCTATGCCTTCCCAAGGTCAGAACAAAATTTGTACTTTACTGATTTTTTTTTTTTTTTTTTTTTTTTTTTGGTTTATTGACTTATTAGGAGGGTTTTCTCCCGCACAAGCATGCTTCAGGGAATCAATGATGTATACTTTATTTTTTAAAAATAAATCCAGTGTTACTTACTGTTACTTAATCTTCGCCTTTTACCAAAGATTGCCGTGGGGAGGGACACTTGATGAGTGTTAACAGAATTTGAATGTCGAAAGGCAGATTGGCTGTACTCTTGTAGTATGTATGAATATTCCAATATTACTTATCTGACAAGCCCGATTACTTACCCTTAGCGTTTCACGAGACATAAATGTGTATAAGGGGAACCGTTGTCAAATGTCACACTTTTTCGACCATTGTCGTACTGTAGGAGCGTTGCCAACGTGGTACAATTGAACCGTTTTTGGTAGAATTTAGAGGTCCTGGTACAATGTGGTACATTTGAAATTTTTCTGGTACAATCTTAATTTTAACATCGCTCTCATCTCATGAACAACGTTATTAGTGAAGTTGGTTTCGAAGATGTGTGTGAAATCATCAAGAAGCCGACATTATCGATAATAGTTGATGAAAGCACAGACTTGAGTAACAAAAAAAGACTGGATATAGTTGTTCTCCATCTTGAGCTGAATGGTGTTGATCGAGAAGACAGTTTTCCTGTAAGGGACTCCTTCTTGTGACTTACAGAAGTTCAGCAATGTACAGCTGAAGAAATTTAGCGGGCCATAACTGAATTACTTTTTTCAGAAATTGGAGCCCTAAAGGCAAACCTAATAGGATTTGCTGCAGACAATGTGTCGGTTATGATGGCACAGCTAGGTGGTGTTTAGGCGGAACTGTCAGAAGACTGCTCCAGTTTATTTATAACTGAGAGGTCGATCAATTGCTGTAGCAAAAGGCCCTACTATTTAAATCTTCCAAGAAGCTTAACTGTAGCTGTAGTGAAGGAATTTTCGCTTTGATATGTTGCCAACGTAATTGACTTGACGAAATGCATGGTGACCAAGGGCATTTCACTTTTTAAGAGTAGCCTCTGTAACTTAATTTAAATTTCAGCAATTTGATTCGAATTCTGAAAATTTTGGGACCATTTTCTATAGAGTATACGCTCAATTCTCTCAGAGGTTTGGAATTTTAATTATAATTTTTCCGTAATATCTCAAACATGTAAGTTAATCAAGAAATTAATCATTTCAAAAGGACCCAATGATCAGTTTTACACTTCCCATTGTTGTCTTAACAATATAAAAATGAATACCTTTTCCTTTCAACTGCAAAATGTGGAACAGGGTTGCCACCGTCAGTAGGATTTTACTAGAAAAAATCTGGTAAATTTAGACGATCTAGTAAATTTCCCGAAATCTAGTAAAATTGCATGATTTGTAGTAAACAAAACTTTTGCTATTTTCCATGAATTCAGGGAAAAAAAATTAGGGTACATTCATTGCAAAATCTGATTTCGATTACGTTAGATATAATGGCTACTATTGCTCTCATTCTTGCGATTTCGCGTTAACCCTAGCGCTTAAAAATCTCTACTTTTCTCTCGACTTCTTCTTGATACTCTCTTTAAAAGGCAAACTATTTAAAATCAGGACTGGTATGCCGGCTTAATTTGTTTTCAGAAAATTTTACCAGACTCTCATAACAGCTGCTACGTTTGTTAGTTAGCCTTGTCCCTTTTAAGACGCTGCTGGAAACGAACCTTTTCCATACTTGCCCAAGTTCTGCAGCTTGCCCCATTCAAGTGCTGGAGCAGAGAGACAGTTCTTGATTTTGTCGGTCATCAAAACTAAAAACCGGAATAGGCTAAATGTCTCGAGTGTTTTGTCCCTGATGAAAACGAAGCAACTTGTTCTCAAGTCGTCAAGTGGAGTACATGACTGGGTGACCCCCAGCGATTTGACTCGGACTATCAAGAAATGAAAACCAGTAGATCCCTTCAGTCAGAATTTGACACTAGTGGATACTTTAAATTCGGATGAGGCCGAGGACGATTAAAGCCTTTTAAGTGCGACTTTTTTTAATTGTGACTACATATTTTTTTTCTTACTATTCAATTTGTATGATTTGCCTGACCTGAAGGATATTGACAAAATGTTATTTTTTCAAAATAATTATTGTATGTTATATAAGTTTTTTTTTTCTTGGCAGCCCTAGTCCAATTTGAGGTGCAGTTTTTAATCTACTTGTTTTTACAACTAAACTGGTAGCCGATTACGTCATTTCCATTTTGAAGTTACATAGATTGTATTGGTTTTTGATTCCCTTGAATAAGAACGAGAAAGAATCCAGAAAAAACCAGTTAAAAAAAAAAAACCTAAATTAATTGCTTTAGAATTTGCCAGAAATCTTTGTCAGCAGCTTATCCCTTATTTAAAGACCAGCCCAGTTAGTGTTTTGAAAGCGGCAAATTTCTTCTTAAAAATGCAAAATTGAGGGGTTTAGATTTCAAACCTAAAAACGAAAACTAGGGGAGAAATTTCAAACACACCTCAGATTCTAAGCACTCCATCTCCTGAATTGCTTCGTGAATATGATTTGTAGCTGTTTTTCTTCGTTGATTGTTTTTGAATTTTTCAATATATCTGAATTTTATGACCTGAAGACCATTGATAAATTTAAAGCTGGGCTTCACCAGCAGGATTTCCAGAATCTAAGATTCCAGACTATTGTTTTACGCCTTGGATACACCTCATCTTTAAAATGAAGCCTATCCAGTAGTTCATCCAAATAATCCAAAAAAAGCATTTTTGAACTTATAGGTTTCCCGAATTTTTAATCATACTTTGAAAACGAAAGACAAGAGGAAAAGAGAGAAAAAAGAAGAAAAAAGGAAAAACATTGTGGAAATTCTATTGATTATCCTCCTATAGTTAAAATCGATGCTTGATGATGCGCATGCGGCGGTAGCCGCACGCGCAAAACAAATTTTTGAGCATTTAGTAAGAACAGATGCGATTTAGTAAATTTTTCCTCTCAGATTTAGTAAATTCTTCCAGGCCAAGGTGACAACCCTGATGTGTAACACATAAAAGGGGCCCAAAAGGAATATACTTTTCAATGTGTGGACAGTATCCGTGCGAAAGCAGTAACCCACTACCAAAATATACGCGGCTGATTTACCCCCATTTGGGAAAATCAGAGGGGTCAGCCAATCCGAAGTGCAATGGAAAGGCCTTAGCCTTACCCTGGGTGCGTCTCTATCATGATAAAGGCAGCTCTCTACTTTCGTCAGCCAGGTTGAGGTCAGTGTTGCCACTCTAACCATTTGGGATTTACTAGTTTTGGGCGAAAAAATTTACTAGATTGGCAACCGTTTTACTAGATGTTGCCAAAAAAGTGCACGTGTCGCTGCTTTCGCCGTGACACGCTCATTGGCGTGAGAAAGCTAGTAAATACTTTTTGTCATCAAAATGAATAACAACTAAAAAGTAGCTAGTGCGCATTTTTTTTCTGCTTCTGCGACATCTTAACATGATTTCTTTTGGCCATTCGGCTTATTGTCCTTAAATATTTAGAAAATGTGTTCCCATTGTTAACATACCTTTTACGCATTTTTTGCTATACCCAAACCCAGTTTTTCCAAGGTTTTTGTTTCTGTTTTCTCTTCTGTTTAAGAGTTGATTCTGGGGATGCAGCAGGCCATTCTTGGACAGCAGGCAGATTGTCTAATGTAGGTGTTTCGGAACATGTACACATTCTATGGAATGACCAGTTTTATGCTGAACGCACTTGACAACCCCCCCCCCCCATCTGCATGTAGGCTACAGGAGCTTAATGCATAAGCAACCACCAAAAGACAATTTTTGCAATGGCTGTTTTGTTACTCTAAGACTGATCAAGTTCTGCAAAACTCTATACACCAGTCTGCAACTGTCAGCTAATCCTTTCCTCTATTTACTGGTATTATCTGAACATCTTTTAGATCTTCTATAATCAAAAATATTGAAAAACTTAGGTCAGGCCAGTGCTTTAATTCCAACGGATGTTCACTCAGGATGACAGACACCTTTGTAGAAGAGAGAAATACTAACCATGGATTGAATTTTTCTGAGTTAAAAAAGTTTCAGATTAAACAGTAGAAAGTGTAAAATAAGACCGTGCAAAAAGCTTCATACTAATCCTTGAGTGTGTGATGCATATTAAGAATGTAACCTTAACTGAAATAAAACGCTGAAACTTGTGCAGAAATCGCAGTGCTCTTTCTGAGTTTTTGCTATTTAAGGATTTAAAAAATAAATAGGGCACAGCCATTAGCCACCCACATCAGTCTGTATTTTTAATTCCAACCTTACTTTAGTTAAGGTTCGCTTACTAACTGAACTGAAGCAGCAATATACTCCCCTCTACCTCTTCTAGGCCATGGACTGGAGTTCTGGGTTGTTTTTCTTTTTTTTTTCTTCCAAATTCCAATTCTTTCGCGCACTAATATAAACAGCGCGGTCACAGAGATGACTTTGTCGTGCTATGGGACCAGACACAATAAATGTCATAGGAAGAGTAAGACAACAGTCAACCGCCTCCGGTACGTTTTCCCAACAAAATGCTTTCAGACGAGAGGGCAAAATATATTATTAGATTTTGGCAAAAATTTACTAGATTTGTTCGATTTTACTAGAACTGACCCCCATTTTACTAGATTTACAAGATGGATATGATTTTTACAAGATCTAATAAAATTTTACAAGGGGTGGCAACGTTGGTTGAGGTACGTATGATTCTATTAAATCTAACATTTCACTTATGTCTTTCCACATACAGCCGGTTGCTTTGAATGTCACTCAGTAGCTCCAATTAAAGAAACAGATGCAGGTGTATACAACTTTTTTACTTACATGAATCAAGTCTCTAAATTAATTTTAAAACTACCAATGTTCCATTTCATTTTCATAGTCTAACATCTTAATCGTTTGAATGCAAATTTACCTTTTTGACAAAATAAAATCAGCGGTTTCTCACTCTATTATCAACATGATTGAATAGTCAAAACTTTGATTTCTGTGAACCCAGTGGCCATTTTACTGATTATGGCAATTATTTTATCGTTAAAAAAAGGGTGCTTTAGTCATTACTACTACTACTAACAACTCACCGCAAAACCAAGCCGTCTGAGGCCAAAAACAATCGCTTCAGCAATTCTACTAGAATCTTGGTTCAATTAAAATTTCAGTAGTTAATAATTACGGACTATTTTCAAAAAAGATGCATGGGGACTTCAACCCAGCTTGGGCACTTTAATTTGATTATGGTGAGTGGTCATTGGCTTTTTCACCATCAACCTTTGTAGATTATATACAATTTTCTCCCTTTTTCAGATAAAAAAAAATATGAATTTCAATATATTCAAGGACTAGGAAACTACAAAGGTGGTTTCTATTGTATTTGAAAAGCGCATTTTTTACATAATTGATTTATGTTCATGGACTTTGGTTTCCACATTAGGGCTCACACTGCACCCTTCATTCAGAAAATCATCTAAGCTCGTAACTTTTGACATGTTAATTTTAAACTGATTGAACTGTATATACTACAAAACACAGGCAGCGATATAGCGCTGCCTAAGTAAAGAACGATTTTGGCACAATGTATTCTTTATTTATTTATTTTATTTGTTTTTTAGTTTCCATACTCGGGCACTTCGTATCGAAGGAGTTGTGGTAGAAATTTCGAAGAGGGCCCATTTGATTGGAAATTGGAGTGGCCAGTGCCCTTTTTAATAGTCGAAAGTGATTGGAGGGCAACTAGCCCCCCTCCTCACGCCCATCATTCCCCCAAACACATCCAATTAAAATTTTGAGATAGCCATTTTGTTCAGCGTAGTTGATTTCAAGATAGAAAATATGTTTTTGAGGAGGACACTCCTCCCAAACCCTCGGGGCAAGGATTTTAAGTTATGCCCTGAGGGTGTATAAGGACGATGTTGGCATAATGTATTATTTATTATTTTTGTTTCCTTAGAGCAGGGCACTTCGTATCGAAGATAGTCGAAAGGGATTGGAAGGCAACTAACACTCCTTCCACGCCCACCATTTCCCGAAACACATCCAATCAACGTTTTGAGATAGCCATTTTGTTCAGCGTAGTTGATTTCCAGATAAAAAAGATGTTTTTGAGGAGGAAACTCCCCCACAGCCTTCAGGGCAAGGATTGTAAGTTGTGCCCGAGGGCATATAAGGTTTTTATAGAAGGTGTTGTCGTAAAAACTTCAAAAAAGCTCATTCGAACGGAAATTTCAAGGGCTAGTGTCCTTTTTAATAGTCGAAAGTGATTGGAGGGCAACTAATCCACCTCTCACGCCCAAAGTTTCCCCAAACACATCCAATCAAAATTTTGAGATAGCCATTTTATTCAACGTAGTTTTAAATTCTGTAAATTAGGTCTTTGAGGATGACAACCCCCTCACAGCCTTCAGGGCAAGGGTTGTAAGTTATGCCCCAGGGGCATATAAGGTTTTTATAGAACGTGCTGTGGTAGAAACTTCAAAAAGGGCTCATTCGATTAGAAATTGAAATGGCTAGTGCCCTTTTTAATAGTCGAAAGTAATTGGAAAGCAACACCCCTTCCACGCCCACCATTTTCCCAACCACATCCAATCAAAATTTTAAGATAGCCATTTTATTCCATGCAGTTGAAAGTTCAGGAAATTATACCTTTGAGCAGGACACTCCCTTTACAGTCTTCAGGGCAAGGGTAATAAGTTATGCCCTGGGGGCGTATAAGGTTTTTATTGAAATCTTTGTCGTAGAAACTTCAAAAAGGGCTCATTCGATTGGAAATTGACATGGCTAGTGACCTTTTTAATAGCCAAAAGTGATTGGATGTCAACTAACACCCCTTCCACGCCCACCATTTCCACAAACATATCCAATCAAAATTTTGAAAAAGCCATTTTGTTCCATGAACTTTAAAGTTCAGGAAATTATACCTTTGAGCAGGACACTCTCCCGACAGTCTTCAGGGCAAGGGTAATAAGTTATGCCCGGGGGCATATAAGTTTTTATTGAAATCTTTGTCGTAGAAACTTGAAAGAGGGCTCATTTGATTGGGAATTCAAAGGGCTAGTGCCCTTTTTAATAGTCGAAAGTGATTTGAGGGCAACTAATCCCCCTCTCACGCCCACCTTTTCTCCAAACATATCCAACCAAAATTCTTAGATAGCCATTTTGTTCAACGTAGTTGAAAGTTTTGGAAATTAGGTATTTAAGGATGACAACCCATCCCCCCAACCCTCAGGGCGAGGGTTGTAAGTTATGCCCTGGGAGCATGTAAGGTTTTTATAGAAAACAATGTTGTAAAAACATCAAAAAGGGCTCATTCAATTAAAAATTGAAAGGGCTAGTGCCCTTTTAATAGTCGAAAGTGATTGAAGGGTAACTAACCCCCCTCTCACGCCCAACATTTCCCCAAACACATCCAGACAAAATTTTGAGATATCCATTTATTTCAACGTAGCGGAAATATCTAGAAATTAGGTCTTTTAGAATGATAACCCCCTCAGAGCCCTCAGTGCAAGGGTTGTAAGTTATGCCCTGGGGGCATATAAGGTTTATATAGAAATTTGTTGTAAAATTTTCTAAAAGGGCTCATTTGTTTGAAAATTGAAATTGCCCTTTTTAATAGTCGAAAGTGAGTGGAGAGTAATTGGTCCCCCTCTCACGCCCACCTTTTCCCCAAACATATCCAACCAAAATTCTTAGATAGCTGTTTTGTTCAACGTAGTTGAAAGTTTTGGAAATTAGGTCTGTAAGGATGACAAACCCTCCCCCCCCCATAGACCTCAGGGCAAGGGTTGTAAATTATGCCCTGGGGGCATATAAGGTTTTTATTGAAAGCGTGGTCGTAGAAACTTCAAAAGGGTTCATTCAATTGGAGATTGAAAGAGCTGGTGCCTGTTTAATAGTTGAAAGTGATTGGAAATAGACTAACGCCCCTCTCACGCCCACCATTTTCCCAAACACATCCAATCAAAATTCTTAGATAGCTGTTTTGTTCAACGTAGTTGAAAGTTTTGGAAATTAGGTCTGTAAGGATGACAACCCATCCCCCCAACCCTCAGGGCGAGGGTTGTAAGTTATGCCCTGGGAGCATGTAAGGTTTTTATAGAAACCAGTGCTGTAAAAAGATCAAAAAGGGCTCATTCAATTGAAAATTGAAAGGGCTAGTGCCCTTTTAATAGTCAAAAGCTATTGAAGGGCAACTAAACCCCTCTCACGTCCAACATTTCCGCAAACACATCCAGACGAAATTTTGAAATATCCATTTTGTTCAACGTAGTCGAAATATCTGGAAATTAGGTCTTTTAGAATGGTAACCCCCTCAGAGCCCTCAGTGCAAGGGTTGTAAGCTATGCTCCGGGGGCATATAAGGTTTATATAAAAAGTTGTTGTAAAAATTTCAAAAAGGGCTCATTTGTTTGGAAATTGAAATTGCCCTTTTTAATAGTCGAAAGTGAGTGGAGAGTAATTGGTCCACCTCAAACGCCCACCTTTTCCCCAAACATATCCAATCAAAATTTTTAGATAGCCATTTTGTTCAAAGTAGTTGAAAGTTTTGGAAATTAGGTCTTTAAGGACGACAACCTCCCCCCCCCACAGCCCTCAGGGCAAGGGTTATAAATTATGCCCTGGGGGCATATAAGGTTTTTATTGAAAGCGTTGTCGTAGAAACTTCAAAAGGGCTCATTCAATTGGAAATTGAAAGGGTTAGTGCCATTTTTGATAGTTGAAAGTGGTTGAAAATCGACTAACGCCCCTCTCACGCCCACCATTTCCCCAAACACATCCAATCAAAATTTTGAGATTTCCATTTTGTTCAACATAGTTGAAAGTTCTTGAAATTATGTCTTATAGGAGGATTACCCCCTCAGAGCACTCAGTGCAAGGATTGTAAGTTATGCCCTGGGGGATATAAAGTTTATATAGAAAGTTGTTGTAGAGATTTCAAAAAGGGCTCATTTGATTGGAAATTGAAATTGTCCTTTTTAATAGTCGAAAGTGAGTGGAGAGTAACTAACCCCCCTCACTCAAACCCTTTTCCCAAAAACATTCAATCAAAGTTTAGAGATAGCCATTTTGTTCAACGTAGTTGAAAGTTCTGGAAATTATGTATTTAAGGATGACAAGCCCCCAAGAGCCCCAAGGGCAAAGGTTGTAAGTTATGCCCTGGGGGCATATAAGGTTTTTACAGATAGAGTTGTCGTAAAACTTAAAAAGGGCTCATTCAATTGGAAATTGAGAGGGCTAGTGCCATTTTTAATAGTCGAAATTGATTGGAGGGTAACTAATCCCCCTCTCACACCCACCATTCCTCCAAACCTATCCAATCAAAATTGTCAGATAACAGTTTGTTCAACGTGGTAGAAAGTTCTGGAAATTAGGTCTTTGAGAATTACATCCCCCGCAGCCCTCAGGGCAAGGGTTGTAAGTTATACCCTCGGGGCTAATAAGACTTTTATTCAAAGTGTTGTCGTAGAAACTTCAAAAGGGCTCATTTGATTAGAAATTGAAAGGACTAGTGCCATTTTTGATAGTTGAAACTGATTGCAGAGCGACTACCGCCCCTCTCACCCCCACCATTTCCCTAAACACATCCAATCAAAATTTTGAGATAGCCATTTTGTTTAACGTAGTTGATAGTTCTGGAAATTAGGTCTTAGTGGATGACAACCACCCTAACAGCCCTTAGGGTAAGGGTTTTAATTTATGCCCTAGGGGCATATAAGGTGTTTATAGAAACCGTTGTCGTTTCAAAAAGGGATCATTCGATTGGAAATCGAAAGGCCTAGTGCCTTTTTTAGTAGGCAAAAGTGATTGCACGGCTTGACATTTTTATAGTAAAGATCGATATGGATATAATGTATTTTTTTTTTTTTTAGACCAGGGCACTTCGTATCGAGGGAGTTGTCGTGGGAACTTTGAAAAGGCTTATTCGATTGAAAATAGAAAGGGCTGATGCCCTTTTTAATAGTCAAAAGTGATAAGAGGGCAACTAATCCTCCTCCCACGCCCACTCTCCCATTTGCCCATTATGTTTAAAAACTAAATGTTGCCTTAAGATTAAATCAAAATGCACTGTGTTATTGCTAATTCCCAATAAGGCATCTCAGCAATATCCCAAGAACGACTGAGGGTATTATGTTCAGACTTTTGGGGCTAGTTCAGCTCTTAAATTTTAACCAAATCAAAATAGCGTAAGTGTATCCAAGCTATCAAAGAAAGTAAACAGATGTTTTGCGAATGGTATCAAGTTTTCCATTTCAGGTTAACTAGAGGAGGTATGAAACTAAATTAAACACCACTATTTGTGTCCAGATTTTTAAAAGGGTTTATGTTATTAAAAATTGCAGAAAATTTTTCTCCAGCATGCAAATAGCAGGCCAAACTATAAAGTCTTAAAAAAACAAAAGATTTAAAGCATTATTTTCTTTTTCCCTGAAAAGACTGTGTCAACATAAAACGAACAGAAATTAATTAAAACAACTTTCTCCACAAAATAAGTTTTTCAAAGAAAAGTAAAGAACTCCATTAAACAAAAAATTACCAAAATTAAAATCAAATAACCTACCAGGCGTGAAACTACCACAAATCAGCATCAATAAATAAATGACACCCAAAACGAACAGACATTACAATAAATAACCAAGTCAAACTCGAAACGAGCAGAAATTAACATAAGTTGTGCTGAAATTCCCTATGCCTTCCCAAGGCCAGAACAAAATTTGCACTCTAAAAAAATACAAATGAATGTGCATTGTCAGTTTAATATATATATATTTATATAAATATATATATATATATATATATATATATATATATATATATATATATATATATATATATATATATATATATATATATATATATATATATGTATATATATATATATATATATATATATATATATATATATATAGATATATATATATATATATATATGTATATATATATATATATATTATATATATATATATATTATATATATATATATATATTATATATAGATATATATATATATATATATATATATATATATATATATATATATATAATATATATATATATATATATATATATATATATATATATATATATATATATATATATGTATATATATATATATATATATATATATATATATATATATAGTATATATATATATATATATATATATATATATATATATATATATATATATATATATATGTATATATATATATATATATATATATATATATATATATATATATATATATATATATATATATATATATATATATATATACTGATATTTAGTAATCAAAATGTTAATATTATTTCATTTATTAAAGTTATAAAAGTAAAAACATTTATATTTTTTCAGTAAAGTGCAAATTTTGTTCTGGCCTTGGGAAGGCACAGGGGTTTTGAGCCCAACTTATGTTAATTTCTGCTCGTTTTGAGTCTGACTCGGTTGTTTACTGTAATTTTTGTTCGTTTTGGGTTTCATTTATTTATTGATGCTGATTTGTGGTAGTTTCACGCTTGGTAGATTATTTTATTTTATTTTTGCTCATTATTTGTTTAATGGAGTTCTTTACTTTTCTTTGAAAAACTTATTTTGTGGAAATTTTTTTTTAAATTAATCAGCATAAAAAGGAAACTCTTTGATATATTAAATTAAATCAAATTACCTTTTTCAGAGTCTAAGCTACTATTATCCCGGGTTGCACCTTACTTTCCAGGCACTGCTTCTTAATAATGTACTTTTTTAGTCGTTTTATTCTTTTACTATCACTTTATTGTAGTGGAGAGGAGATACTCATATATAGTATGTTCCGTGGTATCCAAAAAGGGTAATTATTGCAAATAAAGCATTAGTTATAAAAATAGGAGTTTAATTCCTTCGATAAGGAGTTCTGTCTTACCAATATCTAAAAAAAAAAATTCTTACTTGTTTTAGAGAAGAATTGTCAAGCATGTCACCATTTAAGTCTATAGTCCAAGATTGTCAAAAAAAAGATTCATTCTAATGAGTACATGTAGATCTAGAGCTCTTTTAAAAGAATTAATTTTATAAAATGAAAGTGTTTTTAAATAAATTCCATCAGAAGAACATGCTCCGACCTTTTTTCCATTAGAAAAACGTTTCATTTTACTTAACATTATCTAGAATGAAAGAAGCAACCGCTGCTCTTAATGACTGGAAGGGGGAGGTGGGTCTAACAACTTCCCTGGATTTCGAAAATACGTATTTGTATATCCGTAAAAAATGGTCATTTTCTTCGTATTTCTGTTGAGAAAATAAACTAAATTGACAGAAATATTGACAAAACAAAAATGTTTGTCTCTTAAATTTTAAAAACTATATCTTTTAGCAGAACCCCTCCCCTCCTAGGTTATATTTGAAACGAAGATAGATTTTAATAGCTGCAGTGATAAGCTGGTTTTAATTTATATACCAGGGGTTATTCACTTAACCTCAAACATGATAAGAAAACGATTCCCAGTTAAAATTTTGACAGATTGATTTACTTGCTGTACAATATTTTACTAAAAATTTTGATTATTTCTTAAGTTTGTAATAAATATTTCATAAATAACTTAAGTGTTCAATAATATAAATAAAATGATTTAATATGAACAAATAAATTGTTGTGTAAGATTCATTTTTTATTGTAATGTTTTTTAAGAAAAAGTCTAAATTTAGAACCAGTCTATTGATTAATCGAAGATCGTAAACAAACACATTGAACAAAAGAATAATTATTGGAGAGCTCGTAAATTGGAACTGGCTTATGTCGGTTTCCTAGCTTGGGGCTCGGCAATACTTTAAATCATGGTCCTTAGCAGTGTTACTAACACCTCTTAACAAAATGTACCACAAATTGCATGATAAATGTACCAAAGACAAAAAAATTGTACCATATCCCAAATTTTTTCCGCGTGTTACGCGAAGCGTAACACGCGGATCGTCGGTGACGTAAAGTACTATCTATGAAAATTTTGCATAAGACATTTTCATTCACTTTCTCTCTCCATTTCTTTATTTTGCTTTCTCTTCTAATACAGTACATTACTCCTGACAGTACTTGAAGAAATTGTTACTGTATATTGCCGAAATGCAGTTGCTGAGACCTGATTTTCCATTTAATAGTTTGCATAAAATCCCCCTTTTCCCTTTTATGAAGATCTCGATAGAGGGTAGGATCGTTCCTGTAGCCCTCCCTAATACAAGGTACCACCTATAAACAATACAGGAAAAAATTCTTTTTCAATTGAGACTGATTAAAGAAATGACTTTGGGGGTTATGGTCTGGTCTAACACGTACTGGAGATTTTAATGTTGAAACAATATTTTTCTCCAAATGCCTTTAAAAGATACTCCACTCACCTTGTAAGGTCGAGTTTGATATATCCCCACGAATGGTACAATAGAGACCATGTCTTTCACTATTTTTTAAATCACCTTAAATCATCTTTTATTTTTAAAACTGGAACTGACTTTATAAACTTTGAGTTATCTGAGGTTCCAAGTAATCTATACTACAAAAGATATACATAAAAAAAGATTAAAAACACGACATTAAACATCACTATCTGAGTCAGAAGCCATGGCAGCACTTACAGTTGTAGATTTTCTGTACCCTTTTCCAGTCGTTAGAAGTACCTAATGATTTTAGGAAAACCTTAATTAAGCCACTTTATAAGAAAGGTGATAAAAGTGAGTGCAGTAATTATTGAGGCATTAGTCTGGTCTGTGTATGTAGTGAATTACTTAATAATACGATACTTTTGAGACTGAGAGATATCGTAGACAAAGTTTTAAGAGGAGAACAGTGCGGTCTTAGAAAAGTTAGAGAATGTGTCGACCAAATTTTCACTTTTAGGCTAATAATTGAGAAGTGCCTGAGTTTTCAAACACCTTTGATCCTCAGTTTTATTGATTATGAGCAAGCGTTCGATTCGGTTGATAGAAGCGCTTTAGTAAAGGTTTTATCCTTGTATGGTATACCAGACAAATACATTAAAGTGATTAGTGCAATGTACGAGAATAACACTGCTGTGGTTAAGGTAGGAAATGAGGTTAGCAGCTGGTTTTGTATTAAATCAGGAGTTAAGCAGGGTTGTGTTCTGTCCCCCTTCATATGGATTATTTTGATGGACTTTGTCTTAAGGAGCACAGGAAAGGCAATGGGAGATCACGGAATCAAATGGGGGGGGGGGGATTCTCCTGGACTTTCCATATCCTGGAGACATTTTCATGTTAAATTTTGAAAATTTTTAGATCCTATTGAAAAGAGTTTATCTGTAAAACAATGCATTTTATTCTCTGTTTTTTTCAGCTAGAGTTTTTTTACGATTTAGCCAACAGGCTTCAATAAAAACCTCACACTGTCTTTTTTTCATCAATGCTGGTCTTCAAAATTCAGAAATTTCACAAATACAAGTACCAAAGAAGAACTTTGCTGGTCATGGGATAAAATTGTTTTTTTTTAACTACATTATCAAACAGTTTGTGATAACGAACTGTAATTAAGGAGCGAATCGGCTCAAAAGTAACTGAATCTCTAAAAACGGGATATATATCCCGTTTATATATATATATCCCGTTATATATATATATATATATATATATATATATATATATATATATATATATATATATATATATATATATATATATATATATATATATATATATATATATATATATATATATATAATATATATATATATATATATATATATATATATATATATATATTAAAAGCATTGCCTTTTTATGCTGATTTCAATCATATAAATTTCATTAAGTTTAGTGTTACCCATCAAAGGTTACGAGCCGGAGAAAATTTTCCTTATTTTTGAAAAAAGGGAGAAACACCTTCTAAAAGTCAAGTGATCTTAATGAAAATCACACCATCAGATTCAGCGTATCAGAGAACTCTGTTGTTTAGGTTTCAAGCGAAGATCTCCACATCTGCGAAGATGTGGAATTTTTTTTTTTTGTCAGAAGAAAGATCACAGATGCGTGTTTATTATTTTTTTTCCCCAGGGGTGATCGTATCGACCCAGTGATCCCAGAATATCGAGAAAGGGCTCATTCAAACGAAAATTAAAACTTCTAGAGCCCTTTTTAAGTGACCAAAAATTAAAAGGCAGCTAGGCCCCTCCCACTCACTTTTTTCTCAAAATCGTCTGATCAAAGTTTTGAGATAGGCATTTTGTTCATCATTGTTAAAATACCCAATAAACATGCATTCGGGTATAACACGCCCCCCCCCCACAGACCCAGGGGATAGGTCTTTAGGTTATAAATTTGTCCATTGTTTGGGCATAGTGTTTGTTATTGAGATGTATCCATACATTATTGGGTGGGGGGGGGACACATTTTCTGCTGGGAGGTTTTCCATGGGGAGGAAATTTTCCAGGGAGTGAAATTTTCAGGGGATATTATGCACTGGGGGAGTTTGCCAGAATTCTTATACAAAGTTAATTTTATGTCTTGCTTTCTCTTTTCTGTCTCAATTTCACGCGCGGAGTGGTTAAGAGTAATTGTCCGGGGTAAATTTTCACCGGGATCGAATTGTCTAGAGGATATCTCCGTGGGGAGCGGGTTTCTCCGTGAAGGTGGGGCCAGATTTCCTGGCATTATTTAAAAACGATCAGAAACAAAAAAAAGTATTTTCAACTGAAAGTAAGGAGCAACATAAAACTTAAAAAAGACAGAAATTATTAGGTATATAAAGGGGGTTACCCCCTCCTCAACACCTCGCTCTTTACACTAAAGTTTAAATTTTGTCCTAATTCCTTAAGAATGACCCCCTAACGACAAGGGCCGTTTAATTAGAACAATAGGCTAAATCGCTTTTTTAAGAGCACTAAAAAACTTGAGCGTAAAGAGCAAGGTGTTGAGGAGGGGGCAACCCCCTTTATATACGTAATAATTTCTGCTCGTTTTAAGTTTTAAACGAGTAACATGAATCATTTTAACACGTTTTCTTCTCAATAGGCTCAATTTTAGGCTTACATTAAATATATATATATATATATATATATATATATATATATATATATATATATATATATATATTTTTATATATATATATATATATATATATATATATATATATATATATATATATAAACATATATATATATATATATATATATATATATATATATATATATATATATATAATATATATATATATATATATATATATATATATATATATATATATATATATATATATATATATATATATATATATATATATAATATATATATATATATATATATATATATATATATATATATATATATATATATATATATATATATATATATATATATATTGACTGCCTCCCCAGACATTGGCGCTACAGCAGCAAGAAACAACGAGCAACCGATTTGTACTGCAATCGTCGAAGACGCTCCATGTATGGACCCCCTGACTAGACTACAAACATTTGGTCAACTGCAGTCTGAATATGGCATACAAGGGGTCAGGCAACTGAGAAATAATAAGCTTCAAGTCAAATTCAGTGACGTTGTAAAAGCCAAAGCTTTTTGTAGTGAGGCCCCTAGCGTCCTTTCAGCAAAATTGCCAAGTGGCAGCCAAAACAGCATAAAGTGCAAACTGAGGGAAGAAAAATCGTTTGGCATAATAAGAGGACTTTCCGTTGATGTGGATGCTAATGATCTGGTAAAGCATAATCCAGGCCTTGTAGAGGAAGCTCACCGCTTCGGACAAAGCGAAACGGTCAGACTGACTTTCAAAAATAAACTGACCATGAACTTTGCCATGTCTAACGGAATCAAGCTTGGATACGACTTTTTCCGGGTAACGAAGTACAAGGAGGCCCCAAGAAGATGTTTCAGATGTCAAAGCTACGACCATCTCATTGAAAACTGCAAGAACAGTCCCAGATGCTCTAGATATGCTGGACCTCACACTAGTAACAAAGACACGCCATGCAACGAAGACCCCAAATGCGTTTCTTGCGAAGGATCTCATGTCTGCTTCAGCCTAACATGACCTAAATTAAGAGAGATTCTGAAAAACAAGAGTAAACAATGAATAGGTCTCTTAAAGCTCTTAGTCTGAGTATCAATGGTTGTCGCAATAAAGAAAAGGCCATAGACGATCTTCTCCAGATTTATGACGTAATGTTTATCCAGGAGCATATGCTTTCTGGACTGAATACAAACTTCCTAAACAGATCCCGGTCTCACGATGTCTTCATACAACCCGCAAGATCTACGGCAGGGCGTCCGTCCGGAGGCCTGGCAATATACGCTAGGAAGGAACTATCGGCTAAGCCGTCGATTAGATGCAGTAATCTATTATGTGTCTCTGCTGAGGGAATTAAGTTCATCAATCGATAATGAGAGGCAAACAAGGCAAATATTTTGAATTGAATTTATCAAGTATTTTGCAGGTTACATAGGTTGCATCAAGACGTGGCTAATTGTAGACAGAGAAAAGCCAAGACAGATAGTCCAATTAATTGAGAGGCAAATGTTTAAATGGCTGGCTGATTTTGAATTGAAGTTATCAAGTATTTTGCAGGTTGCATAGGCTTTATCAAGACATGGCTAATTGTAGACAGAGAAAAGCCAAGACAGATAGTCCAATTAATTGAGAGGCAAATGTTTAAATGGCTGGCTGATTTTGAATTGAAGTTATCAAGTATTTTGAAGGTTGCATAGGTTGCATCAAGACATGGCTAATTGTAGACAGAGAAAAGCCAAGACAGATAGTCCAATTAATTGAGAGGCAAATGTTTAAATGGCTGGGGCACGGGTAAATGGCGGGAGTAAGCATGACTATCTTATTGGACACATACTTGTTTGTTAGTTTTTGGAAAGCCATGTCTGCCTAGAGTCTCAGGCATGTTGACTAAGAACTTAAAATTGACATACGACCGTTAGATTGCCTGTAATGATAGGCAAACAAGGCACGTCCGCCTATGGTCTTAAGAAGGTTGACCAAGAATTTAGAATTGACATAGGACCATTAATTTGCTTGAAATAACAGGCAAACAATCGTTTAAAGCCATCTTTATCTTTTAAATAGTACCCATTCATTGCCTAAGCTCAGCCCCACATTCTGAGAAAATTTCAATTTTTCACAAATTTTTCAAATTCGTGGGTCATTTGCCCGAGACTCTGGGTGGGTGTGCAACCCTAAATTCCTCTCTCAATTTAGCACTTGCTCACGGATACCCACCGTCTCCAATCACTTTTTCAATAGTATCTATTCATTGCCTCAGCTCAGTTCAGCAATCTGAGCAAATTTCAACTTTTTCAAGTTTTTATGATGCACTGAATCTGATGGTTAGATTTTCATTAAAATTCTACCACATTTAGGGGGGTTCCCCCTTTTTGGAAAATAGGACACATTTTTGCAGGCTCGTAACTTTTAATGGGTAAAACTAAACTTGATGAAAATTATATATTTGAAATCAGCATAAAAATCTAATTCTTTTGATGCATCTACTGGCATCAAAATTCCATTTTTAGAGTTTTGGTTACAATTGACCCAAGTCACTCCTTACTTACAGTTCATTACCACGAACTGTTTGATACAACTAATAGTCGATCAGACACTAACTATTTCAAATAATTTATTTGGCAAAAACTGTAGGATATTCTTCGTGTGAGGTACATGGGAGAAAAAATTTAAGGAAATTATCACTTATTACACTCAAAACTTCGTGACCAGGAAATAGCTAAAAAGACTAAGTGCGTCCAATCCTATTTTTGGTGGTGACTAATCAGCAGGTTTCCAAAATTGATGTTATTTATGAGCAATGTAATGGTGGTGAAGCATAAAACTTATGATTAATATGAAGGAGCATAAACATAGCAATAGCGTATCTGAAAACAGAGAGATGGAAAAAAGGGTATTGATGCTTCTACATTGATAATTTTCCTTTTTTTTAATTCATTTTGGTAAAAAGTGCTACTTTGGAAAAAATACCACTTTTACTAAAATGTGTCACAATAGCGTCACGTTTCCCAAAAATTGCCACTTTAAAAAAGAGTGCCTAAAGTGTCACCGGTGGCGAACCTGACCACTTTTCTTATCAACAGAAAACGCTATTCTGTATCGGTAGAATACAAACATTGATACATTCTACCAAAAATCCTAAAGAACATGGTTTGAACAATTTCCAAGCCCCAAGCTAGGATACCGACATAAGCCAGTTCCAATTTCAGAGCTCTCAAAAAATTATTATATTACTGATTTTGTATTGAGATCTTCGATTGACGAGAGACTTGTCCTATCTATATACTTCTCCTTGAAAAATATTAAAATAAAAAATGAACCTTACATAACAAGTTATTTGTTCATACAAAATCATTTTATTTACATTATTGAACATTTAAGTCATTTCTGAAATCTTTATCACAAACTTGAAAAATAATCAAAATTTTTAAAGAATATATTGTATAGCAAGTAAATCAATCTGTCAAAATTTTAACTGCGAATCGTTTTCTTATCATGTTTGAGGCTAAGTGAATATCCCCTGGTATATAAATTAAAACTAACTTGTCACTGCAGCTGTTAAAATCTATCCTCATTTTAAATAAAACCTAGGAGGGGAGGGGTTCTGCTAAAATATATAGCTTTTAAAATTTAAGAGACAAACATTTTTGTTTTGTCAACATTTCTGTCAATTTAGTTTATTTCCTCAACAGAAATACGAAGAAAAGAAGCATTTCTAACGGATATACAAATACATATTTTCGAAATCCAGGGAAGCTGTTAGAACCCCCCCCCCCCCTTCGAGCCATTGAAAGCAGCGGCTGCTTCATTCATTCTAGCTAATGTTAAGTAAAATGAAACGTTTTTCTAATAGAAAAAAGGTCGAAGCATGTTCTTCTGATGGAATTTATTTTAAAACACTTTAATTTTATAAAATTAATTCCTTTAAAAGAGCACTAGATCTGCAAGTATTCATCAGAACGAACCTTCTTTTAACAATCTTGGACTATAGACTTAAATGGTGACATGCTTGACAATTCTTCTCTAAAACAAGTAGGAAAATTTATATTTTTTTCAATATTGGTAAGACAGAACTTATCGAGGGAGTTAAATTCCTATTTTTATAACTAATGCTGATTTGCAATAATTTCTCTTTTTGAATACCACGGAACATACTATATATGAGTATCTCCTCTCCACTACAAAAAAGTGGTAGTAAGAAAATGAAACGACTAAAAAAGTACATTATTAAGAAGCAGTGCCTGGAAAGTAAGGTGCAACCCGGCATAATAGCAGCTTAAACTCTGAAAAAGGTAGGTTTGTATTAAATCAGGAGTTAATCAGGGTTGTGTTCTATCCCCCTTTGTATGGATTATTTTGATGGACCATGTCTTAAGGAGCACAGGAAAGGCAAAGCGAGACCACGGAATCAAATGGGGAGGAAAAAGTCTCCTGGACTTGGATTATGCTGATGATTTAAGCATCCTAGATGAAAGTGTGAGCAAAATGAATGAAGTTTTAGAGGTTTTGCGAGTTCAGGGTGCTAGAATTGGTTTGAAAATTAATGTTAGGAAGACTAAGTCACTAAGTCTAGGAATAAGTGAAGATGAAAAGGTGACGTTGGGTAATGAAAAGATTGATCAGGTGGGCAGCTTCACTTACCTTGGTAGTATTATTAGTAAAGATGGTGGGAGCAGTTAAGATGTTAAATATAGAATAGCCAAGGCTCAGGGTGTTTTTTCACAGTTAAAAAAAGTCTGGAAGAATAGGAAGATAAGTCTGCAAACCAAGATTAGAATATTAGAAGCTACAGTGATGACAGTGGTCAAATATGGCTCTGAAGCATGGACGCTCCGAAAAGCGGATGAAGATTTGCTAGATGTTTTCCAGAGAAATTGCTTAAGGATTGTTCTGGGTACCGGGCTGACTGACCGTATTTCAAACAATAGGCTATACGAAAAATGTGGTTTAATACCGCTTTCTAGGGCTATAATGAAAGAAAGGTTGAGGTGGCTAGGGCACGTTGTGCAGATAAAGGATGATAGATTGCCGAAGATTGTCCTTTTCGGCCAACCATCTAGGGCTAAACGGAAAGCAGGTCGTCCCCGTCTGGGGCGGGAGGACGTCATAAAGAAAGATTTAAAGGAAATGGGAACTTCGTGGCCGGGTGTAAAAAGGGAGGCTTTGAATAGATTGGGGTGGAGGAGGAGCGTGCGTAGTTGTGTTGGCCTCAGGCGGCTTGGTGCTGCGGTGACTTGTTAGTAGTAGTAGTAGTAGTAGATTTGTGGTAGTTTTACGCTTGGATGACTACTTGACTTCATTTCTGCCCTTTTTTGGCTTATGGAGCTCTTTAATTTTCTATGAAAAGCTTGTTTTGTGGAAAAAGTTTTTTTTAGATGAATTTCTGTTCGCTTTTTATTGACAAAGTCATTTTCATGAAAAAAAAATTATATGTTTTCGTTTTTTTTCTATACGAATCCATAGTTTGGCATAATTGTGGGGGTTCGACATGCTCAATATTCCTAAAGACATAGTTGCTGGACCGTTCTACTATGCTGAACAAAATAGTTGTCTCAAAATTTTGACTAGATGTGTTTGGGAAATAAATCGGCTTGAGAGACGGGCTGATTTCCCTCCAATGTCTTTTTACTCTTAGAAAGGACCCTAGAACTTTTAATTTTGAATCGAATTAGCTCCTTTAAATGTTTCAATGATATTTCTAGCTATTATAGAGTGGTGCTGCCTATGATATTGCTTATATGCCTTTTTGGAAACATGTATGTATACAGTTTTTTCGTTTAATTGGAACGCCCCCTAAATGCTTCCTAGAAGTTTCACCTTAATACTCTAAGCGTCATTAGTTACAGTAACTGTAGTTGTAGTACTAAAAGTATACACATAGTGCTTTCTGGCTAGTTCAAAATCCCCCACAACTTACTCTTAAAGATCTAACTTAATAATATAAATTGTTCTCGGGATATTGCTTTGTCACCTTTTTGAAAGTTCACATGTTAATAGTTTGTTTTTATTTTGTTCAACGTCCGCCTAAATATTTCTTATATTTGATTACTGAAGATATTGTTATATTCTGTTTGGACTATTGGCTACAAAATGGCTGTCTCACAATTTCGATCGAATGTGTTTGGGGAAAAGAGGATATCAGGGAGAGGGGAGGTGGGTTATTTTCGCTCCATTACGCTTGACTCTTAAAATGAAACTAGAAGTATGCATTTCAAATCAAATCAGCCTGGCATTCAAAGCAACCGGCTGTATGTAGAAAAACATAAGTAAACTGTTAGATTTTTTAGAATCATATTTGTCTAACCTACCTGACCGAAGTAGATAGTTGTCTTTATAATTACAGAGACGCTGCTAGGGTAAGGCTAAGGCCTTTCCATTGCACTTGGAATTGGCTGACCCCTCTGATCATCCCGAATGGGGGTTAATCAACAGCGTATTTTTTGGTAGCGGGTGACTGCGTTCGCACGGATCGTGTCCACAAATTGAAAAGTGTTTTCCTTTTGGCCCCTGTTATGTGTTACACATTTTGCAGTTGAAAGGAAAAGGTAATAAATCAATTTCATATTGTTAAGACAACAATGGGACATGTAAAACTGATCATTAGGCCCTTTTGAAAAGATTAATTTCTTGATTAACTTACATGTTTGAGATATTACGGAAAAATTATAATTAAAATTCCAAGCCTCTGAGAGAGTTGAGCGTATACTCTATGGAAAATGGTCCCGGAATTTTCAGAATTCGAATCAAATTGCTGAAATTTAAATCAAGTCCCAGAGGCTACTCTTAAAAAGTGAAATGCCTTTGGTCACCATGCATTTCGTCAAGTCAATTACGTTGGCAACATACCAAAGTGAAAATTCCTTCACTACAGCTACAGTTAAGCTTCTTGGAAGATTTAAATAGTAGGGCCTTTTGGTACAGGAATTGATCGACCACTCAGTTACATTACAATAATTTTTGAACCTGATTACTGAATATTTATTTTATTTTCTGGGGATATAGTTTTAGTACCATGTCATTAAAATTGCCCATTAAAGCTGCTTATTGAATATGTTTTCTAATCATATGATTTTTTCGCCCATATTTACTTGATTGAACATTGAATTCCTTATTGCTTTCAAACCTTGTTAAAAACCAATAAGAATTTACTTGGATTTATTGTTAAATACTCAAGTCAACTCAAGCAATTTTCATAGCTCAGGCCTCTCCTTATATCAGGCTAATCTTTGCCTTTTACTAAAGATTGCCGTGGGGAGGGACACTTGATGAGTGTTAACAGAATTTGAATGTCGAAAGGCAGATTGCCTGTACTCTAGTAGTATGTATGAATATTCCAAGATTACTTATCTGACAAGCCCGATTACTTACTTTTAGCGTTTCACGGGACGTAAATGTGTGAAAGGGGCAGCGTTGCCAACTGCCAAACTTTTTCGACCATTATTGTGCTGCAGCAGCGTTGCCAACACGGTAAAATTGTACCGTTTTTGGTACAATTTTGAGGTCCTGGTACAATGCGGTAGATTTGAAATTTTTTTGGTACACGCTCAATTTTAACATCGCTCTCATCTCATGAACAACGTTATTGGTGAATTTGGTTTCAAAGATCTGTTTGAAATCCTCAAGAAGCAGACATTCTCGATAATAGTTGATGAAAGCACAGGCTTGAATAACAAAAAAAGCCTGGATATAGTTGTTCTCCATCTTGATCTGAATGGTGTTGATCGAGAAGATAGTTTTCCTGTAAGAGACTCCTTCTTGTGACTTACAGAAGTTCAGCAATGTACAGCTGAAAATATTTAGCGGGCCATAACTGAATTACTTTTTTAAGAAATTGAAGCTCCAAAGGCAAACCTAATAGGATTTGCTGCAGACAATGTGACGGTTATGATGGCACAGTAAGGTGGTGTTTAGGCGGAACTGTCAGAAGACTGCTCCAGTTTATTTGTACTTGGCTGTTCATTCCATTCCATTCACATACGTGCTAGTACTGCCGGCAAACAATTGCCAAAAGTAATTCAAGGTTTTTGTCAGGATATATACAGCTATATTAGTCAGAGCCCAATGGCGGCCAGTTAGATTTTAGAACTGCAAAAGTAAATTTAGTTGAAAGAACATAGAATTTTGAGATGTATAACAACTCGACGGTTGTCTAGACAAGCCGTCGTAGCTCGATATTTGGAGCAGTGGGATTGCTTGACTTTCTTCCGTGTAGAAAGTCTTAAAGATGCCAACAAGCCGGGAAAGGCCACTGTCATGCTACAAAGCCATTAAGAGCATTATCGAGTCATTCAGAGCAGCGGTTGCTTCATTCATTCTAGATAATTTTAAGTAAAATGAAACGTTTTTCTAATGGAAAAAAGTTCGAAGCATGTTCTTCTGATGGAATTTATTTTAAAACGTTTTAATTTTATAAAATTAATTCTTTTAAAAGAGCTCTAGATCTACAAGTATTCATTAGAATGAACCTTCTTTTGACAATCTTGGACTATAGACTTAAATGGTGACATGCTTGACAATTTTTCTCTAAAGAAAGTAAGAATTTTTTTTTTCTAGACATACAAACCAACAAAGACAGAAACTTCAGACATACAAACCAACAAAGACAAACACTTCAGACATACAAACAGAGAAAGACAGGCACTTTAGACATACAAAACAAAAAAGACAGACACTTCAAACATACAAACCAACAAAGATAAACAGTTCAGACATACAAACAGAGAAAGACAGACACTTTAGACGTAAAAACCGACAAAGACAGACACTTCAGACATACAAACCAACAAAGAAAAACACTTCAAACATACAAACAGAAAAAGACAGGCACTTTAGACATACAAACCAACAAAGACAGACACTTCAGACATACAAACCAACAAGAACAAACACTTCAGACATACAAACAGAGAAAGACAGGCACTTTAGACATACAAACCAACAAAGACAGACACTTCAGAGATACAAACCAACAAAGACAAACACTTCAGACATACAAACAGAGAAAGACAGGCACTTTAGACATACAAACCAACAAAGACAGACACTTCAGACATACAAACCAACAAAGACAAACACTTCAGACATAGAAAAAGAGAAAGACAAACACTTTAGACATGCAAACCAACAAAGACAGACACTTCAGAAATACAAACAGAGAAAGACAAACACTTTAGACATGCAAACCAACAAAGACAGACACTTCAGACATACAAACAGAGAAAGACAAGCACTTCAGACATACACACCAACAAAGACAAACACTTCAGACATACAAACCAACAAAGACAAACACTTCAGACATACAAACAGAGAAAGACAGGCACTTTAGACATACAAACCAACAAAGACAGACACTTCAGACACACAAACCAACAAAGGCAAACACTTCAGACATAGAAACAGAGAAAGACAAACACTTTAGACATGCAAACCAACAAAGACAGACACTTCAAATCTACAAACCAACAAAGACAAACACCTCAGACATACAAACAGAAAAAAACAGGCACTTTAGACATACAAACCAACAAAGACAGACACTTCAGACATACAAACCAACAAAGCCAAACACTTCAGACATACAAACAGAGAAAGACAAACACTTTAGACATGCAAACCAACAAAGACAGACACTTCAGACATACAAACAGAGAAAGACAAACACTTCAGACATACAAACAGAGAAAGACAAGCACTTTACACATACAAACGAACAAAGATAGACACTTCAGACATACAAACCAACAAAGACAGACACTTTAGACATACAAACAGAGAAAGAAAGGCACTTTAGACATACAAACCAACAAAGACAGACACTTCAGACATACAAACCAACGAAGACAACCACTTCAGACATACAAACAGAGAAAGACAGACACTTTAGACATACAAATAGTGAAAGACAGACACTTCAAACATACAAACCAACAAAGACAAACACTTCAGACATACAAACAGAGAAAGACAAGCACTTTAGACATACAAACCAACAAACACAGACACTTCAGACATACAAACCAACAAAGACAAACACTTCAGACATACAAACAGAGAAAGACAAACACTTTAGACATACAAACAGAGAAAGACAGACACTTCAGAAATACAAACCAACAGAGACAAACACTTCAGACATACAAACAGAGAAAGAGAGGCGCTTTAGACCTACAAACCAACAAAGACAGACACTTCAGACATACAAACCAACAAAGACAAACACTTCAGGCATACAACCATAGAAAGACAGGCACTTTAGACATACAAACCAACAAAGACAAACACTTCAGACATACACATAGAGAAAGACAAGCACTTTAGACATACAAACCAACAATGACAGATACTTCAGACATACAAACCAACAATGACAAACACTTCAGACATACAAACAGAGACAGACAAACACTTTAGACATATAAACAGAGAAAGACACACACATCAGACATACACATAGAGAAAGAAAAGCACTTTAGACATACAAACCAACAATGACAGATACTTCAGACATACAAACCAACAAAGACAAACACTTCAGACACACAAACAGAGAAAGACAAACACTTTAGACATATAAACAGAGAAAGACAGACAATTCAGACATACAAACCAAAAAAGACAAACACGTCAGACATACAAACAGTGAAAGACAGGCACCTTAGACATACAAACCAACAAAGACAGACACTTCAGACATACAAACCAACAAAGACAAACACTTCAGACATACAAACAGAGAAAGACAGGTACTTTAGACATACAAACCAACAAAGACAGAAACTTCAGACATACAAACCAACAAAGACAAACACTTCAAACATACAAACAGAGAAAGACAGGCACTTTAGACATACAAAACAAAAAAGACAGACACTTCAAACATACAAACCAACAAAGACAAACATCAGACATACAAACAGAGAAAGACAGACACTTTAGACATACAAACCGACAAAGACAGACACTTCAGACATACAAACCAACAAAAAAAAACACTTCAAACATACAAACAGAAAAAGACAGGCACTTTAGACATACAAACCAACAAAGACAGACACTTCAGACATACAAACCAACAAAAACAAACACTTCAGACATACAAACAGAGAAAGACAGGCACTTTAGACATACAAACCAACAAAGACAGACACTTCAGACATACAAACCAACAAAGACAAACACTTCAGACATACAAATAGAGAAAGACAGGCACTTTAGACAAACATACCAACAAAGACAGACACTTCGGACATACAAACCAACAAAGACAAACACTTCAGGCATACAAACATAGAAAGACAGGCACTTTAGACATACAAACCAACAAAGACAGAAACTTCAGACATACAAACCAACAAAGACAAACACTTCAGACATAAAAACAGAGAAAGACAAACACTTCAGACATACAAACCAACAAAGACAGGCACTTTAGACATACAAACCAACAAAGACAAACACTTCTGACACACAAACATAGAAAGACAGGCACTTTAGACATACAAACCAACAAAGACAGACACTTCAGACATACAAACAGAGAAAGACAGGCACTTTAGACATACAAACCAACAAAGACAGATACTTCGGACATACAAACCAACAAAGACAGACACTTCAGACATACAAATAAACAAAGACAAACACTTCAGATATACAAACAGAAAAAGACAGGGTCTTTAGACATACAAACCAACAAAGACAGACACTTAAGACATACAAACCAACAAAGACAAACACTTCAGACATACAAACAAAGAATGACAAACACTTTAGACATATAAACAGAGAAAGACAGACAATTCAGACATACAAACCAACAAAGACAAACACGTCAGACATACAAACAGAGAAAGACAGGCATCTTAGACATACAAACCAACAAAGACAGACACTTCAGACATACAAACCAACAAAGACAGACACTTTAGACATACAAACCAACAAAGACAAACACTTCAGGCATACAAACATAGAAAAACAGGCACTTTAGACATACAAACCAACAAAGACAGACATTTCAGAAATACAAACCAACAAAGACAAACACTTCAGACATACAAACAGAGAAAATAGGCACTATAGACATACAAACCAACAAAGACAGACACTTCAGACATACAAACCAAAAAAGACAAACACTTCAAACATACAAACAGAGAATCACAAATACTTCAGACATACAAACCAACAAAGACAGACACTTCAGACATACAAACCAACAAAGACAAACACTTCAAACCTGCAAACAGAGAAAGACAGGCACTTTAGACATACAAACCAACTAAGATAGACACTTCAAACCTACAAACCAACAAAGACAAACACTTCAGACATACAAACAGAGAAAGACAGGCACTTTAGACATACAAACCAACAAAGACAGACACTTCAGACATACAAACCAACAAAGACAAACACTTCAGACATAGAAACAGAGAAAGACAAACACTTTAGACATGCAAACCAACAAAGACAGACACTTCAGACATACAAACAGAGAAAGACAAACACTTCAGACATACAAACAGAGAAAGACAAGCACTTTACACATACAAACCAACAAAGATAGACACTTCAGACATACAAACAGAGAAACACAGGCACCTTAGACACATAAACCAACAAAGACAGACACTTCAGACATACAAACCAACAAAGACAAACACTTCAGACATACAAACAGAGAAAGACAGACACTTTAGACATACAAACAGTGAAAGACAGACACTTCATACATACAAACCAACAAAGACAAACACTTCAGACATACAAACAGAGAAAGACAAGCACTTTAGACATACAAACCAACAAACACAGACACTTCAGACATACAAACCAACAAAGACAAACACTTCAGACATACAAACAGAGAAATACAAACATTTTAGACATACAAAAAGAGAAAGACAGACACTTCAGAAATACAAACCAACAGAGACAAACACTTCAGACATACGAACAGAGAAAGAGAGGCGCTTAAGACCTACAAACCAACAAAGACAGACACTTAAGACATACAAACCCACAAAGACAAACACTTCAGTCATACAAACATAGAAAGACAGGCACTTTAGACATACAAACCAACAAAGACAAACACTTCAGACATAAACATAGAGAAAGACAAGCAAACAGAGAAACAGAGAAAGCAACAGAGACAAGCAAACAGAGAAAGACAGGCACTTTAGACATACAAACCAACTAAGACAGACACTTCAAACCTACAAACCAACAAAGACAAACACTTAAGAGAGACAAACAGAAAAAGACAGGCACTTTAGACATACAAACAGAGAAAGACAGACACTTCAGAAATACAAACCAACAAAGACAAACACTTCAGACATACAAATAGAGGAAGACACGCACTTTAGACATACAAACCAACAATGATAGATACTTCAGACATACAAACCAACAAAGACAAACACTTCAGACATACAAACAGAGAAAGACAAACACTTTAGACATATAAACAGAGAAAGAAAGACACTTCAGACATACAAACCAACAAAGACAAACACTTCAGACATACAAACAGAGAAAGACAAACACTTCAGACATACAAACCAACAAAGACAGACACTTTAGACATACAAACCAACAAAGACAAACACTTCAGACACACAAACATAGAAAGACAGGCACTTTAGACATACAAACCAACAAAGACAGACACTTCAGACATACAAAACAACAAAGACAAACACTTCAGAAATACAAACAGAGAAAGACAGGCACTTTAGACATACAAACCAACAAAGACAGTCACTTCAGACATACAAACCAACAAAAACAAAACTTTAGACATACAAACAGAGAAAGACAGGCACTTTAGACATACAAACCAACAAAGACAAACACTTCAGACATACAAACCAACAAAGACAATCACTTCAGACATACAAATAGAGAAAGACAGGCACTTTAGACATACAAACCAACAAAAAAAAACACTTTAAAAATACAAACAGAAAAAGACAGGCACTTTAGACATACAAACCAACAAAGACAGACACTTCAGACATACAAACCAACAAAAACAAAACTTTAGACATACAAACAGAGAAAGACAGGCACTTTAGACATACAAACCAACAAAGACAAACACTTCAGACATACAAACCAACAAAGACAAACACTTCAGACATACAAATAGAGAAAGACAGGCACTTTAGACATACAAACCAACAAAGACAGACACTTCGGACATAGAAAACAACAAAGACAAACACTTCAGGCATACAAACATAGAAAGACAGGCACTTTAGACATACAAACCAACAAAGACAGACACTTCAGACATACAAACCAACAAAGACAAACACTTCAGACATACAAACAGAGAAAGACAGGCACTTTAGACATCCAAACCAACAAAGACAAACACTTTGGACATACAAACCAACAAAGTCAGACACTTCAGACATACAAACAAACAAAGACAAACACTTCAGGTATACAAACAGAGAAAGACAGGCACTTTAGACATACAAACCAACAAAGACAGACATTTCAGACATACAAACCAACAAAGACAAACACTTCAAACATACAAACAGAGAAAGACAGGCACTTTATCCATACAAACCAACAAACACTGATACTTCAGACATACAAACCAACAAAGACAAACACTTCAGACATACAAACAGAAAAAGACAGACACTTTAGACATACAAACCAACGAAGACAGATACTTCAGACATACAAACCAACAATGGCAAACACTTTAGACATGCAAACCAACAAAGACAAACACTTCAGATGTACAAACAGAGAAAAATAGGCAATTCAGACATTCATACCAACAAAGACAGACACTTTAGACATACAAACAGAGAAAGACAGACACTTTAGACATACAAACCAACAAAGACAGACACTTCAGACATACAAACCAACAAAGACAAACACTTCAGACACACAAACAGACAAAGACAGGCACTTTAGACATACAAACCAACAAAGACAGACACTTCAGACATACAAACCAACAAAGACAAACACTTCAGACATACAAACAGAGAAAGACAGGGACTTTAGACATACAAACCAACAATGACAGACGCTTCGGACTTACAAACCAACAAAGACAAACACTTCAGGCATACAAACATAGAAAGACAGGCACTTTAGACATAAAAACCAACGAAGACAGACACTTCAGACATACAAACCAGCAATGACAAACACTTTAGACATACAAATAGAGAAAGACAGACACTTTAGACATACAAACCAACTAAGATAGACACTTCAAACCTACAAACCAACAAAGACAAACACTTCAGACATACAAAAAGAAAAAGACAGGCAATTTAGACATACAAACCAACAAAGACAGACACTTCAGACATACAAACCAACAAAGGCAAACACTTCAGACATAGAAACAGAGAAAGACAAACACTTTAGACATGCAAACCAACAAAGACAGACACTTCAGACATACAAACAGAGAAAGACAAACACTTCAGACATACAAACAGAGAAAGACAAGCACTTTACACATACAAAACCAACAAAGATAGACACTTCAGACATACAATCCAACAAAGACAGACACTTAAGACATACAAACAGAGAAACACAGGCACTTTAGACACATAAACCAACAAAGACAGACACTTCAGACATACAAACCAACAAAGACAAACACTTCAGACATACAAACAGAGAAAGACAGACACTTTAGACATACAAACAGAGAAAGACAGACACTTCAGACATACAAACCAACAAAGACAAACACTTCAGACATACAAACAGAGAAAGACAAGCACTTTAGACATACAAACCAACAAACACAGACACTTCAGACATACAAACCAACAAGGACAAACACTTCAGACATACAAACAGAGAAATACAAACATTTTAGACATACAAACAGAGAAAGACAGACACTTCAGACATACAAACCAACAAAGACAAACACTTCAGACATACAAACAGAGAAAGAGAGGCGCTTAAGACCTACAAACCAACAAAGACAGATACTTAAGACATACAAACCCACAAAGACAAACACTTCAGTCATACAAACATAGAAAGACAGGCACTTTAGACATACAAACCAACAAAGACAAACACTTCAGACATAAACATAGAGAAAGACAAGCAAACAGAGAAACAGAGAAAGCAACAGAGACAAGCAAACAGAGAAAGACAGGCACTTTAGACATACAAACCAACTAAGACAGACACTTCAAACCTACAAACCAACAAAGACAAACACTTAAGAGAGACAAACAGAAAAAGACAGGCACTTTAGACATACAAACAGAGAAAGACAGACACTTCAGAAATACAAACCAACAAAGACAAACACTTCAGACATACAAATAGAGGAAGACACGCACTTTAGACATACAAACCAACAATGATAGATACTTCAGACATACAAACCAACAAAGACAAACACTTCAGACATACAAACAGAGAAAGACAAACACTTTAGACATATAAACAGAGAAAGAAAGACACTTCAGACATACAAACCAACAAAGACAAACACTTCAGACATACAAACAGAGAAAGACAAACACTTCAGACATACAAACCAACAAAGACAGACACTTTAGACATACAAACCAACAAAGACAAACACTTCAGACACACAAACATAGAAAGACAGGCACTTTAGACATACAAACCAACAAAGACAGACACTTCAGACATACAAAACAACAAAGACAAACACTTCAGAAATACAAACAGAGAAAGACAGGCACTTTAGACATACAAACCAACAAAGACAGACACTTCAGACATACAAACCAACAAAAACAAAACTTTAGACATACAAACAGAGAAAGACAGGCACTTTAGACATACAAACCAACAAAGACAAACACTTCAGACATACAAACCAACAAAGACAATCACTTCAGACATACAAATAGAGAAAGACAGGCACTTTAGACATACAAACCAACAAAAAAAAAACACTTTAAAAATACAAACAGAAAAAGACAGGCACTTTAGACATACAAACCAACAAAGACAGACACTTCAGACATACAAACCAACAAAAACAAAACTTTAGACATACAAACAGAGAAAGACAGGCACTTTAGACATACAAACCAACAAAGACAAACACTTCAGACATACAAACCAACAAAGACAAACACTTCAGACATACAAATAGAGAAAGACAGGCACTTTAGACATACAAACCAACAAAGAAAGACACTTCGGACATAGAAAACAACAAAGACAAACACTTCAGGCATACAAACATAGAAAGACAGGCACTTTAGACATACAAACCAACAAAGACAGACACTTCAGACATACAAACCAGCAAAGACAAACACTTCAGACATACAAACAGAGAAAGACAGGCACTTTAGACATCCAAACCAACAAAGACAGACACTTTGGACATACAAACCAACAAAGTCAGACACTTCAGACATACAAACAAACAAAGACAAACACTTCAGGTATACAAACAGAGAAAGACAGGCACTTTAGACATACAAACCAACAAAGACAGACACTTCAGACATACAAACCAACAAAGACAAACACTTCAAACATACAAACAGAGAAAGACAGGCACTTTATCCATACAAACCAACAAACACTGATACTTCAGACATACAAACCAACAAAGACAAACACTTCAGACATACAAACAGAAAAAGACAGACACTTTAGACATACAAACCAACGAAGACAGATACTTCAGACATACAAACCAACAATGGCAAACACTTTAGACATGCAAACCAACAAAGACAAACACTTCAGATGTACAAACAGAGAAAAACAGGCAATTCAGACATTCATACCAACAAAGACAGACACTTTAGACATACAAACAGAGAAAGACAGACACTTTAGACATACAAACCAACAAAGACAGACACTTCAGACATACAAACCAACAAAGACAAACACTTCAGACATACAAACAGAGAAAGACAGGCACTTTAGACATACAAACCAACAATGACAGACGCTTCGGACTTACAAACCAACAAAGACAAACACTTCAGGCATACAAACATAGAAAGAAAGGCACTTTAGACATAAAAACCAACGAAGACAGACACTTCAGACATACAAACCAGCAATGACAAACACTTTAGACATACAAATAGAGAAAGACAGACACTTTAGACATACAAACCAACAAAGACAGACACTTCAGACATACAAACCAACAAAGACAAACACTTCAGACACACAAACAGAGAAAGACAAGCACTTTAGACATACAAACCAACAAACACAGACACTTCAGACATACAAACCAACAAAGACAAACACTTCAGACATACAAACAGAGAAATACAAACATTTTAGACATACAAACAGAGAAAGACAGACACTTCAGAAATACAAACCAACAGAGACAAACACTTCAGATATACGAACAGAGAAAGAGAGGCGCTTAAGACCTACAAACCAACAAAGACAGACACTTAAGACATACAAACCCACAAAGACAAACACTTCAGTCATACAAACATAGAAAGACAGGCACTTTAGACATACAAACCAACAAAGACAAACACTTCAGACATAAACATAGAGAAAGACAAGCAAACAGAGAAACAGAGAAAGCAACAGAGACAAGCAAACAGAGAAAGACAGGCACTTTAGACATACAAACCAACTAAGACAGACACTTCAAACCTACAAACCAACAAAGACAAACACTTAAGAGAGACAAACAGAAAAAGACAGGCACTTTAGACATACAAACAGAGAAAGACAGACACTTCAGAAATACAAACCAACAAAGACAGACACTTCAGACATACAAACCAACAAAGATAAACACTTCAGACATACAAACAGAGAAAGACAAACACTTTAGACATACAAACAGTGAAAGACAGACACTTCATACATACAAACCAGCAAAGGCAAACACTTCAGACATACAAACAGAGAAAGACAGGCACTTTAGACATACAAACCAACAAAGACAGACACTTCAGACATACAAACCAACAAAGACAAACACTTCAGACATACAAACAGAGAAAGACAAACATTTTAGACATACAAACAGAGAAAGACAGACACTTCAGAAATACAAACCAACAGAGACAAACACTTCAGATATACGAACAGAGAAAGAGAGGCGCTTAAGACCTACAAACCAACAAAGACAGACACTTAAGACATACAAACCCACAAAGACAAACACTTCAGTCATACAAACATAGAAAGACAGGCACTTTAGACATACAAACCAACAAAGACAAACACTTCAGACATAAACATAGAGAAAGACAAGCAAACAGAGAAACAGAGAAAGCAACAGAGACAAGCAAACAGAGAAAGACAGGCACTTTAGACATACAAACCAACTAAGACAGACACTTCAAACCTACAAACCAACAAAGACAAACACTTAAGAGAGACAAACAGAAAAAGACAGGCACTTTAGACATATAAACAGAGAAAGAAAGACACTTCAGACATACAAACCAACAAAGACAAACACTTCAGACATACAAATAGAGGAAGACACGCACTTTAGACATACAAACCAACAATGATAGATACTTCAGACATACAAACCAACAAAGACAAACACTTCAGACATACAAACAGAGAAAGACAAACACTTTAGACATATAAACAGAGAAAGAAAGACACTTCAGACATACAAACCAACAAAGACAAACACTTCAGACATACAAACAGAGAAAGACAAACACTTCAGACATACAAACCAACAAAGACAGACACTTTAGACATACAAACCAACAAAGACAAACACTTCAGACACACAAACATAGAAAGACAGGCACTTTAGACATACAAACCAACAAAGACAGACACTTCAGACATACAAAACAACAAAGACAAACACTTCAGAAATACAAACAGAGAAAGACAGGCACTTTAGACATACAAACCAACAAAGACAGTCACTTCAGACATACAAACCAACAAAAACAAAACTTTAGACATACAAACAGAGAAAGACAGGCACTTTAGACATACAAACCAACTAAGACAAACACTTCAGACATACAAACCAACAAAGACAAACACTTCAGACATACAAATAGAGAAAGACAGGCACTTTAGACATACAAACCAACAAAAAAAAAACACTTTAAAAATACAAACAGAAAAAGACAGGCACTTTAGACATACAAACCAACAAAGACAGACACTTCAGACATACAAACCAACAAAAACAAAACTTTAGACATACAAACAGAGAAAGACAGGCACTTTAGACATACAAACCAACAAAGACAAACACTTCAGACATACAAACCAACAAAGACAAACACTTCAGACATACAAATAGAGAAAGACAGGCACTTTAGACATACAAACCAACAAAGACAGACACTTCGGACATAGAAAACAACAAAGACAAACACTTCAGGCATACAAACATAGAAAGACAGGCACTTTAGACATACAAACCAACAAAGACAGACACTTCAGACATACAAACCAGCAAAGACAAACACTTCAGACATACAAACAGAGAAAGACAGGCACTTTAGACATCCAAACCAACAAAGACAGACACTTTGGACATACAAACCAACAAAGTCAGACACTTCAGACATACAAACAAACAAAGACAAACACTTCAGGTGTACAAACAGAGAAAGACAGGCACTTTAGACATACAAACCAACAAAGACAGACATTTCAGACATACAAACCAACAAAGACAAACACTTCAAACATACAAACAGAGAAAGACAGGCACTTTATCCATACAAACCAACAAAGACTGATACTTCAGACATACAAACCAACAAAGACAAACACTTCAGACATACAAACAGAAAAAGACAGACACTTTAGACATACAAACCAACGAAGACAGATACTTCAGACATACAAACCAACAATGGCAAACACTTTAGACATGCAAACCAACAAAGACAAACACTTCAGATGTACAAACAGAGAAAAACAGGCAATTCAGACATTCATACCAACAAAGACAGACACTTTAGACATACAAACAGAGAAAGACAGACACTTTAGACATACAAACCAACAAAGACAGACACTTCAGACATACAAACCAACAAAGACAAACACTTCAGACATACAAACAGAGAAAGACAGGCACTTTAGACATACAAACCAACAAAGACAGACACTTCAGACATACAAACCAACAAAGACAAACACTTCCGACATACAAACAGAGAAAGACAGGCACTTTAGACATACAAACCAACAAAGACAGACGCTTCGGACTTACAAACCAACAAAGACAAACACTTCAGGCATACAAACATAGAAAGACAGGCACTTTAGACATAAAAACCAACGAAGACAGACACTTCAGACATACAAACCAGCAATGACAAACACTTTAGACATACAAATAGAGAAAGACAGACACTTTAGACATACAAACCAACAAAGACAGACACTTTAGACATACAAACCAACAAAGACAAACACTTCAGACACACAAACAGAGAAAGACAGACGCTTTAGACATACAAACCAACAAAGACAGACACTTCAGACATACAAACCAACAAAGACAAACACTTCAGACATACAAACAGAGAAAGACAGGCACTTTAGACATACAAACCAACAAAGACAGACGCTTCGGACTTACAAACCAACAAAGACAAACACTTCAGGCATTCAAACATAGAAAGACAGGCACTTTAGACATAAAAACCAACAAAGAAAGACACTTCAGACATACAAACCAGCAACGACAAACACTTTAGCCATACAAACAGAGTAATACAGGCACTTTAGACATACAAACCAACAAAGACAGACACTTCAAACATACAAACAGAGAAAGACAGACACTTTAGTTATACAAACCAACAAAGACAGACACTTCAGACATACAAACCAACAAAGACAAACACTTCAGACATACAAACAGAGAAAGACAAACACTTTAGACATACAAACAGTGAAAGACAGACACTTCATACATACAAACCAGCAAAGGCAAACACTTCAGACATACAAACAGAGAAAGACAAGCACTTTAGACATACAAACCAACAAAGACAGAAACTTCAGACATACAAACCAAAAAAGACAAACACTTCAGACATACAAACAGAGAAAGAAAAACACTTCAAAATAGAAAGACAGACACTTGAGACATACAAACCAACAAATACAAACTTTTTAGGCATACAAACAGAGAAAGAGAGGCACTTTAGACATACAAACCAAAAAAGACAGACACTTCAGACATACAAATCAATAAAGACAAACACTTCAGACATACAAAAAAGAAGAACAGACACTTTAGACATACAAACCAACAAAGACAGATGCTTCAGACATACAAACCAACAAAGACAAACACTTCAGACATACGAACAGAGAAAGACAAACACTTTAGACATATAAACAGGGAAACACAGACACTTCAGACATACAAAACAACAAAGACAAAAACTTCAGACATACAAATAAAGAAAGACAGGCACCTTAGACATACAAACCAACAAAGACAGACACTTCAGACATACAAACCAACAAAGACAAACACTTCAGACATTCAAACATAGAAAGACAGGTACTTTAGAAATACAAACCAACAAAGACAGAAACTTCAGACATACAAACCAACAAAGACGAACACTTCAAACATACAAACAGAGAAAGACAGGCACTTTAGACATACAAACCAACAAAGACAGACACTTCAGACATACAAGCCAACAAAGACAAACACTTCACATATACAAACAGAGAAAGACAGACACTTGAGACATACAAACCGACAAAAACAGACACTTCAGACATGCAAACCAGCAAAGACATACACTTCAGCCATAAAAACCAACAAAAACAAACACTTCAGACATACAAACAGAGATAGACAGGCACTTTAGACATACAAACCAACAAAGACAGACACTTCAGACATAAAAACCAACAAAAACAAACACTTCAGACATACAAACAGAGAAAGACAGGCACTTTTGACATACAAACCAACAAAGACAGACAGTTCAGACATACAAACCAACAAAGACAAACACTTCAGACATACAAACAGAGAATGACAGGCACTTTAGACATACACACCAACAAAGACATACACTTCAGACATAAAAACCAACAAAAACAAACACTTCAGACATACAAACAGAGAAAGACAGGCACTTTTGACATACAAACCAACAAAGACAGACACTTCAGACATACAAACCAACAAAGACAAACACTTCAGACATACAAATAGAAAAAGACAGGCACTTTAGATATACAAACCAACAAAGACAGACACTTCGGACATAAAAACAAACAAAGACAAACACTTCAGGCATACAAACATAGAAAGACAGGCACTTTAGACATACAAACTAAAAAAGACAGACACTTCAGAAATACAAACCAGAAAAGACAAACACTTCAGACATACAAACAGAGAAAGATAGGCACTTTAGACATACAAACCAAAAAAGACAGACACTTCAGACATACAAACCAAAAGAAAAAAACGCTTCAAACATACAAACAGAGAAAGACAAACACTTCAGACATACAAACCAACAAAGACAGACACTTCAGACATACAAACCAACAAAGACAAACACTTCAAACATACAAACAGAGGAAGATAGGCACTTTAGACATACAAACCAACAAAGACAGACACTTCAGACATACAAACTAACAAAGACAAACACTTCAAACAAAAACAGAGAAAGAGAGACACTTTAGACATACAAACCGGCAAAGAGAAACACTTCAAACATACAAACAGAGAAAGACAGGCACTTTAGACATACAAACCAACAAAGACAGAAACTTCAGACATACAAACCAACAAAGACAAACACTTCAAACATACAAACAGAGAAAGACAGGCACTTTAGACATACAAACCAACAAAGACAGACACTTCAGACATACAAACCAACAAAGACAAACACTTCAAACATACAAACAGAGAAAGACAGGCACTTTAGACATACAAACCAACAAAGACAGACACTTCAGACATACAAGCCAACAAAGACAAACACTTCAGATATACAAACAGAGAAAGACAGACACTTGAGACATACAAACCGACAAAGACAGACACTTCAGACATGCAAACCAGCAAAGACATACACTTCAGACATAAAAACCAACAAAAACAAACACTTCAGACATACAAACAGAGAAAGACAGGCACTTTAGACATACAAACCAACAAAGACAGACACTTCAGAAATGCAAACCAAAAAAGACAAACACTTCAGACATACAAACAGAGAAAGACAGGCACTTTAGACATACACACCAACAAAGACATACACTTCAGACATAAAAACCAACAAAAACAAACACTTCAGACATACAAACAGAGAAAGACAGGCACTTTAGACATACAAACCAACAAAGACAGACACTTCAGACATACAAACCAACAAAGACAAACACTTCAGACATACAAATAGAGAAAGACAGGTACTTTAGATATAAAAACCAACAAAGACAGACACTTCGGACATAAAAACAAACAAAGACAAACACTTAAGGCATACAAACATAGAAAGACAGGCACTTTAGACATACAAACCAAAAAAGACAGACACTTCAGAAATACAAACCAGAAAAGACAAACACTTCAGACATACAAACAGAGAAAGATAGGCACTTTAGACATACAAACCAACAAAGACAGACACTTCAGACATACAAACCAAAAAAGACAAACGCTTCAAACATACAAACAGAGAAAGACAAACACTTCAGACATACAAACCAACAAAGACAGACACTTTAGACATACAAACCAACAAAGACAAACACTTCAGACACACAAACATAGAAAGACAGGCACTTCAGACATACAAACCAGCAAAGACAGAAACTTCAGACATACAAACCAACAAAGACAAACACTTCAGACATACAAACAGAGAAAGACAGGCACTTTAGACATACAAACCAACAAAGACAGACACTTTGGACATACAAACCAACAAAGACTTTGTTGGACACTTCAAAGACAAAGACACTTCAGACCTACAAACAAACAAAGAAAAACACTTCAGATATACAAACAGAGAAAGACAGGCACTTTAGAAATACAAACCAACAAAGACAGACACTTCAGACATACAAACCAACAAAGACAAACACTTCAAACATACAAACAGAGAAAGATAGGCACTTTAGACATACAAACCAACAAAGACAGACTCTTCAGACATACAAACTAACAAAGACAAACACTTCAAACAAAAACAGAGAAAGAGAGACACTTTAGACATACAAACCGACAAAGACAAACACTTCAAACATACAAACAGAGAAAGACAGGCACTTTAGACATACAAACCAACAAAGACAGACACTTCAGACAAACAAACCAACGAAAACAAACACTTTAGACATACAAACAGAGAAAGACAGACACTTTAGACATACAAACCAACAAAGACAGACACTTCAGACATACAAACCAACAAAGAAAAACACTTCTGACATACAATCAGAGAAAGACAGGCACTTTAGACATACAAACCAACAAAGACATACACTTCGGACATACAAACCAACAAAAACAAACACTTCAGACATACAAACATAGAAAGACAGGCACTTTAGACATACAAACCAACTAAGACAGACACTTCAGACATACAAACCAACAAAGACAAACACTTCAGACATACAAACAAAGAAAGACAGGCACTTTAGACATACAAACCAACAAAGACAGCCACTTCAGACATACAAACCAACAAAGACAAACACTTCAGACATACAAACAGAGAAAGACAAACACTTTAGACATGCAAACCAACAAAGACAAACGCTTCAGACATACAAACAGAGAAAGACAGGCACTTCAGAATACAAACCATCAAAGAAAGACACTTCAGACATACAAACCAACAAAGACAAACATTTCAGACATACAAACAGAGAAAGACAAACACTTCAGACATACAAGCCAACAAAGACAGACACTTTAGACATACAAACCAACAAAGACAGACACTTTAGACATAAAAACCAACAAAGACAAACACTTCAGACACAAAAACAGAGAAAGACAGGCGTTTTAGACATACAAACCAACAAAGACAGACACTTCAGACATAAGAACAGAGAAAGACAGGCACTTTAGACATACAAACCAACAAAGACAGACACTTCAGACATACAAACCATCAAACACAAAGACTTCAGACATACAAACAGAGAAAGACAGGAACTTTAGACATAGAAACCAACAAAGACAGGCACTTCAGACATACAAACCAACAAAGACAAACACTTCAGACATACAAACAGAGAAAGACAAACACTTATGACATGCAAACCGACAAAAACAAACACTTCAGACTTACAAACAGAAAAAGACAGGCACTTTAGACATACAAACAAACAAAGACAGACACTTCAGACATACAAACCAACAAAGACAAACACTTCAGACATACAAACAGAGAAAGACAGGCACTTAAGACATACAAACCAACAAAGACAGACACTTCAGTCATACAAACCAGCAAAGACAAACACTTTAGACATACAAACATAGAAAGACAACCACTTCAGACATACAAACAGAGAAAGGGAGGCACTTTAGACATACAAACCAACAAAGGCAGACACTTCAGACATACAAACCAACATAGAAAAACACTTCAGACATACAAACAGAAAAAGACAAACACTTTAGACATACAAACAGAGAAAGACAGACACTTCAGACATACAAACCAACAAAGACAAACACTTCAGACATAAAAACAGAGAAAGACAAGTACTTTAGACATTAGACATACAAACCAATAAAGACAGACACTTCAGACATGCAAACCAACAAAGACAAAGACTTCAGACATACAAACAGAGGAAGACAAGGACTTTAGACATACAATCAGAGAAAGACAGGGACTTTAGACATACAAACCAACAAAGACAGACACTTCAAACATACAAACCAACAAAGACAGACACTTCAAACATACAAACCAACAAAGACAAACACTTCAGACATACAGACAGAAAAAGACAGGCACTTTAGACATACAAACCAACAAAGACAGACACTTCAAACATACAAACCAACAAAGACAAACAACTCAGACATACAAACAGAGAAAGACAGGCCTTTTATAGATACAAACCAACAAAGACTGACACTTCAGACATACAAACCAACAAAGACAAACACTTCAGACATACAGACAGAAAAAGACAGGCACTTTAGACATACAAACCAACAAAGACTGACACTTCAGACATACAAACCAACAAAGACAAACACTTCAGACATACAAACAGAGAAAGAAATGTACTTTAAACATACAAACCAACAAAGAAAGACAGTGGGATATGCAAACACCCGCCCAGACGAACAAGCAAAAAGAGTTAGAGTCACATATAAACACATAGATTCAAACATACAAACTGAGAAAGACAAACACTTCAGATATACAAACCATCAAAGAAAAACACTGGGATTTGCAAACACCAACCCTGACAAACAGACAAATAGAGTGAGAGACCCATACAAATACATAGATTCAGACATAAAAACCGAGAAAGACAGGCAGTGGGACAAGCAAACACACGCCTAAACACACAAGCAAAAAGAGTGAGAAACATATACATATACAAAGATTCAGACATACAAACCGAGAAAGACAGGCACTGGGATAAGCAAACACCTGCCCAGACACACAAGCAAAAAGAGTGAGAGTCACATACAAATACATAGATTCAAACATACAAACCGAGAAAGACAAACACTTTAGACAGACAAACAGAGAAAGAAAGTCACTTGAGACACACAAACCAACAAAGACAGATACTTCAGACATATAAACCAACAAAGACAAACACTTCAAAAATACAAACAGAGAAAGAAAGGCACTTTAGACATACAAACCAACAAAGACAGACACTTCAGACATACAAAACAACAAAGACAAACACTTCAAACATACAAACAGAGAAAGACAGGCACTTTAGACATAAAAACCAACAAAGACAGACACTTCAGACATACAAAACAACAAAGACAAACACTTCAAACATACAAACAGAGAAAGACAGGCTTTTTACACATACAAACCAACAAAGACAGACACTTCAGACACACAAAACAACAAAGACAAACACTTCAGACATACAAACAGAGAAAGACATGCACTTTAGACATACAAACCAACAAAGACAAACACTTCAGACAGACAAACAGAGAAAGACAGGCACTTTAGACATAAAAACCAACAAAGACAGACACTTTGGACATACAATTCAACAAAGACAAACACTTCAGACATACAAACATAGAAAGACAGGCACTTTAGACATACAAACCAACAAAGACAGACGCTTCAGAAATACAAACCAACAAAGACAAACATTTCAGACATACAAACGGAGAAAGACATGTACTTTAGACATACAAACCAACAAAGACAGACAGTGGGATATGCAAAAACCCGCCGAGACACACAAGGAAAAAGAGTTAGGGTCACATACAAACATGTAGATTCAAACATACAAACCGATAAAGAAAAACACTTCAGATATACAAACCATCAAAGACAAACACTGGGATTTGCAAACACCATCCCTGACAAATAGACAAATAGAGTGAGAGACACATACAAATTCATAGATTCAGATATACAAACCGAGAAAGACAGGCAGTGGGACAAGCAAACACACGCCGAAACACAAGCTAAAAGAGTGAGACACACATACCTATGCAAAGATTCAGACATACAAACCGAGAAAGACAGACATTAGGATAAACAAACACCCACCCAGACACACAAGCAAAAAGAGTGAGAGTCACATACAAACACTTAGATTCAAATATACAAACCGAGAAGGACAAACACTTCAAACATACAAACAGAGAAAGACAGGCACTTTAGACATACAAACCGACAAAGAGAGACACTTCAGAAATACAAACCAACAAAGACAAACACTTCAGACATACAAACGGAGAAAGACATATACTTTAGACATACAAACCAACAAAGACAGACAGTGGGATATGCAAACACCCGCCGAACCACACAAGGAAAAAGAGTTAGGGTAACATGCAAACATGTAGATTCAAACATACAAACCGAGAAAGAAAAACACTTCAGATATACAAACCATCAAAGACAAACACTGGGATTTGCAAACACCATCCCTGACAAACAGACAAATAGAGTGAGAGACACATACAAATACATAGATTCAGACATACAAACCGAGAAAGACAGGCAATGGGACAAGCAAACACACGCCGAAACACAAGATAAAAGAGTGAGACACACATACATATGCAAAGATTCAGACATACAAACCGAGAAAGACAGACATTAGGATAAACAAACACCCCCCCAGACACACAAGCAAAAAGAGTGAGAGTCACATACAAACACTTAGATTCAAGCATACAAACCGAGAAAGACAAACACTTTAGACATACAAACAGAGAAAGACAGGCACTTTAGACATACAAACCGACAAAGACAGACACTTCAGACATACAAATCAACAAAGAAAAACACTTCAGACATACAAACAGAGAAAGACTGGTACTTTAGACACACAAACCAACAAAGACAGACAAGTCGGACATATAAACCAACAAAGAAAAACACTTCAAACATACAAACAGAGAAAGACAGGCACTTTAGACATACAAACCAACAAAGAGAGACAATTCAGACATACAAACCAACAAAGACAAACACTTCAGAAATACAAACAGAGAAAGACAGACACTTTAGACATACACAACGACAAAGAGAGACACTTCAGATATACAAACCAACAAAGACAAACACTTCAAACATACAAACAGAGAAAGACGGGAACTTTAGACATACAAATCACCAAAGAAGAGACACTTCAGACATACAAACCAACAAAGACAAACACTTCAGACATACAAACAGAGAAAGACAGGCACTTTAGACATACAAACCACCAATGACAGACACTTCAGACACACAAACCAACGAAGACAAACACTTCAGACATACAAACAGAGAAAGACAGGCACTTTAGACATACAAACAAACAAAGACAGACACTTCGGAAAGTAAAACCAACAAAGACAAACACTTCAGACATACAATCTTAGAAAGACATACAAACCACCAAAGAAGAGACACTTCAGACATACAAACCAACAAAGACAAACACTTCAGACATACAAACAGAGAAAGACAGGCACTTTAGACATACAAACCACCAATGACAGACACTTCAGACACACAAACCAACGAAGACAAACACTTCAGACATACAAACAGAGAAAGACAGGCACTTTAGACATACAAACAAACAAAGACAGACACTTCAGAAATACAAACCAACAAAGACAAACACTTCAGACATACAAACAGAGAAAGACATGTACTTTAGACATACAAGACCAACAAAGACAGACAGTGGGATATGCAAACACCCGCCCAGACACACAAGCAAAAAGAGTTAGAGTCACATACAAACACATAAATTCAAACATAAAAACCGAGGAGGACAAACACTTCAGATATACAAACCATCAAAGACAAATACTGGGATTTGCAAACACCAACCCTGACAAACAGACAAATAGAGTGAAAGACACATACAAATACATAGATTCAGACATACAAACCGAGAAAGCCAGGCAGTAGGACAAGGAAACACACGCCCAAACACACAAGCAAAAAGAATGAGAGACACATACATATACAAAGATTCAGACATACAAACCGAGAAAGACAGACACTTCACACATACAAACCAACAAAGACAAACACTTCAGACATACAAACAGAGAAAGACAGGCACTTTAGACATACAACCCAACAAAGAAAGACACTTCAGACACACAAACCAACAAAGACAAACACTTCAGACATACAAACAGAGAAAGACAGGCACTTTAGACATACAAACCAACAAAGACAGACACTTCGGACATACCAACCAACAAAGACAAACACTTCAGACATAAAACATAGAAAGACAGGCACTTTAGACATACAAATCAACAAAGACAGACACTTCAGACATACAAACCAACAAAGACAAACACTTCAGACATATAAACAGAGAAAGACAGGCATTTTAGACATACAAACCAACGATGACAGACACTTCAGACATACAAAAAGAAAAACAAAGGCAAACACTTCAGACATACAAACAGAGAAAGACAAACACTTTAGACATGCAAACCAACAAAGACAACCGCTTCAGAAATACAAACAGAGAAAGACAGGCACTTTAGACACACCGACTAACAAAGACAGACACTTCAGACACACAAACCAACAAAGACAAACACTTCAGACATACAAACAGAGAAAGACAAACACTTCAGACATACAAACAGAGAAAGACAGACACTTTAGACATACAAACCAACAAAGACAAACACTTCAGACATACAAACATAGAAAGACAGGCACTTTAGACATACAAACCAACAAAGACAGACACTTCGGACATACAAACCAACAAAAATGAACAATTCAGGCATACAAACATAGAAAGACAGGCACTTTAGACATAAAAACCAACAAAGACAGACACTTCAAACATACAAACCAACAACGACAAACACTTTAGACATACATTCAGAGAAAGACAGGCACTTTTGACCTACAAACCAACAAAGACAGACACTTCAGACATACAAACAGAGAAAGACAGGCACTTTAGACATACAAACCAACAAAGACAGACACTTCAGACATACAAACCAACAAAGACAAAGACTTCAGACATACAAACAGAGAAAGAGAGGCACTTTAGACATACAAACCAACAAAGACAAACACTTCAGCCATACAAACATAGAAAGACAGGCACTTTAGACATACAAACCAAAAAAGACAAACACTTCAGACATACAAACCATCAAAGACAAACACTGGGATATGCAAACTCCAACCCTGACAAACAGACAAATAGAGTGAGAGACACATACACATACATAGATTCAGACATACAAACCGAGAAAGACAGGCAGTGGGATAGGCAAACACCCGCCCAGACACACAAGCAAAAAGAGTGAGAGTCACATACAAACACATTGATTCAAACATACAAACCGAGAAAGACAAACACTTTAGACATAAAAACAAAGAAAGACAGGCCATTTAGACATAAAAAACCGATATTGACAGACACTTCAGACATACAAACCAACAAAGACAACCACTTCAGACATACAAACAGAGAAAGACAGGCACTTTAGACACACAAACCAACAAAGACAGACACTTCAGACATATAAACCAACAAAGACAAACACTTCAGACATACAAACAGAGAAAGACAGGCACTTTAGACATACAAACCAACAAAGACAGACACTTCAGAGATACAAACCAACAAAGACAAACACTTCAGACATACAAACAGAGAAAGACAGGCACTTTAGACATGCAAACCAACAAAGACAGACACTTCAGACATACAAATCAACAAAGGCAAACACTTCAGACATACAAACAGAGAAAGACAAACAGTTTAGACATGCAAACCGACAAAGACAAACACTTCAGAAATACAAATAGAGAAAGACAGGAACTTCAGACACACAAACCAACAAAGAACAACACTTCAGACATACAAACAGAAAAAGACAAACACTTTAGACATACAAACAGAGAAAGACAGACACTTCATACATACAAACCAACAAAGACAAACACTTCAGACATACAGACAGAGAAAGACAGGCACTTTAGACACACAAACCAACAAAGACAGACACTTCAGACATATAAACCAACAAAGACAAACACTTCAAACATACAAACAGAGAAAGACAGGCACTTTAGACATACAAACCAACAAAGACAGACACTTCAGACATACAAACCAACAAAAACAAACACTTCAGACATACAAACAGAGAAAGAAAGGACCCTTAGACATACAAACCAACAAAGAAAGACACTTCAGACATACAAACCAACAAAGACAAACACTTCAGACATACAAACAGAGAAAGACGAACACTTTAGACATGCAAACCAACAAAGACAAACACTTCAGACATACAAACAGAGAAAGACAGGAACTTTAGACATACAAACCAACAAAGACAGACACTTCGGACATACAAACCAACAAACGCAAACACTTCAGACATACACACAAAGAAAGACAAACACTTTAGACATGCAAACCAACAAAGACAAACACTTCAGACATACAGACAGAGAAAGACAGGCACTTTAGACATACAAACCAACAAGGACAGACACTTCAAGCATACAAACCAACAAAGACAAACACTTCAGACATACAAACAGAGAAAGACAGGGACTTTAGACATACAAACCAACAAAGACAGACACTTCAAACATACAAACCAACAAAGACAAAAACTTCAGACGTACAGACAGAGAAAAACAGGCACTTTAGACATACAAACCAACAAAGACGGACACTTCAAACATACAAACCAACAAAGACAAACACTTCAGACATACAAACAGAGAAAGACAGGCACTTTAAACATACAAACCAACAAAGACAGACACTTCAGAAATACAAACCAACAAAGAAAAACACTTCAGACATACAGACAAAGAAAGACAAACACTTTAGACATGCAAACCAACAAAGACAAACACTTCAGACATACAAACAGAGAAAGACAGGACCCTTAGACATACAAACCAACAAAGAAAGACACTTCAGACATACAAACCAACAAAGACAAACACTTCAGACATACAAACAGAGAAAGCGAACACTTTAGACTGCCCCCCCCCCGACACCTTCGCCTCACCGCGCCCGGACCGGCCCTTTCGCCTCCACCCCACCAAGCGACTTCGAATACCACCCCACCCCGGCACACCCTTCGACATCCCACCCAAACGCCACCCCCTTTATCCATGCCCCCCCCCCGCCCTCCCCTTCCGCCCTCCAGCCGCGCCCGCCCGGCCTTTCGCCCTCCCCCCCCCCGCCCGACTCCCGCTACCCCCACCACCGCCCCCTTCATACATCCCCCAGCGAAGACAGGCACTTTCGCCTCCCCCCCCCACAGAAGCCCTTCCGCCCTACACCCCGCCCGCCCCCCCTTCGCCCCCCGCGACCGCCAGCACTTTCGCTCCTCCCCCCCCCCGCCGCCCTTCGCCTCCCCCCCCAGCACCTTCGCATCCCCCCACCGACCGCCCCCCCTTTCGCCTGCCCCCCCTCCCCTCCCTCCCCGCGCCCGCCCGCCTTCTCCTACCCCCCCCCAGCCGACCCTTCATCTCCCCCCCCCCGCCCCCTCTTCGATCTCCCCCGCTCGCAGCCTGTCTTTCGCCTCCCACCCCCCAGCCTCCTTTGGCCTCCCCCCCACCGCCCACCACTTCAGCCTACACAACGGAACGCCGACCTTCAGCCCTCCCTCTCCCCCCGCCCCCCTCGACATACAACCGAGAACGACCGCCTTGCCTTCCCCCCCCCGCCCGCCATTCCACATACCCCCCCACCCAGCCCCCACACTTCAGACATACAAACAGAGAAAGACAGGCACTTTAGACATACAAACCAACAAAGACAGACACTTCATACATACAAACCAACAAAGACAAACACTTCAGACATACAAACAGAGAAAGACAGGCACTTTAGACATACAAACCAACAAAGACAGACACTTTAAACATACAAACCAACAAAGACAAACACTTCAGACATACAAACAGGGAAAGACAAACACTTCAGATATACAGACACAAAGATTCAGAAATACAAACCGAGAAAGACAGACACTGGGATAAGCAAACACCCACCCAGACACACACAGGCAAAGAGAGTGAGAAAACACATACAAATATATAGATTCAGACATACAAACCGAGAAAGACCAGCACTGGGATAAGAAAACACCTGCCCACACACACTGGCAAAGAGAGTGAGAAACACATACAAATACGTAGCTAAGGACACACAAACCGAGAAAGACAAGCACTGGAATGCACATGCAACTGCAAAAAGTTATTTTCTTTGAAATGCTAGACTTGGAATATTTTTATGTTTGTATGTTTGAAGTGTTTGTCTTTGTTGGTTTGTATGTCTGAAGTGTCTGTCTTTGTCGGTTTGTATGTCTAAAGTGTCTGTCTTTCTCTGTTTGTATGTTTGAAGTGTTTATCATTGTTGGTTTGTATGTCTGAAGTGTCTGTCTTTGTCGGTTTGTATGTCTAAAGTGTCTGTCTTTCTCTGTTTGTATGTCTGAAGTGTCTGTCTTTGTTGGTTTGCATGTCTAAAGTGTCTGTCTTTCTCTGTTTGTATGTCTGAAGTGATTGTCTTTGTTATTTTGTATGTCTGAAGTGTCTGTCTTTGTTGGTTTGTATGTCTAAAGCGCCTATCTTTCTCTTTTTGTATGTCTGAAGTGTTTGTCTTAGTTGGTTTGTATGTCTGAAGTGTCTGTCTTTCTCTGTTTGTATGTCAAAGGTGTTTGTCTTTCTCCGTTTGTATGTCTGAAGTTTTTGTCTTTGTTGGTTTGTATGTCTAAAGTGCTTGTCTTTCTCTGTTTGTATGTCTGAAGTGTTTGTCTTTGTTGGTTTATATGTCTGAAGTATCTGTCTTTCACTGTTTGTATGTCTAAAGTGTTTGTATTTCTCTGTTTGTATGTCTGAAGTTTTTGTGTTTGTTGGTTTGTATGGCTGAAGTGTCTGTCTTTGTTGGTTTGTATGTCTAAAGTGCCTGTCTTTGTTGATTTGTATGTCTGAAGTTTCTGTCTTTGTTGGTTTGTATGTCTAAAGTGCCTATCTTTCTCTTTTTGTATGTCTGAAGTGTTTGTCTTTGTTGGTTTGTATATCTGAAGTGTCTGTCTTTGTCAGTTTGTATGTCTAAAGTCTCTGTCTTTCTCTGTTTGTATGTCTGAAGTGTTTGTCTTTGTTGGTTTGTATGTATATAGTGTCTTTCTTTGTTGGTTTGAATGTCTAAAGCGCCTGTCTTTGTTGATTTGTATGTCTGAAGTTTCTGTCTTTGTTGGTTTGTATGTCTAAAGTGCCTGTCTTTCTCTGTTTGTATGTCTGAAGTGTTTGTCTTTGTTGGTTTGTATGTCTGAAGAGTTTGTCTTTATTGGTTTTTATGTCTAAAGTGTCTGTCTTTCTCTGTTTGCATGTCTGAAGTGTTTTTTCTTTGCTGTTTTGTATGTCTGAAGTGTCTGTCTTTGTTGGTTTGTATGTGTAAAGTGCCTGTATTTCTCTGTTTGTATGTCTGAAGTGTTTGTCTTTTTCTGGTTTGTATGTCCAAAGTGCTTGTCTTTCTCTGTTTGAATGTCTGAAGTGTTTGTCTTTGTTGGTTTGTATGTCTGAAGTGTTTGTCTTTCTCTGTTTGTACGTCTAAAGTGTTTGTCTTTGTTGGTTTGTATGTCTGAAGAGTTTGTCTTTGTTGGTTTTTATGTCTAAAGTGTCTGTCTTTCTCTGTTTGTATGTCTGAAGTGTTTTTCTTTGCTGGTTTGTATGTCTGAAGTGTCTGTCTTTGTTGGTTTGTATGTCTAAAGTGCCTGTCTTTCTCTGTTTGTATGTCTGAAGTGTTTGTCTTTGTTGGTTTGTATGTCCAAAGTGCTTGTCTTTCTCTTTTTGAATGTCTGAAGTGTTTGTCTTTGTTGGTTTGTATGTCTGAAATGTCTGTCTTTCTCTGTTTGTATGTCTAAAGTGTTTTTCTTTCTCTGTTTGTATGTCTGAAGCGTTTGTCATTATTGGTTTGTATGTCTAAAGTGTCTGTCTTTGTTGGTTAGTATGTCTAAAGTGCCTGTCTTTCTCTGTTTGTATGCCTGAAGTGTTTGTCTTTGTTGGTTTGTATGTCTGAATTGTCTGTCTTTGTTGGTTTATATGTCTAAAGTGCGGGTCTTTCTCTGTTTGTATGTCTTTAGTGTTTGTCTTTGTTGGTTTGTATGTGTGAAGTGTCTTTCTTTGTTGGTTTGTATGTCTTAAGTGCCTGTCTTTCTCTGTTTGTATGTCTGAAGTGTCTGTCTTTGCTGGTTTTCTTTGTCTGAAGTGTCTGTCTATTGGTTTGTATGTCTAAAGTGCCTGTCTTTCTCTGTTTGTATGTCTGAAGTGTTTTTCTTTGCTGGTTTGTATGTCTGAAGTGTCTGTCTTTGTTGGTTTGTATGTGTAAAGTGCCTGTCTTTCTCTGTTTGTATGTCTGAAGTGTTTGTCTTTGTTGGTTTGTATGTCCAAAGTGCTTGTCTTTCTCTTTTTGAATGTCTGAAGTGTTTGTCTTTGTTGGTTTGTATGTCCAAAGTGCTTGTCTTTCTCTGTTTGTATGTATAAAGTGTTTTTCTTTCTCTGTTTGTATGTCTGAAGCGTTTGTCTTTGCTGGTTTGTATGTCTGAAGTGTCTGTCTTTGTTGGTTAGTATGTCTAAAGTGCCTGTCTTTCTCTGTTTGTATGCCTGAAGTGTTTGTCTTTGTTGGTTTGTATGTCTGAATTGTCTGTCTCTGTTTGTATGTCTTTAGTGTTTGTCTTTGTTGGTTTGTATGTGTGAAGTGTCTTTCTTTGTTGGTTTGTATGTCTAAAGTGCCTGTCTTTCTCTTGTTTGTATGTCTAAAGTGCCTGTCTTTCTCTGTTTGTATGTCTGAAGTGTCTGTCTTTGCTGGTTTTCTTTGTCTGAAGTGTCTGTCTATTGGTTTGTGTGTCTAAAGTGCCTGTCTTTCTCTGTTAGTATGTCTGAAGTGTTTGTCTTTGTTGGTTTGTAAGTCTGAAGTGTCTGTCTTTGTTGGTTTGTATGTCTAAAGTGCATGTCTTTCTCTGTTTGTATGTGGGTGAAAAGGATGAGTACTTCAAGTTGTAAAACTGGTTTTGGAGGGACATTACGTGAAGAACTTGTTCTGAAAAAATATAAAAAAGCCTTTGAAAAGTATTGCTTGGTGTTGGGGTGTGCAAAAAGCCATAAAGTAAAGCTGTATGTGAAAAGGATGAGTACTTCAACTTGTAAAATGGGTTTAAAAGTGACATTAAGAAAGAACTTGTTCTGAAAAAATATAAAAAAGCCTTTTGAAAAGAATTGCTCGGTGTTGGGGTATGCAAAAAGCTGTAAGGTAAAGTTGTGGGTGAAAAAGGATGAGTACTTCAACTTGTAAAATAGGTTTAGGAGGGATATTAAGAAAGGACCTTGTTCTGAAATAATACAATAAAGCCTTTTGAAAAGTATTGCTTGGTGGGGTATTCAAAAAGCCATAATGTAAAGTTGGTGGTGATAAGGATGAGTACTTCAGGTTTTAAACTTGGTTTAGGAGGGACATTATGTAGAGAACTTGTTCTGAAAAGATAAAATAGAGCCTTTTGAAAAGTATTGCTTGGTGTTGGGGTATTCAAAAAACCATAATGTAAAGTTGTGGGTGATAAGGATGAGTACTTCTAGTTGTAAAATTGGTTTATGAGGGACATTATGTAGAGAACTTGTTCTGAAAAGATATATTCGAGGGGAGCCAAAAAGTTGGGGGGAGGGGGGCCCTTCTGTGTCTCAAGTGTGCAAAAAAAAGTACTTAAAAAATGGGGGAGTTCTTTGGGGGCCCGGGGAGAGGGGGCCCTTTGGGGGACCTTTGGGAGCCTTGGGGGAGGGGGCCTTTTTGGGGCCCAGGGGGCCCTTCCGTATATCAAGCTCGCCAAAAAAAGGGTAGAAAATTGGGGGAGGGGGAAAAAGTTGGGCGGGGGCCCCTTTGGGGTTTAGGTAGGGGACCTTACAACACTGTTCAAATGGAACTTGTGTATTATAACGACCACAGAGTTTCACCCCAAATCATCTTCTAAAATGTCTCAAACTGTTTCTCCCAAAAAATCCGTAAAATGCCGATTAATTTGTTTCGCCCAAATAATCCCCTAAAAGTAATTCCTGCGTGTTCCTTTGTTTCGGCATCCCTGCGCTGTCACATTTGAAATTTCCAGGAAACCATTTCCCGCGTAAAATATATTCCATCTGTCTTGATCTCGTATGAATTTCTGAAAAAATCTAAGGTGTTCCGAGTTACACTATTATGGCTTCGATAGAATATTAATATTTATCTCTCAGACCTAAAGACCATAGAAGCCATATTTAAAAATAGAATATTAATTTATCTCTCAGACCTAAAGACCAGAGAAGCCATATTTAAAAATGAAATCCCCTCATGATAGAATTCCCCGTCGATTATGCAAATCAATTTCCCAGGAATTCTGTCCCCTTTTAGAAACATCCCCTGATTGGCCTAGAAAGAGACATGTGATCCTGTCCCGTTAGAATCAATAACTCAGCAATTGTTGTTGGATTTATGTTGACATCAAGGAAACATCCAGCAATTGTTGTTGAACTTATGTTGACATCCAAGAAACATCCAGCAATTGTTGTTGGACTTATGTCTACATCCATGAAAACAACAAATAAAATGACCAACACTCATAATCATCAACAAACAGAACAGAAACCATCATATAACCATGGAAACAACAAACAAATTGACCAACACTCATAATCATCAAACAACCATCAACAAACAGAACAGAAACCATCATATAACCATGAAAAACAACATCAAATAACTATCAAACAGAACAGAACATGAAAAACATCAAATCATCAACATGCAGAACAGAAACAACAACAAACAGAACAGAAACAACATCAAATAACCATGAGAAAACATCAAATAACCATCAAACAGAACAAAACCATGAAAATAACCATCAACAAACAGACCAAAAAACATGCATAAAATTATGTAAGCCCTGTGCTGGCACCTCCTTTTCTACTCTTAGATTCTGGAAATCCTGCTGGTGAAGCCCGGCTTTAAATTTATTAATGGTCTTCAGGTCATAAAATTCAGATATATTGAAAAATTAAAAAAACAATCAACGAAGAAAAACAGGTACAACTCATATTCACGAAGCAATTCAGGAGATGGAGTGCTTAGAATCTGAGGTGTGTTTGAAACTGACGGCTTTTGAAATTTGTCCCCTAGTTTCCGTTTTTGGGTTTGAAATCTAAACCCTTCAATTTTGCATTTTTAAGAAGAAATTTGCCGCTTTCAAAACACTAGTTGGGCTGGTCTTTAAATAAGAGATAAGCTGCTGACAAAGATTTCTGGCAAATTCTAAAGCAATTAAGAGAGTGATGATAGTGATGCAAATATGGCCACTTTAGCTAGATTTTGATAATGTGAATTAGTTAAATTGAGATAGCAGAATAGTGAATCCCAGAGAAAGAGACTGAGAAATAGAAACCTCCATGCATAAAGAACAATAAATTTAATAAAGGGGCCCACCTACTCCCCTTTGAAAGAAGATCTTTGGACATTGAAAAGTAAATGGATTAAGTGCCATCTATTAAGTTGTTTGAATATTGCCACGTAAATAAAGACACCTGTGAAGTTAATAAACAAACACACCTGTGAAGTTTGTTTGTAAACATTGATGTTTCAGAACATTTTTCACGTGATCCCGCTTTTTTAAATTTGGCGCTGATAGAGTGAAACCACAGTGCGCTATTCGTCCTTTATTTGTAAAAATGCCGCCGAAACGACCTCGCACGAGTCCGAAAAAAGGAACTGATCAGTGTGCAGCTTGTGGTTGTAATTTAGATGAAAAATCAAGTGCGATGAATTGTGATGGTTGCAATCAATGGCTTTGTATAGATTGTCTTGAAATGACTGAGCCGGAGTATGCTCTCTTAACAAAGATGACAAGGCGTATCGGATGCGAGTGGCATTGTCCTATGTGTAAAGGTGACAAACAAGCAAGACTAAATGCATCGGATATCCAAAATGCTATTACCAAATCCCTTGAACCGCTTCAACCAGCCCTAGCGGTCATTCAGGATCTTGATGTGAAAATTAAAGATGCCGTCAAAATGTCTTTTAGGGAGTTTAAGCGTGAAGTGATCGAAGACATGGATCGTAAATTTCAAGCCATTGAGACACGGATAGATACCTTCGAGCAAACGTCTGGCGCCGCCATCGACCAGGACTTGCTGAATAGTCTTGTAGTCTCGCAGGTACAGGCTTTAAAAAGCGATCTTGATAGCCACTTAGAGAACAAAATGAAGCAGTTAATAGTCGAAGATAGAGACAGACAGAGACGTTAACTGAACTTTGTTGTGTTTGGAGTGCCGGCAAAACCAGACGACGGACAGTTTATCCAGCAGTATTTGTCCCAAGAGTACAGCCTCCCAAATATATCCGTCATAAATCCCCGTCGCTTAGCTAACCCGAATAACCAAACTAGCTTAACCTCACCTATCATTTTTTCCGTTGTCAACCTTGAAACAAAGAAACAAATTCTCCAGAAGTCGTATGAAAAGAGAGGAACTGGCAGAATTCAGTTCAGAAACGACGTATCCAAAGTAGACCGGACTAAAAGAGCCAAGCTATATGAAGAGATACAAGCTCGGCGAGCAAATGGAGAGACGGATATTGTGATTCGGGGTGGCAAAATCGTATCAAAAAACTTGCTACCTCCAGCCCCTCCAACTCAGATGGAACTCTAAGTGGGCTGCCAAAACCTGTACATAGTTTCTCTTCTAGTGCATTATTAGATGTAAGTGATACTTTTGCTAGCGGGGAGTCGGACGATAGTTTTTACAGTGCTAGATCTGGACAAACCATTGATTCGCCGAGTTCTGAAAGATCATCAACTCCCTCTGATAGTGGAAGCTGTGGGAAGATTAGTGCCCTTAGTGTTATTGTCAGCAATGTTGACTGTCTAACTTCAAAGTTTAAAGAAATTAAGTGTGTTATTACATCAGGCGCTTCAGATATTTATGCCTTCTGTGAAGTGAAACCAAAAAGGACTACTATCCCTCTGACGGAACAACAGATACAGATTCCGGGATACAAAATAATCAGCAACCTATCAAAGCAGGAAGGAAGAGGAATCGTCCTATACATCCGAGATACTTTCCAGGTAAGAAATATTAATATTGAATCTGATTATGAGCCTTACCTAGAGCAAGTGTGGATATCAATAAACCTACCTGGTGAGCCAATACAGATTGGTACGATTTACAGAAGTCCGAGTTCCCCTAATTTAGATAGGTCCCTTTTTGAAGTAGTAAAATCAATTGATAGAAAAGTAGCGCTGACAGGAAATCTTCTCATAGTCGGGGATTTTAACCTACCTTCCGTCCAATGGATAGATGGCTGTGGCTATTCTGGACAGAAATCAGTTGTACCATTTCTTGAGTGTCTAGCTAACTATTCACTTTACCAAGCTTTAAATTTTCCGACTAGGCACCGGGATGGCCACCCCCCGTCATTGCTGGACCTCGTAATAGTAAACGACCATGAAGCGCTCTTAAACGTGGCCCCACTACCGCCCTTCGGTGCAAGCGATCACGCTGCCATACGATGCTCCCTTAGACTGTATCCAGAAAAATCAGTTTTTACCAAACATGTGTATAGAGATTACCGTCTGATGAAGCAAGAGTTGGCGGGGCAGGATTGGTCCTTTATCACTGAGAATGATGTTGATAAATCGTGGAATATGATGAAGAAAATACCGCTAGAGGTCTCAGAGAAAAGTACTGCAGTAAGATGGGCTCGTAAACCCAAAACGCTACCATTTATGACCAAAGAATTAAAGAGAGCAAGAAATAAAAAGAAAAGGTATTGTAGAGTATATAAACAGAATATACACAATAAGAACCACTACACAAAATATACCAAGACACGAAATCAAGTCAGAAATCTATCCAGAAAGTTATTTGAACAGTATGAGGAGGCTGTAGCAGCAGCAAGCAAGTTAAATCCAAAACGCTTTTGGAATTATGCCTCAGCCCGTAAACCTGGTAGACACTCTGTTACGCGACTCAAAGATAATGACCGTATAATAGATGACCCAATAGAAATTGCCAAAGCCGTAAATAGGCAGTTTACATCTGTATTTACTCCACCTGATAATGCCCCTCTTCCATACCCTTCCACCTATACCATCATAACCCCTATGCCCCCAATTACAGTCAATAGGGTAGATGTAGAGGCACGCCTAAAAAAGTTGAATCCAAATAAGTCGGTGGGACCTGATGGTGTACACCCAAGGCTTCTTAAAGAATTGCATGTTGAACAATCAGGCCCGCTCACTCACCTTTTTCAGAAATCTCTTGATGAAAAGTGTATCTCGCAGGATTGGCGCACGGCCCATATAACCCCCATACATAAGGGTGGCAGCAAAGAGGACGCAAGCAATTACCGGCCAATCAGTGTTACCTCTGCAGTCGGGAAGCTACTAGAAGCGATTGTTAACACTGCAATCCTGAAACACTTGACAACCAATAAACTATTCTCATCATGTCAGCATGGCTTTAGGTCTGGTCGGTTGGTTGAAACAAACTTGATTGATTCTTATAATTATATCACCGATCTTCTAGACCAGGGGTTCCCAATCGACATCATACTACTCGGTTTGGCAAAGGCGTTTGACAAAGTCTGCCATAAAAGACTTCGAATCAAGCTCCAAGCTATTGGGGTGAGTGGTGGTGTGGTTGAGTGGGTGATGCAGTTTTTAACAGATAGGAAACAGACGGTTAAAGTATTTGGCGAGGATGGAAGGACGTTTTTCTCCGAGGTGGCCGCTGTTGGAAGTGGTGTCCCCCAGGGCACAGTTTTGGGTCCGACCTTATTTAATATATATATAAATGACGTGCCAAAAATCCTAAACAACAAAGTAAGCCTCTACGCTGATGACTCGAAACTTATCGGTCGTGCAGACACAGCGGAGAATATTAAGTCGATCCAACTGGACCTCGATACATTCACTCACTGGAATAATATTTGGAGGCTTGAATTCAACGCATCAAAATGCAAGACTCTCCACCTTGGGAAGAAAAACCCACACACTCAGTACCATATGGATTGTAGGGATGGGTTCCGAAATGCCATTTCTAGCAGCCACGCGGGGAGAGATCTTGGTGTCCTGGTAGACGACGAATTGAAATTTCATATTCATGCACAAGCGACTATTGCGAAGGCTAATCAGACTCTTGGCTTAATCAAAAGAACGTTCACTAGCAGATCTCCAACTGTTATGACCAAGCTATACAAGAGTCTAGTTCGACCAAGGCTAGAGTTTGGAATGTGTATCGCATGCCCAATCAATAAGACAGACCAAACAGCTCTAGAATCAGTCCAGAAGAGGGCAACGAAATGTATTAGAGACCTCTATGATGTCCCTTATCCATCCCGTCTCCGTAAGCTTAGAATACCATCTCTAACATATCGTCACAAACGAGGCGATGTGATAACAGCATACAAGCTTCTAAATGCTGAGGATACCATTCCTGGCCTTTTCCAACCGGACAATTCAAATAGAACTCGTGGTCATTCTCAAAAGCTTTTCCGGAAACGAGCCAACACCAGACTAAGGAACAAGTTCTTCTCAAATAGAGTTGTCAGCTTGTGGAACTCCCTTAGTGAAAAAACAGTAACCTCTACCAGCGTGGATGCGTTCAAGTCATCAGTGGATAGGGAGTGGCTCAACAAACCGTGGTGCACCATTTGGGACGCCACAGATGATGATTAACTATCATCAATGAAGCTGGCGGACACAGGATTCGTCCTATCGCTAGCAAGTGCGATTTAAGGTAATTTTAAGGTAATTAATTTAGGATTTTTTGTTTTTTTAACTGATTTTTTCTAGATTCTCTCTCGTTCTTATTTAAGGGAATAAAAAACCAATACAATCTATGTAACTTCAAAACGGAAATGACGCAATCGGCTACCGGTTTAGTTGTAAAAATATGTAAGTTAAAAAGTGCACCTCAAATTGGACTAGGGCTGCCAAGAAAAACAAAACTTATATAACATACAATAATTAGTTTGGAAAAATAACATTGTGTCAATATTCTTCAGGTCAGGCAAATCATACAAATTAAAAAGTAAGAAGAAAAATATGTAGTCACAATTAAAAAAAAGTCCACTTAAAAGGCTTTAATCGTCCTCGGCCTCATCCAAATTTAAAGTATCCACTAGTGTCGAATTCTGACTTAAGAGATCTACTTGTTTCCATTTCTTGATAGCCCGAGTCAAATCGCTGGGGATCACCCAGTCATGTACTCCACTTGAAGACCTGAAAAAAAGTTGCTTAGTTTTCATCAGGGACGAAACACTCGAGACATTTAGCCTATTCCGGTTTTTAGTTTTGATGACCGACAAAATCAAGAACTGTCTCTCTGCTCCAGCACTTGAATGGGGCAAGCTGCAGAGCTTGGGCAAGTATGGAAAAAGATCCTTTCCAGCAGCGTCTTAAAAGGGACAAAGCTAACTAACAAACGTAGCAGCTGTTCTGAGAGTCTGGTAAAATTTTCTGAAAACAAATTAAGCCGGCATACGAGTCCTGATTTTAAATAGTTTGCCTTTTAAAGCGACTATCAAGAAGAAGCCAAGAGAAAAGTAGAGATTTTTAAGCGCTAGGGTTGAAATCTCAAAATGAGAGCAATTGCAGCCATAATATCTAATGTAATCGAAATCAGATTTTGTAATGAATGGACCCTAATTTTTTTCTCTGAATTCATGGAAAATAACAAAAGTTTTGTTTTTACTACAAATCATGACTTTTTACTAGATTTCGGGAAATTTACTATATCCTCTAAATTTACTAGATTTTTTTTACTAGATCTAGTAAAATCCTACTGACGGTGGCAACCCTGTTCCACATTTTGCAGTTGAAAGGTATTCAATTTCATATTGTTAAGACAACAATGGGAAATGTAAAACTGACCATTGGGTCCTTTTGAAATGATTAATTTCTTGATTAACTTACATGTTTGAGATATTACGGAAAAATTACAATTAAAATTCCAAACCTCTGAGAGAGTTGACCGTATGCTCTATAGAAAATGGTCCCGGAATTTTCAGAATTTGAATCAAATTGCTGAAATTTAAATTAAGTCACAGAGGCTACTCTTAAAAAGTGAAACCCCTTGGTCACCATGCATTTCGTCAAGTCAATTACGTTGGCAAAATATCAAAGCAAAAATTCCTTCACTACAGCTACAGTTTAGCGTCTTGGAAGATTTAAATATTAGGGCCTTTTGCTACAGCAATTGATCGACCACTCAGTTACATTACAATAATTTTTGAGCCTGATTGCTGAATATTTATTTTATTTTCTGGGGATATAGTTTTAGTACCATGTCATTAAAGTTGCCCATTAAAGCTGCTTATTGAATATGTTTTCTCATCATATGATTTTTTTTCCCATATTTACTTGATTGAACATTGAATTCCTTATTGCTTTTAAACCTTGTTAAAAACCGATAAGAATTTAGTAGGATTTATTGTTAAATACTGAAGTCAGCTCTAGCAATTTTCATAGCTCAGGCCTCTCCTTATATTAAGCTAATCTTCGCCTTTTACCAAAGATTGCCGTGAGGAGCAGTGTTACCAACACCTCAAAACAAAATGTACCACAAATTGCATGAAAAATGTACCAAAGACAAAAAAAATTGTACATAACACGCGGATCGTCGGTGACATAAAGTACTATCTATGAAAATTTTGCATAAGACATTTTCATTCACTTTCTCTTCTAATACAGTACATTACTCCTGACAGTACCTGAAGAAATTGTTTGGAGTAACATATATTACTACAGAAACATTTTACTACAGGCTAACAAAAGTCGTTTCGGTCATTTACGACCATTTATGGTACCGCTTGAAATTGATCCCAAATGACGATTTTAATACAAATCAGGGGCTAAAATTGCATTTTAACCTTGTATTCTTACAATATATTGCCGAAAAGCAGTTGCTGAGACCTGATCTTCCATTTAATAGTTTCCATAAAATCCCCCTTTTCCCTTTTATGAAGATCTCAATAAAGGATAGGATCGTTCCTGTAGCCCTCCCAGGGTTGCCACCCTGGCCTGGAAAAATTTACTAAATCGCATCTGTTTTTACTAAATGGTCAAAAAAAATTTTGGCGCGAGCGGCTACCGCGGCAAGCGCACCATCAAGCATCGATTTTTATTATAGGAGGATAATCATGCGGTGGTGTTGGCAGGAGGTATACTCCAGGGAAGGCTATCATCCCATCTTTGAATGCACCAATTATCCCCTTTTCTCGTTTGATTTTGATGCGACGTTTAAGTAAGTTATTAATCTTTTTTCCATTTAATTTGTCCTTAGTTAGTGCTTGCAAATTCACGAGATCCGTAATGCTGCACTTAACTTGTTTTGAGCCCCCCCCCCCTCTCTCTCTAGATTTTGAAAAATACATTTTTGGCTTCATTTTCGTTGAAAAATACCTTTTTCCGTATTATCATCGAAAAAGATGGCCTATCTGCCCCTCCCCAATTTCAGTTTGAAAATAAATACTGCCCCCTTCCCCCGAATCTTCATGAATTGACGTCACTGAGTACAAAACGATCCAATTATTGAATATAATTAAAATCTACAGTGATACATTTATAATTTAGTTAATAGTTTTGTTTGTAGTGTTTCTTTTGTTGTTTCAGTGAGTTATATATTTCTGTATATAACTTTTATAGTCAGTGAATTATATATATTTATAAGTAGTAGGTTAAATATGTCAGTGAGCTATATATTTCTGTATATAACTTATATACGCCTAGTCAGTGAGTTATATACATTTATAAGTAGTAGGTTAAATATGTCAGTGAGTTATATATTTCTGTATATAACTTATACAGGCCTAGTCAGTGAGTTTCACATATTTATAAGTAGTAGGTTAAATATGTCAGTGAGTTATATATTTCTGTATATAACTTTTATAGTCAGTGAATTATATATATTTATAAGTAGTAGGTTAAATATGTCAGTGAGCTATATATTTCTGTATATAACTTATATAGGCCTAGTCAGTGAGTTATATATATATTTATAGGTAGTAGGTTAAATATGTCAGTGAGTTATATATTTCTGTATATAACTTATACAGGCCTAGTCAGTGAGTTTCACATATTTATAAGTAATAGGTTAAATATGTCAGTGAGTTATATATTTCTGTATATAACTTATATAGGCCTAGTCAGTGAGTTATATATATTTATAAGTAGTAGGTTAAATATGTCAGTGAGTTATATATTTCTGTATATAACTTATATAGGCCTATTCAGTGAGTTATATACATTTATAAGTAGTAGGTTAAATATGTCACTGAGTTATATATTTCTGTATATAACTTATATAGGCCTAGTCAGTGAGTTATATACATTTATAAGTAGTAGGTTAAATATGTCAGTGAGTTATATATTTCTGTATATAACTTATATATTCAGTGAGTTATATATATTTATAAGTAGTTTGCGTGTTTGGGTACCTCCATAGGAGGCACGGACCAAGGGTGGACCTTGTCCCTGGGGGTCCATAATAGAATCTGGGACACCCTCGCCCGGGGTCATAAATACAGGTGGAGGAGGAAGAAGGCCCCTCAAATGTACGCTAAAAAGGACCCACTGGTTTGTCCACAATTCCCATGAGTTGCAAACCTTCTCCCAGTAATGGGTTAAATTGCATGGTGATGCAGAACACAATCGCGGGAGGATCCTCTATAGGAGGACAGCTGTGGAAGGGCGTAAGATCCAGATCTATGGACAACGGCCTCTGAAAAGGGTTGCCTCGATCTTTTCGGGGTACCTGCAAGACTGGGGACCTTGCGGTCAACTCTATTCCCACTTGAAGAGTGGCGCCCCTCGAGGAAATTATAGCCTAGTAAACGACACAGCATTCGCATGGGATTCTGACTAATGGACAATTCTTCTGGGCGGGGTATGTTTTGATGGCGTCTTTGGGCTGAAAAACCTCTTCCTAGCTAATTTATCTATTATGGGTTGCCTCCCCGTAGTAGCATAATATTTGTAGGCATGAATAAATAATGAGTCGGAGGTAATAGGCTTGAGAATGTCTATGCAGGATTTCGACTCTTGTTGATAGAAGAGCATCGCCAAGTGCTGAAAACCATGTTGTGACCAAGATGGGCCCAGGATTGCACAAAGCCTCCATTCATGGAGGTCCCAGGGACTTCTTGCTGTCCGGTTCTAAGCCGGCTTAAGCACTTCGGTGTAGACTTGAGAAGATATGTGATCTCCGTCCTGCACTGGTATCCGGGATCATTGCTTTTCCTGAGGCGAAAATAATTTCAATGATTTAAAGAACATGAAAATTGGAACTTGGAATGTTACGACATTAAAAAATGACTATCGTATCGACATTTTGACTGACGAATTCAGACAATTCGAACTGGATTAATTAGGAGTTTCAGAAACTCATATCCCAGGGGTAGGAAGCATGAAATTAGGTGATATAGAATTTGTTTACTCAGGCAGGAAGGATGGGGTACATAGACAGGGAGTAGGGCTCATGATGAATAAGGAAGCTGCTAAGTCTTGTTTAGGCTGGGAAGGTATTAATAATAGAATACTAATTGCTCATTTTATGACTACAAAGTTCAGGGTATCAGTTATATTAGTATACGCCCCTGTAGAACCAACTGACGGAGATACTAGGGACTCAGATGAATTTTACTTACAGTTACAGGAGCAAATAGACAAGGTCCCAGGTAGAAATATGATGTTATTACTGGGAGATTTTAATACCCAGGTTGGTAGAAATAGGGATAGATGGTATCCCAGCCTAGGTAAATTTGGTTTAGGAAAAGAAAACAGCAATGGATACAGACTTTTGCAATTTTGTAGGTATAACAATCTAGTTATAACCAATACGGTGTTTGGTCATAAAATGGCTCATAAGTTAACATGGTATTCATGTGATGGTAAGACAGCCAACCTTATTGATTATGTTATAGTAAACCGAAGACTGGCAGGATCAATACAAGATACTAGGGTATACAGGAATGCTGTTATTGATGTTAAAAGTAAAGATCACCATCTAGTAGTGTCAAGGGTTAATTTAAAGCTGAAATATCGGAAGGGTAACTACCTCCCGGGAAGTTATGATGTTGGTAGACTCCAGGATGAGAATTTGAGAGAAACTTTCCAGGAACAGTTGAATACTAAACTTGAGAGTTTAAAATTTGATAATGTGGGAGATGGTTGGAATAATTTTAGAAAAATAATTTGCGAAGTTGCTGAAGGTGTATTAGGGAAGAAAGCTAGAACTGCACGTAAGAATATTAGTGAAAAAGCATTATGTTTAATAGAAAGGAGAAAGGACTTGTACAAGAATTATCTGAGTGATAGATCGTATGAAAACAAAAGAAATGTAAAGAGAGGGGAGAAAGCATTAAAATATGAAGTAAGGAGGTGTGAAGTGGAGGCCATGGATAAAATTGCCGAGGATCTGGAAGATGCAGCTAGACGGCATAATTGTAAAATATTGTACTGGCACGTTAACGAATTGAGAGGGAGTAGTCAATCTGGACTTGTCCCAGTTAAAGATAGGAATGGGGTCGCAATTAGCGATAAGGAAAAAACTAAAGAGAGATGGGCCGAACATTTTGAGAACTTGCTTAACCGAGATAGAGTTGCAGGAAAAAATATAGAGGAAAATGAAAAAGTTTGTGATACTTTGGATGTGTAGGAAGATTTGTTTTGTGAGGAGGAATTAGCAACAGTACTAAAAGGATTAAAGAATAATAAGGCTCCAGGTGCTGATAGGGTAGTAAATGAGTTTCTTAAATATGGTGGCTCTGAGGTTAGAAATAAGTTATTGAAGATTATGAATATGATTTTTGAAAAAGGGGAAGTACCTAACGATTTTAGGAAAACTTTAATTAAGCCACTTTATAAGAAAGGTGACAAAAGTGAGTGTGGTAATTATCGAGTCATTAGTCTGGTCTCTGTAGGTAGTAAATTACTTAGTAATATGATACTTTTTAGACTGAGAGATGCCGCAGACAAAGTTTTAAGAGAAGAGCAGTGCGGTTTTAGAAAAGGTAGAGGATGTGTCGACCAAATTTTCGCTCTTAGGCTAATAAATGAGAAGTGCCTGAGTTTTCAAACACCTTTGGTCCTCAGTTTTATAGATTACGAGCAAGCGTTCGATTCTGTTGATAGAAGAGCTTTAGTAAATGTTTTATCCTTGTATGGTATACCAGACAAATACATTAAAGTGATTAGTGCTATGTACGAGAATAACACTGCTGCGGTTAAGGTAGGAAATGAGGTTAGCAGGTGGTTTTGTGTTAAATCAGGAGTTAAGCAGGGCTGTGTTCTATCCCCCTTTATGTGGATTATTTTGATGGACTTTGTTTTAAGGAGCACAGGAAAGGCAATGGGAGACCACGGAATCAAATGGGGAGGAAAAAGTCTCCTGGACTTGGATTATGCTGATGATTTAAGCATCCTAGATGAAAGTGTGAGCAAAATGAATGAAGTTTTAGAGGTTTTGCGAGTTCAGGGTGCTAGAATTGGTTTGAAAATTAATGTTAGGAAGACTAAGTCACTAAGGCTAGGAATAAGTGAAGATGAAAAGGTGACGTTGGGTAATGAAAAGATTGATCAGGTGGGCAGCTTCACTTACCTTGGTAGTATTATTAGTAAAGATGGTGAGAGCAGTGAAGATGTTAAAAATAGAATAGCCAAGGCTCAGGGTGTTTTTTCACAGTTAAAAAAAGTCTGGAAGAATAGGAAGATAAGTCTGCTAACCAAAATTAGAATATTAGAAGCTACAGTGATGACAGTGGTCAAATATGGCTCTGAAGCATGGACGCTCCGAAAAGCGGATGAAGATTTGCTAGATGTTTTCCAGAGAAATTGCTTAAGGATTGTTCTGGGTACCCGGCTGACTGACCGTATTTCAAACAATAGGCTATACGAAAAATGCCGTTCAATGCCGCTCTCTAGGGCTATAATGAAAGAAAGGTTGAGATGGTTAGGGCACGTTGTGCGGATGAAGGATGACAGATTGCCGAAGATTGTTCTTTTTGGCCAACCATCTAGGGCTAAACGGAAAGCAGGTCGTCCCCGTCTGGGGTGGGAGGACGTCATAAAGAAATATTTAAACGAAATGGGAACTTCGTGGGCGGGTGTACTTTGAATAGATTGAAAAGGAGAAAAGGGAGGCTTTGAATAGATTGGGGTGGAGGAGGATCGTGCGTAGATGTGTTGGCCTCAGGCGGCTTGGTGCTGCGGTGAGTTGTTAGTAGTAGTAGTATATATATATATATATATATATATATATTATATATATATATATATATATATATATATATATATATATATATATATATATATATATATAATATATATATATATATATATATATATATATATATATATATATATATATATATATATATATATATATATATATACGGTACTTATGCATTAGATGGTGACTTCTATATACTGCTAAAGAAGTCAAGTTTGATTAATGCTAATGAAATAAAATAAATAGGATGAATATATAATAGTCTATAAACAAATTTGGTTTATATATTTGCACATTAGGGGAGGGAGGGGGTAAAGCATAGCTTATATTAAATATTAACCTAACCTAACCTGGAATAAGTACCCCCTCCCCCCTAAACCCCAAAAAACAACAGTTTAATTATCATAAACGCAATGAAAACCACGCTTTGCATTGCATTTCTCTATAGCGGTCTCTTGCAGATAACCCGTTTGGTGGTTTTTTTTTTGTGACTGGTTTCATTGCACAATATATTATGTAATATATAACAATATAGGTACTCCTTCGTTATACCTACTCTTTTATATATGTCCAACTGTAGAAACGACGAAAAACCCATTTCTACGGGATGATTCAAGACACCGCTGTAGAGAAATACAATGTATAGCGTGGTTTTAATTGCGTATAAGATATTTAAAGTGTTGTTTTTGGGTTTCGGGAGGGGGGGGAGGTACCGAGGTTAGGTTACGTATTTAATATATGCTATTCTTTGCCCAACACCCCCCCCCCCTAATGTGCAAATATATAGCCGAAATTTGTCTCTAAACTATTATATATTCTTCCTTTTTTATTTCATTAGCATTAACCAAACTAGCAGTTGGTAAATATTTACCTATATATATATATATATATATATATATATATATATATATATATATATATATATATATATATATATATATATATATATATATATATATATATATATATATATAATATATATATATATATATATATATATATATATATATATATATATATATATATATAATATATATATATATATATATATATATATATATATATATATATATATATATATATATATATATATATATGTATATATACACATATATGCAGTTGAGCTATATCGCCTTATTTTAGATTTCTTCTTACTTTTAATTTCTCTTAGCAGGCTCCTTTGTCCTTAATAAAAATTTTCAAACTGAGGCGATTCACCTTGGGTGGTTGGCTTTTGTTTTTATTCCACTAGATTCCCAACCATCACGAATCCAAGTGTCATTATAGCTTCGTTGTCAATCGGTGAGACTTGATATTGATACACAGAAAGATGTTTATGTCGATCTTTGGACACCGGAAGTGAAGTGTCAGTTAACCAAAAAAGCAAAATAGGTGACTGCTTGTCTGTCCCTTATCTTGACTATGCCGAACAGATCAGGGTGAAATAAAATATTTGTAGATCAAAGAATGCAGACATAGGTACAAAAATACTGAATTGTACCACATTGTACCATAATTTTGTAAAATGTACCATATTTTATGGGATTGTACTAAATTGTACCAGTAGAGGTGAAATGTACCAAAATGGTACAATTGTACCACGTTTGGCATCACTGGTGGGGAGGGAAACTTGATGAGTGTTAACAGAATTTGAATGTTGAAAGCAGGATTGCTATCTTTTTGGTCAATGGAAATGTCCCTTGAGCATCCAAAAATGTGTCCTTTTCAGCCAAATTATGTCCATATTTTGTCTATAATATGTCCATCTTGAAATCTCGGAAACTAGTTTTTTTACGACTTATAAACCTCTTTCAAAGTGGTCAGTTAATATTAAATATAATGAAACGAAAAAGATTCATTTAGTTCATCCATAAAAAACGAACTACTGTGAAAGCACAAAAGTTATAAAAACATGTAAACAGTAAAAAACTAATTGTCGGAGCTTAAGTCTTATCTTCCTACGAGAGTTCTGCTTGACAGGTATGGTCGGCATGAGGGTCAGCATTTTCACTTTTAGTAGCTTTTTGTCAATCAGAGTATTCCTTGCGCATGTCATAAGGTACAATCCAGGAGTCAAGCGACGTTGCGGAGCACTAGGTAAGCTGGGTTGCCCTTCAATCAGGGGGGTGACATCCCCAAAGGCGTAATAACTGGACCTTTGAACAATGCTGAGCAAAATAGATATCTACAAATTCTGATTGGATGCTGATTTTTGGGACTGATAGGCGTGGGGGGAGGTTGCCCTCAAATCACTTTTGACTCTTATAAAGGGCACTAAACTTCAATCAAATGAGCCCCTTCTGAAGTTGATACGACTACCCATTCCATAAAACCTTATATGCCCCTGGGGCATGACTTACAGCCCTTGTCCCAGGGCTCTTAGGGGTTGTGTGAAAGCTGAGGGCATTGTTATATGTTCTTTGGACTATTATTAACAAAACTTCTATCTCAAAATTTCTGTTGGATGTATCTAGGGGAAAGAATACGTGTTTGGAGGGGGACGGCTGCACTCCTCTCCGCCAAAGGTGGAGGCGGGGGCTTACTCTAAGGGATGCACAGCCCTTGTGTTTCAAGAACTGTTCTTAAAAAAAATTAGACAAAAGGTCGAACATTAGCGCAGAGAGGGGGCTATTGAAGAGGGAGTAGCCCCCGTCATATACGGAATAATTTCTGTACGTTTTAAGTTTTAATGTCGCTCCTTACTTTCGGGAGAAAAAACTCGTTTTTGTATTTATTTTTGATCGTTCTTCAGATAATCCCAGGAAATCCACCCCCTCTGTGAAAAAATTTCCCCACGAAAAATTCTTCTATATAATGTTCCTCCCATGTAAAACTCTTCCGCCTTGAAATATCCCCGGACAATTCCATCCCTGCTGCGAATCCTTCCCAGAAATTTTTTTGCTTACGATTCTGCCTTAAAAATACTCCTTACCATACTTTTATCATAGGCAGCGCGATAGCGCTGCCTAAGTAAAACGATGTGGGCACAATCTATTTTTTTTCCTCCATACCCGGGCACATCGTAGCGAAGGAGTTGTCGTAGAAACTTCAAAAATTAGAGAGGATAGTGCCCTTTTTAATAGTAAAAAGTGATTGAAGAGCAACTAGCCCCCCCCCCCACGCCCATCGTTACCCCAAACATATCCAATCAAAATTTTGAGATAGCCATTTTGTTCAGCGTAGTTGATTTCCAAATAGAAATATGTTTTTGAGGACGACACTCCCCCACAACCCTAGGGGCAAGGGTTTTAAGTTATGCCTTGAGGGCATATAAGAACGATGTTGGCACAATGTATCATTTATTATTATTTTCCTTTAGAGCAGGGCACTTCGTATCGAAGAAGTTGCCGTAGAAATTTCGAAAAGGGCTCATTCAATTGGAAATTGGAATGGCTTGTGCCCTTTTTAATAGTCGAAACTGATTGGAAGGCGACTAAAATCCCTTCCACGCCCATCATTTCCCGAAACACATCCTATCAAAATTTTGAGATAGCCATTTTGTTCAGCGTAGTCGATTTCCACACATTATTATTATTATTATTACCTGGGGGCATATAAGGTTTTTTTTATAGAAGGCGTTGTCATAGAAACTTCAAAAAAGGCTCATTCGAACGGAACTTTAAAGGGATAGTGCCCTTTTTAATAGTCGAAAGTGATTAGGGGGCAACTTAACCGCCTTTCACGCCCACCTTTTCCCCAGACACATCTGATCAAAACTTTAAGATAGGCATTATATTCAACGTAGTTTTAAGTTCTGAAAATTAGGTCTTTTAGGATGACAACCCCCCCCCCCCACAGCCCTCAGGGTGAGGGTTGTAAATTATGCCCAGGGGGCATATAAGGTTTTTATATAATGCGTTGTCGTAAAAAGTTCCAAAAGGGCTCAATCGATTGGAAATTGAAACGGCTAGTGCCCTTTTTAATTGTCGAAAGTGATTGGAAAGCAACCCACACACCTTCCACGCCCACCATTTCCCTAAACACATGCAATAAAGATTTTGAGATAGCCATTTTGTTCCATGCAGTTCAAAGTTCAGGAAATTATACCTTTGAGCAGGACACTCCCCCCACAGTCTTCAGGGCAAGGGTTATAAGTTATGCCCAGGGGGTATATAAGGTTTTTATTGAAAGCTTTGTCGTAGAAACTTGAAAAAGGGCTCATTCGATTGGAAATTCAAAGGGCTAGTGCCCTTTTTAACAGTCAAAAGTAATTTGAGGGCAACTAAACCCCCTCTCGCGCCAATATTTTCCCCAAACACATCCAATCAATATTTTAGATAGCCATTTTATTCAACATAGTTGAAAGTTTTTGAAATTAGGTCTTTAAGGATGACAACCCCTTCCCCCCCATATTCCTCATGGCAAGGGTTGTAAGTTATGCCCTTGGGGCATATAAGGTTTTTATTGAAAGCGTAGAAAGTTCAAAAGGGCTCATTAAATTGGAAATTGAAAGGGCTAGAGCCTTTTTTAACAGTTGAAAGTAATTGGAGAGTGACTAACGCCCCTCTCACGCCCACCATTTTCCCAAATACATCCGATCAAAATTTTGAGATATCCATTTTGTTCAACATAGTTGAAAGTTCTTGAAATTAGGTCTTTTAGGATGATAACCCCCTCAGAGCCCTCAGGGCTCTGAAGTTGTAAGTTAAGCCCTGGGAGCATAACTTAAAACCTCAGTTATGCCTAAGTAAGTTATGCCTAAGGGTTGTAAGTTATTCCCTGGGGGCATATAAAGTTTATATAGAAAGTTGTTATAGATATTTCAAAAAGGGCTCATTTGATTGGAAATTGAAATTGAACTTTTTGATAGTCGAAAGTGAGTGAAGAGTAATTAACCCCCTTTTTACGCCCACCATTTCCCCAAAAAATTCAATCAAAGTTTAGAGATAGCCATTTTGTTCATCGTAGTTGAAAGTTCTGGAAATTATTTATTTAAGGATGACAATCCCCCAGAGGCACAAGGGCAAAGGTTTTAAGTTCTGCCCTATTGGCATATGAACTTTTTGTAGATAGAGTTGTCGTAAAACTTTAAAAGGGGCTCATTCAATTGGAAATTGAGAGGGCTAGTGCCCTTTGTAATAATCGAAAGTGATTGGAGGGTAACTAACCCCTCTCTCAAGCCTACCATTCCTTCAAACACATCCAATCAAAATTTTCAGATAGCTATTTTGTTCAACGTAGTAGAAAGTTCTGGAAATTAAGTCTTTGAGAATGACGCCCCCCCCAGCACTTAGGGCAAGGGTTTTAAGTTATGCCCTGGGGCATATACGATTTTTATTGAAAGTTTTGTCCTAAAAACTTCAAAAGGGCTCATTTGATTGGAAATTGAAAGGGCTATGGCCATTTTTAATAATTGAAAGTGATTGGAGAGCGACTGCCGCCCCTCTCACGCCCACCATTTTTCCAAACACATTCAATCAAAATTTTGAGATAGCCATTTTGTTTAACGGAGTTCAAAGTTCTGGAAATTTGGTCTTAGAGGATGACAACCACCTTAACAGACCTTAGGGTAACGATTGTAATTTATGCCCTGGGGGCATATAAAGTGTTTATAGAAAGCGTTGTCGATACCAAAAGGGCTCATTCGATTTGAAATCGAAAGGCCTAGTGCCCTTTTTAATAGTCGAAAGTGATTGGAAGGCTTGACATTTTTATAGTAAAGATCGATGTGGGTATAATGTATTATTTTTTGTTGTTGTTGTTGTTTAGACCAGTGCACTTCGTATCGAAGGAGTTGTCGTGGGAACTTCGAAAAGGGCTCATTCGATTGAAAATAGAAAGTGCTAATGCCCTTTTTAATAGTCAAAAGTGATTGGAGGGCAACTAATCCCCCTTCCACTCCCACCCTTCCATGTCCACCCTCCCACACCCACCCTCCCATTTGCCATTATGTTTAAAACTAAATGTTGCCTTAAGATTAAATCAAAATGCACTGTGATAATGCTAATTCCCAATAAGGCATCTCAGCAGTATCCCAAGAACTACTGAGGGTATTATGTTCAAACTTTTGGGGCTACTTCTGCTCTTAAAATTTAACCAAATCAAAATGGCGTAAGTGTATGCAAGCTATCAAAGAAAGTAAACGGATTTTTTTGCGAATGGTATCAAGTTTTCCATTTCAGGTCAACTAGAGGAGGTATGAAACTAAGTTAAACAGTACTATTTGTGTCCAGATTTTAAAAAGGTTTCTGTTTTAAAAATTGCTGAAAATTTTTCTCCAGCATACAAATAGCAGGCCAAACTATAAAGTCTTAAAAACGTAAAGATTTAAAGTATCATTTTCTTTTTCCCTGAAAAGACTATGTCAATATAAAACGAACAGAAATTAATTGAAAGAACCCTTTTCCACAAAATAAGTTTTTCAAAGAAAAGTAAAGAACTCCATAAAACAAAAAATAAGCAAAAATAAAATCAAAAAATCTACCAAGCGTGAAACTACCACAAATCAGCATCGATAAATAAATAAAACCCAAAACGAACAGAAATTACAATAAATAACCGAGTCAAACTCAAAACGAGCAGAAATTAACATAAGTTGGGCGCAAAACCCCTATGCCTTCCCAAGGCCAGAATAAAATTTGCACTTTACTGAAAAAATACAAATGAATGTGCATTATCCGTTTAATATATATATACTGATATTTAGTAGTCAAAATGTTAATATTATTTGTTTATTAAAGGTATAAAAGTAAAAAAAATTATATTTTTGCCCATTTTTTGTTTAATGAAGTTCATTACTTTTCTTTGAAAAACTTCTTTTGTGGAAAAAGTTTTTTTTAATTAATTTGAAGAAAACCTTGTATTCATTTAATTTCTGATCCTTTTTAAGATCATTGGGGAATATCCCTGTTTGGAAAATACACCCCCCCCCTGCGCTGGAAAGTTTATCCCCCAGAAATCCCCCCCCAAAAAAAAAAAAAATACCCCAAGAGAATTCCAACTCCACTGAAAACTTTCCCCTGAGCGTTCCCTCAGAGTGTCTCTACATGTACAATGGGATCAACAACGAGAAAAAAGACAAATACCAAACATTCTGTATACAAATTCTGGAAAATTCTCCCCTTGTAAAATTTCCCCTGAAAATTTCACCCCCAGAAACTTCCATCCCAAAGGGAAATTTTCCCCATAAAAAATCCATCCCCAGAAGATCTCCTTCCTCCCTTGGAAAATGTCGGTATACTTTCCTATATCAAATGCTATTAATTACAAATGTAAACAATGGGCAAATTTCATCACTTGCGGCCCTTCCTCCGGTGGTTCTGAGGGGTCATGTAATCTCCAAAGACATATCTATTGTACCTTTCAACAATACTGAACAAAATGGCCATCTCAAAATTTTGATCAGGTGACTTTCAGGGAAAAAAGGCGTGGGACGGGGCAAGTTTAAGTGACCAATTTTTTTGGTCACTTAAAAAGGACACTAGATTTTTTAATTTTCGTTTGAACGAACCGTCTTGTGAAATTCTAGTACCATTGGTTTTATATGATCACCCCTGGAAAAAACAACAACAACAAATAAACATAAAGCCGTGATGCTTCTTTTGGCAAACATAACCATTTTTATAGATAGGAGCTCCTCTGATACACTGAATCTAATGGCGTGATTTGAATTAAAATTCTTTGACTTTTATGGGGTATTTTCACCTTTTCTGAAAATTTGGCAAATTTTCTCAGGCCCAGTAATGGGTAACACTAAGCTTCAAAAATATTATATATTTGGAATCAGCGCAATAAGCTAATTTTTTGGTACATCTATTGATATCAAAATTGATTCCAGATCATCAAGAATCTAATTTTTTCTTTTGCTAACTTTTCATTTTCAGTTAGTTATACTTGATAAATAGATAGATGTTTTTGCCTGACTATTGGAAGCCGGAAGTGATTGTTAACTAAAAAGGGGCCTGCTTGTCTATTATCTTGACTGTAGCGTAAAAGCAAGGAGAAATAAAATCGTTTATAAATGAAAGAATACAAACTTGTAAAGAATTTCAAGAGTATTTGCAAATAGTTGTCTGCGGGAAAGAGCAAGCAACTCCGAAAAATAATAACGCTTGTAAAAAAAATAACGTTTGTATAAAGAAAAATAGCAGAAAATAAGTAGTTAAGTAAATTTAGTGCAAGAAAAGTAGTTTTAATACTGATTTGGTGAAATATGACCCTTTTTTTTTACAAAAATATGTATCGAGGCGGCAGAATATTCTATTTTATGTCATAAATTTGCAAAATATGTCCCTTTTATGTCCCAAATTTCTAAAATATGTCTCTTTTTTGCCCTATTATGTCATTGTGTCCCAGCACACTGAAATATGTCCTTTGGAGATAGAATATGTCCAGCTGGCAACCCTGGTCGAAAGGCAGATTGCCTGTACTGTTGTAGTGTGTAAGTAGAAAGGCCTTATTGACTCCGGAACGAACCACGTGGTTTATGGTTTTCTCAGTGAGAATGGAAAAACAGGAATTTTCTCACTTTGATGGATGTTTCAAGGTCGATTTATTTGCTGTTGTTTGTCCAGGTGTAATGACATTGGGGTGATTTACATAATCGATGGGGGAATTATTGGTTCACGAAGGGGAATTAAGAAACAAACATGGCTTCATTGTTGTTTGGCTAGCCTAACCTGAGAAATTGATTTACATAATCGGCGGGGAAATTATTGATTCACGAAGGGGGAATTAAGAAACATTATGGTTTCTTTGATCTTTAGGCGAACCTAACCTGAGAAATTGATTTAAATAATCGCTAGGGGAATTATTGATTCACGAAGGGGGAATTAAGAAACATTATGGTTTCTTTAATCTTTAGGCGAACCTAACCTGAGAAATTGATTTAAATAATCGCTAGGGGAATGTATTGATTCACGAAAGGGGGAATTAAGAAACATTATGGCTTCTTTAATCTTAGGTCTGAGGGATAAACGTTCTTTAGGTCAGAGAGAAAAATTAATATTCTATTTTTAAATAGGGCTTCATTGATCTTTAGTGTCAGGAATTAGAAATGACATCACTTGTTATCTTGGAATTATGCGGGAGTTTAAAGAGATAGAAATTCTATTTTTAAATACGGCTTCACTGAGCTTTAAGTCGGAGAGATAAATTGATATTCTAACGAAACCTTAATAGTGTAGCTAGGAACATTTATGAGATGAAGAGATTAACGTAGGAAAGGGTTTCCTAGAAATTTGAAATGTGTCAGCGCAGAGATGCCAAAAACAAAAGGAACACGCTGAAATTACGTTTAGGGATTATTTGGGCGAAACCGTTTTAGACAGGTTATGGAATTATTTCGGCGAAACAGTTAGAGACATTTTAAAAGATGATTTAAAAGATGATTTTAGAAGAGGTTTTGAGTGTGGTCGTTATAATACACAAGTTCCATTTGAACAGTGTTGTGAGGTCCCCTACCACAACCCCAAAGGGTTCCGATCCCCCCACCCCAACCCCGAAGGAACCCCCCGGTCCTCAAAGGTTCTCCGGATTCCCAAAGGGCCCCCGGCGCCCCAAAGGCTCCTGAGCCACCATTTTAATACTTTTTTAAGGCTTTATTATATCTTTTCAGAACAAATTATTATTTTAGGGAATTATTTCGGCGAAACAGTTAGAGACATTTTAAAAGATGATTTTTGAAAAGATTTTAGAAGAGGATTTGAGGGTGAAACTCTGAGGTCGTTATAATACACAAGTTCCATTTGAAAAGTGTCGTGAGGTCCTCTACCCCAACCCCAAAGGGTTCCGATCCCCCCACCCCAACCCCGAAGGAAGCGCCCGGTCCTCGTACGTACGCGTACGTAGGCTAACCTAACCTAACTTAACCTAACCTAACATGATCTAGCCTAACCAAACCAAACAATACTCGCCGGAAAATCCACCCATGTCGACTTTGTACCATGCTTTAGTTAGGCTAGGTTAGCTTATCATGAGCGCTCATGATAAGTTAACCTAACCTAACCTAAGTTAAACATGGAGAAATGTTTACTAGCTAACCTAACCTGTACGTAGACTACCCTAGCCTAACCTAACTTAACCTAACCTAACTTAATCTAACCTAACCTAACCTAATCATACACCTAACTTTTTGCCTGTCTCTCACCTAACCTAAGCTAACCTAAGTGAAGCGTACGTAGGCTAACCTAACCTAACTTAACCTAACCTATCTAACCTAACTTAATCTAGCCTAACCTAACCTAACAATACTCGCCAGAAAATGTTAGGTTAACTTATCATGAGCGCTCATGATAAGTTAACCTAACCTAACTTAAACATGTAGAAATGTTTCTATTTATTTATTAATATTTATTTATACCTAACCTAACCTATTGTTTTGGAGGTTAGATGAACGAGTTTGAATGATTGTCTTTAATAATAGAACGAGTCACTCATTTTCTAATTTAAAAGTTTGAGGGGTAAATCCATAAGACAAAGGAGCTAAAGTTTAATTTAAAATTAGAATAGAACTTTAAATTTTCCATCTCTTTGAGAAAGAACCAGAACTGAAGTGGAACCTTTTTATTTTCTTGGAAAAATTAGAAGAGAACTTTGAATTTTTTATTTCTTTGAGAAATTAAGAACTGAAGTGGAAGCTTTTTTCATTTTCATTGGTAAAATTCAGAATTGAGCTAACTTTTTTCACTTCTTTAAGAAAATTCAGAAGAGAACTTGAACATTTTGCACTTCTTCGAGAAAACTCAGAATTAAAGCGATACACCTTATCTTCATGTCGAAGATTCAAAATCAATGTATAACTTTTTCTATCTTCTATGAAAAATTCGGAACAGAACTTTAAATTTTTAATCTCTTTGCAAAAAATCGGAACTGAATTTAAGAAAATTAAAATTAAAGTGAAACTTTTTATCTTCACTGGAAAATAAATACAATCATAGTATAACTTCTCCTATCTTCTACAGAAAAATTTAGAACTGAACTTTAAATTTTCTATGTCTTTGAGAAACTATGAACTGAAGTGGAAGGTTTTTTCATTTTCATTGGTAAAATTCAGAATTGAGCTAACTTTTTTCTCTTCTTTAAGAAAATTCAGAAGAGAACTTGAACATTTTGCACTTCTTCGAGAAAACCCTGAATTAAAGTTGAGTTCCTTATCTTCATGTTGAATATTCACAATCAATGTATAACTTTTTCTATCTTCTATGAACAATTTGGAACAGAACTTTAAATTTTTCATCTCTTTGAGAAAAATCAGAACTGAATTTAAGTAAAATTATAAATAAGTGAAACTTTTGATCTTCATGGAAAATAATCACAATCATAGTATTACTTTTTCTATCTTTCATCTAAAAATTTAGAATAGAACTTTAAATTTTTTTATTTCATTGGGGAACTTAAAACTGAAGTGGAAGATTTTTATTTTCTCTGGAGAAATTAGAATTGAAGTGTGTTCTTTGGTAAAGTTCAGAAGAGAACTTGAACTTTTCTTCACTTCGTTGAGATAATTTTAATTGAACTAGAACTTTTTATCTTCCGTGAAAATATTCACAAGTATGGTATTACTTTTTCTATCTTCCACCGAAAAATTTAGAATTGAACTTTAAATTTCTTTATGTCTTTGTGAAATAAAGAACTGAAGTGGAAGATTTTTCTTTTCTCTGGTGAAATTAGAATTGAATTGTGTTCTTTAGTAAAATTCAGAAGAGAACTTGAACTTTTCTTCACTTCGTTGAGAAAATTGTAAATTGAACTAGAACTTTTTATCTTCCGGGAAAATATTCACAAGTATGGTATTACTTTTTCTATCTTCCACTGAAAAATTTAGAATTGAACTTTAAATTTCTTCATGACTTTGTGAAATAAAGAACTTAAGTGGAAGATTTTTATTTTCTCTGGTGAAATTAGAATTGAATTGTGTTCTTTGGTAAAATTCAGTAGAGAACTTGAACTTTTCTTCACTTCGTTGAGAAAATTTTAAATTGAACTAGAACTTTTTATCTTCCGTGAAAATATTCACAAGTATGGTATTACTTTTTCTATCTCCCGCCGAAAAATTTAGAATTGAACTTTAAATTTCTTTATGTCTTTGTGAAATAAAGAACTTAAGTGGAAGATTTTTGTTTTCTCTAGAGAAATTAGAATTGAAGTGTGTTCTTTGGTAAAGTTCAGAAGAGAACTTGAACTTTTCTTCACTTCGTTGAGAAAATTTTAAATTGAACTAGAACTTTTTATCTTCCGGGAAAATATTCACAAGTATGGTATTACTTTTTCTATCTTCCACCGAAAAATTTAGAATTGAACTTTAAATTTCTTTATGTCTTTGTGAAATAAGAACTGAAGTGGAAGATTTTTATTTTCTCTGGAGAAATTAGAATTGAATTGTGTTCTTTGGTAAAATTCCGAAGAGAACTTGAACTTTTTTATCTTCAGTGAAAAATTTGGAACAGTATTTTAAATTTTTCATCTCTTCGAGAGAATATTCACAAGTAAGGTATTACTTTTTCTATCTTCCACCGAAAAATTTAGAATTGAACTTTAAATTTCTTTATTGGGGAAATTAGAATTGAATTGTGTTCTTTGGTAAAATTCAGAATAGAACTAGAATATTCACGATCAAAGTATAACTTTTCCTATCTTCAATGAAAAATTAGGAACAGAACTTTAAATTTCTTCATCTCTTTGAGAAAAAAATCTGAACTGAAGTGGAAATTTTTATATTATTTTGGGAAAATAGATTTGATCAATAACTTATTTCATTTTCATTGAGAAAATTCAGAATCGAAGTTGAACTTTTCTTCTTCCGGGGAAAATATTTGGAACAGAACTTTAATTTTTTTTCATCTCTTTGAGAAAGGTCGGAATTGAATTTAAGAAAATTTAGAATTAAAGTGAAACTGTTTATCTTCATGGAAAATAATCACAATCATAGTATAACTTTTCCTATCTTCTACGGAAAAATTTAGAAGTGTCCAACTCAGAAAAGCCCGAAATAGTAATTTACACATCCCAAATCATAATTTCTGAAAGCACACACCAATGAAAGGCTAAGAAATCTAGCTCAGAAAAGCCTGAAATAGCAAACTACTCATCCCAAACTATTCGCTTCAGACAACAACACCTATGATGGACTAAGAATCCTAGCTCTGAAAAGTCCAAATAGCAAACTACACATCCCAAATCATAATTTTCTGACAACACACATCTATGAAAGGCTAAGCAACCTAGCTAATAAAAGCCGGAAATAGCAAATTAACCATCCCAAATCATAAGTTTCAGACAGCACTCACCTATGAACGGCTAAGAAATCCAGCTCGGAAAAGTAAAAAAATAGCAACCCACACATCCCAAATCATAGGTTTCAGACAACACATACCTATGAAAGACTAAGAAATCCAACTCAGAAAAGTCCGAAATAGTAATTTACATATCCCAAATCATAGGTTTCAGACAACACTCACCTATGAACGGCTAAGAAACCTAGCTCAGAAAAGTCAAAAATAGCAAACTAGTCATCCCAAACTATAGGTTTCAGACAACGAACACTTATGAAAGGCTGAGAAATCCAGCTCAGAAAAGTCAAAAATAGCAAACCACTCATCCCAAATCATAGGTTTCAGACAACACACACCAATGAAAGACTAAGAAATCTAGCTTAGAAAAGCCCGAAATAGTAATTTACATATCCCAAATCATAGGTTTCAGACAACATTCACCTATGAAAGAATAAGAAACCTTAGCTCAGAAAAGCCTGAAATAGCAAACTACTCATCCCAAACTAGAAGTTTCAGACAACAAACGCCTATGATGGACTAAGAATCATAGCTCTGAAAAGTCCAAATAGCAAACTACACATCCCAAATCTTAATTTTCTGACAACACATACCTATGAAAGGCTAAGAAATCTAGCTCAGAAAAGACAAAAATAGCAAACCACTCACCCCAATCATAGGTTTCAGTCAACACACACCTATGAAAGGCTAATAAATCCAGCTCAGAAAAGTCAAAAATAGCAAATTACATATCCCAAATCATAGGTTTCAGTCAACACACACACCAACGAAAGACTAAGAAACCTAGCTCAGAAAAGTCAAAAATAGCAAACTACTCATCCCAAACTATTGGTTTCAGACAACATTCACCTACGAAATACCAGGAAACCTTAGCTCAGAAAAGCCTGAAATAGCAAACTACACATCCCGAATCATAATTTTCTGACAACACATACCTATGAAAGGCTAAGAAACCTAGCTCAGAAAAGTCAAAAATAGCAAACTACACATCCCAAATCATAGGTTTCAGTCAACACACACCTACGAAAGGCTCAGAAATCCAGCTCAGAAAAGTCCAAAAAGCAAACCACTCATCCCAAATCATAGGTTTCAGACACCGCACACCTATGAAAGACTAAGAAATCCAACTCAGAAAAGCCCGAAATAGTAATTTACATATCCCAAATCATAAGTTTCAGACAACATTCACCTACGAAATACTAAGAAACCTTAGCTCAGAAAAGTCTTAAATATCCAACTACTCATCCCAAACTCGAAGTTTCAGACAACAAACACCTGTGAGTGACTAAGAATCCTAGCTCTGAAAAGTCCAAAAAGCAAACTACACCTCCCAAATCATAATTTTCTGAATGCACACACCTATGAAAGGCTAAGAAATCTAGCTCAGAAAAGTCAAAAATAGCATATTAACCATCCCAAATCATAGGTTTCAGTCAACATACACCTACGAAAGGCTAAGAAATCCAGCTGAGAAAAGTCAAAAAATAGCAACCCACACATCCCAAATCATAGGTTTCAGACACCACACACCTACGAAAGACTAAGAAATCTGGTTATGAAAAGTCGGAAATAGCAAATTACATATCCCAAATCATAAGTTTCAGTCAACACACACCTACGAAAGGCTAAGAAACCTAGCTCATAAAAGCCTGAAATAGCAAACTACTCATCCCAAACTGTTGGTTTCAGACAACATTCACCTATGAAATACTAGGAAACCTTAGCTCAGAAAAGCCTGAAATAGCAAACTACACATCCCAAATCATAATTTTCTGATAACACACACCTATGAAAGGCTAAGAAACCTAGCTCAGAAAAGTCAAAAATAGCAAATTAACCATCCCAAATCATAGGTTTCAGACAACACTCACCTATGAACGGCTAAGAAATCCAGCTCTGAAAAGTCCAAAAAGCAAACCACTCATCCCAAATCATAGGTTTCAGTCAACACATCCCTACGAAAGGCTATGAAATCCAGATCAGAAAAGTCAAAAAATAGCAATCCACACAATCCAAATCATAGGTTTCAGACAACACACACCTACGAAATACTAAGAAATCTGGCTATGAAAAGCCTGAAATAGCAAACTACTCATCCCAAACTATAGGCTTCAGATAACAAACACCTATGAGGGACTAAGAATCCTAGCTCTGAAAAGTTCAAAAGCAAACTACAAATCCCAAATCATAATTTTCTGACAGCACACACATATGAAAGGCTAAGAAACCTAGCTCAGAAAAGTCAAAAATAGCAAATTAACCATCCCAAATCATAAGTTTCAGACAACACACACCAATGAACGGCTAAGAAATCCAGCTCAGAAAAGTCAAAAACAGCAATCCACCCATCCCAAATCATAGGTTTCAGACAACACACACCAACGAAACACTAAGAAATCTAGCTTAGAAAAGCCCGAAATAGTAACTTACATATCCCAAATCATAAGTTTCAGACAAGATTCTCCTACGAAATACTAGGAAACCTTAGCTCAGAAAAGCCTGAAATAGCAAACTATTCATCCCAAACTAGAGGCTTCAGACAACAAACGCCTATGAGGGACTAAGAATCATAGCTCTGAAAAGTCCAACTTGCAAACTACACATCCCAAATCATAATTTTCTGACAGCACATACCTATGAACGGCTCAGAAATCCAGCTCAGAAAAGTCAAAATTGCAATCCATCCATCCCAAATCATAGGTTTCAGACAACACACTCCAACGAAAGACTAAGAAATCTAGCTCAGAAAAGTCCGAAATAGTAATTTACATATCCCAAATCATAAGTTTCAGACAACACACATCAACGAAAGACGGGGCTCGGGGAGAGCCTTTGAGGGTCTGTGGGACCCTTGAGGGCCGGGTGTTCCTTTGGGAGCTTGGAGGGACCTTTGAAGACCGGGCGCTTCCTTCGGGGTTGGGGTGGGGGGATCGGAACCCTTTGGGGTTGGGGTAGAGGACCTCACGACACTGTTCAAATGGAACTTGTGTATTTATAACGACCTCAGAGTTTCACCCTCAAATCCTCTTCTAAAATCTCTTCAAAAATCATCTTTTAAAATGTCTCTAACTGTTTCGCCGAAATAATTCCCTAAAATAATAATTTGTTCTGAAAAGATATAATAAAGCCTTAAAAAAGTATTAAAATGGTGGCTCAGGAGCTTTTGGGGCGCTGGGGGCCCTTTGGGAATCCGGAGAACCTTTGAGAACCGGGGGGTTCCTTCGGGGTTGGGGGATCGGAACCCTTTGGGGTTGTGGTAGGGGACCTCACAACACTGTTCAAATGGAACTTGTGTATTATAACGACCACACTCAAAACCTCTTCTAAAATCATCTTTTAAATCATCTTTTAAAATGTCTCTAACTGTTTCGCCGAAATAATTCCATAACCTGTCTAAAACGGTTTCGCCCAAATAATCCCTAAACGTAATTTCAGCGTGTTCCTTTTGTTTGTGGCATCTCTGCGCTGACACATTTCAAATTTCTAGGAAACCCTTTCCTACGTTAATCTCTTCATCTCATAAATGTTCCTAGCTACACTATTAAGGTTTCGTTAGAATATCAATTTATCTCTCCGACTTAAAGCTCAGTGAAGCCGTATTTAAAAATAGAATTTCTATCTCTTTAGACTCCCGCATAATTCCAAGATAACAAGTGATGTCATTTCTAATTCCTGACACTAAAGATCAATGAAGCCCTATTTAAAAATAGAATATTAATTTTTCTCTCTGACCTAAAGAACGTTTATCCCTCAGACCTAAGATTAAAGAAGCCATAATGTTTCTTAATTCCCCCTTTCGTGAATCAATACATTCCCCTAGCGATTATGTAAATCAATTTCTCAGGTTAGGTTCCCCTAAAGATTAAAGAAACCATAATGTTTCTTAATTCCCCCTTCGTGAATCAATAATTCCCCCGCCAATTATGTAAATCAATTTCTCAGGTTAGGTTAGCCTAAAGATCAAAGAAACCATAATGTTTCTTAATTCCCCCTTCGTGAATCAATAATTCCCCCGCCAATTATGTAAATCAATTTCTCAGGTTAGGTTAGCCTAAAGATCAATAAAGCCATGTTTGTTTCTTAATTCCCCCTTCGTGAACCAATAATTCCCCCATCGATTATGTAAATCACCCCAATGTCATTACACCTGGACAAACAACAGCCAATAAATTGACCTTGAAACATCCATCAAAGTGAGAAAGTTCATGTTTTTCCATTCTCACTGAGAAAACCATAAACCACATGGTTCGTTCCGGAGTCACTAAGGCCTTTCTACTTGTGTATTAATATTCCAAGATTACTTATCTGACAATCCCGATGACTTACCCCTAGCTTTCACGAGACGTAAATGTGTATAAGGGGCAGCGTTGTCAACCGTAAAACTTTTTCGACCATTGTCGAACTGTAGCAGCGTTGCCAATGCGGTACAATTGTACCACTTTTTTTTGCAATTTAGAGGTCCTGTTACAATGTGGTGCATTTGAAATTTTTTGGTACAATCTTAATTTTAATATCAATCTCATCTCATGAACAACTTTATTGGTGAAGATGGTTTCGAAGATCTGTGTGATATCATCAAGAAGCCGACATTCTCGATAATAGTTGATGAAAGCACAGACTTGAGTAACAAAAAAAAGACTGGATATAGTTGTTCTCCATCTTGAGCTGAATTGTGTTGATCGAGAAGACAGTTTTCCTGTAAGAGACTCCTTCTTGTGATTGATAGTAGTTCAGCAATGTACAGCTGAAGATATTTAGCGGGCCATAACTGAATTACTTTTTTTTTAAAAATTGCTCTAAAGGCGAACCTAATAGAATTTGCCGCAGACAATGTGTCGGTTATGATGGCAGAGCAAGGTGGTATTTAGGCGGACCTGTCAGAAGACTGCTCCAATTTATTTGTACTTGGCTGTTCATTCCATTCCATTCAAATACGTCCTAGTACTGCCGGAAAACAATTGCCAAAAGAAATTCAAGGTTTTTGTCAGGATGTATGCAGCAATGTTTGTCAGGGCCCAAAAGAGGCCAGTAAGACTTTAGAATCACATAAGTAAATTTAGTTGAAAGAACATAGGATTTTGAGACCTGTAACAACTCGACGGTTGTCTAGACAAGCCACTGTAGCTCAATATTTGGAGCTGTTGGATTTCTTGAATTTCTTCTGTGCAGAAAGTCTTAAAGAGGCCAACAGGCCGGGAAAGGCCACTGTCTTGCTACAAAATGTGCTGTCAGCGCTTTTCAAGGCTTACTTTGCCTTCCTTGTGTGTATTTAGAGGTATATCGAAGACCTAAGCAAGCAATTTCAGGCACAGGACACCCAAATTCATTTTGTCTATAATCGTTTTTCTGAAGTGTACAAGACTATAGCATCCCACTTTTTGTTGCCTAGTTATATCAAAGAAATGGATTCCCGCCTCATAACCTCACAGGACAACAACTACTACATCGATATTAAGGACGTGGAATCTGGGAGACGATTGGAAGTGTTTTTTGCCAAAGAATAGGTATCTCTATCCGCTGCAGTTGAATTTAAAAGAGTATGGGATATTTTTGATCGTGCTCTGTGATGAGGTGAGAAAGCCTTTTTTCAACTCCAGATATTCATCGGTAAGAAACTTCGATAGGCTTCATCCACGCTATACTATGGGAGTACAGTAAAATCAGCCAAACCTGGCACCACTTCTGGCTCAGTTTCCAAATTTACTGAGTGACAATGACCTGGAAGATATCGTCCAAGAGTGGAAGATATTACCAGTTTGCACTGAGCTTGGTACATCGAATGACTCAGATCCAGCCGTCTTTTTGACTCGTGTTAACGTGTTTTGGACTCGGGGTAGAATTGGAGACCACCCTTGAAAACAGTTCTGCATCCAAAGTGGAAAAACTGTGGAAGGGGATATGAAAAGGTCGGGCTACAAAAAAAAAAAAAAAAAAAACAGCAGAAAAAAAGACCAACTAGCACAAATGTTCCTCTTTTTTCTTTTTTCTTTTCTGAATGTTACAGTTTTATTACCTTTGTATGGTTTAACCAGATTTCTTGTACAATATAGTCAAAGTGCTTCTGTTAAATTAATTTAGTTCTGATCAGTAGAATCAATCAAGAACTTATGTAGGATGACCAGTGAATTATATGGTCATCGCGTAACTTGCCGGTGGGTAGCCTACTCCGTGGACCCAAGGGAATTTGTGGTGTTAGCCACTTTATGGCATGATGGCTGATATGTTTTGTCTGTAACTTCTGGCACTTGTTTACTCATCCTATAGGTGGATTATAAGTTGTTGACACTACGTTATTGGCCTTCTTACTTTATACATTATTCGCCTTAAAAAAATCCGGCAGAAGACTGTAAGTGTAGACTGGCACATTTGTCTCTTGTTTTCGTTTTCAAGGCCAGTATATCAGAGAATCCAAAAATTAAAAAATTGGACAAAAACGAAAGTATACACAGTATTTCTGGAGAAAGCGCCGAAAATGAAACAAATATTGATAAAATACCCCTTTTTCATTAAGATAAATTTATGAATATTAAAGTATATCCTAACAATAGGTTCCACCCCCTGTCTTATCTTTAAGCTCTAGAGTATACTAGTCTATGACAATGCATTGACCCTTGGTAAATTAGGGATGATATTAAACACCCCCATGGCAACGCTACATCTCCCCAAGGAATCTTTCAGGCATTTCCTAATAAAAATTATGGTTCTTTTGCAACCCAAGTTTTTTGCAAAATTCAAGTTTTTTGCAACCCAAGCCAATCATAATGCCCCACAAAATACTCCACACTGTCAGGGCATTTCACCCATGTGGCACAGCTCCCTCCCCCTTCCCCTGGGTGACCTGATATTAGTGAGATTTCCCATTTTTGGCACTCGTTAGAATGATGCATTACTCTCCCAATTTGATAGAATCCGGTGGGTATTTGGCTATTTGCTTTCAAGATATTAATAAAGGGGAAATGCATGTCTTACTCGTGCTAAAGACTACATCTTAAAAAACACAGACAATGTAAATGAAAACAAATTGATAAGCAATAAAACATAAAAAAGACAGCTAAAAACACGACAAAAAATAAACGATAAAAATGTCTGATTATCATATACGCAAAAAAGAACCATCTAATATAGAAAATTGGGGGCTTCTAGTCTACAGCCCCTGAGGGTAGGGGAGGGGGAGTGATATTAGATGCAATTTAAGCCATATTAAGAGCTTTAAGGAAATGCCCCTTTTTCATTAAGATAAATTTATGAATATTAAAGTGTATCCTAACAATAGGTTCCACCTCCTGTCTTATCTTTAAGCTCTAGAGTATACTGGTCAATGACAATGCATACCACCTTGGTAAATTATGGATGATATTAAACACCCCCATGACAACGCTACATCTCCCCCAAGCAATCTTTCAGGCATTTCCTAATAAAAATTAAGGTTCTGAATCCGTGATTCAAGTTTTTGCAACCCAAGCCAATCATAATACCCCAAAAAATACTCGACACTGCCAGGGCATTTCACCCATGTGACACCCCCCTCCCCCATCCCCTGGGTGACCTGATATTAGTGAGATTTCCCATTTTTTTGTCACTCGTTAGAATGACGCGTTACAATTTGATACAATCCGGGGGGTATTTGCTTTCAAGATATTAATAAAGGGGAAATGCGTGTCTTACTCGTGCTAAAGACTACGTCAGAGGCCTTTTTTTATAGTCGAAAATGATTGGAGGGCAACTTGCTCCCCCCAAGCCCTTCATTCCCCAAACAATCTAATCGAAGTTTTGAGATAACCATTTTGTTCAGCGTAGTTGATTTCAAGATAGAAAATATAATTTTGAGGAGGACACTCCCCACAATCCTCAGGGCAAGGGTTTTAAGTTATGCCCTGGGGCATATAAGGTTTTTATAGAAGGCGTTGTCGTAGAAACTTCAAAAAAGGCTCATTCGATTGGAAATTCAAAGGGATAGTGCCTTTTTAATAGTCGAGAATGATTGGAGGGCAACTAGCCCCCCCCCCCCCACGCCCATCATTTCCCCAAACACATCCAATCAAAATTCTGAGATAGCCATTTTTGTTCAGCGTAGTTTATTTCCAGATAGAAAATATGTTTTTGAGGAGGACACTCCCCCACGACCCTCAGGGCAAGGGTTTTAAGTTATGCCCTGGGGGCATATAAGGTTTTTATAGAAGGCGTTGTCGTAGAAACTTCAAAAAAGGCTCATTCGATTGGAAATTCAAAGGGATAGTGCCCTTTTTAATAGTCGAAAGTGATTGGAGGGCAACTAGCCCCCCCCCCACGCCCATCATTTCCCCAAACACATCCAATCAAATTTTGAGATAGCCATTTTGTTCAGCGTAGTTGATTTCCAGATAGAAAATATGTTTTTGAGGAGGACAATCCCCCACAACCATCAGGGCAAGGGTTTTAAGTTATGCCCTGGGGGCATTTGAGGTTTTTATAGAAGGCGTTGTCGTAGAAACTTCAAAAAAGGCTCGTTCGATTGGAAATCAAAGGGCTAGTGCCCTTTTTAATAGTCGAAAGTGATTGGAGGGCAACTATCCCCCCCGCCACGCCCATCATTCCCCCAAATACATCCAATCAAAATTTTGAGATAGCCATTTTGTTCAGCGTAGTGATTTCCAGATAGAAGATATGTTTTTGAGGAGGACACTCCCCCACAACCCTCAAGGCAAGGGTTTTAAGTTATGCCCTAGGGCCATACAAGGTTTTTATAGAAGGTGTTGTCGTAGAAACTTCAAAAAAGTCTCACTCGATTGGAAATTTAAAGGGCTAGTGCCCTTTTTAATAGTCGAAAGTGATTTGATGGCAACTAACCCCCCTCTCACGCCTACTTTTTTCCCAAACACATCCAATCAAAATTTTGAGACAGCCTTTTTATTCAACGTAGTTTTAAGTTCTCGAAATTAGGTCTTAGTAACTCCCCCACAGCCCTCAGGGTTGTCATTTGATTGAGAGGGCTCATTTGATTGGAAATTGAAAGTTCTAGTTCACTTTTTAAGCGTCAAAAGATATTGGATGGTAACCAGCTTCCCCCCCCCCCCTAAACCATATTTTCCCAAATGCATCCAATAAAAATTTTAAGATAGCTATTTTGTTAAAAATAGTTCAAAGTTCATATAACAAAAATAACGGTGTTGACACAACCACCAGGGCCCGGCAGCAGGCGTTGTAAGTTATGCCCTGGGGGCATATATGGGTCTTATGGAAGGGATGCTCGTATTAATTTCAAAACGGGCTCATTCGAATGGAAATTGAAAGTTCTAGTTCACTTTTAAGAGTCAAAAGAGACTGAAGGGCACTTAGCCCCCACCCCACTCCATGCCCTTTTTTCCTCAAACCCTTCCGATTAGAACTTTGAGATAGCTTTTTTTAAAATAGTTCAAAGACCATATAACGAAAACTCAGGGGTTAATACAGCCCCCCAGGGCCCGAGGGCAGGTGTTGTAAGTTATGCCCTTGGGGAATAAATGGTTCTTATTGAAGGGATGTTCGTATAAAATTCAGAGATGGCTCATTTGATTGGAAATTTGAAGTTCTAGTTAAGCTTTTTCGATTCAAAAGATATTGGAAGGCAACTAGTCCCCCACGCCCCTCTTCCCAAATGCATGCAATAAAAATTTTGAGATAGGCTAAAAGTTAAAAATTTCTCAAAATTCAGATAACAAACACTGAGGTGTCGTCACAACCCCCCAGGGCCTGGGGGCAGGCGTTAGAAGTTATGCCCTGGGGCATATATTGTTCGTATGAAAGGGATGCTCGTATAAACTTCAGAGAGGGCTCATTTGATTGGATATTGAAAATTCGAGTTCACTTTTTAATAGTCAAAAGAGATCTGAGGGCAGCTATCACCCAACCCATCTGATGAAAATTTTGAGATAGACATCTTGTTTAAAATAGTTCAAAGGTCGAGTAAGAAAAAATTCTGTGTCAATAGAACCCCCTAGAGCACAGGAGAAGGCGTTCTAAGTTATGCCCTAAGGGTATGCATGGTTCTTATGAAAGGGATGCTCGTATAAACTTTATAGAGGGCTCATCGGATTCGAAATTGAAAGTTCTAGTTCACTTTTTAAGAGTCAAGAGAGTTAAACTAGCCCCCCCCCCCCACGCTCTTTTTTCCCCAAACCCGTCCCCTACAAATTTTGAGATAGCCAGCGTTCTGGAAATTGTTAAAAAATTAGTTAACAAAAACAAGCCCCAGAGCCCGCGGGATAGGCGTTGTAAGTGTTGTCCTGGGGGCGTATATGGTTCTTATGAAAGGGATGCTCGTAGAAACTTCAGAGGGGGCTCATTTGATTGGAAAAAAAAAGTTCTAGTTCAGTTTTTAAGAGTCAAAAGATATCCGAGGGCAACTATCCCCCCCACACACACCCTTTTTTCCCCAAGCCCATCCGATAAAATTTTTGTAATAGCCATTTCATTAAAAATAGTTCAAAGTTCAGATATGAAAAATTCCTGTGTCGACGGAACCCACCAGGGCCTGGAGGCAGGCGTTATGAGTAATGCTCTAGGGGCATATATAGTTCTTATGGAAGGGATGCTCGTATAAACTTCGGAGAGGGCTCATTTGATTTGAAATTGAAAGTCCTTGTTCACTTTTTAAGAGTAAAAGTAGATCGGAGGGCAACTAACCCCCCATCCTTCAACCCCTAAATACATCAGATAAAAATTTTGAGTTAGACATTTTGTTAAAAATAGTTCAAAGTTCTAATAACAAAAAACTCCGGTGTCGACACAGCCCTCCAGGACCCAGGGGTAGGCGCTGTAAGTTATGCCCTGGGGGCATATATGGTTGTTATGGAAAGGATGCTGGTATTAAATTCCTAGAGGGCTCATTTGATTGGAAATTAAAAGTTGTAACTCACTTTTTAAGAGTCAAAAGTGAATGGAGGGCAGCTAGCCTCCCGCCCCACTCCATTTATTTTTTTCCCAGAGGCACTTCATATAGAAGGGGTCGTCGTATAAACTTCAAAGGGGGCTCATTTGAATGGAAATCGAGAGTACTAGTGCCCTTTTTAAGAGTCAAAAGTGATCAGAGGGCAATTGGCCCCCAAAGCCCTTTTTCCCCAAATACACGTCATAAAAAATTTGAGGTAGCCATCTTGTTAAAAATAGTTGAAAAATCATATAACAAAAACATCTTTACGTATGGTCATTTCGTTAAAAATAGTTCAGAGATCAGATAAGAAAAATACCTTTGTCAACGCAACCCCCTCTCCAGGGCCGGGGAAGGCGGTGTAAATCATGCTCTGGGGGCATATATGGTTCTTATGGAAGGTATGCTCGTATAAACTTCAGAGAGGGTTCATTTGAATGGAAATTAAAAGTTGCAGTTCATTTTCTCAGAGTGAAAAAGATTAGAGGGTAACTAGCCCCTCCTGTCCTCAACGCCTTTGGGTATATCGGATGGATAAACCCATCCGATAAAATTTTTAAGTGACCATTTTATTAAAAATAGTTCAACCATCAGATATTAAAACTCCAGGGCCAACAAAACCCCCCAGGGCCCAGGAATAGGCGTTGTAAGTTATACTCTGGGGATATATGGCTCTTATATAAGGGATACTCGTATAAACTTTAGAGAGGGCTCATTTGATTGAAAATAGAAAGTTCTAGTTCGCTTTTAAAGAGTCAAAGACACCAAAGCTTAATCTAGTCTCCCCACGCCCTTTTTTCCCAACCCCATCCGATAAAAATTTTGAGATAGCAATTTTGTTAAAAGTAGTTCAAGCATCAGATAATAAAAACTCCGAGGTTAAAACAAAACAATTTTATTACTTTGATATTGTTTATTTGATATCAGCTTTGATACTTTGATAATAATTTGATTTTTTTTTTTTAAGGTTTGATTTTGAAATAAGAAATTTTTAAAAACTTGAATTTTTTTGCAATCAAAACGAACAAAAATTAATTTAAAAAAACTTTCTGAAAAATAAGTTTTTCAAAGAAAAGTAAAGGCCATTTTAATCTTAAGCTCAGCAGATACAAATACCTTTCAATATTCAAACTCAAAACGACCAGAAATTACTATTAAAGAATAAATGAAACCCAAAACGAACAGAAATTAAATAAGCAATCATAGCAAAAAATTACAAAAAGTAAAAATGTAAATGAATAAATAGATCTTAAGCGAGTAATGCTTGAATTGAATATGAATATCAAGCTTAAATGAAAAAAAAATTTTCCTATTAAAGTATAAATGAAACTTAAAACGAACAGAAATTAAATAAACAGTCAATGCAAACAAACATACAATAGATATTAATGTAGACTAAGAAATAAATCTTAAAACGAGCGAAACTTAAATTGAATATGCAAATCAGCTTGAAACGAACAAAAATCACCACAAACAAGAGTTTGGGTTTGACCTTCTTCTCCCACTGTAAAAGTCTAAAACCTACTGCGTAATTACTACCCCCTCCCTCCAGGAGGGGGAGTGATATTAGATGGAATTTAAGACATATCTAGAGCTTTTAAGGAAATACCCCTTTTTCATTAAGATAAATTTATGGATGTTTCACAGTATCCTAACAATATTTTCCAGCTCCCACCTACTAGCCTTTATTTTCAGAGGATACATTGTTAATAGATGTAGTTTCTTAGGCGCTATTGCAGCTTTAAAATGTTAAAGAATAACGTGCCAAATTTAAGGAAAGACGAAGAGAGAGGACTCCAGGGGAGGGGAACCGTTCTCTCCGTTACCAGCTCAACACTGTTTTATTTTTTTTATCGTTATGCAGAGGAATTCGGTTATCCTATGTGCAGTGGAGGAGTTGGTCTGTGTCTACTCATTCCTGGGACGGAATACGGGCTTAGGCTAGGTGATAAAAGAGGCTATAAACGGTCTCGCTCGAGATAATTTAAAGGTAGCAATAATAGGGAAATTGTCGCTGAGTTTCTACACCAACCCTCTAACGTCAAAGCATCCCTCTGCGAGAAGAGACATATTGTCTCATCGAAGTAAAAACATTATTCCTTAATACTAACAAACTTTTACTTAACATTAAATTTCTCCTAGAAATAACAAGTATTTTCTTAACAGTAACTTTCTGGGGCTTTAATATTTGATTAATATTGGGGTTTTCATAGCGATAAGACACACTCTTTTCTCACTTGATGCTTTGTAAGAACGTTAGAGAATATTTTTTTTCCTAGGACACCAAGCATTCTTGGATTTAATGTTTCTTGACTTGTAGGCAATAATCACGTCCTGCTACCACTATGACACAATTCATAATCAGTGTAAGAGTCTTCTAACATTTGAAACATACAAACACCCACAGACACTTTCTTAGAAGTAGTAATTTTTGTTATGATGACAGCTTATCTGTTAGAAGTAACAAACTTTCTGTCAAACATACATAGTTTTTCTTAGAAGTAGCAATTTTTCGTTATGATAACAAGTTGTCTGCCAGAAGTTGCACGTTTTCCTTGACACTAACAAATTGTCTCTTCGAAGTAACTACACTCTTCCATAATACTAACATACTTTTACTTAACACACTCAAATTTCTCTTAGAAATATTATTTTTCGTCAGTGATAACACGTTTTCTGTTCGAACTAGTAAGTTTTCTGTCAAAGATACCAAATTTTTCTTAGACGCAACATTTTTTTTTAATGTGTTAGCAACTTTTCTGTCAGAAGTAGCTTCTTTTCTTTAACACCAACAAATCAACAACATTCTTCCTTAATACTATCAAACTTTTACTTATCACTAACATATTTTTTCTTCGAAGCATCAACTTTTTTTCCTTAAAATAACATACTTTTACTTAACACGCTCAAATTTCTCTTAGAAATAACACTTTTCGACAGTGATAACACGTTTTCTGCTTGAACTAGCAAGTTTTCTGTCAAAGATACCAAACTTTTTTCTTAGGAGTAATAATTTTTTCGTTATGATGACAACTTATCCAATACAAGTAACAAACTTTTTGTCAAACTTACATAATTTTTCTTAGAAGTAACAATTTTTCGTTATTATAACAAGTTTTCTCCCAGAAGTAGCAAGTTTTCCTTAACACTAACAAATTTTCCCTTCGAAGTTTCAACTTTTTTCCTTAAGACTAACACACTTTACTTAACACACTCAAATTTCTCTTAGAAATATTATTTTTCGTCAGTGATAACACGTTTTCTGTTCGAACTAGTAAGTTTTCTGCCAAAGATACCAAATTTTTCTTAGAAGTAACAATTTTTTGATTGTGATAACAACTTTTCTGACAGAAGTAGCAAGTTTTCCTTAACACTAATAAATTGTCTCATCGAAGTAACATCATTCTTCCTTAATACTAACCAACTTTTACTTAACATTAACTTTCTCCTAGAAATTTAATGTTTTAATTATTTTCTTAACAGTGACAAATTTTTTAATAAATCCAACTTATCCGTCGAATATAACAAATTTTATCTTAAAAGTAACAATTTTTCGTCACTGATAACACGATTTCTGCTAGAACTAGCAGGTTGTCCAATAATTATAACAAATTTTTCTTAGAAGCACCAATTTTTTAAATTGTGATAAGATATTTTCTGCCAGAAGTAGCAAGTTTTCCTTAACACTTACATATTTTCTCATCGAAGTAACACAATTTTTCCTTAATGCTAACAAACTTTTACTTCAAACTATCAAATTATATTAGAAGTAGCAGGGTTTTTCTTAATAGTAACAAATTTTTCTAATAGCACCAACTTTTCCATCAAAGATAACAAATTTTTCTTAAAAGTAACAATTTTTGTCAATGATAACAGGTTTTCTGTTAGAAGTAGAAGGTTTTCCACCTAAGATAACAAATTTTGTCATAGAAGTATCAATTTTTTTCGTTTATGATAACAAGTTTTCTTTCAGAAGTAGCAACTTTTTCTTAACACTGACAAATTTTCTCATCAAAGTAACAACTTTTTCCTTAATACTAACAAACTTTTACTTAACACTATCTAATCTCTCCTATAAATAACACGTATTTTCTTAACAGTAATAAATTTTCTCTAATAGCACCATCCTTTCCGTCAAAGATAAAAAAATTTTTCATAGAAGTATCAATTTTTTGTTTATGATAACAAGTTTCCTGTCAGAAGTAGCAAGTTTTTCGTAGCACTAACAAATTTTCTCATCAAAGTAACAACTTTTTCCTTAATACTAACAAACATTTACTTAACACTATCTAATCTCTCCTATAAATAACACGTATTTTCTTAACATTAACAAATTTTCTCTAATATCACCATCCTTTCCCGTCAATGATAACAATTTTATCCTAAAAGTAACAATTTTTCGTCAATGATAACAAGTTTTCTGTTAGAACTAACAAGTTTTCTGTCAAAGATACCAAATTTTTGCTATAGAAGTAACAATTTTTCGTCAATAATAACAAGTTATCTGTTAGAAGTTACATATTTTCTGTCAAAGATACCAAATTTTTCTCAGAATTAACAGGTTTTTCTTATCAGTAACAAATTTCTTCTAATAGCACCAAGTTTTCCATCAAAGATAACAAATTTATCATAGAAGTAACAATTTTTCGTCAGTGATAACAAGTTTTCTGTTAGAAGTAACAAGTTTTCTGTCATACATACCGAATTTTTTGTAGAAGTAACAATTATTTTGCTTATGATAACAAGACTTCTGTCAGAAGTAGCAAGTTTTTCTTACCACTAACAAATTTTCTCTTCTAAGTAACAATATTTTCCCTTAATACTAACAAACTTTTACTTAAAACGCTCAAATTTTCTCACAGAAGTAACAATTTTCATCTAATAGCGCCAAGACTTCCGTCAAAGGTAGCAAATTTCTCATAGAAGTAACCATTTTTCAAAAGTGATAACAAATTATCTGTTAAATGTAACAAGTTTCCTGTCATGCATACCAAACTTTTATTAGAAGTAACAATATTTTCTGCTTATGACAACAAGTCTTCTGTCAGAAGTAGCAAGTTTTTTCATAACACTAACAAATTTTCTCTTCTAAGTAACAATATTTTCCCTTAATACTAACAAACTTTTACTTAAGACGCTCAAATTTTCTCATAGAAGTAATAAATTTCTTCTAATAGTGCCAAGTTTTCCGTCAAATGTAGCAAAGTTCACATAGAAGTAACAATTTTTCATCAGTGATAACAAGTTGTAAGTTAGATGTAATAAGTTTTCTGTCAAAGATACCAAATTTTTCTTAGAAAAAACAAGTTTCTCTTAGAAGTAACAAATTTCTTTTAACAGCACCAAGTTTTCCGTCAAGGATAACAAATCTTCTTACTCTTCGAAGTTACAACTTTTTTCCTTAGTACTAACAAACTTTTATTTAACACACCCTTGGAAGTAATATTTTTTCCTCAGTGATAAACCGTTTTCTCCTTGAACTAGCAAGTTTTCTCTCAAATATACCAAATTTTTCTTAGAAGTAGCAATTTTTGTTATGATGACAAGTTATCTGTTAGAAGTAATAAGTTTTCAGTCAAACATACCAAATTTTTCTTGGAATTAACAATTTTTTCGTTTATGATAACAATTTTTCTGTCAGAAGTATCAAGTTATACTTAACACTAACAAATCTTCTCATTGAAGTAACATCTTTTTCTTAACACTAACCAACTTTTACTTAACACTATCAAATTTCTCATAGAAGTAACAGGTTTTTAACAAGTTTTCTGTCAAAGTGTTTTTTTCACATTGTGGAACTTATTTTCTTATGGGACTTTTTCTGTGGGGATTGTTGCTCATTTTTTCATGCTATTTAATTTATCATTATATACTAGTAGGTTAACCTAACTTAACCTACACAGGCTAGGTTAGGTTAGGCTAGGTGACGCGTCATCTAACCTTAGGTTAGGTTAACTTAACCTAACCTGTGTAGGTTAAGTTAAAATTTGTTATCTTCGACGGGTAAGTTGGAGCTATTAAAAAATTTGTTACTGTTAAAAAAATTATTTCTAGGTTATTTCTAGGAGAAGTTTAATGTTAAGTAAAAGTTTGTTAGTATTAAGAAAGAATGTTGTTACTTCGAGGAGACAATTTGTTAGTGTTAAAGAAATCTTGCTTCTTCTGTCAGAAAAGATGTTTTCAGAATAAAAAAGTATTTACTTCTATGAAAAATTTGGTATCTTTGGCAGAAAACTTGCTAGTTCGAACGGAAAACGTGTTATCACTGACGAAAAAATTTATTTCTCAGAGAAATTTGAGTGTGTTCAGTAAAAGTGTGTTAGTTTTAAGGAAAAAAGTTGATACTTCGAAGGGAAAATTTGTTAGTGTTAAGGAAAACTTACTACTTCAGGCAAAAAACTTGCTATACTAACAAAACATTGTTACTTCTAAGAAAAATTGTGTATATTTGACAGAAAGTTTGTTACTTCTAGCGGATAAGTTGTCATCATAACGAAAAAATTGTTGCTTCTAAGAAAAAAATTTGATATCTTTCACAGAAAACTTGCTAGTTCAAACGAAAAACGCGCTATCACAGTCAAAAAGTGTTATTTCTAAGAGAAATTTGAGTCCGTTAATTAAAAGTATGTCAGTAATAAGGAAAAAAGTAGATGCTTCCAAGAGAAAATCTGTTAGTGTTAAGTAAAAGTTTGGTAGTATTAAGGAAGAATGTTGTTATTTTGAAGAGAAGATTTGTTAGTGTTGAGAAAAACTTGCTGCTTCTGACAGAAAAGTTGTTATCACAATAAAAAAAATTTTACTTCTAAGAAAAATTTGGTATCTCTGACAGAAAACTTGCTAGTTCGATGAGAAAACGTGTTATCACTGACGAAAAATAGTATTTCTACGAGAAATTTGGGTGTGTTAAGTAAAAGTATGTTGTGTATTAAGGAAGAATGTTGTTACTTCGAAGAGACAATTTGTTAGTGTTAACGAAAACTTGCTACTTCAGGCAGAAAACTTGTTATCACAACAAAAAAATTGTTACTTCTAAGAAAAATTGTGTATGTTCGACAGAAAGTTTGTTACTTGAAACAGATAAGTTGTCATCTTAACCGAAAATGCTACTTCTAAGAAAGTGTCTGTGGGTGTTTGTATGTTTCAAATGTAGAAGACTCTTACACTGATTACACAGACTTTTGTCATAGTGGTAGCAGGACGTGATTATTGCCTTTTGTCAAGAAACATTAAATCCAAGAAAGCTTGGTGTTCCAGGAAACAAAAAATCATATTCTCTAAAGTTTTTAGAAAGCATCAAGTGAGAAACGAGTGTTTCTTATCGCTATGAAATATTAAAGCCCCAGAAAGACGGTGTATTCCACGAAAAACCATGTGGTACTTATCTAGATGATGGAATCAACCCTAGAACTCCGGATCAAGTCAAAAAAATCAATGACAAAGTGTGGAGATCGCTGTCAAGCTGTAAAATCATTATCAAAGCAAATAATGCTCGAGAAGTGTTTAAAATACTCTGTTGTGTGAATTACTTGTGAAGACCCGAATGAATGACTTGAAATAAAATTTTGAACAAGAAATGTCTGAAAAGCGTTTTGGGGGGAGATGGGGCGACGAGAGAGGGGGGTCTTAGAGTAGTTATAGTTCTGTATTCTGGGATGAATTGCTTGCGAAAACCGGAATGAATGAGTTGAAAATAAAATTTTTAACGAGAAATGTCTGAAAAGTATTTTGGGGTGATGGGGCGATGAGAGGGGCGTCTTAGAGTAGTTATAGTGTGGTACTGTAGGCTGAATTACTTGCGAAAACTCAAATGAATGACGTGAAATATAATTTTAACAAGAAATATCTCAAAAATGTTTTTGGGGGGATTGGGTGATGGCAGAGGGGTGTCTTAGAGTATTTATAGTTCTGTAATGTGGGCTAAATTGCTTGCGAAAACCCCAATGAATGACTTGAAAATAAAACCTATAGCAAGAAATGTCTGAAAAATGTTTTGGGGAGTCGGGACGATGAGAGGGGATGTCTTAGGATAGTTATAGTTCAACATTGTGAGGTGAAATGCTTAGAGTATCTAACACTAGTTAAGAAAAAAAGGGGGGCTTCTCTGTTTTCAAAGGGGGTTGTCATGTGAAGAGCTGGTGCTAGTGTGAAAACAGTTTCGTAGTGCTATTCCATTCTGGATCATAAGTATACTTTTTTACGAGTTTGGAAATCTACTCTTCTCGCACAAGGGTGCTCTTACGTTAGATGGTTGCTGTAGAAACTCAGCTATAATTTCCCTATTATTACTACCTTTAAATTATCTCAAGCGAGACCGTTTATAGCCTCTTTTATCACCTAGCCAAAGCCCGGATTCCATCCTAAGAATGAGTAGACACAGACGTAACCCTCCACCGCGCGTAGGATAGCCGGACTCCGTCCCCAAAAAAGAGTAGACTCAGACCAAACTCCCCCACAGTGCACGTGGTGGATGGTAACAAGAATTTCTCGAATTAGAATTGCGTACTACCTTTGCGTGTTTTGATATTTTGGTGAAAATGTACCCTGGGCTAAGAGAAACCGCTCGGAGGGGGGGGGACTGGACACTTCCTCCGAAGCGACCAGAGAACAGGTCAGTACCTTAGTGGAGGGAGGCAGTATAACCATAAATGTACGCTTGAAAATAACCGCTTTGCGTAACGATAAAAAAAAACTGTTGAGCTGGTGACGGAGAAAACGGTTCCCCTCCCCTAGAGTCCTCTCCCTTTGTCTTTCCTTAAATATGGCATTTTATTCTTAAACATTTCAAAACTGCAATAACGCCTTAGAAACTACATCTATTATCAATGCATCCTCTGAAAATAAAGGCTAGCAGGTGGGAGCTGGAAAAAATTATTAAGATATTGTTAAATATCCATAAATATATCTTAATGAAAAAGGGGTATTTCCTTAAAAGCTCTTAATATGTAGTAGATTCCATCTAATATCACTCCCCCTCCCCTAACATCAGGGGTTGCAGGCTAAAAGCCCTCAGTTTTCTATAGTAGATGATTCATTTTTGCGTATATGATAATATGACATTTTCATCTTTTATTTTTTTTCGTGTTCTTTATCTGTCTTTTTTATGTTTTATTGCTTGTCAATTTGTTTTCATTTACATTGTCTGTGTTTTTTAAGATGTTGTCTTTAGCTCGAGTATGACCTACATTTCCCGTTTATTAATATATTGAAAGCAAATAGCCAAATACCCACCAGATTCTATCAATTTGGGAGAGTAACGCATCATTCTAACGAGTGCCGAAAAATGGGAAGCCTCACTAATATCAGGTCACCCAGGGGATGGGGAAGGGGGTGGTGTCACAATGGTGAAATGCTCTGGCAGTGTGGAGTATTTTGTGGGGCATTATGATTGGCTTGGGTTGCAAAAAACTTGAATTACGGGATTCAGAACCATAGTTTTTATTAGGAAATGCCTGAAAGATTTTTTGGGGGAAATGTAGCGTTGTCATGGGGGGTGTTTAATATCATCCATAATTTAACAAGGTGGTATGCGTTGTCATTGACTAGTATGCTCTAGAGCTTAAAGATAAGACAGGAGGTGGAACCTATTTTTAGGATATACGTTAATATTCATAAATTTATCTTAATGAAAAAGGGGTATTCCCTTAAAGCTCTTAATATGGTTTAAACTGCATCTAAAATCACTCCTCCGACCCCTACCCCCACTTCCTCCGGGGGTTGCAGGCTAGAAGCCTCCAATTTTCTATAATAGATGGTTCTTTTTTGCGTATATGATAATATGACATTTTCATCTTTTATTTTTTTGTGTTTTTTAGCTGTATTTTTTATGTTTTGTTGCTTGTCAATTTGTTTTTATTTACTGTATCTATGATTTTAAGATTTATTGTTTGGGACGCGTCTCTCATACCTAGATGTTTACTTAATTTAAACATATATTTCCCCTTTATAGCTAAAAATATCTTGAGAACAAATTTCCCCTGGAAATAGATGTTTTCAAAGTGTGTGCCAAATTTGGCAGTAAACACGCCGTTCTAGCGAGTGCCAAAAAATGGGGAATTTCAAGTGTCGTACAATAGTTTGTTTTTAGAATATGGTTCAAGATACAAAATATTGGCAAAGGTTTCATGGACAACTTGCTTTGGGCACTGTACCATTGGAAGGGAATGACCTTTTGAGTCATGGCGGGGTCAAGAAGTCTAGAAAAAAATGAATGGTGTTTTGAGCGGAAAATGAAACGCCGAAAAAGAAAATGTCTTGAGGGTTTTCGGCGAAAAATGTCAAAATGGTATTATCTGGCAGTGAAGGATGCGCAATCATTACGTAAAGTGTGTACCACCATTAATTTAACTAAAAAAGAATACTTTGGGGGTTTCGGGTGTCGTTACGTTACAAGCGGGGATTCCCCGATGGGTTCCTCTGGTAGGGTTACGCAAAATTGTGTCAAGCATATTAGACCTGTCTGTTTGAAAGGGGTAAGTTGTATGACATCATTGGAGTCCAGAGGGGTGTTTCATGGAGTCTTTCCAAGTGTGTTCCCTTTAAAAGAACAGGTGACTGCACTGTGCAGGTGCGAGGGGCTGGTAGCTCCACTTATCTGGTAGCTCCCCTTTAAAGGCGAGGGTTTGTCGCGTGGTGTAACATACTCTTGAAACGGGGGTGTGCGCTGTGATGTCGGAGGGCATGCGGTAGAAACAGGGGTGAGGGGTTAGGAGCTTCAGTTATTATCAAAACTTGTGTATTATGCGGACCACATTCCAAGTAATCATATAATGTAAAACTGAAATCCTATAAATCTTGCCAGCCGTCGCCTAGAAACAGTTGACCGCATTGTACAGGTGTGTCGCGTGACGTCAGAGGGCATGTCACAGAAACTGGGGAGGGCATGTCACAGAAAGTAGTGAGGGTGTTTCATAGAAAAAGAAAGGGGTATGTCATGGGATAAACACCTGACCTAACCTTTGAACTCTTGCCAATGGCTGGAATCTTGCCTAAAAACAGGTGTGAGGGGCTAGGAACTTCAGTTGTTATTGCTACTTTTCTATTATACAGACCACATTCCCAGTAACTATGCCTGGAAACTTGCCAGACGAGAATTTTACCTAAAATTGTGACACCTAGTCGTGCCAAATCTTGCCTGGGTGGGAATTTTGCCTAAAATTACGACACCTGGTCGCCAAAAGAGGAAATCGCCGTAAAACATTCTTCTTGAACCTATGGAAGAAAAGAGCACTCCATAGGGATGCGTTAGAAACCTTAGGGCCCCCACTACTGAAAATATATGGTTATGGTTCTTCCCAAAATGTTCTTGTCAAGATTAAGGCATACATTTTTCCTATAATCAGATCCGGGGACAAACTCGTGTGTAAGAAAAAAAAAGATAAAGCGACAAACTGCCTGATCCTTCGAAAGATGAAAAGTTGAAAAACGTTATTTGATCAGTCAGATGATAAAAGAAATAACATAATTTGTACTGTTTTTGTTTACTCTCATATTAAAGAGTGAAGCCCACGGAAATGAGCAGAGTAGTTGCTCAAATATGACATCATACCCAATATAACATCATTCATATTCAAAGATACATATTTAGTGGCAAACCAGGCTATTTTTTGGTTACTGTGGGACATGGTTCGTCCTTTACTAGACTGCAGCTACCGCTGCGACCACGTTTGTAGTTTATTTCAAATATTATTCCTGCATTCTATTTTAGAAATTACAAAAGGCATTAGATGTAGCAATTTCCTTTAAAATGAGCCCTTGAACCATTATAAATCGCAAGGACAAAATTTTGAATTTGCTAGCACTGACCTTTCCACACCTGTTTTAATCACGGCATGTTGTACGAAACATTTTTTTAAGTTAAACGACAACATAGCTTAAAAGTAGTGCTACCTCCTGAAACTGAACGACTAAAACTTAATGCTTTGTGGAAGGAAGCATTGAACACCCCCAACGAAACTTCTTTTTGTTAATAGTATATATCTTCTTTAACAATCAAACGAGCAATAATTGTATATATATGTGATTTTTTCCTCGAAATTGGCTACATAGTTTTTTCCCTCGAAAAGTGGCATACTGACATTTCTGGCCTCAAAAACGATCCAGATAGGTCACAACTTTAAGAAAGAATTTTTTATTTTTCTCAAGCTTGTTGTATCTAACCGATGGTGACGCAATGACATTAAGAAGTTAGTAGAGTGCTATGTTCTATTTTGCAGAGACGTATAGAAATACTTTGCAAAGACGTATAGGAATCACTGTGCTATTTGCATGGCTTATGTCCTTGCCATGGTATTTGCACAGACCTATACACCTTTCAAAGAGAGTAAGTAGCTTTTCATGAGAAAGATGCTGTTCAAGGAGGATTTACTCCTCTCTCTCTCTATCCCACTCAATTTGTTGATCGTAGCTCAGTTTCATTTTGGCGGTGAGAGTGTCAACACGTGAAAAATGTTCCATACATGTCCATTATGCATGTAAACACTGGGAAGCTTGTCATCATGTAAGAATTGTACAATGATTGATGAGTAAAGTGTAGAACGTGCAGAGAAAGTGTACAATGATTGAAAAGTGCAGATTATGCAACCCATGTAAATTGCATAGAGGATATGCTGTACAAATTAAAGGTTGTAGTTCCTGTCTTGAAGGGGTGTGTGACTCTCCTCCTTGAGGGCACCTATGCTCGAATTGCCACTATGATAAATGCAATCACTGGGAGAATACATATCCTGGTATGATTGGAAAGAATCCTAAGCGTGATTTTAGTTTATTGCTAATAGATTGTTATCGTCGTAGCTTTAGATTGTTCTGGGAGGAGGAGTCAGGCCAGCGATTCAACTGTTGGGGCAACAAAGAATTTAGTTTCTACGTCATCGTTGTGAGGACAATGGCTACTATGATTATAAGCCCACTGATTTTTAATTGGCTGTGACGGAATGTGATTCGCCACTTGAGGACACTGTTTGTGACATTGCTTCAAATAAGTAAATTGAAACATGCGAATTCTATAAAATGAATGAGAATAGTATTATTGACTATACAAAGAGATATGATAAGAGTGAACTTACACTCTTATCATCATTATTAAACACTTTTGTAAGTATATTTTCCACTAGAAAGTCGTTCAATCGAGGAAAGTCAACGTAAATGTTGAGAAACTGCTTGTAGGTATAGCCACGACATCTGAACATGAAAAAGAGTAGAGCATGAAAGCCGCATGTCTTAGTCGTTAAATCCTGTACTCTTCGTTGATTTTGAATAATAGTTTTCCCACTGCTCTCAATAAAGTTGCTGATGTGTCGAGTGTAGAATTTATATGATAGGCCAAAAGGATCAAAAAATTTAATATTCTTCGCTGTTTGAAAGATGCACAGCCAATGGCCTGTCTTCAAATTCGATGGACTGCTATTAACAATGATTAGGGTATTGTTAACATTTGGAATTTGTTCAATGAAGTCCGATGGTGTGCAATAGGACTTGTACTGGGACATGTAGGGATCCATATTAAATACGCTAATTATTTGGTTTGTGTTCATGGTGCTAGGTCTAGTAGAACACTGCCGTCGGGTTTGATTTCCCAATAGGGTTCAAATTAACTCAATGATATTAGCGTGATACTCTCAGTCAAAGCATCGGCAAATGTGCACTCTAAACGTACATTCCCTGTTCGTACTATGCTTATATCCTGGGTCCCCGACAGGTCCAAAATAATTACACCATGATTTTTTGAAAAAATTGAATCGGTTATTTCATTTTCAAATAGTTGGGAGTCATGATCTAGGATTGCATGGTCAACTCATACAAAGTTCTATAGGATTTTTTATCAAATGATAGAGTGTACAATGGAATACCATTCACTTTAAACACAAGGCTAGATAGACAAAAAAAATAAAATCATGGGGGGATGCAGTCCAGGATCCAACGGCAATCCCACTCTTCACAAAGGCCAAAGCGAGTTTTGATGGGATTTCTCCATTGATAAATGATGAATCGGTATAACTACGAGAGCCAGTGGTAATGTTACGTTGATTAGTGCTCGTATGGAGGATAAGAAGTTTAATATTGTTGCCATTGGCTCTTCACTTTTCCACTGCCAATGCAACAGAGCTCATAACCTGTTGTTTTCGGAAATGATGAATTGCCGATGTGATAATGACATTTGCATTGGGTGCTGCAGGAAGTGTTTTTCTCAAAATGAAATTCGATGGGGCCATCTGTAACTTTATGTCAATCTTGACATTGGGGGGTAGCCATTGGGATATATTGAATATCTCATGATTTAATTTTCCAACTAAATGAAAATTCTGGGTCACTACAGTAGTCAACACACCGTCAGTATCAACACCTGATCGATATTCATAGCCCAATGACTGTCCTCTCAACTCCTTATATGCCTTTGGTGTCATCATCATAAATTGTATGTAGCTTGCATAGTTGGATAAGTTATTGCTAGTGCTCACCAATGATCCATTAATAAATACAATAATTTGTTTGAACAGGTTGTGTAGAATACAGTTTTCGTAGGATAGACCATCGGCAGCAGTTGGAAGTGTATATTTTCCGAGAGGGGTTGTTGAGGGTGAAATTGTTCATAGTAGCCATACTTGACACTGACATCAACATTTCAGCATTGAATAGATTCAATGAAGAACTGATTGATGGATGTGATTCCTTGTTGGGGAGATAAGTCATCTTAAGAGAAGAAATCCTTCTTTGATCTAACAATCTTTTTCTTCTTCTTCTTATTGGTCTTCTTCGTTTTATTCCTCAAAGTCCTTGTTGATGTCCTTCGCTTCCCGCATGGGTAGAGACTGATGAGTGAATGACGCGCACGCATCCTTTTTAATCCCTTCCCATTTTATTGAGATTTTAATTGCTCACCAACGGCTCTTGCTGAAGATCGAATATTTTCCTTAACACTCTCGTTGAAATTTTTACCCGACCCCCAGTCCTGTAGTGTTGAGGCAGCAAAATTTGATGCAGCAGGTACGAGATATTTTCTGGCAAGGGGTAGTGCAGAACGAAATAGCCTAGCAAACCAGCTACCAAGACCATAGCCAGACAATTTAGTACGCCCCTTGTAGCAGTCCAATCCATGACCTATTTGACGTGGACTCAGAGCACCAACATAGCAATTTATATCAGGACAGACAAATGGAATTCTCCTATTGTTCATTTTAGGCGGTGTCAACGACGATGGGTCGAAAATGAAATGTAATCACGGCTAAACCTTTTGTTATTGCTAGAGGGCCACCCAATTCACTTCTTAGTGTTAACTGACAGAGTTCCAAATACGAAGTGTTTACAGGAGCATACTGAAGATGCTTTATATTATAGAGATGAACAAGTTTATGAGTTATTTTTCGTTCAAGAACACGTATGAGGGGGACATTTAAATTAACAGCTCTCAATGTTTCCACAAAGGATGCATTAAAGAAATATGCAAGAGTCCGAGGTGAAACCAGGTGCTTAATCAGCAAAAATAACTTGATCCATCCCGTTAACAGTGCCAGCGTTTTCCCCATTGATCATATTCTGTTTAAAGCCAAGAACATCTCTCAGATTATCATTGAGATGAATCATTTCAGTGTCAACAGGTGAGGTAATGTAAATCCTATCGAGTTCCATTGAATAATTAAAATGGAATGTACCATTCCTACGATATGAGATTTTTCTATTGATTGTACGACACAAATCCGTCATACTATCATATTCTATACATTTCAATTTGACATGTGGATATTCACTAGATTTAAGTGCTTCAACCCATTCATACTCGACAAAGAGTGACCAATCGAATGGTATAACTTTTATATCATAAAAACGATCCTTTCTCAGGATGTCATCGGTATTTTTGAGAATAGAGTCGACGAGAGCCACTTCATACGCACTGTCGGATTTGATGGCGGGGGAGAATTTCATCCAAAAATCACTTGTTTTATTCAAGTCATTGTAGAGAGAATTGGAAACGTTGGACATAAATGTTACATAGAAATCATTGGGCATTGTCAATATCTTCAACCCTGATCCAAGAATCAAAATCAGAGTTGTATTCTAGCCACCGAACAAGTAACTGTTTCTTACCCCTATGAGTACGAGTCTTTAATATCTTTTCAATTTGATAAATTTCACTATTATTTTTAACTTTTGGTAGTTCATAGTCATAAAAACCGCCAAGAATCTCTTCATCTTTGGTATCGCGCAAACGATAAGTTATGGATTTAGTGTCTATGATTTTTGCCACTTTAAAAAGTTCTGTGGACCACAAGTAATTGCCCTTTTCAAAAACATTAGTTGTTCTATTAATTCGAACAGTATCAGCAACATTAAATTTTTTCTTCTTCACAATCGTTTCATTTGAATATTGTCTAAGAAAAGTATCAATTGTATTATGATCAGAATGACGAACTTCCGATGAGGTCGTTGATTATAAATCAACATGATTTTATCTAAACCATGAATAAAAGCAGATGTATTTTTCAATGTTCAATATCTGGAAATTAAAAGTCGAATAGTTCTTATCAATCGTTCGGCCAATGCAGCCTTTATAGGACTATGACTATAATAGACCAGTGTATATATTTCTCTAGTACTTTTTCAACATGGGGATTAACAAATTCACTACCCTGAATTTTTTTATACGAATCCTGTTCGAGAATACTTTCTATAGCCTCAGCAACTTCAACACCTCTCTTCAAGCGCAATGGAATAGCATATGCATAGTGACTAAAAAACTGATTGCAAGAAGAATGTACTTGTACGGTGTATTGTGACGTCTTTGAATCTCATCTAGAGTTAAGAGATCTGGTTGCATTATATGCAATGGGAAAAAGGCTTTAGTTTTTCGATAATGATTAGCATGAAGCCTATGATTTCTATGCAGAGTGTAACTTGTTTCATTTTGTGGATAGTCTTGTACATTTTTAGTGTGAACACCAGTGACTTTGGAAAGAGCGGTGGGGGAACATAAACTTCCCGCTTCACCAATATTTTCATAAACACGTTTCAGAACTTCGACCATTTTGAATGTAAACACGTAGTGTAACGTCCGCTACCCTTTTGTATACAAGTGGTTGGTGGTGGTGACGTTGACTTGATACGTCTTCACTTTTGTCTAGCTATCTTTGGTGTGCTCCTCCTCATTGTCAAATCAAAGTTTCCACTATTTGTGCTAGTATTTTCCAAGACTGATTTAAAATTTTCTTCTTCTTCTTCTTCTTCTTCTTGTTCATGTTTTAATGGGGTTGACGAGGGAGCATGTTCATTTAATTTTTTTAGACTTTGCCTATTGCTAATAAGGCTTTTGGGAAAGTTTAATGTATTTAGAAAGTTGTATAGAAGAGTGTCGAATGATAATAGTCTTTTATGATTTCTAACCATATCATAGATTAAATGAAGTAGATTATAGCTTTTGCCCTGGATTATAATCCCTTTCCCATTGCTATCAACTTGAATATGATCTTGACCACTTTCCATGAGATATGTTATGAGTCGTTTACTTTGTTCATCATATGAGTTGGGCATTAGATTTTCAATGCTCGACACAATTAAGTCCAATTCCTCCTTCTTTAATTGTGGTCCACCAGAGATAGCAGAAGAATCCTGTGGAGATGGTTCTTTTTTGTGATCAATGACACTGATTCTTGCACGATAGGGCTCATGTTTGTCCACTCAGTGAAGTGCATCTTGAAGTAAGAGCAGTTTTTATCATCCTCAATATTCTCGTTGTCAATGAATTTACTCAGATTGTCCTCAAAGTGTTCCACGGGTGAGAGAGTGAGTTCTATTGGAGTCAATTTATAGGGTTTAGCCATCTAGAGAAAACTGTTTACAAGTCCTGCAATTATTGGCAGTAAAAGTGTTAAAAATCTACCGCCCAAATGAAGAAGACGTTTTCTTTTAAAATTCTTTCCCTTCGTTTTACAGACCAATGTACGTACAATGGAACTATGTTGCTTTGCCTGATGCTTAACTGCTTTTGGCAGTTGAATATTGCTCTCGGTTAAATTTAAACAAAGTTCGGGTATTAGATTAATGAAATCATTATCAATACCATGTTTGAGTATGGCTTTCCTAAGTGCGGGTTTTGAAGTGCTTAGAACGGAAAATAAATGTCTATTTTCATGTAGTTTCTTCAGTTTCATGATGGCAACTAATAGGCCTTTTCACCGTTCACGGGGAGATATACTGTAATTTCATTGTAAAAAATATATGTGACTACACGCAGATCCTCGGGTGTATTTTGATTAAGATCCAATAGGATGTAGCCGTAGGGTTTATTAGTTGCCTGATTGTACGCTAAAAGTTGAAATTTAGGTGCGCCGGAGTATATTTGTTTATTGAGAGTTATTAGCGAGCTAGAATCACGAACAACTCTGTAGATGATATAGTAGGTGCAGTTCAATGCAAGTGTTCACATACATTTGCTCTGATGAAACAGATTGTGTAGAACTAGAGTAATGGAAATCTGTCCATGATGAGAGCGAACAGTGAACAATTGTAGCATTTCCTGGCACCATTGTTCGATGGATTCAGCTAAATCTTCAATAATCAGCCAAGAGTTTGGTTCAATAATGCTGAAAATATCAAGTCCCTGTATGAATTGTATCTGTACCAACCCCGATGTAGCAATTGCTTTTATTTTATCGTATGACTCCTGCCAAATACTGTAACAATAGTAGATTTTTTTCGGCTTTTCCACAGACATTTTATCGCAATTATTAATTATTTTATTTAAGATTGTCGTTTTGCCTGACATTGATGGACCACACAGAAACGATCTGAATGGTGTTTTAAATTGATACATGTTCCCTTCAACAGTTCACCTGCAACTAACTGTAGACTATAATTGTCTAATGACTAAATAATTTCCCTATTACTACTACTACTACTCCGTTCAGGAATAATGATGTGGCATTGGTTACTGCTCCATTTGTGGCAATAAAGATTATGGCGCCTCTGGCAATAATGATCGACCACGCTAGATGTAATGTTAAGGGGATTACCCTGTATACCGATCGCGCCAGCTAAGCCGTTAAGGTTTAAAGCTGTGAACTTACACCTTATAAGTTTTCCGATAGCGCCACTTATAGTACTAGAGATTGTGCCATCGAGGACTGCGCCACAGCAATGGGGAGTAAAGTAAATGGGTGACCGTGCCACTCTCAACCTTAGAGAGAAAATAAAATATGTAACAATATAAATGTAACTTCTTTCCCTCGAGTTATCATCTTGTCAATTACCCCTAATATTATGTAGAAATCAGATTCCTTAGGGAGCGCTACCGATGGAGACCTATGAACTAGTTACCTGCTGTGCGATTAGATACAGACATATAAATAAAACAAACACAAATAGAAAAGCAATAGTTTTATTGAGACTTACATTTAGGTTTACAACAGTGCTTCACTTCAACTGACAACAACAGAGGCAGAGATAATAATGACCAAATCTCCACAATGACTGCATAATGCTAATTCTGATAAATGAATGCCTAATAATAGTTCTGACAAACGAATGCATCGAAAAGATTATGACAACTCAATGCATCGAAAGGATTCTGACCACTCAATGCCTCTAATAACCTATGACAAAAGAATGCCTCGAAAAAACACTTTTCTTTAGTATATGAAACTATCCCTGATTCTGCACCCTAAGTGCTATTTCACGATTGGCCCACCTCTTGTGAAGGGCCCGCTACCTTATAATTATGTTTGCAAACTCACTTAATTATGCTAACTGTCCATCCAATAATTTGTTTTAAATATTTTTGATGATTAAACATTCGTACTGCTCTTATAGCTTAAACTTCCTGTGAACTTTGTATCTCGTATTTTTTTTGCCGAGCATCTTCGCGAAATTCAAAACCGATTAGCGTCAATGTTTGGCTAAGACTAGAATGCAGTTTTTCTTTTGCTGATTAAGAAGTTTTCTTTTTGAAACGGGATTTAAACTTAATTAGGGGGAGTTTAATTTATTTCGGAATTATCTTTAGAAGGAAAGAATTTTATTTTTTTGTATTTTAAATATATCACATATTACTCACGGTACATATTACCCTTCCCATTATTTAATGACGTCCCGTCATTAGGACTTGCTTGCCCTTGGGTTTTTGAAATATTCGCTATTTGTTAACTATTGGTCCTACATAATTTTAATTGACATTGTATTATTTTATACTTTTATATAAGCTTAATCAGGAGTGCTAAAAATTTTCTCTATTACTTTTCATATTTTATTATATATCCCTTTCTAAAGTTCATCTACCTGACTAAGATTAACTATGGTTCTAGCCTAGCTACTATTATAAAGATTTTTTTTCCTACATCTAACACTGATGACTTTTACATTTCCAAAAAGGTTGGGGCTATTCTACTTTCACTATAAGATTTTTTGAAAATTCACCTTTTACAAGTTTTTTTTTTTGGTTTTGCTAACTATAGGATAATTATGCTTGCTATCTACGCTAAATTAATGGGGAAATACATTGACTTTACATTAACTCTATCTAAGTAAATAACAATACACACACATATATATATATATATATATATATATATATATATATATATATATATATATATATATATATATATATATATATATATATATATATATATATATATATATATATATATATATATATATATATATATATATATATATATATATATATATATATATATATATATATATATATATATATATACATATATACATGAACTACTTAAAGTGTTCACTACATTCACTGGTAATCATTAAAACATTTTCACTTGGTTTGTTCGTTATATAATTATGATAATACGTCATCGAAGTTGTTTTTTCAAAACTGTTTCTTATCAAAATTATTAAAATATGTAAATTCACACCTATTTCACCACCTACGTGTCTCTTAGCGTACTCACTTCTTCTATTATAAATTATGGTCCTTCACTCCTTTCGTCTTGGCAAGAAATTTTAAAACACTTACAATATGGTTTCTTCACATAACAGTTCGAGCATGGTTATGTTCATCTTGGACGAAACGCTTTCTTTAATTGTCAAACGGGAAATGATACTCCCAGGTACAGGGGTGTAGAATTTTGATATCAGAGTTCATTCTCACCTGCTGTTTTTGGATAGTTCATAAGGTGCCTTATCGTTAAGGGGTTGAACGGTGGGACTGTTGGGACTTGGGACTTGATCTATTATCAACGCAGTCCGGATTGGTTTGATTTTCTTCTCAGCATATCGTTCTTGGGATATTTTAAAGTACATAGAGAATGTAATTCTCGTATAAAATTGTTCGTTTGTGCACTTAGAGATTATAGTTCTCTTGTAAAATTGTTAGTGCATGGCTTGCGTCTATTAACTTTTGCTGTAATTCCTTGGTTAATCACAGGGTAATTGATGTTTGGATTTGGAATAGGTCGACATTAAACTTTAGTGACTACTTCAACATATTGTCTTTAACTTGTGGGAGGAGTATATTGTCACTGAGGGGTTAGTCACTGGGGTCAATTTTGGTTTCTGTAATTCAATGGCTGGTTTCCAGGTCCATTTTTCAGAAATTATCTCGTAACATTTATGGGATAACAGAGATATGAACTATTCGCATTTGATAGAGGTGATAGCATGGATTCCGAGAAATGCGACACATAAATAATCTTTGGGCTCGTCAAATATTATAACTATACAGTCATATGGTACATGGGTCCATAAGGATTATCGAGTGCGATATTTATGTACTTATATCTTGTACTGGTCGATGGAGTTCTCAGGATTTATGAGGTTATATAGTTCGATAATGCACTGGATACTGAGATTCAAATATAGTGTTACCTGATACGTAATATGGTTTGTGGTCGAAGAAACAACGATCAAAAGGTAACTGTAATTTTCGTAAACGAAGCTAGGACGAAAATTGCCTGGAGTCTATGGTGATTACTCTTCGTTGGTTGAAGTATGATGAAAATAGATGGTACTAGGTTGTATCTGCACTGGACTACGCATAGCAATGATCAATTTCCAATATTTCACTCCACTTCCTGTAATTAAAATAACGAGGCAGAATCACACGTTCTTTATAACAAGTCGTCATAATACATAATAAGCAATATAATTGGCTACTGTTGCGGTGAATTTTACACTACAAGACAATATTAAACAAATACATTGATATTGCTACAAATAATTTGATTTTGACAAAACAATGTCATTATCGTGTCAGTTTCAAATATATACTATTTTCGGTGGGAAATCTAAAACAGAGATTTTTTCTAATTTTTATTGAAAAAAACGACGATACAAGACTTATCTAATCCTTCAACACTTTTAATTCTCCCTTCGATTTAAAACAATCCTTTAAACATAAGTTACTCTACATTGATAAATTTTAGGTCTTAGTTTACAACATATTTCATTGCTTCATTGTTCACACACGTCCGTGCTGTTTAAGAAACGCTTGTTGCAGCGTCATAGCCGCACGGTTTTACGTAAACGACACTTACAATGGGGGAACAAGACATAGCAAGGACGAGTGGAGATATCTATACCCACTCGTTTTCTAATGTCTTCCCTTTTTCTTGGCTTAGACGTTCTCATGGGGTTCCGGGTTTAACTTCTGCATTTCAGTCGTTTCCCGTGTTCTTCCTTTGGGTTTTGCCTTCTTAGTTGTAGGATTTTTCCATAATTAAAATTCAGTAAGGTTCTCATGGTCAGGAAAATGGCGAATACGAAACATACGGTCAGTAGTATGTTCCACCAGAAATTGGTTGAGAATAATCCGTAACCATTATCCACATACGTTAATCTTTGGTCTTCGTTTGTAAATAGGGGGATCTGGGAGTCTAATACTTCTCTTATTTTTGTAAGCCTAAATGTTCCTTTATTCTTTTCTATTTTGGACCATATTGAGATTTTCATTTCCTCATTTTCTATATTGGAAATAGTGTACGTCAGGTTAATTGCCTTGAAATTGATTATTTTGGGACTTATTATATTTGTGCTCGTGGTAATTAACGGCGTTCGGACAGTTGATTCTTTAGTTACAAGTCGACATCCTTTTCTTATGGTTATCGTACCCACATCTTGTAACAGTAATTCTGTCCTGTAACTTGGATCTATTCTTTCTGTATTATTATAACAAGACAAAGTTCCAACAGTTTCTCTTGAAACAGAAAATAACCAAAGATCATTTCTAAGGTGTATGTATATTTCTTGTTTAGTACTTCCTATCAAGGCTTCTTTCAGCTGGACTGGATATATCGTACTGGAATGGTACGGGTAGACTTTTTACTTGTGAGCTAGAAGTTTTTAAGCTATTATTCCTTTGTGATGTCTATCCATAAAAAATCTTTTTTTGTATTTTTTAAGGGTATTTTAACCTGTCCGGTTTCTTAACCGTTCTACCTGACTGTGTCGTTACTTTTTCTTCTGTTTCTTGCGGTTTTTTCTTTTTAGGTTTTGCTAGCGATATAAGATCAAATTTTTTGTATTGTTTTTTCAAAAATTCTTGCCCTTTTAATTTTGTTTCTTTTGCGTGCGCGGCTGCTGAAGTCGGTTTTGACTTTCCTGTTTCTTTAACTACCTTATGGTCTGATTCGTCGTACGATTCTTCGGGACCGTTTTCCAATGATTCCGCATTAGAACTTTTAGAAGTGGCACTTAGAGTTTCTGAGGTATCACCTCCCTTTCCTTCGTAAATTTCTACTCCTCTGGAAGTAGAAGGTTTATTCTCTAAGTCCTCGCTTTGAACTTTCAACTCGGGAGATTTGAAAGACTCTTGAGAGCTTTGAGAGGAATCAAAAGTTTTTGCGGGGTTCCTCCAATGCTTAAATTGCCATGTCTTCGGGGGGATGGGGCATTTTTTGCACTAGTGTTTCCCTCCATGAAGTCCATTGTTTGGGTTTTACCTTGGACAGAATTATATCATGATATTGTCCTTGCTGGTCATCCTTGGGGGTTTTATTCTTAAGCAATATACTTTGACTCGTTTTTATTGGGAAATATATTAAATCCATAGCTTCTCGCAGATTTGTTTCAATAGAATCTTTGGGAGGAGTTTTCTCTACAATAATACCCGGAGTTTCTACCGCTCTGTTCAATTCCTCCTGTAATGACAGGGGCCTCTCTATTGGTGTTGCAGGGGAAACCATATCGTCTGGAAGTCTTTTGGGGGGCAAGGGGTCGAAATTCTATCAGGGAAAAATTGGGTTTTTGGAGATATCGTATAATCTAGTTCTCCTGCGCTCTCTGATGATGAGCTTTCTTGGCTTTTTGGTGGTTTTATTCTCACTTGTTTTAGGGATTTTCTTTTGGGAATAACCAGATTTTTAATAGCTAAGAATTCTTCAAAGTTTTCCTCATCGCTCTCATTCTAGAAATAGTCTTGCTTGAAATTAAAGGGTTTTAGCTCTGCCAATCTTGATTTAGGGGGCTCATTTTCTGTATCAGAAGAATCGGTAGACGAGGGACGCAGTACCCATCTTTCTGGAAATTTGGCTCTTTTTATTCGGCTAACATGTGCCTTATAGGTTCTTCCATTATCGGGGTTCGCCATTTTAAAAGTAAAATCATTATCACACTTTTTCACTATTCTGTACGCTCCAGAATATTTATTGGAAAGTTTCTTGCCTTCCGCTTTTGCCTCATTTTTTAGGTAGACACAATCTCCTATCTTAAAATCTATATTCTCTTTGATTTTGGGTAGGTTTCTTAGCTCTTGACTTATTTTACATTTTTCCTACTCTTGTTTTATTATTTTATAAGTTTTCTTCATCCCATTTATGTATTCTTGTTAGTAATCCTCCGAGTTATTGTAATATTGCCGGGACTCAATAATCTCATCATACGGGATTCTAAAATCTCGACCAAAAAGTAAATAAAAAGGGTTGTCTTTGGTTGTTTCTGAATAAGCAGTATTGATTATGTTATTTAAATAAGGTAAGAATTGATCCCAGTCGTTGCTGTTATCTTTTGTATAAATGCTTAACACATTCGAAAATATTTTATGCCTATTTTCTATTTTACCATTAGGTTGTGGGTGATATGGAGATGTCACCAATTTCTCTATGTTAAGAAAACTCATTAAGTCTTTTGTTACTTGTGAAACAAAATTGTTTCTGTTATCACTTATAACCTTGTTTGGGATGCCAAACTTTAAAAACAATTTCGCTAAAGCCTTACTCGTGGCGTAAGCGCCTTGATTTTTTTATGCTTTTGCAAAAGTAAATCCGGAAAAGTGATCTATAAATGAAAGAATACAAGTATGGCCTCCGGTGGAAACAGGTAAGCCTCCACTGGTTCCATATAAATCAAATGAGACAATATCGAAGGGGAATCTCGCTACCGGGACTCTTCCCATTGGGGGGTTAGGATAAGCTTGGGAGTTTTTTCTTAAGTTACACGCTTCGCATTTACTCACAAATTCTTTAAGTTTTGTTACTGCCGACGGCACGTAAAAGTATTGTTTTGATTTATGGAAGGTTTTCGTTATTCCTAAATGTCCACGTATATATGAGGGAAAATATTCGAAGGCATGTATTATTAAGTTTTGGGGTAATACAGGTATTATTGATGTTTGGTTTCTATTTGCCTCAGCAGTCGCGATTCTGCATAGTATTTCTTCGTCAAGACCATAGTAAAAATTATCTATCTCTTTTCTAAGAGTTTTGAATTTATCTGGTAACCCATCATCATTCACAAAAAAATAATAAGTGCAACACACATTTCGTCCTTCTTTTGATTTCTTTTTATATTTTCTAAAGACAAAGGACAATAGTTATGCTTATTTTCTTTTACTGTGTCTTTGCTTTGTTTTTCTTACATTTATGTTTACCCTTAGTATTGATAGCGTTAACTTCATTTTCCTCGGCTTCCGACGGCATATTTTCTGGGAATCTACTCAAAAAGTCACAAGCTGCATTTTGTTTACCTTTTAAATACTCAAATTCGTAATCTAGATGTTGAATTTTCATAATCCATCTAGCTAGAATTCCCGTGGGGGTTTTAAATGTGCGCAGGTACTGCAAGCTTTTCTGGTCTGATCGTAGTATAAATTTTCTACCAATTAAATAGTGTCTAAATTTGTCCAAGTGGTGAATTCTAGATAATAATTCTAAGTTTGTGGTGGAATAACTACTTTCGCCTTTTGATAAGGTTCTACTCGAATAGCATATAACTTTTTCTACTTTTTTTGATTAGAAGGTCCTTGTAAAGGATCAGGGTTTCCAATGGGAATTATTTGCGAAAGAATAGCACCAATGCTTTTTGTACTTGCATCGGTTGTGACCACAAATTGTCTGTTTTCAAAATCAGGCAGTGATAATATTGGTTCCGAAGTGAGTGCCTTTTTGAGACGGTCTAGGGAAGTTTGAGCTTCCTGGGACCAGGTAACATTTTGGGAGTTCTCTTTAGTTAGGAGTTCTCAAATGGTACTCATAGCAATTTTTTCAATATTTATTGTGAAATTCCTATAGTTTAACGAGTGAATTGCCAACAATTTCGCTCGTGGAATTGTATTTTCAGCAATACAATTCCTATAAACGTCCATATCAAATTTCTTATCCACATAGCGCGTAGGTACTCCTTTGCAACGTTTTTTGATTTCCTCGTCGTGTGTCAGCATAAAGTACACCTTCGGACTTACAAACATACCAAGGGGAAATCATGTCACATCCCGTTTCTGATTTTAAAAATAAAAGTTGATTTGGTGCCCGACGTTTGACAAGGTCTGGATAGACCTCCCCACTCCAGTTGTCGTAGTCCATCCAAGAACTGATGATTTCAGCGTGCGCCAAATCATCAAGTAGGTTTTGAGTTTTTACTTTTAACAGTAGAGAATCTGTGTTCCCATAGCCGACCTCTACTTGTCCCTTCCTCGGCCACGGTACCCTAGCCACATTGTAGTAGAATTCCAACATGAGCTTTTTAGAGATTTCCAAGATGGCATTGCCTGCAGCAATATTTTTATTCAGGACAATGTTTGTTTTTTTCTATTCAGTAGTACCATGTCCGGGCCAATGATTGTAAAGGAAGTGTAGTTTGGATCGTCAATAATTCGAGCACATTGATCGGGATCGGTCACAACGTCACAACGATTCCTATTTTGAACACTTTGGCACATTTTACCAAAGACCAAATTTAAAATGAGTTTAGAGATTTCTTTTTCTTATTTTGTTTTCGCTTCAGAACGTTTCTTGACAAAAGTGTCAACAAACGTTTTCATATAGGATTTTTGACTGAGCTGGAGGGCTCTATGAGCCTTTGCGACATTGAAACTGTTGTTGCACATCCATCTTAAAGCCACATGATGTACAACAATATTTTTCTTCGGCAGGAGGTCGGCAATAACTTTTTGTTTTGAAGGTGTCCAATGCAATCCTTCCACCTCGACCAAAAGTCTGTTGCGGGGACTCAAAGAGTCCCTAGACACAGGTCTATTGATGCATGGAAAACAAAATCCTTTACCGAATCATGAAGCTCAACTGGTATCTCCCCATCACTTTCAAAAAACCATCCAACCGGCCGAATGTCCTCAACACTGTCAATGTTGGGGAAATTTGAGGCTTGATGGTCATTGAGCCATTTATAGTCATCGCATGGTAGTGCATAATGAGACATAGCCGAGGGGTACAGGGAATTCATATCAAGGAACACTGCATCCGATTTTGTTCCCGTCTTCTCTCTAGTTGGATCAGTTTCCAAGTTCAGTTTACGATCCCCATGAAAAAAGTTTCCACCCCTCATTGACCTCTCGATAAACAGGTGCTGATCGATGTCAGTGATCAGCCCGATTTTTCCCCGGTAATTTTTAGGATGAGGTCCATTACTAGATGAGGAGATGAAAAATAATATCCAATATCAAGATTAAATTCCTCATATATTTTGTCCGTATTTTTAAACATAATGTCCAACAAAGTGAGCACATCACTTGGCAAATACAGCTTGCAGTAGTCAAACCAATTTTTACACCCTACCTCTGCCCACACTTTTTTGGCAAAACTGTATTCATCAGGAGTACACCTACGATCGTGTAGACTGTCGCAAAGCGACTCGATTGAGGGAATAGTTTCCTCGGCAAATCTCAACATGGAGTTGTAATAATCATAAGGAAACACGCCCTTGACTGTCAACAAATAATATAAATCATTTGGAAATTGTTGCTTGAGAAGGGGGAAAGCGTTGCAGCCGTCATCGTTTTTTGCACTTGAATTAATTTGCTCAAATACTTGGGAAAAAAACTGAAGGAATCTAAAAAGCGTATTTTATTCGTGTACTCAACTTCTTCTTCAACATATCTCCACATAAATTCCAACACAAGCAACTTTTCCGCTGATTTAGGAATGATTTTGTAGGAAACGCTATCATCCATGCATCATCCACAGCTCCATTTCTTTGAAGATGTGCGACTGCTGGTAGCACGTACTTCAGATCATAGTTAGAATTATGTATAAGAACCGGAAAAAAGAGCTGCTGTTTAATTTTTAACTTACATGAATTGTGAGCCCACCCCCGAAAGTTACTTTTCCCCGTTGAATTGGGGTCAATATGGTGATCATGATCCTGAACAGCATCTTTCGCGGCAAGATCATCCCTATAAACTCGATTGAGGGAATAGTTTCCTCGGCAAATCTCAACATGGAGTTGTAATAATCATAAGGAAACACGCCCTTGACTGTCAACAAATAATATAAATCATTTGGAAATTGTTGCTTGAGAAGGGGGAAAGCGTTGCAGCCGTCATCGTTTTTTTGCACTTGAATTAATTTGCTCAAAGACTTGGGAAAAAAACTGAAGGAATCTAAAAAGCGTATTTTATTCGTGTACTCAACTTCTTCTTCAACATATCTCCACATAAATTCCAACACAAGCAACTTTTCCGCTGATTTAGGAATGATTTTGTAGGAAACGCTATCATCCATGCATCATCCACAGCTCCATTTCTTTGAAGATGTGCGACTGCTGGTAGCACGTACTTCAGATCATAGTTAGAATTATGTATAAGAACCGGAAAAAAGAGCTGCTGTTTAATTTTTAACTTACTTGAATTGTGAGCCCACCCCCGAAAGTTACTTTTCCCCGTTGAATTGGGGTCAATATGGTGATCATGATCCTGAACAGCATCTTTCGCGGCAAGATCATCCCTATAAACCCAACAAACTGTCCCCTTTTCTAGTGCCCGTTGCTCCTTTTCTGATAATGACATTGGGTAGTTGGTGTGACACAATCGTGAAATAGATTTATTTGCTGTTTTTATTAAACACATCAATAATTTCTCCATGCTACCCTCCTCATCCATAGTCAGAAAAAACTCTTCAAATTGCATTTTATTGTCAGAATCGCGTCGGGCATGGGCATAGGAATACGCTACGAGTTTGTGTTCCTTGACTATATTTGGCCTTGATGGGTCGGATACCACCAACAGTCTTTCATCACAATCCAAAGATACTTTATCAATCTGCAACAGGGAATTTTGGAAATTTTTAAATTTTAAAGTAGTTTTGGCTCCTGCCGGTATTTCTACCATTTGATTGCCATGAAGTTTGCAATATCTCATATGATCCGTGAATGTTCGTTCAGTTTTAAATGGGGAAAGACACATGGGACAATAATGACGTTCCCCTTTCCGAACGCCTTGAGACAAGAGTTGACTTATTGCCGTAACAGGGAAAAAATGACCGTGGAGTTTACATCTTTGGGGGGCTCATAGACAATCCAAACCCAATTTTTAACATTATCTACCGACGGTGTCCTAACTGAATATAAAACTCCTTTTTTATTTGTTTTCTTTCCCCATTTACAAATTCTGTGTCATACTGAAGAACAACCACCCCCAACCCAAGATTTTCATTTGCTTTTTCAAATATGGTTATTTTTTTATGGACACCGGATACTTTCCCTCTAAAAAATTCCAAGTTAACTTTCGGGAAATTGTCTCCACCATTACGTGCAAGTCTGTTAAGATTTTTCATTGTTGAATGATAATTCAATGTTTTATGAGCTGCTGCTAAAAATGCATATTTAAGACATTGCAACCCCATTCAAAATTGGAACCCTGAACCCCCCCCCCTGTAGCCGACAAATCTGGGTGGCATTTTATTTTTCTACCCCGCCCTCGCCTTAAAATAAAGTTTTTTTTAAATCTATTGAGATTCAGATCTATATATTCAATGTATAAAATTGTGGACCCGCTTCCCTTCTCGTTAAATGTGTCCAAAGTTGATATTAATTTATTGACCCAATTGAAGAAGTTACCCTCAAATTCATTTAGGCCAGGGTAAAAAGTTTGGTTGCCCGTTGAAAAATGAAAATAAAAAATGTCCCCTGATGTCCCCTTTTGTAAATAAACTTTTGGATTGACTGATGCCTTAATCCTCCCTGGCCGCCCCAATTATGAATCTGAATCTCAATAAGTGCTCAAATTCGGTCGATGTATGTATGAAAAGCATTTACAGGGTCTGTTAAAATGACACCCCCGTCAACCAAGTTTTCCTCAAGAGGATTAAAATCTACGCTATGTGTTTATAAGTGTCCTAGAGCAGATTCTAATAAATAAAATTCACGTAGTTCCGGGGACGCGACAATATTTTCATGTCCTGTACCTATTTGCACAGGACCTAATTCACTAATAATAAAATCATCGTCAAAAATGTCCCCGGAAACATCAGATCCAACAATTTCTATAAGATCATTCATCTCTTCAGTTGTAAACTGGAAATCCGGGGGAATACTAAACGATGCACCTTCACTAACATCATCTGATTGTTCCGGTGAGAGTGGAAAATTACCCATGATATTCTGAAGTCCTGGGCCAGGGAAGGTAGTTGTTTTTGTAGCTTTCCCCTGAAACTAAAATGAATGGATTGAGTTTTTTTTCTTTGAGGAAAGTTTTATCACAATTATAACACACTATTTATTTTTTCTTAGTTGGATTTGTATTCATATTATTTATCAAACATTTGTTTTATTTTCTCAATTGGATTTGTATTTGTATTATTATTATGTATCAAACAAATGCATAATAAATTAAAAATTTTGCTTATAGCATTATTTATAAAACAAGTGCATAATAAATTACGAATTTTTTAATAGCACAGACACACACACAAACACACACACACACACACACACACACACACACACACACACACACACACACCACACACACACACACACACACACACACACACACACACACACACACACACACACCACACACACACACACACACACACACACACACACACACACACACCACACACACACACACACACACACACACACACACACACACACACACACACACCACACACACACACACACACACACACACACACACACACACACACACACACACACACACACACACACACACCACACACACACACACACACACACACACACACACACACACACACACACACACACACACACACACACACACACACACACACACACACACACACACACACACACACACACACACACACACACACACACACATACACACACACACACACACACACACACACACAAACACACACAAACACACACACACACACACACAGACACAGATAAATTTAATTTTTTCTTACGTTTCCAACAGAAAAGCTGGCCAATGTTTTATATGATGGGTCCATTGTTATCAAAGGGGAAGAATGGAATTCTTGAGGATTTTGAATATTGTCTACCATAGCCAATAAATCATCTAATATCGACATATCTAAATTATCAAGAGACGGTATGCCACCTTCCCCTAAAATAGTTTCAAAATTGAACTCTTCATTCCTTGCTCTTTTTTCCGATGAATATACTTTGTCCTAGAATATGGATCCAGTTATATTGATTGTCATAATGCGTGTATTAATTTCTAGAACTTACACAAAAAAGAGGGAGGTCGTACTCGCCGGGTGTAATAGGTACCCACTACTGATATTCTTCACAATTGTAGAAAGAGTGATCGTATAAATTTCTTAGGGGACTCTTTGGATTGGCAATCGGAATTTCTAGTGTCTTTTTTAAGATTCAGAGTGATTGGATGTTGTAACACGACGTTTGGGTAATAGCAATAAAATAAAGTAAAATAAAAAAATATCTGTCAAGGAGCTCCCATTAGTTCAGTAAGAAGCAGTAACCTATTTCTCATGAAGCATTTCAATACACTTCCACTCACATGTTTACCACGTACTAAATAAGTACAATTTTTCACCCCATCAAAACTTAATTCCCCCTCCTAGCATTATATTGACTAAATACTTGCCTCCACCACTCACCCATATAAAGTTGCCAAATAGAGCTTAATCAATTTTATATTTCACCATTTTTATTATATTGATTTCACTGAAAATAATTGAGCAGAAAAAAACCCGATACATATTCACTAGTTGGTATAGCACACACAACGCGATGTTTGGGGTAATAGAAATAAAGTGTAATAAAAAAATATTTGTCAAGGAACTGCGATTAGTTCAGTAAGAAGTTTGGTAATAGCAATTGGGTAATAACGTTTGGGTAATAGCAATAAAGTGCAATAAAAAAAAATATTTGTCAAGGAGCTGCCATTAGTTCAGTAAGAAGCGGTAACCTATTTCACATGAAGCATTCCAGGTCTAGTCACATGTTTACCAGGCATTAAATAAGTACCATTTTTCACCCCGTCAAAACTCAATTTCCCTCCTAGCATTATATTGGCTAAATACTTGCCACCATTCACCCATATAAAGTAGCCAAATAGAGCTTAATCAATTTTATATTTCATTATTTTTATGATATTGATTTCACTGAAAATAATTGAGCAGAAAAAAGCCCGATACATATTCACTAGTTGGTATAGCACACACAACGTGACGTTTGGGTAATAGCAATAAAGTGCAATAAAAAAAATGTCTGTCAAGGAGCTACCATTAGCTCAGTAAGAAGCGGTACCTGTTTCACATAAAGCATTTCAGGTCTACTCACATGTTTACCAGGTACTAAATAAACACCATTTTTCACCCCGTCAAAACTCAATTTTCCTCCTAGCATTATATTGGCTAAATACTTGCCACCCTTCACCCATATAAAGTAGCCAAATAGAGCTTAATCAATTTTATATTTCATCATTTTTATGATTTTGATTTCACTGAATATAATTGAGCAGAAAAAAGCCCGATACATATTCACTAGTTGGTATAGCACACACAACGTGACGTTTGGGTAATAGCAATAAAGTGCAATAAAAAAACATTTGTCAAGGAGTTGCCATTAGTTCAGTAAGAAGCAATAACCTATTTCTAAAGAAGCATTATAGGTCTAGTCACATGTTTACCGTGTACTAAATAAGTACCATTTTTCACCCCGTCAAAACCTAATTAACCCCCCACCCGTTTTTTCAAGACCCCTACTCCTTTTTCTATGCGAAATTGTGAGCGCAATATAAAGTTGAAAGCCATCTGATAAATGGGGGTTACCTTGGAAATTACAGGTAGGTCGGTAGAAACTGTTCGGGGTGCGAAGCGGATTACACTATCCCTCATGGAATTCATGGATCTGATTATGTCCCTGTCAGTGCTAACCGACCCGGCATCCATCTTCGACCGCTTTCGGCTTGGTATTTGAATACCAGTGTCCTGGAATAAAAATAATTTCACTTTTTCACTAGGTAACTTGTAGCCTTATAGGCTTAAATCATCCTAAAACACATAGAAAAAAAGAACGCCACTTCAACATATGATAAAAGAAAAAAATATAAAATTTGAACTATTAGCTACGTTTGAAATTTATTCAGAATATTAATGGTGGGGTGCACCCCTCCCACCTCCCCAAAGCCCACTCCAAATACATTAACGATATTGTTTGTATTTAAAGGAGACGTATTGTTGAATTATAGTCTTAAAAAAGAGATATTTCTGTAAAGTACATAAGAAACATATAGAGCCAAATAGCCTATACCTGTATGGAATGCCATGAAACATATTTTTAAATACGATACATGAAAAAAAAATACAATTTTGATTATTTACTTCATATATTATTTATTCAGAATATTAATGGGGAGCGCTCCTTCCCCAACTCCTCTTTATTACCCCCCGTGAGTAAATACACACGCGCACATTTTCAGTTTTTTACTAGGTAGCTTGTAACCGTATAGGCTTAATCACAATCTACTTAAACTCATAGAAAAAAGAACAACAGTCCTAGGTGGAGCCTAAGCCAGATATATTTTAAATACAATACATAAAGAAAAGAAAAGAATTTTTTTTGATTATTTAGTCCGTCTATTATTTATTCAGAATAATAATGTGGAGCGCCCCTTCCCCAACTCCTCTTGATTACCCCCCCTGAGTAAATGCACACGCACACATACAAGTAGCTGATTATAAATTATTAGCCTAGTAAACGATGGTCGTCTCATTAAGTTTGTTTAATTAAGACTGCAAATGAAATATGAACAAAATTTCACGAGAAGTGGCTAAGAAACCTTTTACTCAAAATATCTGGACATCTGATTTGAAACTAGCGAAAAATATGCCGTCCCCTGTCAATCCAAAAACTATTACAGCTAGTTAAAAGCCAGCTATAACGAAAAACCTTTTGCCGCTGCTTAAAGCAAACTCAGATTTGGATATCGTTAGATGCTAATTATGATCACCATATCAAACCCAATCCAAATGACATATGGCAGATACCTATAGGGAAAAAAGATCACGCTTCTTATGATAATTCAAGAATAATGTATCATGATTCTTTTGCTGTTCTCCATTAGAAAAAAAACGAATAAATTTAACTGTAATAGGCTTATTACAAGTTCTATTATTTAACTGATACAGAAAGACCAATTTGCTCTATATTTATAGTAAAACAACTTGATTATAAGCCCCCAAGGTGAAAACCAGTATTTCTAGAAAATGACCATCTTTTGAACATGTAACATAAGGAACTTTAATTTTGAATATTGAACCAGGAAAAAAAACATGTTATGATGATAGATGAATGAACTTGGTAAAGCATGTATCTTCTAAACCCGTCTGATTGTATTACACAATCTTGTGTGCTCTTTGAAAAGGTGTAGAGCTTCTATATAAACGTCTTCCTATGGCCTCTATAGAACGTGGTTCCTATGGCCTCTATAGAATAGCACAATGATTCCTATACGTCTCTGCAAAGTATTTCCTATACGTTTCTGCAAAATAGAACATAGCACTCTACTGAAGTTCACAATTCTGTGGTTAGAAGACAGGTGACAGCAACAATAAATATATACAAACCTCCCGAGTTCCGCTCCCCGGGTTAAGTCCGTTCTCCCAGTGCTATATATATATAAATATATATATATATATATCTATAGTACCTTGCGCTTGGTGGCTTGGCTACCACACCCCGGCACGGCCACACGGCAGGCTTCTATATATCAATTCTCATTGTTCCTTGTCTTCTAACCGGCAGCCTCTCCTTGATGTCATGTTTCCACCATATATACGATGGAACAACCCTGTGAAAAATAAAGATTTTTCCTTAAAGTTGTGAACTATTTAGATCGTTCTTGTAGCCTGGAATATCAATGTCCCAGTTTCAAGAAACAAAAAGCAACTATGTAACCGATTTCAAGGGAAAATCCATAAACATATACACAATCAATAATCGTTTAATTAATTATAAAAATGTATAATTCTAACAATAAGACGTGTGTTGGCAGTTCTCACGGCTTCCTTCCACACCATTGTGTGCTCGTTGTTCATTTTCAGGTGGTAGCAGAACTTTTAAGCTTTGTTTTCTTTTAACACGAGAAAGGGCCACGTATAACATACCATGGATAAAAACAGGAGTACGAAGGTCGAGGTAAGCAAATTCAAAAGTTTGGCCTTGCGACTTATGTATAGTCATGGTAAATGCAAGTCGAAGCGGAAATTGATGTCTTTTAAAAGTACATCCAAGTTGACCTTTACTAGAGTTGACTGTAACTCGAGAAATGTGAACTTCGTTTCCTTATTTTTTTTACCAAGTAATTATATTCGCCTTAGTTATGTTGTTACATAATTTAGCAACAATAAGACGAGTTGCATAACACGTCCTTCTGAAACATCTAAGCTACACAAAAACATATATATTATATGTTTATCAATTTGTAAGTCACGCGGTGGTAAATCTGCAGTATCAATTGAATTGAGGAATTCTGAGGTAAATGCAATTCTTTCTTTTTCTTTATTATTTACAGAATCAGAACTTTTGTAAATGAAACCCAAAACGAACATAGATTACAATAAATAACCAAGTCAAACTCAAGACAAGCAGAAATTAAAACGAGTAGGGCTCAAAACCCCCTTGCCTCTTCAAGGTCAGAACGTAATTTGTACTTTACTAAAAAAATTTAAATTTTTTCACTTTCTTAGCTTTAATAATTCAAAAAATTCTTAAGACTCAAAGGAATAAATAACAGCCTTTGTATATTGACCTGACAATGCACATTCGTTGATATTTTTTTTACAATTTTTTTACACCATCATAGGCCGCACTATTGCGCTGCCTATAATGGTGGTTTTTTAATATTTTTTATGTTTTCTTATAGAAATAAAAACACATAGCTTAAAACAACTATCTTTTTCAGTAAATTTAAGATTATGTTCCTGCTTGTTTTGAGTTCGACTTGGTTATCTATTAAATTTCTGTTCTTCATTTCAAGTTTTATTTATTTATCAATGGCAATTTATGGTATTTTGCTATAAAATTTGGAGTAAGTTACCAGCCCGTATTCAGGGGGAGGGGGTTAGGGGGTTGTAACCCCCCTCCGCAATATTTGTTCTACTCGTAAAAACATAATAAAAATGCATATAAAAAATTTCGATAATTTTTTTAAAGTTTTCTTTGTAAACCCCCTTCCCCCTGAAAAATGCCAAATCCTGCATACGCCCTGAATCAGTTGGAAAACAGGAATGGGCTGGGAACAACACACAGACAGACTCCTTATCAAAAGCAATATTAAGTCATTTAATACCAGGTCCGTGGTATTAAAATAACAAACATAACACTTTCAGTAGCAAAAATTGGAAAAGGAAATTATTCAACCGATTGGACTATGTAACATTGTTTATAGATTCTAATTAGAACTTCTTGAATTTTTACTAATAAAAATTTTCAAAACGCAAGATACAAACATCTTGCCTAATTGGTTGAAAAGGAATTATGCGTAGAAAAGAAAACAATAAGCATTTGGGGCGTTAACGCGGTCTTTTTGTTTGACTGTGTAATAATTTGTTTTTGCGATAAGATATAAGCAAACATGGTAACAAGAATCAAAGGAAATAAACTCAGGTTCGGAAGTTAATACATACCTGTATTATGATCATTAAAACTTGATAAATGACCCCGAAAGGACACTCTGGAACAAGATCTCAAGGGGTTGTTCTCCTGTCCAAGCCATCTTAGCGCTTGAGGTATTTGTTTAGAAGCTTATGGGGTAAGGCTCTTTGGTAATGGTTCAGTGATTTTTTTTGTTTTCCGCTCGTTACTAGTGAATATTTTTCTTTCTTATATTAATGAAATAAAACTTAAACGATTTTTCGATAATTTAGTTCTAATTTCATAGTTCTTTTTTTTGGTGTAGATGATGTATGATTTTTTAATGATGTAGAGCCTATTTAGCTTCCATTTGGGATAAAAAAAAATAATTGGAGGATATTCAATGATTTAGAAGAATCAAAAACTGCCCTTATTTATATAAATTATTTGGTACTGGAGGGGTCAATGCAAGTAGTAGTACTATTATGGTTTTGGATTTCTTCGTCACACATCAACCACCACGACTTCTGTATATGGGACACTGCTACGGGTAGCCTAGGAGACCAAGGAATATAGCTAGAAATAGTTTAAGCCCTGGGGGAAATACTCTTTCAAACACGGTTTGGTCCTTTTTCATGAAATAAATAAAAAATTGTCAACTGAAAGTATGGGGCAACATTAAAAAATTTAAACGAAGAGAAATTACAACGTATTTCGTGTGTGAGCGGGATTTCCCCCTTCTTAATACCTCGCTCTTCACGCTAAACTTTTTTAGTACTTTTAAAAAGCTTCTTATTGTTCTAATTAAACGACTCTTGTGTTTCAGGAGTCTTAACGAATTGGGACAAAAAGTCAAACTTTAGCGTGAAGAGTAAGGCACTAAGAAGGGGGCGTCCCCCTCGTATGTGTAATAATTTCTGTTGGTTTTCAGTTTTAATGTTGTTTCTTATTTTTGGTTGAATTTTTTTAATTTAATTTGTGATTGTTGTTTAAATACTACCACTACTACTACTAACAACTCACCGCTGGACCAAGCCACCTGAGGTCAACACAGCTACGCACGCTCCTCCTCCATCCCAAACTATTCATAGCCTCCCTATTGCACCCTCCCACAACGTTCCCATTTCCTTTAAATCTTTCTTTATGACGTCCTCCCACCCCACACGAGGACGACCTGCTTTCCGTTAAGCCCTAGATGGTTGGCCGAAAAGAAAAATCTTCGACAATCTGTCATTCTTCATCCGCACAATGTGCCCTAGCCATATCAACCTTTCTTTCATTATAGCCCTAGAAAGCGGTATTGAACCACATTTTTTGTACAGCCTATTGTTTGAAATACGGTGAGTCAGCGGGTTACCTAGAACAGTCCTTAAGCAATTTCTCTGGAAATTATCTAGCAAATCTTCATCCACTTTTCGAAGCACCCATGACTCAGAGCCACATTTGACTACTGTCATCACTGTAGCTTCTAATATCTTAATCTTGGTTTAGAGACTTATCTTCCGTCCGGATTGACCACTCCCTCTCAATTTATTGACATGTCAGTACACTCACTGTTACATAAGGCCAAGTCGTGACTTTTACTATTAGAAAAATAATGTTTGTTGTAACACCCTTTTATTGGACTGAATTTTGATGGACTTGGAAATTATTCAACTTTTTTTTACATATCTTAAAATGTCATTAAATATGCTTGTGGCTGTACCAACGGTACTCTATGACTACTCATTGACAGTATGCAACTGTACCAGTGACACTCTATGGTTACTTACCGAGACTACCTAGTTTATTATGGGTATTAAATCAGTAATTTTCGTACATTGGAAGGATAACCACCGATATGATATTTAAAAAAGTGAAGATGAATTATTCGACGAAAGTGTGTGCACACGATTAAATCACCGTTGCGTTGAATGCTGACAAGGAGAAATAGCTGAACTATGAAACAAGCATTAATGGGGATCTTATTGGAAATGTATATGTACGTTGTCATGACAGCGAGGAGTTAAATTCCTTTGGAGTACCCAAGAATTTCAGTTGTGTAAATGGTGGATATGCGAGAGTAACATTACCAGAGAATTTAGTGCTCAAAGAGAATGCAAACATAAAAATAATCGTCGATGATCGGGAACAACTCTTTGCTATTGTCGCTGGTAACAAATTGCCTGTTGATACATCCTAGCGTCATCTTTCCGGTGTTAGCATTTTAAAGAAGGCAAGAGGAAGACATCCATACTCCTGCACTAATGTCATTAATCGTATCTTGTCTATCTGTCAAAACTGTTATCTCTGTAAAAATAATGTGACAATAGACAGTGAAATCGTAGTCAAAATAAAAAGGACATTGGCAGACAATATCATCAATGAATACAAAGATGAATTGATGGTAAGTGAAGCGCAGGTGAACGTTATTACTACTATTGACCATTTAGTCAATGAACCCAATAATACCAAAGACGCAGTGCATATTGAACCAGTAGGTGACACCTCAGTAAAAATTATGTATGACTCAAAATGGATTAATGATTATTCTACTGGTTATGAACTAAGAGAAGAGAGTAACTATAGTATCAAGAGAGAGCATGATGAATTATTTTATGGAACATATTCAAAATGTTCAAAGTTGCTCAATTATACTAATAATGTATTTAACATAATTTTATATTAATATTCTACATGTCGTTATTTCATTAAAAATGTCTTATGCATTACTTTTTTAAGTGTTCATTATTTTTAGGGTATGATAGCACATCAAACGCTTAGAATGTCAGTTAAAAAGTTGGAGATAAAAGAAAAGGAATTTTCAGAGATATAGATACTGCTAGCAGGCTCATAGGGGATATGAGCCCTACTAAAAACGAACAGAAATTATTCCGTATATGAATGAGGCTGTCCCCTCCTCAACGCCTCGCTCTTTACGCTAAAGTTTTTTATTGTTAAAAAAATAAAAGTTGTGAGAAAGTAAAACTTTAGCGTAAAGAGCGAGGCGTTGAGGAGGGGACAGCCTCTTTCATATACGGAATAATTTCTGTTCGTTTTAAGTTTTAACGTTGTTCCTTACTTTCAGTTAAAAAAACTTGTTTTTTTTATTTAATTTTTGAACGTTTTTGAATTGATGCAGCTTTTGATTTTGGCTCACCGTACCTGAATAATTAAAACAAAATTTGCATATTAATTTTACTTTTATTTGGTTAAATGGCTTTCTCGAAACTTGTTTAATTTTATTTACGAACGTTTTTACTAGTAATAAATATACGTAACTTACAAATTAACTTACGTAACGAACTTCTATATTCATATATTTTTAATACGTATATTAGGGGGCTCATCTACTGTTCAATACCTCGCTCTTTAAGCTTAAGTTCGAATTTTGTTCCAATTCTTTAAAAATGAACCCTTAATCACAAAGGCCGTCATTTAGAATAAATAGCTCTTATGAAAGTACTAAAAAATGTTTGGCTTAAAGAGCGAGGTACTGACTAAGGGGTGAACCTAATCATACACGTAATATTTTCTGTTCGTTTTAAGTTTTGATATTACTCCTTATCTTCAGTTGGAAAACTTGTTTTTTTTATATTTACTTTCTGATCTTTTTTTTAAAATAATGCTAGGAAATCCGACGCCACTTTCATAGCCATGTCCCTTCCCCATGAAAACTTCCTTCGTGGAAAGATCCTCGCACATAACCCCCAACCCACCCACCCCCCTAATACCAGAAAAAATCCCCCTGAAAACGTCTGTATACTTCCTAATAACCAATACTATATGTTAACATTGGGCAAAGTTCATAACTTTCAGCCATCCTCCTGGGGACTTCAGGAGATTAAGTCATCCTAACGGAATTATTTATCATATTTTCAACCATACCGAACAAAATTGCTATCTCAAAATTTTGATCAGGTGACTTTGGGGAAAAAATGAGCGTGGGAGGGGGCCGAGTTGCCCTTCATTTTTTTGGTCACTTAAAAAGGGCACTAGAACTTTTACGTTCCGATCCAATGAGTCCTCCCACGATATTCTAGGACCACTGGGTCGATACGATCTCCCCTGGGGAAAAAAAAAATAAAAAATAAACACGCATCCGTGATCTTTCTTCTGGCAAATAATGCAAAATTCTACATTTTTGTAGGTAGGAGCTTGAAACCTCTACAGTAGGGTTCTCTGATATGCTGAATATGATGGTGTGATTTTCATCAAGTTTCTCTAACTCTTAGGGGGTCTTTCCCCCTTTTTTCGAAAATCAGCCAAACTTTCTCAGGCGCGTACCTTTTGATGGGTAGGATTAAACTTGATGAAAATTATATATTTGAAACCAGCATTTAAATTTGATTCTTTTGATGTATCTATTGGTATCAAAAACCCGTTTTCTAGAGTTTCGGTTACCATTGAGCCGGGTCGCTCCTTACTTACAGTTCGTTACCACGAACTGTTTGATATTCCATTTTATCAACTTGGAGTACACATCTTTTTTCCCCCTCCCAACATTATTTTTCGAATTTATGTATATCCCAACACAAACCAATATTCAATGGTTTTATTTTATCAATTCAGAACAAGTTCTTTTCTTAATATTTCTCCTAAATCTGTTATTTCAACTTGGAGTACACATCTTTTTCCACACCCCAAATTTACATTTCGACATTATGCATACCCCAACACCAAAGAATATTATTCAATGGCATTATTTTATAAATTCCATACATTTTTTTCTTAATATTCCTCTTAAATTCGTTATTTCAACTTGGAGTACACATCTTTTTCCAATCCCAACATTACTTTTTGACTTTATGTATACCCCAACAAAAACCAATATTATTCAAAGGCTTTATTTTATCAATTCGATACAAGTTCTTTTCTTAATATTCCTCATAAATCCTATCCTATGGTTAAACATGAGGCATAAATCATAGATGAAAATAGAAAGTAAGCTAAAACATGTTTATTGCTTAAAAATACATAGAAGAAACATAAAATATTAGAAAAAACTACTTTTCGACTTCATTATATCCCAACACAAACCAATACTATTCAAAGGCTTTATTTTATCAATTCGATGTAAGTTCTTTTCTTAATATTCCTCCTAAATCCATTTTTTCAACTTGGAGTACACATCTTTTTTCCCCTCCCAATATTACTTTTTGACTTTATGTATATCCCAACACAAACCAATATTATTCAAAGGCTTTATTTTATCAATTCAATACAAGTTCTTTTCTTAATATTATTCCTAAGTCCATTATTTCAACTTGGAATATACATCTTTTTCCACTCCCCAACTTTACATTTCGACCTTATGTATACCCCAAAACCAAACAATATTATTCAAAGGCATTATTTTATAAATTCAATACATGTTCTTTTCTTAATATTCCTCCTAAATCCATTTTTCAACTTAGAGCACATATCTTTTTTCCACTCCTAACATGACTTTTCGACTTTATGTATATCCCAACACCAAACAATATTATTCAAAGGATTAATCTTATTAATCCAATACATGTTCTTTTTTTCTTAATATTCCTCCTAAATCCGTTATTTCAACTTGGAGTACACATCTTTTTCCACTCCCAACTTTACATTTCGACTTTATGTATATCCCAACACCAAACAATATTATTCAAAGGCTTAATTTTATTAATTCAATACAAGTTCTTTTCTTAATATTCCTCCTAAATCCTATCCTATGGTTAAACATGATGTGTAAATCATAGATGAAAATGGAAGGTAAGCTAAAACATGTTTATTGCTTAAAAAATACATAGAAGAAACATAAAATATTAGGAAAAATATACATAGTTACAAATTTCTATTATAAAGACCCCCTCTTTTATTTCTTAAGAAATGTGAAGACTTCCTATAGTGGTACCATGACTTTCTTGACCTTATATTTTTTTCGTTGCGATCACTTTCTTGTTTGCCATAGCTCCTTTTCCATGACCAACGTTGGGATTTTGAGATTTCATAGGGTGGTAATGCTTCCTTTTCCCCTGAAAATTTCTTACTTGACCAATCTAGAACTGACTTTCTCACCATTCTATTTGAACTCATCTCCTTCACATTCGTCTCATTTGTTTTAAGGTCCCAATTCTCTAAATTGTTTGCATTAGACTTATATGAGTTGGTAAAATCGTGATAGTGAACTTTACAGATGATGCAATCACAGTAAAAAGATACTTATATTTCGACATTGCCTTCCATCATTGGTTCTATAGAAACTAACTGTGTGAATGATTCAGGTGTCAGATCTATAAATAGATGAAGTATTAAGCTTAAAGATGTTTATTTTTAAAGTTCACTATTACACACACGACTTAGCACATTTAAAAAAAATGTGTGTATATGGCTCTTGGGCTTTTGAAATACACGATCTATCTATCTATCTATCTATCTATCTATCTATTTAAAAAAAATGCGATCTCCTCTCTCTCTCTCTCTCTCTTAGTGAATCTCTTTCAATCTCAAACATTAAAATTATTGCTAAACCTCTTTAACTACAACGATCTATTTATTACGAACGATCTATTATATATAACTATATTTTTATTTTTATTATATATAACTATATATTATATATTACGAACGATCTATATATTATAACTACAACGATCTATTATAGGAAGCCATAATCAGCGATTTATCATAATATAATTCCAAGCATTATCGATTTTTTAGATCTAGGCTCTTGTCAGAATTCCTTGCTAACGTTCCTAAGGCTTGGTTAAATAGACATCTGAACAGTCTAGGCAAAATCAGAAGCCATCTTTACTAAGATCTTACCAACATTTTCCTAAAAACCAAAAAATTTCATACTAATATAAATGATTTTAATCTTTTCGGTGGATTGTTTCATTGGACTTGGTTAAAAAAGATCTCTGAACAATCTATGAGTATCCTAGAGCTAAGCATGATGTATAAGTCGTAGACGAAAATGGAAGGTAAGCTAAGACATGTTTATTGCTTATAACTATATTCAACAAACAAAAAATTTTGGGAAAACATACATATTTACATATTTAAAAAAAGCTTAATCCATTTGATACAAAGAGGAGGAGGAGTTTAGGTCTTTGGATATATGATGCATTTTTCCATGCCAGGTATCTTTTCAGGCACCCATTGAGCGAAATATCTAACTTCATCTTCCGGATCATATACTGAATGCAGGTATTTCTCACATTTGAAGTCTTCTAAGTTGAATAATGCTATGTTTTTATCACATTTTTTTAGTTAGAGTTTATCAGTTGGCACGTTTCCCTTAACACAAATAGCTTGCACACCAAAAAAACTGGATATTTCCTGAATTTCCTCTTGTACATGTTTTAAAGCACAGCCATTTTCATTACGTGGTCTTATGGTTTTAACGTAAAAGCCGTTTCGATTGATAAAATTTAATGTTGGACTCTATTTTTTTTTCTCGTACTTATACATATTGTATCTGACGTTCCATTTATATCTATGAACTTCACGCCCTTGTTCGTCTAGCAGTAAGAAAGCTGCTTGGAAAATAATGCCAGTTGAGGAATATTTCGGACCAATATATTCTGTATCAATCACAACAAACATTATTATAGTTGAAAAAAGGGCTTAAATTAAATAAATATGAAAATTTTCTGACAATCTAACAAATACAGCACACTTTCTTATAATAATTCATTTTCACTTTTTAAAAAAATGATGCAGGTGTTTATCCCTCCAAAATGTGAAAATTAGTGATTTGATGCATAAAATAAACTAGATAGTGTCGACAACTAGTTATAGATTACCATTGGGACAGCTTCATAGTGTCTATGAGCAAGCATCGAGCGCAATTCTATGTTTGCATTCTCTTTGCGTCAATTTGGGGATACGGATTGCCCTTTACTAACATTTTATTCCAATGAACTTTTTAAACACAAAAAAAAAAATCCATTTCTATTTCTGTATTGATCAATTTCTCAGATACCATCTTTAATAATTCTTAAACAATACTGAAGAAAAAAAATCAACTGTTTATCACTATTAAATTATTAAGTAGGCTATTTTTTTTCAATGAAATACACCTTTTCATTATAATTTTTATGTCTAAAATTCATCTATTATTAAAATGATTTGAACTTTGGTCTCGTAGGTAATATTCAATTTGAAGGACATGGATTGTTCATTGCTAATATTTTATTCCACAGAACTGCTTGAACATAAGGAAAGTGAAATAAAAAACCCGTTTCTATTTCTATATCAATCAATTTCTCAGACAATTTTGGGGATATGGATTGCCCTTTACTAACATTGTATTCTATAAAACTTTTTGAACATAATAAAAAAGAAAATCCATTTCCATTTCTGTTTCGATCAATTTCTCACATACCATCTTCAATCATTCTTAAACATTACTGAAGAAAACCACACAATATGCAAATATGTACCCCAAATTTGTTTCTAAAGTATTTTTCATCCGTTCTTTATTTTATTAAGTAAACTTGTCTTTTTTCATGTGTTTAAAAGCTCGTTAATACACACACACAGCTTATAGGCCTAAAATTTACATTAGACGACATTTTCACTGCTAGCCTAGACCCCAAATAAATTAATGTGTTCAAAGAAAAATGCTAGCTGGGTTACAATTAATATTTGCTTTACGCAACCCCACCCCCACACAATGTGCAAATAAGCACCCTAAATTTGTTTTTAAAGTATTTTTCATCCATTCGTTATTTTATTAAGTAAACTTGTCTTATTTCATGTGTCTAAGAGCTCCTTAACACACAGCTTATATATCTAAAATTTACATCAAACGACATTTTCACTGCTAGGCTAGTAGAAAATAAATTAATGTGTTTAGAGAAAAATGCTAGCAGGGTTACAATTAATATTTGCTTTACGCAACCCTACCCCCCACACAATGTGCAAATATGCACCCCAAATTTGTTTTTTAAGTATTTTTCATCCATTCGTTATTTTATTAAGTAAACTTGTCTTATTTCATGTGTCTAAGAGCTCCTTAACACACAGCTTATATATCTAAAATTTACATCAAACGACATTTTCACTGCTAGGCTAGTAGAAAATAAATTAATGTGTTCAGAGAAAAAATGCTAGCAGGGTTACAATTAATATTTGCTTTACGCAACCCTACCCCCCACACAATGTGCAAATATGCACCCCAAATTTGTTTTTAAAGTATTTTTCATCCATTCTTTATTTTATTAAGTAAACTTGTCTTATAGGCCTATAGGCTATAGGCCTAAAATTTACTTATAGGCCTAAAATTTACTTCAAACGACATTTTCACTGCTAGCCTAAACTCCAAATAAATTAATGAGTTCAGAGAAAAATGCTAGCAGGGTTACAATTGATATTTGCTTTACGCAACCCCACCCCCCACACAATGTTCAAATATGCACCCCAAATTTGTTTTTAAAGTATTTTTCATCCATTCGTTATTTTATTAAGTAAACTTGTCTTATTTCATGTGTCTAAGAGCTCCTTAACACACAGCTTATATATCTAAAATTTACATCAAACGACATTTTCACTGCTGAGCTAGTAGAAAATAAATTAATGTGTTCAGAGAAAAAATGCTAGCAGGGTTACAATTAATATTTACTTTACGCAACCCTACCCCCCACACAATGTGCCAATATGCACCCCAAATTTGTTTTTAAAGTATTTTTCATCCATTCTTTATTTTATTAAGTAAACTTGTCTTTTTTCATGTGTCTAAGAGCTCGTTAACACACAGCTTATATATCTAAAATTTACATCAAACGACATTTTCACTGCTGAGGCTAGTAGAAAATAAATTAATGTGTTCAGAGAAAAAATGCTAGCAGGGTTACAATTAATATTTACTTTACGCAACCCTACCCCCCATACAATGTGCCAATATGCACCCCAAATTTGTTTTTAAAGTATTTTTCATCCATTCTTTATTTTATTAAGTAAACTTGTCTTTTTCATGTGTCTAAGAGCTCCTTAACACACAGCTTATATATCTAAAATTTACATCAAACGACATTTTCACTGCTGAGCTAGTAGAAAATAAATTAATGTGTTCAGAGAAAAAATGCTAGCAGGGTTACAATTAATATTTACTTTACGCAACCCTACCCCCCATACAATGTGCCAATATGCACCCCAAATTTGTTTTTAAAGTATTTTTCATCCATTCGTTATTTTATTAAGTAAACTTGTCTTATTTCATGTGTCTAAGAGCTCCTTAACACACAGCTTATATATCTAAAATTTACATCAAACGACATTTTCACTGCTGAGCTAGTAGAAAATAAATTAATGTGTTCAGAGAAAAAATGCTAGCAGGGTTACAATTAATATTTACTTTACGCAACCCTACCCCCCACACAATGTGCCAATATGCACCCCAAATTTGTTTTTAAAGTATTTTTCATCCATTCGTTATTTTATTAAGTAAACTTGTCTTATTTCATGTGTCTAAGAGCTCCTTAACACACAGCTTATATATCTAAAATTTACATCAAACGACATTTTCACTGCTAGGCTAGTAGAAAATAAATTAATGTGTTCAGAGAAAAAATGCTAGCAGGGTTACAATTAATATTTACTTTACGCAACCCTACCCCCCATACAATGTGCCAATATGCACCCCAAATTTGTTTTTAAAGTATTTTTCATCCATTCTTTATTTTATTAAGTAAACTTGTCTTTTTCATGTGTCTAAGAGCTCGTTAACACACAGCTTATATATCTAAAATTTACATCAAACGACATTTTCACTGCTGAGCTAGTAGAAAATAAATTAATGTGTTCAGAGAAAAAATGCTAGCAGGGTTACAATTAATATTTACTTTACGCAACCCTACCCCCCCCACAATGTGCCAATATGCACCCCAAATTTGTTTTTAAAGTATTTTTCATCCATTCTTTATTTTATTAAGTACACTTGTCTTTTTCATGTGTCTAAGAGCTCGTTAACACACAGCTTATATATCTAAAATTTACATCAAACGACATTTTCACTGCTAGGCTAGTAGAAAATAAATTAATGTGTTCAGAGAAAAAATGCTAGCAGGGTTACAATTAATATTTACTTTACGCAACCCCACCCCCACACAATGTGCCAATATGCACCCAAAATTTGTTTTTAAAGTATTTTTCATCCATTCTTTATTTTATTAAGTAAACTTGTCTTATTTCATGTGTCTAAGAGCTCGTTAACACACAGCTTATATATCAAAATTTACATCAAACGACATTTTCACTGCTAGGCTAGTAGAAAATAAATTAATGTGTTCAGAGAAAAAATGCTAGCAGGGTTACAATTAATATTTGCTTTACGCAACCCCCCCCCCCCACAATGTGCAAATATGCACCCAAAATTTGTTTCTAAAGTATTTTTCATCCAATCTTTTTCTTATTAAGTAAACTTGTCTTATAGGCCTATAGGCTATAGGCCTAAAATTTACTTATAGGCCTAAAATTTACTTCAAACGACATTTTCACTGCTAGCCTAAACCCCAAATAAATTAATGTGTTCAGAGAAAAATGCTAGCACGGTTACAATTAATATTTGCTTTACGCAACCCCACCCCCCACGCGAAGTGCAAATATGCACCCCAAATTTGTTTTTAAAGTATTTTTCATCCATTCTTTATTTTATTAAGTAAACTTGTCTTATTTCATGTGTCTAAGAGCTCCTCAACACACAGCTTATATATCTAAAATTTACATCAAACGACATTTTCACTGCTAGGCTAGTAGAAAATAAATTAATGTGTTTAGAGAAAAATGCTAGCAGGGTTACAATTAATATTTGCTTTACGCAACCCTACCCCCCACACAATGTGCAAATATGCACCCCAAATTTGTTTTTTAAGTATTTTTCATCCATTCGTTATTTTATTAAGTAAAATTGTCTTTTTCATGTGTCTAAGAGCTCGTTAACACACAGCTTATATATCTAAAATTTACATCAAACGACATTTTCACTGCTAGGCTAGTAGAAAATAAATTAATGTATTCAGAGAAAAAATGCTAGCAGGGTTACAATTAATATTTACTTTACGCAACCCTACCCCCCATACAATGTGCCAATATGCACCCCAAATTTGTTTTTAAAGTATTTTTCATCCATTCGTTATTTTATTAAGTAAACTTGTCTTATTTCATGTGTCTAAGAGCTCCTTAACACACAGCTTATATATCTAAAATTTACATCAAACGACATTTTCACTGCTGAGCTAGTAGAAAATAAATTAATGTGTTCAGAGAAAAAATGCTAGCAGGGTTACAATTAATATTTACTTTACGCAACCCTACCCCCCACACAATGTGCCAATATGCACCCCAAATTTGTTTTTAAAGTATTTTTCATCCATTCGTTATTTTATTAAGTAAACTTGTCTTATTTCATGTGTCTAAGAGCTCCTTAACACACAGCTTATATATCTAAAATTTACATCAAACGACATTTTCACTGCTAGGCTAGTAGAAAATAAATTAATGTGTTCAGAGAAAAAATGCTAGCAGGGTTACAATTAATATTTACTTTACGCAACCCTACCCCCCATACAATGTGCCAATATGCACCCCAAATTTGTTTTTAAAGTATTTTTCATCCATTCTTTATTTTATTAAGTAAACTTGTCTTTTTTCATGTGTCTAAGAGCTCGTTAACACACAGCTTATATATCTAAAATTTACATCAAACGACATTTTCACTGCTGAGCTAGTAGAAAATAAATTAATGTGTTCAGAGAAAAAATGCTAGCAGGGTTACAATTAATATTTACTTTACGCAACCCTACCCCCCACACAATGTGCCAATATGCACCCCAAATTTGTTTTTAAAGTATTTTTCATCCATTCTTTATTTTATTAAGTACACTTGTCTTTTTTCATGTGTCTAAGAGCTCGTTAACACACAGCTTATATATCTAAAATTTACATCAAACGACATTTTCACTGCTAGGCTAGTAGAAAATAAATTAATGTGTTCAGAGAAAAAATGCTAGCAGGGTTACAATTAATATTTACTTTACGCAACCCCACCCCCCACACAATGTGCCAATATGCACCCCAAATTTGTTTTTAAAGTATTTTTCATCCATTCTTTATTTTATTAAGTAAACTTGTCTTATTTCATGTGTCTAAGAGCTCGTTAACACACAGCTTATATATCAAAAATTTACATCAAACGACATTTTCACTGCTAGGCTAGTAGAAAATAAATTAATGTGTTCAGAGAAAAAATGCTAGCAGGGTTACAATTAATATTTGCTTTACGCAACCCCCCCCCCCACAATGTGCAAATATGCACCCAAAATTTGTTTCTAAAGTATTTTTCATCCAATCTTTTTCTTATTAAGTAAACTTGTCTTATAGGCCTATAGGCTATAGGCCTAAAATTTACTTATAGGCCTAAAATTTACTTCAAACGACATTTTCACTGCTAGCCTAAACCCCAAATAAATTAATGTGTTCAGAGAAAAATGCTAGCACGGTTACAATTAATATTTGCTTTACGCAACCCCACCCCCCACGCGAAGTGCAAATATGCACCCCAAATTTGTTTTTAAAGTATTTTTCATCCATTCTTTATTTTATTAAGTAAACTTGTCTTATTTCATGTGTCTAAGAGCTCCTCAACACACAGCTTATATATCTAAAATTTACATCAAACGACATTTTCACTGCTAGGCTAGTAGAAAATAAATTAATGTGTTTAGAGAAAAATGCTAGCAGGGTTACAATTAATATTTGCTTTACGCAACCCTACCCCCCACACAATGTGCAAATATGCACCCCAAATTTGTTTTTTAAGTATTTTTCATCCATTCGTTATTTTATTAAGTAAAATTGTCTTTTTCATGTGTCTAAGAGCTCGTTAACACACAGCTTATATATCTAAAATTTACATCAAACGACATTTTCACTGCTAGGCTAGTAGAAAATAAATTAATGTATTCAGAGAAAAAATGCTAGCAGGGTTACAATTTATGTTTACTTTACGCAACCCTACCCCCCACACAATGTGCCAATATGCACCCCAAATTTGTTTTTAAAGTATTTTTCATCCATTCTTTATTTTATTAAGTAAACTTGTCTTTTTTCATGTGTCTAAGAGCTCGTTAACACACAGCTTATATATCTAAAATTTACATCAAACGACATTTTCACTGCTGAGCTAGTAGAAAATAACTTAATGTGTTCAGAGAAAAAATGCTAGCAGGGTTACAATTAATATTTACTTTACGCAACCCTACCCCCCACACAATGTGCCAATATGCACCCCAAATTTGTTTTTAAAGTATTTTTCATCCAATCTTTATTTTATTAAGTAAACTTGTCTTTTTTCATGTGTCTAAGAGCTCGTTAACACACAGCTTATATATCTAAAATTTACATCAAACGACATTTTCACTGCTGAGCTAGTAGAAAATAAATTAATGTGTTCAGAGAAAAAATGCTAGCAGGGTTACAATTAATATTTACTTTACGCAACCCTACCCCCCACACAATGTGCCAATATGCACCCCAAATTTGTTTTTAAAGTATTTTTCATCCATTCGTTATTTTATTAAGTAAAATTGTCTTTTTCATGTGTCTAAGAGCTCGTTAACACACAGCTTATATATCTAAAATTTACATCAAACGACATTTTCACTGCTAGGCTAGTAGAAAATAAATTAATGTGTTTAGAGAAAAATGCTAGCAGGGTTACAATTAATATTTGCTTTACGCAACCCTACCCCCCACACAATGTGCAAATATGCACCCCAAATTTGTTTTTTAAGTATTTTTCATCCATTCGTTATTTTATTAAGTAAAATTGTCTTTTTCATGTGTCTAAGAGCTCGTTAACACACAGCTTATATATCTAAAATTTACATCAAACGACATTTTCACTGCTAGGCTAGTAGAAAATAAATTAATGTGTTTAGAGAAAAATGCTAGCAGGGTTACAATTAATATATGCTTTACGCAACCCTACCCCCCACACAATGTGCAAATATGCACCCCAAATTTGTTTTTTAAGTATTTTTCATCCATTCGTTATTTTATTAAGTAAACTTGTCTTATTTCATGTGTCTAAGAGCTCGTTAACACACAGCTTATATATCTAAAATTTACATCAAACGACATTTTCACTGCTAGGCTAGTAGAAAATAAATTAATGTGTTCAGAGAAAAAATGCTAGCAGGGTTACAATTTATGTTTACTTTACGCAACCCCATCCCACACAGAATGTGCAAATATGCACCCAAAATTTGTTTTTAAAGTATTTTTCATCCATTCTTTATTTTATTAAGTAAACTTGTCTTATTTCATGTGTCTAAGAGCTCGTTAACACACAGCTTATATATCTAAAATTTACATCAAACGACATTTTCACTGCTAGGCTAGTAGAAAATAAATTAATGTGTTTAGAGAAAAATGCTAGCAGGGTTACAATTAATATTTGCTTTACACAACCCTACCCCCCACACAATGTGCAAATATGCACCCCAAATTTGTTTTTAAAGTATTTTTCATCCATTCTTGATTTTATTAAGTAAACTTGTCTTATTTCATGTGTCTAAGAGCTCGTTAACACAGAGCTTATATATCTAAAATTTACATCAAACGAAATTTTCACTGCTAGGCAAGTAGAAAATAAATTAATGTGTTCAGAGAAAAAAAAAGCTAGCAGGGTTATAGTTAATATTTGCTTTACGCAACCCCACCCCCCACACAATGTGTAAATATGCACCCCAAATTTGTTTTTAAAGTATTTTTCATCCATTCGTTATTTTATTAAGTAAACTTGTCTTATTTCATGTGTCTAAGAGCTCGTTAACACACAGCTTATATATCTAAAATTTACATCAAACGACATTTTCACTGCTAGACTAGTAGAAAATAAATTAATGTGTTCAGAGAAAAAATGCTAGCAGGGTTACAATTAATATTTGCTTTACGCAACCCCACCCCCCACACAATGTGCAAATATGCACCCCAAATTTGTTTTTAAAGAATTTTTCATCCATTCGTTATTTTTTTAAGTAAACTTGTCTTTTTCCATGTGTCTAAAAGCTCGTTAACACACACGGCTTATAGGCCTAAAATTTACATCAAACGATATTTTCACTGCTAGCCTAAACCCCAAATAAATTAATCCGTTCAGAGAAAAAATGCTAGCAGGGTTACAATTAATATTTGCTTTACGCAACCCTACCCCCCACACAATGTGCCAATATGCACCCCAAATTTGTTTTTAAAGTATTTTTCATCCATTCTTTATTTTATTAAGTAAACTTGTCTTTTTTCATGTGTCTAAGAGCTCGTAACACACAGCTTATATATCTAAAATTTACATCAAACGACATTTTCACTGCTAGGCTAGTAGAAAATAAATTAATGTGTTTAGAGAAAAATGCTAGCAGGGTTACAATTAATATTTGCTTTACGCAACCCTACCCCCCACACAATGTGCAAATATGCACCCCAAATTTGTTTTTAAAGTATTTTTCATCCATTCTTGATTTTATTAAGTAAACTTGTCTTATTTCATGTGTCTAAGAGCTCGTTAACACACAGCTTATATATCTAAAATTTACATCAAACGACATTTTCACTGCTAGGCTAGTAGAAAATAAATTAATGTGTTCAGAGAAAAAATGCTAGCAGGGTTACAATTTATGTTTACTTTACGCAACCCTACCCCCCACAATGTGCAAATATGCACCCAAAATTTGTTTCTAAAGTATTTTTCATCCAATCTTTTTCTTATTAAGTAAACTTGTCTTATAGGCCTATAGGCTATAGGCCTAAAATTTACTTATAGGCTAAAATTTACTTCAAACGACATTTTCACTGCTAGCCTAAACCCCAAATAAATTAATGTGTTCAGAGAAAAATGCTAGCACGGTTACAATTAATATTTGCTTTACGCAACCCCACCCCCCACGCGAAGTGCAAATATGCACCCCAAATTTGTTTTTAAAGTATTTTTCATCCATTCTTTATTTTATTAAGTAAACTTGTCTTATTTCATGTGTCTAAGAGCTCCTTAACACACAGCTTATATATCTAAAATTTACATCAAACGACATTTTCACTGCTAGGCTAGTAGAAAATAAATTAATGTGTTTAGAGAAAAATGCTAGCAGGGTTACAATTAATATTTGCTTTACGCAACCCCACCCCCCACACAATGTGTAAATATGCACCCCAAATTTGTTTTTAAGTATTTTTCATCCATTCTTTATTTTATTAAGTAAACTTGTCTTTTTTCATGTGTCTAAGAGCTCGTTAACACACAGCTTATATATCTAAAATTTACATCAAACGACATTTTCACTGCTAGGCTAGTAGAAAATAAATTAATGTGTTCAGAGAAAAAATGCTAGCAGGGTTACAATTTATGTTTACTTTACGCAACCCTACCCCCCACACAATGTGCCAATATGCACCCCAAATTTGTTTTTAAAGTATTTTTCATCCATTCTTTATTTTATTAAGTAAACTTGTCTTTTTTCATGTGTCTAAGAGCTCGTTAACACACAGCTTATATATCTAAAATTTACATCAAACGACATTTTCACTGCTGAGCTAGTAGAAAATAAATTAATGTGTTCAGAGAAAAAATGCTAGCAGGGTTACAATTAATATTTACTTTACGCAACCCTACCCCCCACACAATGTGCCAATATGCACCCCAAATTTGTTTTTAAAGTATTTTTCATCCATTCTTTATTTTATTAAGTAAACTTGTCTTATTTCATGTGTCTAAGAGCTCGTTAACACACAGCTTATATATCAAAAATTTACATCAAACGACATTTTCACTGCTAGGCTAGTAGAAAATAAATTAATGTGTTCAGAGAAAAAATGCTAGCAGGGTTACAATTAATATTTACTTTACGCAACCCCCCCCCCACACAATGTGCAAATATGCACCCAAAATTTGTTTCTAAAGTATTTTTCATCCAATCTTTTTCTTATTAAGTAAACTTGTCTTATAGGCCTATAGGCTATAGGCCTAAAATTTACTTATAGGCCTAAAATTTACTTCAAACGACATTTTCACTGCTAGCCTAAACCCCAAATAAATTAATGTGTTCAGAGAAAAATGCTAGCACGGTTACAATTAATATTTGCTTTACGCAACCCCACCCCCACGCGAAGTGCAAATATGCACCCCAAATTTGTTTTTAAAGTATTTTTCATCCATTCTTTATTTTATTAAGTAAACTTGTCTTATTTCATGTGTCTAAGAGCTCCTCAACACACAGCTTATATATCTAAAATTTACATCAAACGACATTTTCACTGCTAGGCTAGTAGAAAATAAATTAATGTGTTTAGAGAAAAATGCTAGCAGGGTTACAATTAATATTTGCTTTACGCAACCCTACCCCCCACACAATGTGCAAATATGCACCCCAAATTTGTTTTTTAAGTATTTTTCATCCATTCGTTATTTTATTAAGTAAAATTGTCTTTTTCATGTGTCTAAGAGCTCGTTAACACACAGCTTATATATCTAAAATTTACATCAAACGACATTTTCACTGCTAGGCTAGTAGAAAATAAATTAATGTGTTCAGAGAAAAAATGCTAGCAGGGTTACAATTTATGTTTACTTTACGCAACCCTACCCCCCACACAATGTGCCAATATGCACCCCAAATTTGTTTTTAAAGTATTTTTCATCCATTCTTTATTTTATTAAGTAAACTTGTCTTTTTTCATGTGTCTAAGAGCTCGTTAACACACAGCTTATATATCTAAAATTTACATCAAACGACATTTTCACTGCTGAGCTAGTAGAAAATAAATTAATGTGTTCAGAGAAAAAATGCTAGCAGGGTTACAATTAATATTTACTTTACGCAACCCTACCCCCCACACAATGTGCCAATATGCACCCCAAATTTGTTTTTAAAGTATTTTTCATCCATTCTTTATTTTATTAAGTAAACTTGTCTTTTTTCATGTGTCTAAGAGCTCGTTAACACACAGCTTATATATCTAAAATTTACATCAAACGACATTTTCACTGCTGAGCTAGTAGAAAATAAATTAATGTGTTCAGAGAAAAAATGCTAGCAGGGTTACAATTAATATTTACTTTACGCAACCCTACCCCCCACACAATGTGCCAATATGCACCCCAAATTTGTTTTTAAAGTATTTTTCATCCATTCTTTATTTTATTAAGTAAACTTGTCTTTTTTCATGTGTCTAAGAGCTCGTTAACACACAGCTTATATATCTAAAATTTACATCAAACGACATTTTCACTGCTAGGCTAGTAGAAAATAAATTAATGTGTTTAGAGAAAAATGCTAGCAGGGTTACAATTAATATTTGCTTTACGCAACCCTACCCCCCACACAATGTGCAAATATGCACCCCAAATTTGTTTTTTAAGTATTTTTCATCCATTCGTTATTTTATTAAGTAAAATTGTCTTTTTCATGTGTCTAAGAGCTCGTTAACACACAGCTTATATATCTAAAATTTACATCAAACGACATTTTCACTGCTAGGCTAGTAGAAAATAAATTAATGTGTTTAGAGAAAAATGCTAGCAGGGTTACAATTAATATTTGCTTTACGCAACCCTACCCCCCACACAATGTGCAAATATGCACCCCAAATTTGTTTTTTAAGTATTTTTCATCCATTCGTTATTTTATTAAGTAAAATTGTCTTTTTCATGTGTCTAAGAGCTCGTTAACACACAGCTTATATATCTAAAATTTACATCAAACGACATTTTCACTGCTAGGCTAGTAGAAAATAAATTAATGTGTTTAGAGAAAAATGCTAGCAGGGTTACAATTAATATTTGCTTTACGCAACCCTACCCCCCACACAATGTGCAAATATGCACCCCAAATTTGTTTTTTAAGTATTTTTCATCCATTCGTTATTTTATTAAGTAAACTTGTCTTATTTCATGTGTCTAAGAGCTCGTTAACACACAGCTTATATATCTAAAATTTACATCAAACGACATTTTCACTGCTAGGCTAGTAGAAAATAAATTAATGTGTTCAGAGAAAAAATGCTAGCAGGGTTACAATTTATGTTTACTTTACGCAACCCCATCCCACACAGAATGTGCAAATATGCACCCAAAATTTGTTTTTAAAGTATTTTTCATCCATTCTTTATTTTATTAAGTAAACTTGTCTTATTTCATGTGTCTAAGAGCTCGTTAACACACAGCTTATATATCTAAAATTTACATCAAACGACATTTTCACTGCTAGGCTAGTAGAAAATAAATTAATGTGTTTAGAGAAAAATGCTAGCAGGGTTACAATTAATATTTGCTTTACGCAACCCTACCCCCCACACAATGTGCAAATATGCACCCCAAATTTGTTTTTAAAGTATTTTTCATCCATTCTTGATTTTATTAAGTAAACTTGTCTTATTTCATGTGTCTAAGAGCTCGTTAACACAGAGCTTATATATCTAAAATTTACATCAAACGAAATTTTCACTGCTAGGCAAGTAGAAAATAAATTAATGTGTTCAGAGAAAAAAAAGCTAGCAGGGTTATAGTTAATATTTGCTTTACGCAACCCCACCCCCCACACAATGTGTAAATATGCACCCCAAATTTGTTTTTAAGTATTTTTCATCCATTCGTTATTTTATTAAGTAGACTTGTCTTATTTCATGTGTCTAAGAGCTCGTTAACACACAGCTTATATATCTAAAATTTACATCAAACGATATTTTCACTGCTAGACTAGTAGAAAATAAATTAATGTGTTCAGAGAAAAAATGCTAGCAGGGTTACAATTAATATTTGCTTTACGCAACCCCACCCCCCACACAATGTGCAAATATGCACCCCAAATTTGTTTTTAAAGTATTTTTCATCCATTCTTTATTTTATTAAGTAAACTTGTCTTTTTTCATGTGTCTAAGAGCTCGTTAACACACAGCTTATATATCTAAAATTTACATCAAACGACATTTTCACTGCTGAGCTAGTAGAAAATAAATTAATGTGTTCAGAGAAAAAATGCTAGCAGGGTTACAATTTATGTTTACTTTACGCAACCCTACCCCCCACACAATGTGCCAATATGCACCCCAAATTTGTTTTTAAAGTATTTTTCATCCATTCTTTATTTTATTAAGTAAACTTGTCTTTTTCATGTGTCTAAGAGCTCGTTAACACACAGCTTATATATCTAAAATTTACATCAAACGACATTTTCACTGCTGAGCTAGTAGAAAATAAATTAATGTGTTCAGAGAAAAAATGCTAGCAGGGTTACAATTAATATTTACTTTACGCAACCCTACCCCCCACACAATGTGCCAATATGCACCCCAAATTTGTTTTTAAAGTATTTTTCATCCATTCTTTATTTTATTAAGTAAACTTGTCTTTTTTCATGTGTCTAAGAGCTCGTTAACACACAGCTTATATATCTAAAATTTACATCAAACGACATTTTCACTGCTGAGCTAGTAGAAAATAAATTAATGTGTTCAGAGAAAAAATGCTAGCAGGGTTACAATTTATGTTTACTTTACGCAACCCTACCCCCCACACAATGTGCCAATATGCACCCCAAATTTGTTTTTAAAGTATTTTTCATCCATTCTTTATTTTATTAAGTAAACTTGTCTTTTTTCATGTGTCTAAGAGCTCGTTAACACACAGCTTATATATCTAAAATTTACATCAAACGACATTTTCACTGCTGAGCTAGTAGAAAATAAATTAATGTGTTCAGAGAAAAAATGCTAGCAGGGTTACAATTAATATTTACTTTACGCAACCCTACCCCCCACACAATGTGCCAATATGCACCCCAAATTTGGTTTTAAAGTATTTTTCATCCATTCTTTATTTTATTAAGTAAACTTGTCTTTTTTCATGTGTCTAAGAGCTCGTTAACACACAGCTTATATATCTAAAATTTACATCAAACGACATTTTCACTGCTGAGCTAGTAGAAAATAAATTAATGTGTTCAGAGAAAAAATGCTAGCAGGGTTACAATTAATATTTACTTTACGCAACCCTACCCCCCACACAATGTGCCAATATGCACCCCAAATTTGTTTTTAAAGTATTTTTCATCCATTCTTTATTTTATTAAGTAAACTTGTCTTTTTTCATGTGTCTAAGAGCTCGTTAACACACAGCTTATATATCTAAAATTTACATCAAACGACATTTTCACTGCTGAGCTAGTAGAAAATAAATTAATGTGTTCAGAGAAAAAATGCTAGCAGGGTTACAATTTATGTTTACTTTACGCAACCCTACCCCCCACACAATGTGCCAATATGCACCCCAAATTTGTTTTTAAAGTATTTTTCATCCATTCTTTATTTTATTAAGTAAACTTGTCTTTTTCATGTGTCTAAGAGCTCGTTAACACACAGCTTATATATCTAAAATTTACATCAAACGACATTTTCACTGCTGAGCTAGTAGAAAATAAATTAATGTGTTCAGAGAAAAAATGCTAGCAGGGTTACAATTAATATTTACTTTACGCAACCCTACCCCCCACACAATGTGCCAATATGCACCCCAAATTTGTTTTTAAAGTATTTTTCATCCATTCTTTATTTTATTAAGTAAACTTGTCTTTTTCATGTGTCTAAGAGCTCGTTAACATACAGCTTATATATCTAAAATTTACATCAAACGACATTTTCACTGCTGAGCTAGTAGAAAATAAATTAATGTGTTCAGAGAAAAAATGCTAGCAGGGTTACAATTAATATTTACTTTACGCAACCCTACCCCCCACACAATGTGCCAATATGCACCCCAAATTTGTTTTTAAAGTATTTTTCATCCATTCTTTATTTTATTAAGTAAACTTGTCTTTTTCATGTGTCTAAGAGCTCGTTAACACACAGCTTATATATCTAAAATTTACATCAAACGACATTTTCACTGCTAGGCTAGTAGAAAATAAATTAATGTGTTTAGAGAAAAATGCTAGCAGGGTTACAATTAATATTTGCTTTACGCAACCCTACCCCCCACACAATGTGCAAATATGCACCCCAAATTTGTTTTTTAAGTATTTTTCATCCATTCGTTATTTTATTAAGTAAAATTGTCTTTTTCATGTGTCTAAGAGCTCGTTAACACACAGCTTATATATCTAAAATTTACATCAAACGACATTTTCACTGCTAGGCTAGTAGAAAATAAATTAATGTGTTTAGAGAAAAATGCTAGCAGGGTTACAATTAATATTTGCTTTACGCAACCCTACCCCCCACACAATGTGCAAATATGCACCCCAAATTTGTTTTTTAAGTATTTTTCATCCATTCGTTATTTTATTAAGTAAAATTGTCTTTTTCATGTGTCTAAGAGCTCGTTAACACACAGCTTATATATCTAAAATTTACATCAAACGACATTTTCACTGCTAGGCTAGTAGAAAATAAATTAATGTGTTTAGAGAAAAATGCTAGCAGGGTTACAATTAATATTTGCTTTACGCAACCCTACCCCCCACACAATGTGCAAATATGCACCCCAAATTTGTTTTTTAAGTATTTTTCATCCATTCGTTATTTTATTAAGTAAACTTGTCTTATTTCATGTGTCTAAGAGCTCGTTAACACACAGCTTATATATCTAAAATTTACATCAAACGACATTTTCACTGCTAGGCTAGTAGAAAATAAATTAATGTGTTCAGAGAAAAAATGCTAGCAGGGTTACAATTTATGTTTACTTTACGCAACCCCATCCCACACAGAATGTGCAAATATGCACCCAAAATTTGTTTTTAAAGTATTTTTCATCCATTCTTTATTTTATTAAGTAAACTTGTCTTATTTCATGTGTCTAAGAGCTCGTTAACACACAGCTTATATATCTAAAATTTACATCAAACGACATTTTCACTGCTAGGCTAGTAGAAAATAAATTAATGTGTTTAGAGAAAAATGCTAGCAGGGTTACAATTAATATTTGCTTTACGCAACCCTACCCCCCACACAATGTGCAAATATGCACCCCAAATTTGTTTTTTAAGTATTTTTCATCCATTCGTTATTTTATTAAGTAAAATTGTCTTTTTCATGTGTCTAAGAGCTCGTTAACACACAGCTTATATATCTAAAATTTACATCAAACGACATTTTCACTGCTAGGCTAGTAGAAAATAAATTTATGTGTTTAGAGAAAAATGCTAGCAGGGTTACAATTAATATTTGCTTTACGCAACCCTACCCCCCACACAATGTGCAAATATGCACCCCAAATTTGTTTTTTAAGTATTTTTCATCCATTCGTTATTTTATTAAGTAAAATTGTCTTTTTCATGTGTCTAAGAGCTCGTTAACACACAGCTTATATATCTAAAATTTACATCAAACGACATTTTCACTGCTAGGCTAGTAGAAAATAAATTAATGTGTTTAGAGAAAAATGCTAGCAGGGTTACAATTAATATTTGCTTTACGCAACCCTACCCCCACACAATGTGCAAATATGCACCCCCAAATTTGTTTTTTAAGTATTTTTCATCCATTCGTTATTTTATTAAGTAAACTTGTCTTATTTCATGTGTCTAAGAGCTCGTTAACACACAGCTTATATATCTAAAATTTACATCAAACGACATTTTCACTGCTAGGCTAGTAGAAAATAAATTAATGTGTTCAGAGAAAAAATGCTAGCAGGGTTACAATTTATGTTTACTTTACGCAACCCCATCCCACACAGAATGTGCAAATATGCACCCAAAATTTGTTTTTAAAGTATTTTTCATCCATTCTTGATTTTATTAAGTAAACTTGTCTTATTTCATGTGTCTAAGAGCTCGTTAACACAGAGCTTATATATCTAAAATTTACATCAAACGACATTTTCACTGCTAGGCTAGTAGAAAATAAATTAATGTGTTCAGAGAAAAAATGCTAGCAGGGTTACAATTTATGTTTACTTTACGCAACCCCATCCCACACAGAATGTGCAAATATGCACCCAAAATTTGTTTTTAAAGTATTTTTCATCCATTCGTTATTTTTTTAAGTAAACTTGTCTTTTTTCATGTGTCTAAGAGCTCGTTAACACACAGCTTATATATCTAAAATTTACATCAAACGATATTTTCACTGCTAGGCTAGTAGAAAATAAATTAATGTGTTCAGAGAAAAAATGCTAGCAGGGTTACAATTTATGTTTACTTTACGCAACCCCATCCCACACAGAATGTGCAAATATGCACCCAAAATTTGTTTTTAAAGTATTTTTCATCCATTCTTGATTTTATTAAGTAAACTTGTCTTATTTCATGTGTCTAAGAGCTCGTTAACACAGAGCTTATATATCTAAAATTTACATCAAACGAAATTTTCACTGCTAGGCAAGTAGAAAATAAATTAATGTGTTCAGAGAAAAAAAAGCTAGCAGGGTTATAGTTAATATTTGCTTTACGCAACCCCACCCCCCACACAATGTGTAAATATGCACCCCAAATTTGTTTTTAAGTATTTTTCATCCATTCGTTATTTTATTAAGTAAACTTGTCTTATTTCATGTGTCTAAGAGCTCGTTAACACACAGCTTATATATCTAAAATTTACATCAAACGATATTTTCACTGCTAGACTAGTAGAAAATAAATTAATGTGTTCAGAGAAAAAATGCTAGCAGGGTTACAATTAATATTTGCTTTACGCAACCCCACCCCCCACACAATGTGCAAATATGCACCCCAAATTTGTTTTTAAAGAATTTTTCATCCATTCGTTATTTTTTTAAGTAAACTTGTCTTTTTTCATGTGTCTAAGAGCTCGTTAACACACAGCTTATATATCTAAAATTTACATCAAACGACATTTTCACTGCTAGACTAGTAGAAAATAAATTAATGTGTTCAGAGAAAAAATGCTAGCAGGGTTACAATTAATATTTGCTTTACGCAACCCCAACCCTCCCACACAATGTGTAAAATGCACCCCAAATTTGTTTTTAAAGTATTTTTCATCCATTTGTTATTTCATTAAGTAAACTTGTCTTATTTCATGTGTCTTAGAGCTCGTTAACACACAGCTTATATATCTAAAATTTACATCAAACGACATTTTCACTGCTAGACTAGTAGAAAATAAATTAATGTGTTCAGAGAAAAAATGCTAGCAGGGTTACAATTAATATTTGCTTTACGCAACCCCACCCCCCACACAATGTGCAAATATGCACCCCAAATTTGTTTTTAAAGAATTTTTCATCCATTCGTTATTTTTTTAAGTAAACTTGTCTTTTTCCATGTGTCTAAAAGCTCGTTAACACACACGGCTTATAGGCCTAAAATTTACATCAAACGACATTTTCACTGCTAGCCTAAACCCCAAATAAATTAATCCGTTCAGAGAAAAATGCTAGCAGGGTTACAATTAATATTTGCTTTACGCAACCCCACCCCCCACACAATGTGCAAATATGCACCCCAAATTTGTTTTTAAAGAATTTTTCATCCATTCGTTATTTTTTTAAGTAAACTTGTCTTTTTCCATGTGTCTAAAAGCTCGTTAACACACACGGCTTATAGGCCTAAAATTTACATCAAACGACATTTTCACTGCTAGCCTAAACCCCAAATAAATTAATCCGTTCAGAGAAAAATGCTAGCAGGGTTACAATTAATATTTGCTTTACGCAACCCCAACCCCCACACAATGTGCAAATATGCACCCCAAATTTGTTTTTAAAGAATTTTTCATCCATTCGTTATTTTTTTAAGTAAACTTGTCTTTTTCCATGTGTCTAAAAGCTCGTTAACACACACGGCTTATAGGCCTAAAATTTGCATCAAACGATATTTTCACTGCTAGCCTAAACCCCAAATAAATTAATCTGTTCAGAGAAAAATGCTAGCAGGGTTACAATTAATATTTGCTTTACGCAACCCACCCCCCCCCCCCACAATGTGCAAATATGCACCCCAAATTTGTTTCTAAAGTATTTTTCATCCATTCGTTATTTTATTAAGTAAACTTGTCTTTTTCCATGTGTCTAAAAGCTCGTTAACACACACGGCTTATAGGCCTAAAATTTACATCAAACGATATTTTCACTGCTAGCCTAAACCCCAAATAAATTAATGTGTTCAGAGAAAAATGCTAGCAGGGTTACAATTAATATTTGCTTTACGCAACCCCACCCCCCAAACAATGTGCAAATATGCACCCCAAATTTTTTTCTAAAGTATTTTTCATCCATTCGTTATTTTATTAAGTAAACTTGTCTTTTTCCATGTGTCTAAAAGCTCGTTAACACACACGGCTTATAGGCCTAAAATTTGCATCAAACGATATTTTCACTGCTAGCCTAAACCCCAAATAAATTAATCTGTTCAGAGAAAAATGCTAGCAGGGTTACAATTAATATTTTCTTTACGCAACCCACCCCCCCACACAATGTGAAAATATGCACCCCAAATTTGTTTTTAAAGTATTTTTCATCCATTCGTTATTTTATTAAGTAAACTTGTCTTTTTTCATGTGTCTAAAAACTCGTTAACACACACACATAGCTTATAGGCCTAAAATTTACTTCAAACGACATTTTCACTGCTAGCCTAAACCCCAAATAAATTAATGTGTTCAGAGAAAAATGCTAGCAGGGTTACAATTAATGTTTGCTTTACGCAACCCCACCCCCCATACAATGTGCAAATATGCACCCCAAATTTGTTTCTAAAGTATTTTTCATCCATTCGTTATTTTATTAAGTAAACTTGTCTTTTTCCATGTGTCTAAAAGCTCGTTATCACACATGGCTTATAGGCCTAAAATTTGCATCAAACGATATTTTCACTGCTAGCCTAAACCCCAAATAAATTAATCTGTTCAGAGAAAAATGCTAGCAGGGTTACAATTAATATTTTCTTTACGCAACCCACCCCCCACACAATGTGAAAATATGCACCCCAAATTTGTTTTTAAAGTATTTTTCATCCATTCGTTATTTTATTAAGTAAACTTGTCTTTTTTCATGTGTTTAAAAACTCGTTAACACACACACATAGCTTATAGGCCTAAAATTTACTTCAAACGACATTTTCACTGCTAGCCTAGACCCCAAATAAATTAATGTGTTCAGAGAAAAGTGCTAGCAGGGTTACAATTAATATTTGCTTTACGCAACCCCACCCCCCATACAATGTGCAAATATGCACCCCAAATTTGTTTCTAAAGTATTTTTCATCCATTCGTTATTTTATTAAGTAAACTTGTCTTTTTTCATGTGTTCATGAAAAATTTCATGAAAATTTCTGTGTTCATGTGAAAAATTTTTTCATGTGTCTAAAAGCTCGTTAACACACACACACAGCTTATAGGCCTAAGATTTACATCAAACGACATTTTCACTGCTAGCCGAGACCCCAAATAAATTAATGTGTTCAGAGAAAAGTGCTAGCAGGGTTACAATTAATATTTGCTTTACGCAACACCCCCCACCCCCCACACAATAAATATGCACTCCAAATTTTTTCTAAGGTATTTTTAGTCCATTCTTTATTCTATTAAGTAAACTTGTCTTTTTCATGTGTCTAAAAGCTCCTTAACACACAGCTTATATCAGCATTTACTGGCTAGAATAATAGAAGGTATCAAAAGTGCTGACAAATAGCAAGGCTCAGGACATGGCAAATGAGCTTTTGAAACAGGGTGGATATGAAATTAGACATGTAAGAGTGAAAACTACGTAATCATTAGGTCGTAACAAAACATACTGCGCAAAACACATCTTATACCTCTTTCCCTACATAGCATGATCAAGTAGAAAAAAAATGTTAGTAACTTAAAAGAAAAAAAATACTTTGTTAGTATTAATTATTCGGTATGGCATGAAAAAAAGATATAGAAACAGTGCAATTCATCTTTTCTTCCAATTTAAACACTTTACCAAGATCTTCCGCGAGGAAGATTCCGCGAGGAAGGTTTTACTGGGAAATTAATTTTTGCTAAAACTTAATGGCCAATCATATATGAAACAAAAGACAAAAAAAACATCCTGACCACTGTAAACACCATTTGGTTATAAAAAAAAATATAAAGCTCTTACATAGCCATTGCAGGCGCATAGGGTATCGAATTGACGTTTCAGTTGCTGTTTTTTTTTTTTCATTATAGACCTAGACCCCAAATACATTAATGTGTTCAGAGAAAAACGCTAGCAGGGCTACAATTAATATTTGCTTTACGCAACCCCACCTAACACACAATGTGTAAATATCCACCCAAAATTTCTTTCTTAAGTATTTTTCATCCATTTTTTATTTTATTAAGTAGACTTGTCTTTTTTCATGTGTCTAAAAGCTCGTTAACACACACACACAGCTTGTAGGCCTAAAATTTACATCAAACGACATTTTCACTGCTAGCCTAGACCCCAAATAAATTAATGCGTTCAGAGAAAAGTGCTAGCAGGGTTACAATTATTATTTGCTTTACGCAACCCCGCCCCTCCCACACAATGTGTAAATATCCACCCAAAATTTCTTTCTTAAGTATTTTTCATCAATTCTTTATTTTATTAAGTAAACTTGTCTTTTTTCATATGTCTCCAATATAATGCAAATACCTCAATTAATTATCTATAAATAAGACTTATGATATAAATTTGCCTAGAAATATCATCAATACTCTCCATTTTAGATAGTCTTTATTCCTTAATGGTTTCAAAAGAACTTATATCTTGGGCTTGAAGCGTAAACAACGTATACGGTTGGAATCATAACAAAACAGATAATGCGTAGTTTCGACAAGCATATTACGTAAATTCAAGGTAAATTCCCAGAAGTCTGGTCTGATGTCACCTCGTCCTGGTAGTATTCAATGGGCTCGTGGCTTGGACGTCACTTCGCTTAGTATTTCTAGCCCTCTGATTGGGTTAGAAATAGGCGTATGATCTTGTTCGCCCCGTTGTTCGCTCTGGAGTAATACCTCTCCCCTTACTAATATACATATACTTATATATAGTAATCAAAAATGTTAATGTTATTTGATTTATTAAAGTTATAAAAGTAAAAACATTTATATTATTTCAGTAAAGTGCAAATTATGCGCTGGCCTTGGGACGGCATAGGGGCTTTGAGCCCTACTCATGTTAATTTCTGCTCGTTTTGAGTTTGGCTCGGTTATTTATTGTAATTTCTGTTCGTTTTGGGTTTCATTAATACTGATTTGTGGTAGTTTCACGCTTGGTAGATTACTTTATTTTGTTCTTTACTTTTTTTTGAAAAACTTATTTTGTGGAAAAAAGTTTTTTTTAATTAATTAAATTAAAAAACACTGTTTGTGTCAGGACTAAAATCGTTGAAAAAGTTTCTCCAACACACAAGTAGCAACCCATACTATGGATTCCTATAGAAAAAAATTGAAAAGATACCAATATTATTTTTTCAATGAAAAAGACTATGTCAGTAAAACACGAACAAAAATTAATTCAAACAAAGTTTTCCACAAAATGTTTTTAAAGAAAAGTAAAGAGTTCTATTAAGCCAAGAATGTGCAAAAATTAAGTCAAATAATCTTCCAAACGTAAAACTACCACGAATCACTATCAATAAACTATCAATGAAACTCAAAGCAAACTCAAATCACTATCAATGAAACTCAAAGCAAACAGAAATTACAAAGAATAGACAAGTAGAACTCAAAAAGAGCCGACACTTACACGAGTAGGGCTGATAACCCTCATGCCTTCTCAAGATCAGAACACAATGTGCGCTTTACTGAAAACAAAATACGTTTGAAATGTTTTCACTTGGCTTACTTTCATAAACAAAAAAATGATCAGAACTTTTAGGGAATAAATATCAGTATATGTCAATTAAACTGACAATCTACGGTCTTATATTGTTTTTTGTTTTTTTTTTTCAGTAAAGCTTAAATTATGTTCTGGTCTTGAGAAGGCATGGGGGTTATCAGCCCTACTCATGATAATTTTTGCTCATTTTGAGTTTGACTTGTCTATTTATTGTAATTTCTGTTCATTTTGATTTTCATTTAATTATTGATAGTGATTTGTGGTAGTTTTATGCTTGAAAGATTATTTGACTTTATTTTTAGTCATTCTTGTCTTAATGGAGCTCTTTACTTTTCTTTGAAAAACTCGTTTTATGGATTTCTTTTAAGATTAATCATAGAATATACAACACGGTGGGTGTACGATTCATCAAATGTTAAAAGACAGAAATTTAAAATCTTTAAATTCTCCGTTTCCCACACTAGGACAGAAAGGATTTTTTGATGATATAAGGCTGACAGATAGCGTTCTGTCAAAGTGCTTCCTATATGGAAGCTTTCTTGTCAGATAATTTTTCAAGTCCTGCTGATTGGTCCTCAGTGTCTTGTAAAAGGCCCCTGGAGTTTCATACCTGACAGGTACTTGAGACCTTAATAACGTTCTGCCTCCGCCCAGCTCTAAGCGCCATGATCATCTTTTTTCTTGTCAGTAAGGTTTCGAATAGAGCTCAGCTAATGGGAACAATTGCTATGAGAATGTGAAAAAATGGCAGATACTTTAATGCTTATATTATATTTTATAACTTTCACGATCGAGATAACGTGTTACGAACAGTCTTTTTTGCCAAATAGTTTTGTGGCAAGCTCCAGAGGGTTAGGATATGCAGTTCCAGAGTATATGCTTCATTTGTATGAAAAGTTTTCCTCTGTACAAGCGTTCCCTTTGGATAACGAAGAAGTGAGATGTTTTTTACCTAAAAAAGGTTAGCTACATATTTTGTAAAAATTTACTAACTTACATGGGTGGTTACCAAGGCCGTATCCATAAGCGTATTACTGGTTTTGACCCCCCCCCCAAAAAAAAAAAAAAAATTAAAATTTTCCAACTCGTAAAAAAGTAATAAAATGCATACAATCATGTTTTTTATGTGTTTCCTAAGTTTTTCGTAACCGCCCTTCCCCCATAAAATACCCCCCTCCCTGAATAAATCCTGAAGATACCCTTGGTGGCTACAGACATTTCGATTTAAATTGGCCGGTTCTAGGACACTCGTGTGAGAGGGAAGGATTTAATTACCTCCTCCCTCCTGGATGACCAGTCATACATAAGAGCTCCTATTTTATGTGTTATTTGTAAAACATGGGACTTATCTTGGGAAAACCATCTTTTGAAACAGTATTCCTACCCTAAGGCATATCTCCTGATCCCCCCCCCCCCAAGAAAATATCCCTAAATACCCTTGGAGCTGCTTGAACTATATTTTTTGATAATATGTTCTTGTAATTTGTTTCCTGCCCGCAAAAACGAATAAGTTTAGAAATACATCTCTATTTTTTATTTGCATTTAAAATAAAATAATATATTTTAATTTGCGTGTATGTACAAACATTCTCGCAAATTTTCGGTATGGGGTCTGTCTGGTCCCTCTGCTAACTAACGTAACAGAAGGGGTAAATTTAATGTACTATTACTAAATTACTCACCATTCTGTTTAAGCCCCCTGAAACATTTCATCTAAATGTCTTCAGTTTTGTTCATTTAGTTCATGACTTTCGTTAAGCTTTATTAATTTAAAGAGCTGGCTACACGAACTTCATTTTAAATTAGTTTGCTGGAAATCAAAAATAGGCAAAGCCGGGGGGGTAGGGGATTTGAACCTCCTCTACACCCCCTTGAAATTTTCGACTCGTAAAAACGGAACAAAAATAAATACAAACAAATTCTGATGTGTTTTTTAAAGTTTTTTTTGTACCCCCCTTCCCTCTCCCCAAAAAATCCTTTTAAAACCCCCACCCCCGAAAAAAAAATCCTGGATAAGGCCCTGCAAGTAGGCACAGGTGTAGCTAGGGATGATGGTGCTCAGGTAAATTTTGGTCACCCCCCCCCCACACCATCGCTACTACAATATAAGTATACAAAACAAAAAAAGACCTCTTAGAGGCTTCGACAGATTGCCAAAAGTCGCCATTGTCATTGCAAGCCATCTAGGGCCAAGTGAAAAGCAGGCGTCCCCAAATGGGGTAGGAGGATGGCGTAAAGAAATATTTAATGGAAATGGCGACTTCTTGGGAGGGATTCAAGAGGGAGGTTTTGGATAGGTTGCGGCGGAGGAGGAACCTGTGCAGCTGTCTTGGCCTCAGGTGGATTAGTGCTGCAGTGAGTGTATATATATATATATATATATATATATATATATATATATATATATATATATATATATATATATATATATATATATATATATATATATATATATATATATATATATATATATATATATAAATATATATATGTCTCATATATATATATATATATATATATATATATATATATATATATATATATATATATATATATAACGAAAATTTATATATATTTAATGAAGAAAACAACTTCTTGGGCTTTATGTTATTGCTCCCCGCGTCGACAGCTCGGGTTTTTACTCTTTAAAAATGCCCTTACTTTCACTAGGTGGCATTAGGGCCTTTGACCCTCTTGAATGAGACATTACATCGCTAAGCCCCTTGGCTTTCATTGGATCTTTTTACCCTCCCCCTCCCCCTTGCCGTGGATGGCAACTGGGGCTTTCGACCCACTGATAACGGTCCTGGTTTTGATTGGTCCTGCCTTATGCGTATAGAAATGTTCTGCAGCAAAATATCTCACACAATTGAAGAAGACCGCTGACTTCACTAAAGACTGCAAAGTTGACCAACCACATTTCTTATAACAAATTTCTTTCTTTTGCGAAATTTTAAGGCGTCTTGACGAAGATTTTGGGTAATTCTTTTCCAATTTCTATTTTAATTTTTATTTATGGTTTAAAATGATTTACGCTATTGTTGCATTGTACTGCAGTTGCAATGACTTTTCACACCATGTAAAGCTTGGTGTAGGTTGTGGTTTTAGGGGGTTAACCCTCTAAATGATAGAGCTAGCAATGAAAAAGAAAAATGCTCACTTGTTACTCTCTGGCTAAACTGATAAACTTTCCAAGTATGAAAATCAGTTTTTTCTTGGTTTTTATTAAGCTTTTTCAGTTTCGCGGAAGGATTTTGGACGTTTTAGGTCAGGTTTTAGATTATTTATGGTTCTAAAATGGTTTAGACTAGCTTATATTTAGACTGTATTCGTATTATAGAATATTTGCGATGACTCCCCAGGCGATAAGAAATTTTGACAAGGGTGCAATTCCAGGAAACAACCCCTAAATGGTAATGGCAACAGAAAAAATAAAATGGAAATGCTACTCACTGCTTTTCCTAGAATATTTGTTTACCAGACAGTTCCTACTGAATAATTTTTAAACTGAGTTTTCTTACAGAAGTAAAGAATGAAGTTGAAACTTAAGAGGAAAAAAAATTATTACTTTGCAGATTACACAAAATCTATCTACAAAAATAGCTCAAATAAACTCTCTCCTGGTATTTCCCAGCATCTAGAGAATTTAAAAGTTAGCACTTTACTGAAAGCACAAAACCAACCGCATAAAACAGGATGTTCTGAAATTTCACAAGTAGCTTGCAGAAAATAAAAGAATAATTTCTAAGGCTCTTAATACTCTTGCACCAACCATGATATAGATAACTTTTAGTATATGATTATAGTGCTCTATAAAGCTCAAGCAAAGCGCTAGTTTTCAGAATTCTACAGATACTGGAAAATATTACGAGTTAGTTTAGTTGATCTAGTTTTGTAGATATATCCTGTGGAATCTGTCAAGCAATAATGTTCGTTCCTTTTAAATTTCAACTTCGCTTTTTACTTCAGTACGAAGAACTTTGCGGATTTTTTTATTAATTTATCCTCGTTTTACTATTTTCTAAATATACACAATAAAACTTGCAAAAAGAACGAATCTTTAGCTTAGGCGATGGAACTAAAGAAAATCTATATAATATTTTGTTAAAATAGAACATTACTTCCTACCTTCTATCTCCCGTAGGAGGTAGGAAGTTTTACTTCCTGCCTCCCTTAAACTTTCTCACAAGATGTGGACAACTTTTTCACAACTTTCTCACTTCTCTCAAACTTTCTCACTAAACAGCTCGAGGGATATTTTGTCATCGGTATCTTGGAGAATTTTAACATAAAAAAAAATTATTTTCATCAAAAATAGAATTAAGGAATTTAATTAACTTTTTCAATGTGTTTTTTAGTTTTCATTTATTAAGGGGGCTAGGAGAAGAGTATACAAAAGGGGGTATTGTAAACCTCCATTTAAGGGTCGTTGACCATGGAGATTAGGCCAACAATGGTGCCGTTATTATGATTTTCAGCCTTTCTACTTCAAAAAAGGTCACTTCGTTGTGGCATGATCTCTTTTCCTACTTGAAAAGGCTACTAGATATAGCAGTTTTCTTTCAACTGAGCCCTCTCCCAATATTCAACGACCAACGGCTCGATACGATCACCCATGGGAAAGAAAGAAAAAAAAGGAGAAATCAATATTTTTCATTTTCTGGACAAGGCTGCATCCAGGATCTTGTTCGGTGAGGAGGGGTTTACGATAAAAAAAAAAAAATTATAAAACGCATCGAAAATACGTTTATATTCATTTTTGTTACGTTTTTGTAAGTTTTTTGGGAGGAGAGTCCAAACTCTTTAACCCCCCCTCCCCTAAATATGGCCTTTATTCTAGGCTGTGTGCTGGAAATATCAAAAAGTGCGGCTTTGACAGCCAGGCCTCCCCATAGCTAAAAATTGACAGTACTGGTTCATATCCCCCCCCCTCATCAAAATCCCATTCTGAACATTAAAAGATTAATTTTTGCTTTACTTAGGCTATACTAAAATGCAAAAAGTATAAGGAATTACTCATTGTTAAGTTTTTTATTTATAATTAATAAAAAAAAATGAAAATACTGCGCTTATAACAGGTATACCTAATCGGAATCTCTTCATCCTCAAAGTAGGCTATATAGTGAAAAAAAAAACAAGCTTAGCGCAAAAACAGGAATGACAGCTTATAGTATATATATATATATATATATATATATATATATATATATATATATATATATATATATATATATATATATATATATATATATATATATATATATATATATATATATATATATATATACATATATATATATATATATATATATATATATATATATATATATATATATATATATATATATATATATATATATATATATATATATATATATATATATATATATATACATATATATATATATATATATATATATATATATATATATATATATATATATATATATATATATATATATTATATAATATATATATATATATATATATATATATATATATATATATATATATATATATATATATATATATATATATATATATATATATATATATATATAGTGTAAGGGGAGCAGCAGCCCCCTCATAGTTGAGATCATTCCTGTTTGTTTAAAGTTTGGTGGTTTAATTTTTATGTAACAAAATTGACCTTTTTTATCACACTTTTCATGATAACAAACTGTATGTAAGCAGCAACTCGGACCAGTAGTAAACAAAATCTAATAAGAGTTCTGGTAATAAGATAATTGTTTCATCAAAAAAAAAGATTTTTATGCTGATTTCAAGTACATAACATTCATTAAGTTTAAAGTTACCCATTAAGAGCTGCGTCCCTGAGGAAATGTGCAGGATTTTGGAAAAAGGGAGGAAACATCCTCAAAAGGCACATGGTCTTGATGAAAACTAAACAATCAAATTCAGCATATCAGGGATCCTTGTTGTGCAGGTTTCAGGCTCCTATGTACACAGATTTGGAACTTTTTCATTGTTTTTTTTATTTATTTATTTTTTTTTTCGCTATGGGTGTTCGTATCAAACTAATGGTCCTAGACAATCAGGAGAGGTTTCATTTGAACGAAAATTTAAAAATATAGTGCCCTTCACAAGTAGCCAAAGAGAATATGCCTCGCGATAGTGACGTTTTCTGCTATTTTGTGGTGCCAAACTATTATTTTCCCCAAAGGGGGCCAGATTGCTTTCCCCAATCAATTTAAAAGTATCAAAGCAACACATTGAGCTCATAGCGTATCCAGATGAGCAAGGGGGTTTGATCCCCTCCCATCCGACTTGTAAAAACGTAACAAAAATTCATGTGAGCAAATTTTTGATGCGTCTTTTAAATTTTTCATTTTACCCCCCTCCCCCCAGACAAAAATCTTCAATTTGCTCTTGATTGAGCCTCCCAGGTTCAGAGGAAGTTATTCCGTAAATTGGTACACTTGTTTTTAGAGAATCACGCAGTCCATACAAGTTTGATTTTTAATATAGATATTCATTTTAAAGCTGCATTTAACTCAGTTGATTTAATTGATGCTTCATAAATTATGTACAATGATGTATATTCACGCTTCCGCTATTAGGAAGGGAATTTGGTGGGTCATTGTGCCGGCGAGGGGGTGGGGTGCGAGATTCTTCAAAGAGTGAATTTTAAGGCTTTGATTGTTTAAGTCTCCATAAGCACTCAGGTAAATATGGAAAGGAATCTGGACGGCGGGAGGGTCGTAATTAATCTTCAATCTCCCTTCATTTGATCTAAGCATGAATAAGGGGGATAGCTTTGACAGCTTTCCTATTGCATAAAAACGTTGGTACTCTTGCATTATGCGGGCCTCTCGGGTTAACTACTATAGAGTAGGCAATGATAAAACCCGTTTTTGACATGTTTACCGCTATGGACTACGCAATGATTTCGTGGGTTTTATAGCGTGTACGATATTAAACTGTCGTTTTTGGGTGTTTAGGGGGGGGGGGAGAAAGGTACCTAGGTTAGGTTAGGTTACATATTTAATATATGCTATGCTTTACTCCCCCCCCCCTAATGTGCAAATATATAAGATAAGATAAGTTTTATTCTTCATTAGATACACATACAATATTACATGTAAATATAGCCCCAATTTGTTTTTAAACTATTATATATTCATCCTATTTTTTTTTTTTTTTTCTTTAGCATTAACCAAACTTGACTTATTAGAATGGCCCGCATAATGCAAGAGTACCAAAATGTTTTCTCTTGTAGCCTAAAGATTTAATTCGTAGGAGAAATGAATTCCTAATTCTTCTTGGTTGCTGGGGATATTTTTGGTCTACACCTGTAATGTTGGTACTGTGAAAAAGGGAGGGGGGGGTTGATAGCACCCCTCTCATTAGCACGATATTTTTTTGTGTAGATAAAAGATGTCTACTGGCACAGAGGTGAAAAGTGGATTCGGGGCATGACGATTGTCGCCAAGGAATTTCTTGGGGAAGTTGGTAGGGAGAGGGGGAAGGGGGTGCAAGTGTTACCGATGTTTTGTTTTCACTGAGTTTAAATGGTTCTATTTCTGATTCCAGTTTAATTGAAATATTTTATGTCTGCCTGCTTCCCGGGGAAATCGCCTGCCTACTGACATCCATAGGGAAGATCCCCATAAAATAGCTTTGTTCAAAAAACTTGCCACTAAAGCCGTAGAAATAATGACCCTATAAATAATTTTTGATATTCTGACCCCCACCCTTTTAATAATTTTTTTTTTTTTTTTTTTTTTTTAGGGATGAATGTCATTTTCGAAGCATTGATTTACGGATATTAAGATTCAATGTAAAAAATAGGAGTTAAAGGAATGAGAAACAAAGCCCTAAAAAATGTTTGATTACTTCATATGCAACAACTAAATCTGTTATTCTTACTAATTCTGAATATTCAAAATGAAATAATTTTAAAATTACTCGTTAAAAGGTATAAGCACTTGAAAATTTCTATAATTTTAGAAACAGGCAATAAACTCCCCCCAAAAAAGTGCCATCATGATGAATATCATGGTGTGAAATTCAACATGTATGAGAGCTAAAGGCAATATCAACAAATCATGAAATTGTTCTTTTTTCCTATGAAGTGAATACTTCGGTTGGGAACATTTTATGAAGTGAACATATCTTCGGTAAAAAAAAGATACTAAGATGTATTAAAGATGTATGTAAGATTTATTAAAGATGTATTAAATTTTTTTTCTCTAATCATTGCTGTGTCAAAGTTACATTTGGTTTAACTTCGAAGTCGTGGAGTAGTAGCCGTCCTCGCATGCAGGGTAACCTTGGCTACTCTGTGAAAATGAAGAGAAGTTAGGTAAACAAACATATTCTTCTTAAATGGAAGCAAAGAGTGACGTTAAAACTTAAAATTAACAATTATTCCACATATATGGGTACTGCCCTCTCTTCGACCCCCAGCTCTTTGCGTAAAGTTTGTTTGTCCTAATCCCTTATGAACAACTGCTTGAACACAAGGGCTGTTGAATTTTAATAAGAAGTTTTTTTGAAGAACTATAACCCTTTAGCGTAAAAAGTGAAGGGTCGAGGAGGGAGCAGCTAATATTCGGAGTAATTTTTTCTTTTTAATTTTTTAATGTCGCTCTTTACTTTCACTTCAGAAAATTTAATCTACGCGAATGCTCTACCATCTTTTGACTTTAAAATTCTGCCTCAGTTTGCGCTTATTTTCAATGATTTTAACCCAGGCTTTTTAGTTTGTGGGGTAAAACTAAATGAAACCGGTGCCATATCCAGGGGGAGGGGATATGGCATCCTTTCCCTTTTCTAACGTTTTATGTAACAGTGGTCTTACAAACCCAATGCTTGCTAGTATTTCAACATTTCCTTATTTTTAACGGCTAAAAGAGAAGATTGCTGAAATTTTAATAAGCAAAATTGAAGTTTTTTCAGGAGACCATTTTTACAGGTTCTTAGAAGAAACAAAAATGGCATGCTATTGGTATGTTTCTATCCCAGAAATTTGTAAATTAAAAGGATCAATGTAAATGTGTAAATTGAATCCTAATGCCTCGCTAGGTAGTATTTTCAATATTTCCTTATTTTTAACGGATAAAATAGAAGATTACTACTACTACTACTAACAACTCATCGCAGCACCAAGCCGCCTGAGGCCAACACAGCTACGCACGCTCCTCCTCCACCCCAATCTATTCAAAGCCTCCCTTTTTACACCCGGCCACGAAGTTCCCATTTCCTTTAAATCTTTCTTTATGACGTCCTCCCACCCCAGACGGGGACGACCTGCTTTCCGTTTAGCCCTAGATGGTTGGCCGAAAAGAACAATCTTTGGCAATCTGTCATCCTTCATCCGCACAACATGCCCTAACCACCTCAACCTTTCTTTCATTATAGACCTAGAAAGCGGTATTGAACCACATTTTTCGTATAGCCTATTGTTTGAAATACGGTCAGTCAGCCGGGTACCCAGAACAATCCTTAAGCAATTTCTCTGGAAAACATCTAGCAAATCTTCATCCGCTTTTCGGAGCGTCCATGCTTCAGAGCCATATTTGACCACTGTCATCACTGTAGCTTCTAAGTTTCTAATCTTGGTTTGCAGACTTATCTTCCTATTCTTCCAGACTTTTTTTTAACTGTGAAAAAACACCCTGAGCCTTGGCTATTCTATTTTTAACATCTTCACTGCTCCCACCATCTTTACTAATAATACTACCAAGGTAAGTGAAGCTGCCCACCTGATCAATCTTTTCATTACCCAACGTCACCTTTTCATCTTCACTTATTCCTAGCCTTAGTGACTTAGTCTTCCTAACATTAATTTTCAAACCAATACTAGCACCCTGAACTCGCAAAACCTCTAAAACTTCATTCATTTTGCTCACACTTTCATCTAGGATGCTTAAATCATCAGCATAATCCAAGTCTAGGAGACTTTTTCCTCCCCATTTGATTCCGTGGTCTCCCATTGCCTTTCCTGTGCTCCTTAAAACAAAGTCCATCAAAATAATCCATATAAAGGGGGATAGAACACAACCCTGCTTAACTCCTGATTTAATACAAAACCAGCTGCTAACCTCATTTCCTACCTTTACCGCAGCAGTGTTATTCTCGTACATAGCACTAATCACTTTAATGTATTTGTCTGGTATACCATACAAGGATAAAACCTTTACTAAAGCTCCTCTATCAACAGAATCGAACGCTTGCTCATAATCTATAAAACTGAGGACCAAAGGTGTTTGAAAACTTAGGCACTTCTCAATTATTAACCTAAGAGTGAAAATTTGGTCAACACATCCTCTACCTTTTCTAAAACCGCACTGCTCTTCTCTTAAAACTTTGTCTACAGCATCTCTCAGTCTAAAAAGTATCATATTACTAAGCAATTTGCTACCTACAGAGACCAGACTAATGCCTCGATAATTACCACACTCACTTTTATCACCTTTCTTATACATGGGTTTAATTAGGGTTTCCCTAAAATCGCTAGGTACTTCCCCTTTTTCAAAAATCATATTCATTATCTTCAATAACTTATTTCTAGCCTCATAGCCACCATATTTAAGAAACTCATTTACTACCCTATCAGCACCTGGAGCCTTATTATTCTTTAATCCTTTTAGTACTGTTGTTAATTTCTCCTCACAAAACAAATCTTCCTTCACATCCAAGGTATCACAAACTTTTTCATTTTCCTCTATATTTTTTCCTGCAACTCTATCTCGGTTAAGCAAGTTCTCAAAATGTTCGGCCCATCTCGCTTTAGCTTTTTCCTTATCGCTAATTGCCACCCCATTCCTATCTTTAACTGGGACAAGTCCGGATTGACTACTACCTCTCAATTTGTTAACGTGCCAGTACAATATTTTACTATTATGCCGTCTAGCTGCATCTTCTAAATCCTCGGCAATTTTATCCATGGCCTCTACTTCACACCTCCTTAGTTCATATTTCAATGCTTTCTCCACTTTCTTTACATTTCTTTTGTTTTCATGCGATCTATCACTCAGATAATTCTTGTACAAGTCCTTTCTCCTTTCTATTAAACATAAAGCGTTTTCACTAATATTCTTAGCTGCAGTTCTAGCTTTCTTCCCTAATACACCTTCAGCAACTTCACAAATTATTTTTCTAAAATTATTCCAACCATCTTCCACATTATCAAATTTTAAACTCTCAAGTTTAGTATTCAACTGTTCCTGGAAATTTTCTCTCAAATTCTCATCCTGGAGTCTACTAACATCATAACTTCCCGGGAGGTAATTACCCTTCCGATATTTCAGCTTTAAATTAACCCTTGACACTACTAGATGGTGATCTTTACTTTTAACATCAATAACAGCACTCCTATATACCCTAGTATCTTGTATTGATCCTGCCAGTCTTCGGTTTACTATAACATAATCAATAAGGTTTGCTGTCTTACCATCACGTGAATACCATGTTAGCTTATGAGCCATTTTATGACCAAACACCGTATTGGTTATAACTATTGGCATGTTCCTAGCCCAGATGTATGAAAATTATAATGTTTAGTACCATTTATGAACTCCTCTTATAGAATAAATACTATATCGTTCATATTACCAAAGATGTAACCGCTGAAAAATTCGTTTAAAACTTATTTTTCCTCCTTTCTCACACTTTTTTTGGGAAACAATAACGTTGCTCAGTCGCGATTGCCCATTCGGCTTAAAGAAGATACTCAAACTCTTCGATTGCCTTTGCTTCAGAGCCTTTGCCATAGATCCATGTTGTCCAGATGTGTATATTGTTGCGGAATGCTTATTATTTTCTAAAGAAGACTCGGCAATATCTATAAGAAAAGTAAATAATGAAAGAGAAAATATATTCCAAAATAGTTACCTTGGAATTTTCTATTAGCTCAGACTAAAGACTAAAAGCTCAGACTCCGGTGTTCGTGATTGGAGGCATAAAGAGGATCACTAACTCTCCCACCTCCCACCTTACTCTGCCAAAATACTGTTTATTGATTAATAACTCTGCTGTAATTCTGCTCATTTTCATCGTACTATAGATATATAGATATTTATTCAGCTACGGTAAACAAACAATAGTAAAGGACACCCTAGACGGTCAATCATTCTGATCAAAAGCTTCCGTCAATCAATTGATTAAAGCATGATTGACCGTCTAGGAACTGATTGGCTCATTCAAACTTTCTATCAGCCACCATCAACGCTTAACTCAAGCGTCAAACAGGTTCCTAGACCATGCTTTAATCAATTGATTGACGGAAGCTTTTGATCAAAATGATTGACCGTCTAGGGTGTCCTTAAACAGCAAAACCGCGATTCTCAACATGGGGCACAGGCCCAACTGATTGGGCATGGCAATATTTTGGTTGGTCATGAGCCGGACGTGCTACTTTTGACTGATTATACCTTAGAGCCTTAATCTTGAAAAGAACATTTTTCATGTGAATGACGTCAAATTCAGATGCATTTGAAGAGTGAAAAAGATACATGATGTTACAAGTTACAATAACGCTATGTATTGTAAAAAGGTGTTGTATTCAGACGATTTTTTTTTTTCATTAATAGAATATATGCCTAGCGGACGACCCAAAATATACCTAGTTAATGGCCCTTTAAGCTTCCTTCCCGTGAATACACGTAGAATTTGGAATAACAAAATTTAGATATCACGAGGGGGGCATCAGGATTTTAGAAATGCCTAGGTGGGCTATGACCCGAAATTGGATGGAAACCACTGTAAAAAAAAGCACATGTATCATACTATACCCCCGTAAGAATTTAATTTACATCTTACAATTCCGTAATTGCAAAAATATCCTTAGCAAAAATATTTTTCTTGTTAAGATACTTTAAACATCGCATTAAAAAAAGGATTCAGAAAAAACTGAAATTGTTCTATAGAAAGAGGTAAATGGAAAAAAAAATGAAAAAGTTGATATTTTTAAGTCAAAAGTTAAACTGGTGTGATCCCAAACTGTATTTTTGTTGTCGTCAAACTTCAAGTTAAGAAAAGTTAATTTAAAGTCAAGTTAAACTTCAGCGTAAAGATATGATAGGAGAGGTGGGGTGTAAGCTGTTTAACTATTCGCCTAAACATTTTGTAGTAATTACCTTTTCTTGAAAGAGGGGGGGGGGGATTTCCATCAGAAAAAAAATGTAAAAATTAGTGTTCAGTTAAAGAATATAGCTTTTTGTATATGGCTCATACATTGAAGTCATCCGGCGTTAATGTACAAAAAAAATCCACTGTAGCCCCAGGTGTTGTCCCCTTCCTCTTGTGAAGTAATCGTGTAATATGACTAAAAGGTAAAGACACATTATAGAGGTAATTTACATTTTCTTATACATGGAACTGAACAAATTAAACCGAACTGAACTGTTTGCCATTCTGGAATCCTATTGATCATTTACAGAAGAAATTTCGGTCTATCCATCTTCTAAAACACATTTTTTTTTTCCAACTTTTAGCTTTAAAGATACCTCATCATTCTTTCATTACATCTTACATAAATCATTGTATAACTTTTTATCTAAATATTTTTTTAACGTATATAAAACCACTATGTTTAATCCAAAATAAAGCAGTGAGAGTAGTTGGAAGTTTAAAATCTACCCTTAAAGCTTAAGAATGCGTCAAACACAGAAACATATTTCGTTGAATATTTTCAGCTGTTTTCACACTAAATAGACAATTTCATTAGCTAATAATCAAGTTACGCTAAGTGACGCACAAGCTTTCACGTTTAAACAAATCACTTCACATTACGCTAAAAAAAAAAAAATCTCCAAGGGTATCATAATCATCACCAAAAATCGTTACTATCATCATGAGCAATCATATATATTTGGAATTTTGGTTGGTGTGCGTGTAACAGAACCACCGTGCAACTGAACCCCTGTATAACCGGACCTCTGAGCGACTGAACCCTCGTGTTACGAACCACCAGGCAACTGATCCCCACTTAACCAAACCCTCGTGCAACAAAATTCCTGTGCAGCTCAACGCCATTTAACTGAACCCCGTGCAACTGAACCCCCGTGCAACTGAACCACAGTGCAACTGATCCACCGTGTAACCGAACCATCGTGGAACTGAACCACTGTGCAACTGATCCACCATGCAACTGAACCCTCGTGTAACTGAACCAATGTTGCAACTGAACCACTGAACTCAGTTTTTCAGTATTCTAAAAATATGAGGCAATATAATTGGACAAAATACAAATTAGAATTTGTACATGTTCATTTTTGTTGGAATTGTTTGTTTCTTAAAGTCATGATATAAACACCTGTCAAGATCATCCATAAAAAAGTTTTGTTTTATTTTTACAAAAAAAAAGAAGATCCGGTGTCACAAGCTATAAAGCTGATTTTATTTCTCTTCTTTTTCAGGTGAATAAGACCTTTACAAAAATACTTTCCATAAAAACCTTATTTTTTAACATTGAGTAACTTGCTTAACTTACAGTCCCCTCTCCAGGAGCAGCTGGTGGGGTTGTTAGTCCCAGAGGCATAGTTATTTAACCTTTAGACAATTTTGAAAAAACAAAATTTGATCGGATGCATTTGGAGGGGGGAATGGCGGCTAAGAGAGAGAGGCTGATTGTCCTCTGATTACCTTTGATTTTTCAAGATTGAACTTGAAATTTCACTTTCCAATCGAATGAGCTTTCTCCAAAGTTTGTACGACCATCCCATCTATAAAATGCTTAAATTTTAACAATGAGTAACTTGTAATAACCTAAAGCCCTTGCCCCGAGAACTGTGGGTTTTTTTTTAATCACGTTTATTAATCCCGTTTTATTGTTCGATTGGAAATTGAAAGCTTTAGTGCCCTTTTTAAAGGTGAAAAGTGATTGGAGGGCAACCGGTCCCCCCCTCGGGAAAAACACCTCCTGTCGAAAATGCCTACGGGAAATACTACCTCTTGGAAAATACCCCCCGGGGGAAAATACCTTCCCGCGGAAAATCTCCCCCCCCCCCGAAAAATACCCCTTGCCGTTAGTTGGTATCCAATCAATTTCACCTCATAAAAAAGACTATAACTACCTGGGGATTATAACTAATTTCTACCTCCATCCTCCTCTCGTCTGTCCCATAGTGCTAATTCTGTATTTATCCGAAGTCTCAATGAGAGTTGAGATTGTTTGGCATTAAAATGGACCCTTCGAGGCATCTCCCTCTCCCTAGCTACAAAGCAATCAGAGAACCCCATTGCAGAAGTTTAAGTGCCTTTTTAAGCTTTGTAAATTGTCCATGGCTTACAGATAGTGTTTGTTATTGGAAACATACGGGCATTTTAAGCGTGGGAGTTTTCCGAAGGAGGGAGATTTTCTGGAGGATTTTCCGTGATAAGAAAATTTTTGAACGGAGGGGGTGGGCAAGACTTAAATTCCTCTTTTCCACTTTCCTTAGCACTTCTCAGCTAAACTAAAAAATAACAGAACCGAAATAAAATATTCCAGTTTAGAAAACTATATTTTACGCGAGGGGGTATTTTTCAGAAGAGGGTTTCCTTCGGAGAGTGAGTGGGGTAAATTCCTAAACCCGTATACTGTAACAGGGCGAAGGGAAACCCCATTAACAGACATAAAAAAGGAGAAATAAGTCTGGTTTAAGAGTTTGTGATGTCCGATTTTCTTTGTTTTTGTGACAACAAAACAAAGCTTTTTTATTAATCATCTAGACAGTCATTCATATTATGACTTTAAAAGGCAAACAGATCCAACAAGGTTGAACATGTAAAGATTCTAACTTGTGTTTTACACAATGTAAGTACGGTGTTTGAGTTACACGAAAGTTCAGTTATACGAGGGTTCAGTTGTACGGTTGTTCAGTTGCATGGTGGTTCAGTTGCACGGTGGTCCAGCTGTACGGTGGTTCAGTTACACGGTGGTTCAGTTGCAATGGAACCATTTTGTTTAATTCATTGGATAGTCCCATATATTCTTGTTTTTTCTTTTTTTGGGAGGGGGACTCTTAAAATCCCTTATTGTTTGGGTCTTTTAAATATAGTTTTTTTCTTTTCTTTGTTTTGTGTGTGTGTGTGTGTGTTAAGTCTTTGAAAGGTTGAAACGCACTATATCGAAAATACTTTTCTTCTCTTTTTTTTAGTATTTGTGTCACTTCTGTTTTTCCCCTGTTTTTTTCCTGGTCATAGGGCCTTAAGGGGGATCCTATGTTGAAGTGTTTTTATCGTAATTTTATTGGTTGAATAAATTAATTGATTATTCAAACACTAAAACTGTTGAATAGGGGTGCAAGCTCTGATCAAGCGTGCAAGTCTTCCTAGGAAAATTCTACTGATTAATTTTCAAAACTTCTCATTGTTCGTCCTGGAATTCTATTTTTTCTACAATGCTCACTTCTCCATAAGTGGCATAAACTTCCGTAAAATCAAATTCTGTGTGTAGCTCGAATCTTCTTGGCACTACCTACGTTGTTCACAAAATTTGCTCCATAAGATCACGTAATGGAACATAAAATTTTAAGTTGTCCTAGCATGATAAGCTTTACAGTATGGTGTCAAATAAGCATTAGGCTTGAAACCCATAGAAGAAGGCAATATCACAACATGACAATTCAAAATCCAAAATCCATGCAATTACTTTTACTGATCATGTCTGTTGATTCTACCCCCACCTTAATTTATTTGGCATTATAGAACCAGGGTTGCCGTCCCTAGTCGTTTTCCCTATTTCTAGTAAAATTTTATATTGGCAACCCTGTGTTCGGTGATAGAAACATGAACATTCTTGTTTATTGTCATCTACCTACTTTGGCGTAATTTTAAAAACAGTCCTACAGAGAGCGTTTCTGATCCTAAATTTGTGTTTTGATTTTTTACTTGTTGTTATGCTGAAAAATTAAATACTATGCAGACTTGACCCAAAACTTATGAGTAGAGCTTTCCACGGTGGGTGAACTATTTTTTTTGGATATGTTGTTTAAGTAAATAAAATAAGTATTAATTTATTCACTCAACACGTGACTTGTGTGGATTTGGCCTAATTTGTATTCTTAATATGGGAAATTTTATGCGGAAAGCAGCCAAGCCGCGTCAACCTTGTACTGAAAATAATAGGTTTAATACTATCCACTGTACAAGTTCAACAGACTATCCGCCATGGCCGTGGAATTTTTAGAGTAAACTTGACATGAACAATATAATCTGCTTTCAACACAATTTATACAAAGATGACTTAAATTGACGTCAACTAGTGACCATAATTATTTTCAGAAAACAAAAATAATATCAATGTTAAATCAAACTAAGTGCTTCTAGTTTAACTAAAAGTGAGGCCAAAGTACAGGTTTGGACGTGACAGTTTATTTTCGGAAGGGGGAAGGAACGATTTGGTCAGAAAAATAATGCGATTTATAAGAATCGTCTGCAAATGAAACCATTAAAATCAGAAAAATAATGCGATTTATAAGAAACGTCTGCAAATGAAACCATTAAAATCAGAAAAATAATGCGATTTATAAGAAACGTCTGCAAATGAAACCATTAAAATCAGAAAAATAATGCGATTTATAAGAATCGTCTGCAAATGAAACCATTAAAATCAGAAAAATAATGCGATTTATAAGAAACGTCTGCAAATGAAACCATTAAAATCAGAAAAATCATGCGATTTATAAGAAACGTCTGCAAATGAAACCATTAAAATCAGAAAAATAATGCGATTTATAAGAAACGTCTGCAAATGAAACCATTAAAATCAGAAAAATAATGCGATTTATAACAAACGTCTGCAAATGAAACCATTAAAATCAGAAAAATAATGCGATTTATAAGAAACGTCTGCAAATGAAACCATTAAAATCAGAAAAATAATGCGATTTATAAGAAACGTCTGCAAATGAAACCATTAAAATCAGAAAAATAATGCGATTTATAAGAATCGTCTGCAAATGAAACCATTAAAATCAGAAAAATAATGCGATTTATAAGAAACGTCTGCAAATGAAACCATTAAAATCAGAAAAATAATGCGATTTATAAGAAACGTCTGCAAATGAAACCATTAAAATCAGAAAAATAATGCGATTTATAAGAAACGTCTGCAAATGAAACCATTAAAATCAGAAAAATAATGCGATTTATAAGAAACGTCTGCAAATGAAACCATTAAAATCAGAAAAATAATGCGATTTATAAGAATCGTCTGCAAATGAAACCATTAAAATCAGAAAAATAATGCGATTTATAAGAATCGTCTGCAAATGAAACCATTAAAATCAGAAAAATAATGCGATTTATAAGAAACGTCTGCAAATGAAACCATTAAAATCAGGAGACTGTTTTCGTAAGGGTGAGGGATATGGAGTAAAGACTCTTTTCCCGGAGTATCTGCAGGCCTCGGACAAATTTACAAATCTACCTCAGTTTGTGTGCACTTAATTATTGATCCATTTGTTTAACCACGTCCAATTCAAAATCACGATGATTAAATAAATAACAATGGAAAGCGTCCATTATGTGAATAGGGATTTTGCAGCAAATAAGCGGTGATAAAAATCATACTTTTAACCTAGTGATTCTGCGTTTAAATAAGGACATGTTTGACAGTCTGTCAACATGGGACACTTTTGGATTGGGCCTAGGCGCCGTAAGTTAGTTTTTATCGGGCGCCTTTTAGGCGGCAAGAGTACGGAAATGTAGGAAGTTACAAATTAATTATGTTTAACTGTTATTTCATTGACAACAACTTTCTTAACTAAATAAACACACTGATGGTGTTGTATATGTAGAGACTACGGAAATGTAGGAAGTTACAAATTAATTATGTTTAACTGTTATTTCATTGACAACAACTTTCTTATCTAAATAAACACACTGATGGTCTTGTATATATATATATATATATATATATATATATATATATATATATATATATATATATATATATATATATATATATATATATATATATATATATATATATATATATATATATATATATATATATATATATATATATATATATATATATATATATATAGGATCTGTAATTACGGAGTAACTCGGTCCAATAACAAGTAGAAATCTAAAAAAAAAGAATTTTGATAACAGTCAATACTACTAACTACTACTAACAACTCATCGCAGCACCAACCCGCCTGAGGCCAACACAGCTACGCACGCTCCTACCCCACCCCAATCTATTCAAAGCCTCCCTTTTTACACCCGCCCACGAAGTTCCTATTTCCTTTAAATCTTTCTTTATGACGTCCTCCCACCCCAGACGGGGACGACCTGCTTTCCGTTTAGCCCTAGATGGTTGGCCGAAAAGAACAATCTTTGGCAATCTGTCATCCTTCATCCGCACAACATGCCCTAACCACCTCAACCTTTCTTTCATTATAGACCTAGAAAGCGGTATTGAACCACATTTTTCGTATAGCCTATTGTTTGAAATACGGTCAGTCAGCCGGGTACCCAGAACAATCCTTAAGCAATTTCTCTGGAAAACATCTAGCAAATCTTCATCCGCTTTTCGGAGCGTCCATGCTTCAGAGCCATATTTGACCAATGTCATCACTGTAGCTTCTAAGATTCTAATCTTGGTTTGCAGACTTATCTTCCTATTCTTCCAGACTTTTTTTAACTGTGAAAAAACACCCTGAGCCTTGGCTATTCTATTTTTAACATCTTCACTGCTCCCACCATCTTTATGTAAGTGAAGCTGCCCACCTGATCAATCTTTTCATTACCCAACGTCACCTTTTCATCTTCACTTATTCCTAGCCTTAGTGACTTAGTCTTCCTAACATTAATTTTCAAACCAATACTAGCACCCTGAACTCGCAAAACCTCTAAAACTTCATTCATTTTGCTCACACTTTCATCTAGGATGCTTAAATCATCAGCATAATCCAAGTCTAGGAGACTTTTTCCTCCCCATTTGATTCCGTGGTCTCCCATTGCCTTTCCCGTGCTCCTTAAAACAAAGTCCATCAAAATAATCCATATAAAGGGGGATAGAACACAACCCTGCTTAACTCCTGATTTAATACAAAACCAGCTGCTAACCTCATTTCCTACCTTAACTGCAGCAGTGTTATTCTCGTACATAGCACTAATCACTTTAATGTATTTGTCTGGTATACCATACAAGGATAAAACCTTTACTAAAGCTCCTCTATCAACAGAATCGAACCCTTGCTCATAATCTATAAAACTGAGGAGCAAAGGTGTTTGAAAACTTAGGCACTTCTCAATTATTAACCTAAGAGTGAAAATTTGGTCAACACATCCTCTACCTTTTCTAAAACCGCACTGCTCTTCTCTTAAAACTTTGTCTACAGCATCTCTCAGTCTAAAAAGTATCATATTACTAAGCAATTTGCTACCTACAGAGACCAGACTAATGCCTCGATAATTACCACACTCACTTTTATCACCTTTCTTATAAAGTGGCTTAATGAAGGTTTTCCTAAAATCGTTAGGTACTTCCCCTTTTTCAAAAATCATATTCATAATCTTCAATAACTTATTTCTAACCTCAGAGCCACCATATTTAAGAAACTCATTTACTACCCTATCAGCACCTGGAGCCTTATTATTCTTTAATCCTTTTAGTACTGTTGCCAATTCCTCCTCACAAAACAAATCTTCCTTCACATCCAAGGCATCACAAACTTTTTCATTTTCCTCTATATTTTTTCCTGCAACTCTATCTCGGTTAAGCAAGTTCTCAAAATGTTCGGCCCATCTCGCTTTAGCCTTTTCCTTATCGCTAATTGCCACCCCATTCCTATCTTTAACTGGGACAAGTCCGGATTGACTACTACCTCTCAATTTGTTAACGTGCCAGTACAATATTTTACTATTATGCCGTCTAGCTGCATCTTCTAAATCCTCGGCAATTTTATCCATGGCCTCCACTTCACACCTCCTTAGTTCATGTTTCAATGCTTTCTCCACTTTCTTTACATTTCTTTTGTTTTCATGCGATCTATCACTCAGATAATTCTTGTACAAGTCCTTTCTCCTTTCTATTAAACATAAAGCTTTTCACTAATATTCTTAGCTGCAGTTCTAGCTTTCTTCCCTAATACACCTTCAGCAACTTCACAAATTATTTTTCTAAAATTATTCCAACCATCTTCCACATTATCAAATTTTAAACTCTCAAGTTTAGTATTCAACTGTTCCTGGAAAGTTTCTCTCAAATTCTCTGTGTTTAAGGAGTGTCCAAAAAATTGAACAAAATTCGAACCCCCTTCCCACGTAACGAAACCTCCTTCCCCTTAGTTGCGCCCATGACTGGATATCAGGGTTTTAACCGATTGAATCTTCCACTAAACAAATGACCATTCATTAAATAGAAAATCATGGTTTATTGTATTTTTTTTAGTTCTTTTGGAAGTTGTACTTTCTTTAACTCACCAAACATTTTTAACATTGCTGCACCAAGTGCACGGTATAAATACTAAACACAGTATAAAATTTAATATTTATACTGAGACCAGGTGCGTGTTGACCAAAAGCATACTTTGGCTTCATTTGACTCACCACTGCTGCTCTCTCCACCATGGTCACAACTAGCTGGTTGCCCTGCCCCTAAGACTAGACATGAGGAAATTTGGTGCCATATTCTGAATAAGGTGCGCAAAAAAAAAAAAAAAATCGGCCGATATCCAGTATGATTTCCCGATGTACAGTTATGACACTGACCCCCATATAGGTCCGATCATATCAACATGCCGTTATATTGGTCGGGCCCTAGTCTGGACACCTTGAAATCAATTCGGGGTAATTGGTACTGTTGCATTATATGGGCCTTTACAAGGAAACCAGTCACAAAAACCCGTTTTTGACGGGTTAACCGCTATAGAGTAGGCAATGATAGCGTGGTTTTCATTACATATACGATATTTAAACTGTTTTTTAGGGGGGGTTTAGGGGGGAGGTACCTAGGTTAGGTTAGGTTACGTATTTAATATATGCAATGCTTTACCCCCCAGCCCTAATGTGCAAATATATAGCCCAAATTTTTTTTCTAAATTATCATATATTCATCCTATTTTATTTTATTTCATTAGCAGTAACCAAACTTGACTTCTTAGAAAGCCCTATATAATGCAAGAGTACCCAATTCGGTAATAATATTCTTTCTTTTTTTTAACATTCAGCTCCTCGTTATTTTTGAAACTGGAGTTTTGCCCTGATAGGAACTTTCTACGAAGTTAAATGTTCGCCTTTATAACATAAAAGAAATTCAGTTACCGAAAAGCTTAGATGTTGCCATTACAATGACCAGGTAAATTACTCAAAGCTGACAAAACTCTTTTGTCTGTCTAATAACATAAAGCGTTTTATAATAGTACAAAAGTGGTAAAAATCGAATCTCTTTTGTAGTTACGTATGCGGTACCAAATGAATTAATTTTTTTTTTTATTCTGGTCCTTTATCAATCTTCCCGATATGTAAAATACATTTGCGCAAATCTGACAGAATATTAGCTCCCTCTTATCATACAATATACATTATTAAATGGGCATCCAACACGAATTTTTTTAGAGACAAATCCATAAAACCAAAGTAATCAAGCCATATTTGGGCACCTATTTCCTGGTTTTGATTAACGATTTAAAGAAATTTATTATCCTTTTTTTGTACTTTATAATGATATTTCAGCCTCCTATTAGAAATTTATTTTCTCACTTATTTCATTCCTAGTCTTTCTTTGGCTAGCTTGCCCCGCCCCTAGAGATTAGCCTTTCTGTTTTGACAAATATATCTATAAAATGTTTGGTCAACAATAAATTACTAAATTTTTCAAGAGCATCGTTCATTAATTTTTTGACATTTTGAACAGGCTTATGTTACAATCCATTAGTTCAAGAATGCCGGTTTATCCTAAGCTTACCTACCTTAAAGATAATGGGCTGATTTACAAGTGGCGTGTAAAAAACGTCTGCCTTGTTTTTTTAACAATCAATTTAACTTACATCAAAATGTTATTAAGATGACTTGATTTGTTAAGGGTATTCCTTTTATATTATCTACCGAACTTTTAATGAATGAATTTTCTCTGTTATATTATAATGATGAATATGCTTCGCTTGCCATGACTAACGCTTTTTTTTCCTTTTTTTGGTAACAAGAATATTAACAGCAAAGAATAGTTTTTTTAAAAAGAATACAGATCTTCTTGAGCCATTGATGACGCATAGCACGTCAGACTGGCGTTTCAGTTACTGGGTCTTTCATCCTACTAAATTGTTTTCTTGCTAACGTTTAACGAAAACTTACGTTTTTCTTCCTTTTTTTGGTAACAAGAATATTAACTTGCTAACGTTTAACGAAAACTTACGTTTTTCTTCCTTTTTTTGGTAACAAGAATATTAACATCAAAACATAGTAAAAAAGGATACAGATCTTCTACAACTATTGATGGCGCATAGGGTGTCGGACTGGCGTTTCAATTACGAGGCCTTTCTTCCTACTAATGTTTTCCGGTACTGTTCTATTAACCGGGCTCTTTTATATAGTGCTAGTTTGGTTAATGCTAATGAAATAAAATAAAATAGGATGAATATATAATAGTTTAGAAACAAATTTGGGCTATATATTTGCACATTACGGGGAGGGGGCAAAGCATACCATATATTAAATACGTAATCTAACCTAACCTAGGTACCTCCCCCCCCCTAAACCCCACAAAACAACAATTTAAATACAGTTATTGCCTTTGTTTATATCCCAGAAGGCATTGTAAACCTGTTTTCATCAGGCGTCTCGATCTATTTCGTGACTGATATGCATTGTCGTTTGTCGTATTCAAAAGAGCCCGGTTAATAGAACAGTACCTGTTTTCCTGCTAACGTTTAACGAACACCATTGATAGCTCATACTGCTTCGGGCTGGCGTTTCAGTTGCTGGACCTTTCTTACTACTAACTAACGTTTAACAGAATCTTACGCTTTTCTTCCTTTTTTTTGTAACAAGAATTTTAACAGCAAAACTTCGTAAAAAAGTATATAGGTCCTCTAGAACCATTGATGACGCATAGGACGTCGGACTGGTGTTTCAGTTGCTGGGTTTTTCTTCCTACTAATGTTTTCCTACTAACGTTTAACGAAAACTTACGTTTTTCTTCTTTTTTTTGTAACAAGAATATTAACATCAAAACACAGTAAAAACGGATACAGATACTCTAGAACGCCACTGATGGCGCATAGGGCGTCGGACTGGAGTTTCAGTTGCTGAGCCTTAACGTTTTCTACTAACGTTTAAGGGAAACTTGCGATTTTCTTCCTGTTTTGGTAACAAGGATATTAACATAAAAACAAAATAAAAAAAAAGGTATTCAGATCTTCTAGATCGGCTTTCTTCATACTAACGTTTTCTTACCTATTTTAACAGAAACTTATATTTTTTGTTGTTTTTTCAGTAACAAGAATAATACCATCAAAACATAGCAAAAAAGATATATATCCTCAATAACCATTGATGGTGCATAGGGTATCGGACTGGCGTTTCAGTTGGTGGGGCTTTTTTACAAGAAGAGGTAGTAAGCCTGTCGCCCAGCCCTTGCAATAGTTGGAGTCGAACCCAGAGCCTGGTATTACCAAGTATCGCTTCAATCTACTGGGCTACCACAGGGTTATCGAAATATAGTATTTGATATTAAATAAGAATGGAGTTTCCCTCTGCTTAATTGTGTATAACGTTTTACATAATTTGTGTGGACGCGGGATATTTTAGTGTACGCGTTTGATTGCTCGTATATCAAGCAATAAGCTGTCCGAAAAATGTGATTTGATTCCCCATGCTAAGGCTCTAATGAAAGAAAGGTTAAGAGGACTAGGCCACGTTTTACATCTGAAGGATGACAAATTGCCAAAGATTGTACTTTTGGGAAGTCCGTCTGGAGCCAAACAAATAGCTGATCTTCCCCGAATGGGGTGAGAAGAGGTCATAAGAAGGGATTTAAAGAAAATTGCAACTTCGTCGGGGGAAATGAGGAGTGAAGCTTAGAATAGGTTGGGGGTGGATTAGGAGCGTCCACAGCTGCTTTGACCTTAGGCGTTTTGGTATTACAATGAGTTATTAATAGTAAGTAGAGTAGTAGGTACCATTTCTATGGAAGCTATAGGAATTACCATGCTATTTGCTTACACATATAGAAAAACATTTCCAGAGCATGTACTTATGGATTTGCTTGCCCTATGTTCCTTGGCGTCTTTCCAGAGCATGTACTTATGGATTTGGGTGGATTATGTTCCTTCCTATGCTATTCTAAGGGTCTATGTTCCTTCCTCTGCTATTCTAAGGGTTTATGTTCCCTCCCATAATATTCTAAGGGTTTATGTTCCCTCCCATGCTATTCTAAGGGTTTATGTTCCCTCCCATGCTATTCTAAGGGTTTATGTTCCCTCCAATGCTATTCTAAGGAATTATGCTCCCTCCCATGCTATTCTAAGGGCTTATGTTCCCTCCCATGCTATTCTAAGGGTTTATGTTTCCCCCCATGCTATTCTAAGGGTTTATGTTCCCTCCCATGCTATTCTATGGCCTTATGTTCCTTCCAATGTGGTTCCTACACATTGCAAAAAAAAGTGAGCGGGGATTCCCCAAAAAAGTTTATTTTAACTCCAAGTTTTTCAACCAGACTGGTTTTTGAGTCACATTTTTTTTACAAGTAAATTCGTTGTTTCTCTATGTTTCAATCCCAGCGCCCCCCTGCTCTGAGTGTTGAAATGATTTCACGACATTATTTTAGGTTTTTTTTTCTTGTCCCAAACTATTTTTTTTATCAAGAACCGTTTAGAGACCAATTTGATCAACTTGGAGAAAGTTCAAATAGAATCATTACTGATATTGATACTATTGCGTAAACTACAAACTGACAAAAATATCCAGAACTTTTTTTCTTATAGCCTTGACTTTGAAGACATTTCTTCATCTTAATTGGCTTTAGAAATATCATGCAAAATAAACTAGCCTAACCGTCGCTGCTTTGTCGAATTTTGAGCAAACAAAAGGATTGTAACACCTGATTGGCTCGTTTGTATGCAATTTCAAGCCAGTGAAAAGAACGAAACGTCTTTGAGTCACATTTTTTTTTACAAGTAAATTCGTTGTTTCTCTATGTTTCAATCCCAGCGCCCCCCTGCTCTGAGTGTTGAAATGATTTCACGACATTATTTTAGGTTTTTTTTTCTTGTCCCAAGCTATTTTTTTTATCATGAACCGTTTAGAGACCAATTTGATCAACTTGGAGAAAGTTCAAATAGAATCGTTACTGATATTGATATTAGTGCGTAAACTACAAACTGACAAAAATATCCAGAACTTTTTTTTTCTTATAGCCTTGACTTTGAAGACATTTCTTCATCTTAATTGGCTTTAGAAATAATGTGACTCTAAGACGTTTCGTTCTTTTCACTGGCTTGAAATTGCATACAAACGAGCCAATAAGGTGTTACAATCCTTTTGTTTGCTCAAAATTCAACAAAGCAACGACGGTTAGGCTAGTTTATTTTGCATGATATTTCTAAAGCCAATTAAGGTGAAGAAATGTCCTCAAAGTCAAGGCTATAAGAAAAAAAAAGTTCTGTATATTTTTGTCAGTTTGTAGTTTACGCACTAATATCAATATCAGTAACGATTCTATTTGAACTTTCTCCAAGTTGAATAAATTGGTCTCTAAACTGTTTATGATAAAAAATAGTTTGGGACAAGAAAAAAAACCTAAAATAATGTCGTGAAATCATTTTCAACACTCAGAGCAGGGGGGCGCTGGGATTGAATCATAGAGAAACAACGAATTTACTTGTAAAAAAAAATGTGACTCAAAGACGTTTCGTTCTTTTCACTGGCTTGAAATTGCATACAAACGAGCCAATCAGGTGTTACAATCCTTTTGTTTGCTCAAAATTCGACAAAGCAACGACGGTTAGGCTAGTTTATTTTGCATGATATTTCTAAAGCCAATTAAGATGAAGAAATGTCTTCAAAGTCAAGGCTATAAGAAAAAAAGTTCTGGATATTTTGTCAGTTTGTAGTTTACGCACTAATATCAATATCAGTAATGATTCTATTTGAACTTTCTCCAAGTTGATCAAATTGGTCTCTAAACGGTTCATGATAAAAAATAGTTTGGGACAAGAAAAAAAACCTAAAATAATGTCTTGAAATCATTTTCAACACTCAGAGCAGGGGGGCACTGGGATTGAATCATAGAGAAACAACAAATTTACTTGTAAAAAAACATGTGACTCAAAGATGTCTCGTTCTTTTCACTGGCTTGAAATTGCATACAAACGAGCCAATCAGGTGTTACAATCCTTTTGTTTGCTCAAAATTCGACAAAGCAACGACGGTTAGGCTAGTTTATTTTGCATGATATTTCTAAAGCCAATTAAGGTGAAGATATGTCCTCAAAGTCAAGGCTATAAGAAAAAAAAAGTTCTGGATATTTTTGTCAGTTTGTAGTTTACGCACTAATATCAATATCAGTAACGATTCTATTTGAACTTTCTCCAAGCTGATCAAATTGGTCTCTAAACGGTTCATGATAAAAAAAATAGTTTGGGACAAGAAAAAAAACCTAAAATAATGTCGTGAAATCATTTTAAACACTCAGAGCAGGGGGGCGCTGGGATTGAATCATAGAGAAACAACGAATTTACTTGTAAAAAAAATGTGACTCAAAGACGTTTCGTTCTTTTCACTGGCTTGAAATTGCATACAAACGAGCCAATCAAGTGTTACAATCCTTTTGTTTGCTCAAAATTCGACAAAGCAACGATGGTTAGGCTAGTTTATTTTGCATGATGTTTCTAAAGCCAATTAAGATAAAGAAATGTCTTCAAAGTCAAGGCTATAAGAAAAAAAAGTTCTGGATATTTTTTTCAGTTTGTAGTTTACGTGCTAATATCAATATCAGTAACGATTCTATTTGAACTTTCTCCAAGTTGATCAAATTGGTCTCTAAACGGTTCATGATAAAAAAAATAGTTTGGGACAAGAAAAAAAAACCTAAAATAATGTCATGAAATCATTTTCAACACTCAGAGCAGGGGGGCGCTGGGATTGAATCATAGAGAAACAACGAATTTACCTGTAAAAAAAAATGTGACTCAAAGACGTTTCGTTTTTTTCACTGGCTTGAAATGGCATACAAACGAGCCAATCAGTTGTTACAATCCTTTTGTTTGCTCAAAATTCGACAAAGCAACGACGGTTAGGCTAGTTTATTTTGCATGATATTTCTAAAGCCAATTAAGGTGAAGAAATGTCCTCAAAGTCAAGGCTATAAGAAAAAAAAAGTTCTGGATATTTTTGTCAGTTTGTAGTTTACGCACTAATATCAATATCAGTAACGATTCTATTTGAACTTTCTCCAAGCTGATCAAATTGGGTTCTAAACGGTTCATGATAAAAAAAAATAGTTTGGGACAAGAAAAAAAACCTAAAATAATGTCGTGAAATCATTTTAAACACTCAGAGCAGGTGGGCGCTGGGATTGAATCATAGAGAAACAACGAATTTACTTGTAAAAAAAATGTGACTCAAAGACGTTTCGTTCTTTTCACTGGCTTGAAATTGCATACAAACGAGCCAATCAGGTGTTACAATCCTTTTGTTTGCTCAAAATTCGACAAAGCAACGACGGTTAGGCTAGTTTATTTTGCATGATGTTTCTAAAGCCAATTAAGATAAAGAAATGTCTTCAAAGTCAAGGCTATAAGAAAAAAAAGTTCTGGATATTTTTTTCAGTTTGTAGTTTACGTGCTAATATCAATATCAGTAACGATTCTATTTGAACTTTCTCCAAGTTGATCAAATTGGTCTCTAAACGGTTCATGATAAAAAAAATAGTTTGGGACAAGAAAAAAAACCTAAAATAATGTCGTGAAATCATTTTCAACACTCAGAGCAGGGGGGCGCTGGGATTGAATCATAGAGAAACAACGAATTTACCTGTAAAAAAAAATGTGACTCAAAGACGTTTCGTTTTTTTCACTGGCTTGAAATTGCATACAAACGAGCCAATCAGGTGTTACAATCCTTTTGTTTGCTCAAAATTCGACAAAGCAACGACGGTTATGCTAGTTTATTTTGCATGATATTTCTAAAGCCAATTAAGATGAAGAAATGTCTTGAAAGTCAAGGCTATAAGAAAAAAAAAGTTCTGGATATTTTTGTCAGTTTGTAGTTTACGCACTAATATCAATATCAGTAACGATTCTATTTGAACTTTCTCCAAGTTGATCAAATTGGTCTCTAAACGGTTCATGATAAAAAATAGTTTGGGACAAGAAAAAAAACTAAAATAATGTTGTGAAATCATTTTCAACACTCCGAGCAGGGGGGCGCTGGGATTGAATCATAGAGAACCAACGAATTTACTTGTAAAAAAATGTGACTCAAAGACGTTTCGTTCTTTTCACTGGCTTGAAATTGCATACAAACGAGCCAATCAGGTGTTACAATCCTTTTGTTTGCTCAAAATTCGACAAAGCAACGACGGTTAGGCTAGTTTATTTTGCATGATATTTCTAAAGCCAATTAAGGTGAAGAAATGTCCTCAAAGTCAAGGCTATAAGAAAAAAAAGTTCTGGATATTTTTGTCAGTTTGTAGTTTACGCACTAATATCAATATCAGTAACGATTCTATTTGAACTTTCTCCAAGCTGATCAAATTGGGTTCTAAACGGTTCATGATAAAAAAAAATAGTTTGGGACATGAAAAAAACCCCTAAAATAATGTCGTGAAATCATTTCCAACACTCAGAGCAGGGGGGCACTGGGATTGAATCATAGAGAAACAACGAATTTACATTAAAAAAAAAGTAACGCAAAGACGTTTCGTTCTTTTCACTGGCTTGAAATTGCATACAAACGAGCCAATCAAGTGTTGCAATCCTTTTGTTTGCTCAAAATTCGACAAAGCAACGACGGTTAGGCTAGTTTATTTTGCATGATATTTCTAAAGCCAATTAAGATGAAGAAATGTCTTCAAAGTCAAGGCTATAAGAAAAAAAATTTCTGGATATTTTTGTCAGTTTGTAATTCACGCACTAATATCAATATCAGTAACGATTCTATTTGAACTTTCTCCAAGTTGATCAAGTTGGTCTCTAGATGGTTCATGATAAAAAAATAGTTTGGGACAAGAAAAAAAACCTAAAATAATGTCATGAAATCATTTTCAACACTCAGAGCAGGGGGGCGCTGGGATTAAATCATAGAGAAACAACGAATTTACTTGTAAAAAAAATGTGACTCAAAGACGTTCAGTTCTTTTCACTGGCTTGAAATTGCATACAAACGAGCCAATCAGGTGTTACAATCCTTTTGTTTGCTCAAAATTCGACAAAGCAACGACGGTTATGCTAGTTTATTTTGCATGATATTTCTAAAGCCAATTAAGATGAAGAAATGTCTTGAAAGTCAAGGCTATAAGAAAAAAAAAGTTCTGGATATTTTTGTCAGTTTGTAGTTTACGCACTAATATCAATATCAGTAACGATTCTATTTGAACTTTCTCCAAGTTGATCAAATTGGTCTCTAAACGGTTCATGATAAAAAAATAGTTTGGGACAAGAAAAAAAACTAAAATAATGTTGTGAAATCATTTTCAACACTCCGAGCAGGGGGGCGCTGGGATTGAATCATAGAGAACCAACGAATTTACTTGTAAAAAAATGTGACTCAAAGACGTTTCGTTCTTTTCACTGGCTTGAAATTGCATACAAACGAGCCAATCAAGTGTTACAATCCTTTTGTTTGCTCAAAATTCGACAAAGCAACGACGGTTAGGCTAGTTTATTTTGCATGATATTTCTAAAGCCAATTAAGATGAAGAAATGTCCTCAAAGTCAAGGCTATAAGAAAAAAAAAGTTCTGGATATTTTTGTCAGTTTGTAGTTTACGCACTAATATCAATATCAGTAACGATTCTATTTGAACTTTCTCCAAGCTGATCAAATTGGGTTCTAAACGGTTCATGATAAAAAAAAATAGTTTGGGACATGAAAAAAAACCCTAAAATAATGTCGTGAAATCATTTCCAACACTCAGAGCAGGGGGGCGCTGGGATTGAATCATAGAGAAACAACGAATTTACATTAAAAAAAAGTAACGCAAAGACGTTTCGTTCTTTTCACTGGCTTGAAATTGCATACAAACGAGCCAATCAAGTGTTGCAATCCTTTTGTTTGCTCAAAATTCGACAAAGCAACGACGGTTAGGCTAGTTTATTTTGCATGATATTTCTAAAGCCAATTAAGATGAAGAAATGTCTTCAAAGTCAAGGCTATAAGAAAAAAAATTTCTGGATATTTTTGTCAGTTTGTAATTCACGCACTAATATCAATATCAGTAACGATTCTATTTGAACTTTCTCCAAGTTGATCAAGTTGGTCTCTAGATGGTTCATGATAAAAAAATAGTTTGGGACAAGAAAAAAAACCTAAAATAATGTCATGAAATCATTTTCAACACTCAGAGCAGGGGGGCGCTGGGATTAAATCATAGAGAAACAACGAATTTACATTAAAAAAAATGTAACGCAAAGACGTTCCGTTCTTTTCACTGGCTTGAAATTGCATACAAACGAGCCAATCAGGTGTTACAATCCTTTTGTTTGCTCAAAATTCGACAAAGCAACGACGGTTAGGCTAATTTATGTTGCATGATATTTCTAAATCCAATTGACATGAAGAAATGTCTTCAAAGTCAAGGCTATAAGAAAAAAAAGTTCTGGATATTTTTTTCAGTTTGTAATTCACGCACTAATATCAATATCAGTAACGATCAGTGGGATTGAGAGAAACTTGTGTTTGAAGAAGTTTATGCTTTTAACTTATGCTTGAAGATTAAAATTGTTAATTAATTTGCCATTTTGGATGCTATTCTACCATCTTAACATAAAAAAAAGTCTAAAATTTTGCATTTATTTGAATATTTACATATTTTACATCACCGTTGTAACCTAAAATTTCTAGGCATGAATATATAATGAGTTGGAGGTAATAGGCTTGAGACTGTCTGTACAAGATTTCAACTCTTGTTGATAGAAGAGCATCGCCAAGTGCTGAAAACCATGTTGTGGTTTTCCATCATGCCCATCAAACAGATCGGCCCAGGATTGCAAAAAACCTCCATTCCTACTGGAGGTTCCCGGTACTTCTTACTGTCCAGTTCTAAGCCTGCTTAAGCACTTCGGTGTAGACTTGAGAAGATATGTGATCCCAGTCCGGCACTGGCATCCGGGATCATTGCTTTTCCTGAGGCCAAAATAATTTCAATGATTTAAAGAATATGAAAATTGAAACTTAGAATGTTGCGACGTTACAAAATGACTATTGTATCGAAATTTTGACTGACAATTACAGACGATTTAAACTGGGAGTTTCAGAAACTCATATCCCAGGGGTAGGAAGCATGAAATTAGGTGATATAGAATTTGTTTACTCAGACAGGAAGGATGGGATACATAGACAGAGAGTAGGGCTCGTGATGGATAAGGAAACTGCTAAGTCTTGTTTAGGCTGGGAAGTTATTAATAATAGAATACCAATTGCTGATTTTATGACTAAAAGTTCAGAGTATCAGTTATAGTAGTAAATGCCCCTGCAGAACCGACTGACGGAGATACTTGTGACTCAAATGAATTTTACTTACAGTTACAGGAGCAAATAGACAGGGTCTCAGGTAGAAATATGAGGTTTTACTAAGAGATTTTAACGCCCATGTCGGTAGAAATAAGGATAGATGGTATTTTAGCCTAGATAAATTTTGTGTAGGAAAAGGAAACAGTAATGGCTACAGACTTTTGTAATTTTGTAGGTATAACAATTTAGTTATAACCAATACGGTGCTTGGTCATAAAATGGCCCATAAGTTAACATTGTATTCACATGATGGTAAGACAGCAAACCTTATTGATTATACTATAGTAAACCGAAGATTGGCATGATCAATACAAGATACCAGGGTATATAGGAGTGTTGTTAGTGATGTTAAAAGTAAAGATCACCATCTAGTAGTGTCTAGGGTTAATCTAAAGCTGAAATTTGTGTAGTGTAACTACCTCCCAGGAAGTTATGATGTTGGTAGACTCCAGGATGAGAATTTGAGAGATACTTCCCAGGAACAGTTGAATGCTAAACTTGAGAGTTTAAGATTTGACAATGTGGAAGATGGCTGGAATAATTTTAGAAAAAATAATTTTTGAAGTGGCATAGGGAAGTTAGAACTGCAGCCAGGAATATTAGTGAAAAAGCTTTATGTTTAACGGAGAGGAGAAGGGCATTGTACAAGAATTATCTGAGTGAAAGATCATATGAAAACAAAAGGAATGTAAAGAAAGTGGAGAAAGCATTAAAACATGAACTAAAGAGGTGTGAAGTAGAGGTCATGGATCAAATTGCCGAGGATCTGGTAGATGCAGCTAGACGGCATAATAGTAAATATTGTACTGGCATGTCAATGAATAGAGAGGGAGTAGTCAATCCGGGCTTGTCCTAGTTAAAGATAAGAACGGGGCCACAATTATTGATAAGGAAAGAGTCCAAGAAAGATGGGCAGAAAATTTTGAGAATGTGTTGAACCGACATAGAGTTGCAGGACAACATACAGAGGAAAATGAAAAAGTTTGTGATACCTTGGCTGTGATGAAAGATTTGTTTTGCGAGGAAGAATTAGCGACAATACTAAAAGGATAAAAAACTAATAAGGCTCCGAGTACTGATAGTGTGGTAAATGAATTTCTTAAACTTGGTGGCTATGAGGTTAGAAACAAGTCACTGAGGATTATGAACATGATTTTTGAAAAAGGGGAAGCACCAAACGATTTTAAGAAAACTTTAATTAAACCACTGTATAAGAAAGGCAATAAGAGTGAGCACGGTAATTATAGAGGCATTACTCTGGTCTCTGTAGGTAGCAAATAGTATGAAGATAGCTCTGTAGGTAGCTCTGTAGGTTAGTAGTATGAAACTTTTTAGACTGAGAGATGCTCTAGACAAAGTTTTAAGAGAAGAACAGTGCGATTTTAGAAGTAGAGGATGTGTCGACCAAATTCTCACTCTTAGAATAATAATTGAGAAGTGCCTGGGCTGTAAAGCACATTTGGTCCTCAGTTTTATAGATTATGAGCAAGTGTTCGATTCTGTTGATAGAAGAGCTTTAGCAAAGGTCTTATGTAATAATTGAGAAGTGCCTGAGCTGTAAAACACATTTGGTCCTCAGTTTTATAGATTATGAGCAAGCGTTCGATTCTGTTGATAGAAGAGCTTTAGATAAGGCCTTATGCTTGTATGGTATACCAAACAAATATATTAAAGTGATTAGTGCTGTGTACAAGAATAAAACTTCTGCGGTTAAGGTAGGAACTGAGGTTAGCAGCTGGTTTTGTATTAAATCAGGAGTTAATCAGGGTTGCTTCCTGTCCCCCTTTATATGGATCATTTTGATGGACTTTGTCTCAAGGAGTACAGGAAAGGCAATGGGAGACCACGGGATCGAGTGGAGAGGAAAAACTCTCCTGGAATTAGATTATGCTGATGATTTAAGCATCCTAGATGAAAGTGTGAGCAAATTGAATGAACTTTTAGAGTTTTGCGAGTTCAGGGTGCTAGAATAGAATTGAAAATTAATGTTAACAAGACTAAGTCACTAAGGTTAGGAATAAATGAAGATGAAAAGGTGAAGTTAGGTAACGAAAATATTGATCAGGTGGACAGCTTCCCTTACCTTGGTAGTATCATAGGCAGCGTGATAGTGCTGCCTAAGTAAAGAACGATGTGGGCACAATGTATTATTTTTTTTGTTTTTCCTCCATACCCGGGCACTTGGTATCGAAGGATTTGTCGTAGAAACTTCCAAAAGGACTCATTCGATTGGAAATTAGAGTGGCTAGTGCCCTTTTTAATAGTTGAAAGTGATTGGAGGGCAACTAGCCCCCCCCCATGCCCATCATTCCCCAAAACACATCCAATCAAAATTTTGAGATAGCCATTTTGTTCAGCGTAGTTGATTTCCAGATAGAAAATATATTTTTGAGGAGGACACTCTCGCACAACCCTCGGGGCAAGGGTTTTTAGTTATGCCCTGAGGGCATATAAGAACGATGTTGGCACAATGTATCATTTATTATTTTTTTTCCTTTAGAGCAGGGCACTTCGTATGGAAGGGGTCGTCGTAGAAACATCAAAAGGGGCTCATTCGGTTGGAAATCGAAAGTTCTAGTGCCCTTTGTAATAGTCGAAAGTGATTGGAGGGCAACTAGCCCCCCCCACACCTATAATTTCCCCAAATACATCCAATCAAAAGTTTGAGATAGTCATTTTGTTCAGCGTAGTTGATTTCCTGATAGAAAATATATTTTTGAGGAGGACACTCCCCAACAACCCTCAGGGCAAGGGTTTTAAGTTATACCCTGGGTGCATATAAGGTTTTTATAGAAGACATTGTCGTAGAAACTTTAAAACAGGCTCATTCGATTGGAAATTCCAAGGGCTAGTGCCCTTTTTAATAGTCGAAAGTGATTGGAGGTCAACTAGCCCCCCCCCCCCACCTATCATTCCCCCAAACTCATCCAATCAAAATTTTTAGATAGCCATTTTGTTTAGCGTAGTTGACTTCCAGATAGAAAATATATTTTGAGGAGGACAATCCCCCACCATCCTCAGGGCAAGGGTTTTAATTTATGCCATGGAGGGCATATAAGGTTTTCACAGAAGGCGTTGTCGTAGAAACTTCAAAGGGGGCTCTTTCGATTGGAAATTAAAAGGGCTGATGCCCTTTCTAATATTCGAAAGTGATTGAAGGGCAACAAGCCCCCCCCCCCACGCCCATCATTCCCCCGAACACATCCAATCAAAATTTTGAGATAGCCATTTTGTTCAGCGTAGTTGATTTCCATAGAGAAAATATGTTTTTGAGGAGGACACTCCCGCACAACCCTCAGGGCAAGGGTTTTAAGTTATTTTTGGTGGGTATATAAGGTTTTTATAGAAGGTATTGTCGTAGAAACTTCAAAAAAGGCTCATCCGATTGGAAATTCAAAGGGCTAGTGCCCTTCTTAATATTCGTAAGGGATTGGAGGGTAACTAGCCCCCCCCCCACGCCAATCATTCCCCCAAATACATCCAATTAAAATTTTGAGATAGCCATTTTGTTCAGCGTAGTTGATTTCCACAGTCACAAAGTTCCTTGGCGTATTTGTAGATTCCTCTCTTTCGTTCAAACATCACATATCCCAGCTGTCTTCAACAGTCTCACGGCAAACATCAATGTTACATAGAGCTAGCCTGCTTCTAAGTGCTGACATGATGAAAATGCTTTATAATGCTTTTGTCTTCCCCTACTTGAACTACTGCAGTTCTGTATGGGGCAATACATTCAAATCTAATCTAAAATCACTAAAGAGATCACAAAACCGTGCAGTTAAGGCCACATATTACCTCCCCAGGCTATACCCCTCAACAGACCTATACAGAGACACTGGAACAATAGATATAATAGAGATAATCAATGTTAGTAATCACTCGGCAATATCGAATATAATTCCAATATCCTTAGCACACCCGGCAATATCGAATATAATTCCTCAAGGTCTTTCCTGGTACTTCGAACTTTGTAGCACAATTCATCGAGGAAGAGCTCTCCGGTGCAACAAGTACAATTTTATGCTACCGAGAAGATGGCTTACAAGGTCTCAACACTCTCCAGCTTATAGAAGTATTTCTGTATGGAGCTCAATTAATGAATCTATTAAATCCATAAAATCATTTGGCACACTCCAAAAACGATACCTCTCTTACGCAGTATTGGATACTGCATGAGTTAATGTCTCAATTTTTCGTTTGTATCTAATCCTCTCACTCTCCTTCTTTGTCTCCACCTCGTCTCAATTCTTTCCTTTCTAATTCTTTATCCCTCTCTTATGTTATCAGCTCTTCTCTTTCATTTCATAGTGTGATATAAATTCTTTTACCAATATCGGATGTGACTCGTACAAGCATTGTTTTGAGTCGAAATGTTCATGTTAATTATTTCGTTTGTTCATTTACTTAAAAATAAAAGGTTGATTGATTGATTGATTGATTGATTTCAAGATAGAAAATATGTTTTTGAGGAGGATACTTCCCCACAACCCTCAGGGCAATGGTTTTAAGTTATCCCCTGGGGGCATATAAGGTTTTTATAGAAGGCGTTGTCGTAGAAACTTCAAAAAGGCTCATTGGATTGCAAATTCAAAGGGCTAGTGCACTTCTTAATTGTCGAAAGGGATTGGAGGGCAACTAGCCCCTCCCCAGCCAATCATTCCCTCAAACAGATCCAATCAAAATTTTGAGATAGCTATTTTGTTCAGCGTAGTTGACTTCCACAGTCACAAAGTTCCTTGGCGTATTTGTAGATTCCTCTCTTTCGTTCAAACATCACATTCGTTCAAACAGCTGTCTTCAACAGTCTCACAGCAAACATCAATGTTACATAGAGCTAGCCTGCTTCTAAGTGCTGACATGATGAAAATGCTTTATAATGTTTTTGTCTTCCCCTACTTGAACTACTGCTGTTCTGTATGGGGCAATACATTCAAATCTCATCTAAAATCATTAAAGAGATCACAAAACCGTGCAGTTAAGGCCACATATTGCCTCCCCAGGCTATACCCCTCAACAGACCTATACAGAGACACTGGAACAATAGATATAACAGAGATAATCAACGTTAGTAATCTGCGTTTAGCACACTCGGCAATATCGAATAGAATTCCTCAAGGTCTTTCCTGGTACTTCTGTATGGAAGTATTTCTGTATGGAACTCAATTAATGAATCTATTAAATCCATAAAATCATTTGGCACACTCCAAAAACGATACCTCTCTTACACAGTATTGGATACTGGATGAGTTAATGTCTCAATTTTTCGTTTGTATCTTATCCTCTCACTCTCCTTCTTTGACTCCATCTCGTCTCAATTCTTTCCTTTCTAATTCTATATCACTCTCTTATGTTATCAGCTTTTCTCTTTTCATTTCATAGTGTGATATAAATTTATTTACCTATATCGGGTGTGATTCGTACAAGCATTGCTTTGAGTCGAAATGTACATGATAATTGTTTCGTTTGTTCATTTATTTAAAAATAAAAGGTTGATTGATTGATTGATTTCCAGAAAGAAGATATGTTTTTGAGGAGGATACTCCCCCACAGCCCTCAGCGCAAGGGTTTTAAGTTAAACCCTGGGGGCATATAAGGTTTTTATAGAAGGCATTGTCATAGAAACTTCAAAAAAAGCTCATTCAATTGGAAATTCAAAAGGGTAGTGCCCTTTTTAATAGTTGAAAGCGATTGGAGGGCAACTATCCTCCCCCCTACGCCCATCATTCCCCCAAAAACATCCAATAAAAATTCTGGGATTGCCATTTTGTTCAGCGTAGTTGATTTCCAATTAGAAAATATATTTTTGAGGAGGACACTCCCCCACAACCCTCAGGGCAAGGGTTATAAGTTATGCCCTGGGGGCATATAAGGATTTTATTGAAATCTTTGTCGTAGAAACTTGAAAAAGGGTCATTTGATTTGAAATTCAAAGAGCTTGTACCCTTTTTAATAGTCGAAAGTGATTAGTGGTATTTTTGTTGTTGTTTTTTTTAGACCAGGGCACTTTGTATCGAAGGAGTTGTCGTGGGAACTTCGAAAAGGGCTCATTCGATTGAAAATAGAAAGGGCTGATTGCCTTTTTAATAGTCGAAAGTGGTTGGAGAGCAACTAATCCCCCTTCCATTCCCACCCTCCCACGCCCACCCTCCCATTTGCCCATTATGTTTAAAAACCAAATGTTTCCTTAAGATTAAATCAAAATGCGCTGTGATAATGCTAATTCCCGATAAGGCATCTTAGCAGTATTCCAAGAACGACTGAGGGTATTATGTTCAAACTTTTGGGGCTATTTCTGCTCTTAAAATTTAACCAAATCAAAATAGCGTAAGTGTATCCAAGCTATCAAAGAAAGTAAACATGTCTATTTGCGATTGGTATCAAGTTTTCCATTTCAGGTCAACTAGAGGAGATATGAAACTAAATTAAACACTACTATTTGTGTCCATATTTTTAAAAGGGTGTATGTTGTTAAAATTTGCTGAAAACTTTTCTCCAGCATACAAATAGCAGGCCAAACTATAAAGTCTTAAAAAACGAAAAGATTTAAAGTATTATTTTCTTTTTCCCTGAAAGACTATGTCAATATAAAACGAACAGAAATTAATTAAAAAAACTTTTTCCATAAAATTAGTTTTCCAAAGAAAAGTAAAGAACTCCATTAAACAAAAAATGAAACTACCACAAATCAGCATCGATAAATAGATGAAACCCAAAACGAACAGAAATTACAATATATAACCGAGTCAAACTCAAAACGAGCAGAAATTAACATAAGTTCGGCGCAAAACCCCTATGCCTTCCCAAGGTCAGAACAAAATTTGTACTTTACTGAAAAATACAAATTATTGTGCATTGTCAGTTTAATATACATATGCTGATATTTAGTAATCAAAATGTTAATATTATTTGATTTATTAAAGTCATAAAAGTAAAAACGTTTATATTTTTGTCAGTAAAGTGCAAATTTCTTCTGGCCTTGGGAAGGCATAGGGGTTTTGCGCCCAACTTATGTTAATTTCTGCTCTTTTTTGAGTTTGACTCGGTTATTTATTGTAATTTCTGTTCGTTTGGGTTTCATTTATTTATCGATGTTGATTTGTGGTAGTTTCACACTTGGTAGATTATTTGATTTTATTTTTGCTCATTTTTTGTTTAATGGAGTTTTTACTTTTCTTTGAAATACTTATTTTGTGGAAATTTTTTTTTAATTAATTATTAGTAAAGATGTTGGGACTAGTGAAGATGTTAAAAGTAGAATAGCCAAGGCTCAGGGTTTTTTTTTAATTAAAAAAGTTTGGAAGAATAGGAAGATAAGTCTGCAAACCAAGACTAGAATATTAGAAGCTAGAGTGATGACAGTGGTCAAAGATGGCTCTGAAGCATGGACGCTCCAGTAAGCGGATGAAGATTTGATAGATTAATTCCAGAGGAATTGCCTACGGACTGTTCTGGATCTAGCTGACTAACTGTGTTTTCAACAGTAGACCGTAAGAAAAATGTAGTTCAATCCCGTTTTCTAGGGCTATAAGGAAAGAAAGGATGAGAGGACAAGGGCACGTTGTGCGGATGAAGAATGACAGATTGCCAAAGATTGTCCTTTTCGGTCAACCGTCTAGGGCTAAACGGACAGCAGGTCGTCATCGTCTGGGGTGGGAGGAAGTAATAAAGAAAGACTTGAAGGAAATTGGAACTTCCTGGGAGGTTGTAAAACGGGAGGCTTTAAAGATTGGAATGGAGGAGGAGCGTGCGTAGCTGTGTTGGCCTAAGGCGGCTTGGTGCTGAGGTGAGTTGTTAGTAGTAGTAGTACTAGTAGGGTACTACTTCAATGCCCTTGACTTGCGGTAAATGATCGATTCTGAGCAGGAACAGTGGGTGTCAGAGAGGAGTGGATAGCTACACTTACCTATAGGTAGCATTTTTATTTAAGCTAATAAATAAATAAAAAAAAGATTTTTCCCACTGAAAGTAAGGAGCAAGATTAAAACGTAAAATGAAAATAAACTATTACGTATATGAGGGGGGTTCTCCCTCATCAACACCTCGCCCTAATTTTGAAAAAGCTTCTTATTGTTCTAATTAAACGAATCTTGTGTTTCAAGAGTCGTTCTTAAAGAACTGGGAGAAAATTTGGACTTTAGCGTAAGGAGCAATATGTTAAGGAGGGGGATTCCCCCTCATATACGCAATAATTTCTGTTTGTTTTAAGTTTTAATGTTGCTCCTTACTTCCAGTTGAAAAAACTTTTTTTTATTTAATTTCTTGTTGCTTTTTAAATAATGCTAGGAAATCTCGCACCCCCTCCACGGAAAAATCTCTCCTCCCCACAAATATAATATATCCTCTAGACAACTGAATCCTGGTTAAAATTCACCATGGACATATACCCCTTATCTACGCAATAATTTCTGTTTGTTTTAAGTTTTAATGTTGCTCCTTACTTTCAGTTGAATAAACGTGTTTTTTTATTTAATTTCTGGTCGTTTTTTAATTAATACCAGAAAATCTCGCTCCACCTCCATGGAAAATCCCTCCTTCCCACGGATATGTCCTCTACACAATTGAATCCTGGTGAGAATTTGCCGAGGACAGTTACTCTTAAGATCTCCATGCGTAAAATTGAGTCGGCAAAAGAGAAAGCAAGACATACGAAGAATTTCGCATAGGAATCCTGGCAAATTCCTTCAGTGTAAAATTTTCCCTGAAAACTTCACCCCCTGAAAACTTCCCTCCTCATGGAAAATTCTCTCCATTATAAAATATTTCCTGCAGAAAATTCCTCCACCCCCCCACCCGAAAAATGTATGCATACTTCCCAAGTCCCAATAATAAATACTACACGTAAAAATGAGTAAACTTTATAAATCAAAGACCCTTTTCCAGGGGCTGTGGGAGCCGTGTTATCTCCAAAGACATAGTTATTTGGCCTTTCAACTATGCTGAAAAAAGTGGTTATCTCAAAATTTTGATCGGGTGTTTTAGAGAAAAAAAGGGGCGTGGGAGGGTGGCAAGTTGCCCTCTCATCTTTTTGGTCACTTAATAAGGGCACTAGAAATTTTAATTTCCGTTCGAATGAGCCCTATATCAATATTTTAGGAACACTGTGTCGACACGATCACCTCTGGAGACAAAAAATTACAAATAAACACGCATCCGTGATCTTTCTTCTAACAAAAAATACAAAAATCCGCATTATTGCATATAGGAGCTTGAAACTTTACAGTGGGGTTCTTTGATATGCTGAATTTGACGGTGGGATTTTCATTAAGATTCTATGACTTTTAGGGGGTGTTTCCCCCTTTTTGAAATTCAGGCAAATTTTCACAGGTTCGTAGCCTTTGATGGGTATGACTAAACTTAATGAAGCTTATATATTTGAAATGAGCATAATCATATCCCAGGGGTAGGAAGCATGAAATTAGGTGATATAGAATTTGTTTACTCAGGCAGGAAGGATGGGGTACATAGACAGGGAGTAGGGCTCATGATGAATAAGGAAGCTGCTAAGTCTTGTTTAGGCTGGGAAGGTATTAATAATAGAATACTAATTGCTCATTTTATGACTAGAAATTTCAGGGTATCAGTTATAGTAGTATACGCCCCTGTAGAACCGACTGATGGAGATACTAGTGACTCAGATGAATTTTACTTACAGTTACAGGAGCAAATAGACAAGGTCCCAGGTAGAAATATGATGTTATTACTGGGAGATTTTAACGCCCAGGTTGGTAGAAATAAGGATAGATGGTATCCCAGCTTAGGTAAATTTGGTGTAGGAAAAGAAAACAGTAATGGATACAGACTTTTGCAATTTTGTAGGTATAACAATCTAGTTATAACCAATACGGTGTTTGGTCATAAAATGGCTCATAAGCTAACATGGTATTCACGTGATGGTAAGACAGCAAACCTTATTGATTATGTTATAGTAAACCGAAGACTGGCAGGATCAATACAAGATACTAGGGTATATAGGAGTGCTGTTATTGATGTTAAAAGTAAAGATCACCATCTAGTAGTGTCAAGGGTTAATTTAAAGCTGAAATATCGGAAGGGTAATTACCTCCCGGGAAGTTATGATGTTAGTAGACTCCAAGATGAGAATTTGAGAGAAACTTTCCAGGAACAGTTGAATACTAAACTTGAGAGTTTAAAATTTGATAATGTGGAAGATGGTTGGAATAATTTTAGAAAAATAATTTGTGAAGTTGCTGAAGGTGTATTAGGGAAGAAAGCTAGAACTGCAGCTAAGAATATTAGTGAAAAAGCTTTATGTTTAATAGAAAGGAGAAAGGACTTGTACAAGAATTATCTGAGTGATAGATCGCATGAAAACAAAAGAAATGTAAAGAAAGTGGAGAAAGCATTGAAATATGAACTAAGGAGGTGTGAAGTGGAGACCATGGATAAAATTGCCGAGGATTTAGAAGATGCAGCTAGACGGCATAATAGTAAAATATTGTACTGGCACGTTAACAAATTGAGAGGTAGTAGTCAATCCGGACTTGTCCCAGTTAAAGATAGGAATGGGGTGGCAATAAACGATAAGGAAAAAGCTAAAGCGAGATGGGCCGAACATTTTGAGAACTTGCTTAACCGAGATAGAGTTGCAGGAAAAAATATAGAGGAAAATGAAAAAGTTTGTGATACCTTGGATGTGAAGGAAGATTCTTTTTGTGAGGAGGAATTAGCAACAGTACTAAAAGGATTAAAGAATAATAAGGCTCCAGGTGCTGATAGGGTAGTAAATGAGTTTCTTAAATATGGTGGCTCTGAGGTTAGAAATAAGTTATTGAAGATTATGAATATGATTTTTGAAAAAGGGGAAGTACCTAACGATTTTAGGAAAACCTTAATTAAGCCACTTTATAAGAAAGGTGATAAAAGTGAGTGTGGTAATTATCGAGGCATTAGTCTGGTCTCTGTAGGTAGCAAATTGCTTAGTAATATGATACTTTTTAGACTGAGAGATGCTGTAGACAAAGTTTTAAGAGAAGAGCAGTGCGGTTTTAGAAAAGGTAGAGGATGTGTTGACCAAATTTTCACTCTTAGGTTAACAATTGAGAAGTGCCTAATTTTTCAAACACCTTTGGTTCTCAGTTTTATAGATTATGAGCAAGCGTTCGATTCTGTTGATAGAGGAGCTTTAGTAAAGGTTTTATCCTTGTATGGTATACCAGACAAATACATTAAAGGGATTAGTGCTATGTACGAGAATAACACTGCTGCGGTTAAGGTAGGAAATGAGGTTAGCAGCTGGTTTTGTATTAAATCAGGAGTTAAGAAGGGTTGTGTTCTATCCCCCTTTATATGGATTATTTTGATGGACTTTGTTTTAAGGAGCACAGGAAAGGCAATGGGAGACCACGGAATCAAATGGGGAGGAAAAAGTCTCCTAGACTTGGATTATGCTGATGATTTAAGCATCCTAGATGAAAGTGTGAGCAAAATGAATGAAGTTTTAGAGGTTTTGCGAGTTCAGGGTGCTAGTATTGGTTTGAAAATTAATGTTAGGAAGACTAAGTCACTAAGGCTAGGAATAAGTGAAGATGAAAAGGTGACGTTGGGTAATGAAAAGATTGATCAGGTGGGCAGCTTCACTTACCTTGGTAGTATTATTAGTAAAGATGGTGGGAGCGGTGAAGATGTTAAAAATAGAATAGCCAAGGCTCAGGGTGTTTTTTCACAGTTAAAAAAAGTCTGGAAGAATAGGAAGATAAGTCTGCAAACCAAGATTAGAATCTTAGAAGCTACAGTGATGACAGTGGTCAAATATGGCTCTGAAGCATGGACGCTCCGAAAAGCGGATGAAGATTTGCTAGATGTTTTCCAGAGAAATTGCTTAAGGATTGTTGTGGGTACCCGGCTGACTGACCGTATTTCAAACAATAGGCTATACGAAAAATGTGGTTCAATATCGCTTTCTAGGTCTATAATGAAAGAAAGGTTGAGGTGGTTAGGGCATGTTTTGCGGATGAAGGATGACAGATTGCCGAAGATTGTTCTTTTCGGCCAACCATCTAGGGCTAAACGGAAAGCAGGTCGTCCCCGTCTGGGGTGGGAGGACGTCATAAAGAAAGATTTAAAGGAAATGGGAACTTCGTGGGCGGGTGTAAAAAGGGAGGCTTTGAATAGATTGGGGTGGAGGAGGAGCGTGCGTAGCTGTGTTGGCCTCAGGCGGCTTGGTGCTGCGATGAGTTTTTAGTAGTAGTAGTAGTAGTAGAAATAATGTCCAGTAAAATTCTTATCGCCTAATATGCAAAATTATTTCCTGAGGAACTATCAGAGGATATCTTGGGTGATAGTCTAGGCTGTACAGAACTGAGGTTTGATCCCACTAACATCGATCCGGCTATCCCATAGTTAATCCCATTCTCTAAGATGAAAGATAGACTATAATGATTACCTCTCATTTTCCACGTTCTGATGAGTGGGGGGATGGGGTTACGAAAATATTTGTTTTTTTTTCAATCCTGTGGGGGATCAATGTTTCACTTCGATTGTTGAACGAAACGATAACGTTTTTGATTCGATATATATAAAAATAAAACGTTGTCAAATGGGGCGGTAGGAGGTCATTAGAAAATATATAAGGATATTGGGAGAGAGAAAAAAAGAGTGACGCTCATAATGAAGGGCATTGAAGGAGGAGCTTACACTAATATTTCAATATTATTTTCAAATGTCTGGAGGGTTACACTGAAATTTAATTAAGAAATGTATGGAGTTGGCTATTTTTAATTCACACACTTTTTGTTTTGGGGGTTGCGGTGGCTAAAGACTAGCTTGAGCGGCTTATTTGTAGATGTGCACTACTCACCTTAATATTACATAGAAGCTAAGTTCTCTTAAAGACAAACAGAAGGATTGCTTTTTTGGGGGGTGGGGACTTAATCGGAGTAATTTTCAATTTCTTGACTAATTTAAAATACGAACAAAAACGAGTGTAAAACGCGGTTTGTTCAGATATTTTATTTTAGTGTCTTTCGATTAGTTTTATTTTCCTAATATCTTTAGGTATTTCATTTTTTATTGATCCTAGATTTCATAACGAAGTTTCTAAACTGCCAAGAACGTTATTTGCTGGTAAAGAAATGCCCATGAAACGAGCCAATGTAATACGGTTTTTTTTTCAATTAAAAGGCAAAAAATCTTTGCATTTTCAATTAATCATTAAGTTTGAGTAGCTAATAATTTTAAGCAATTTTACAGGAAACTATCATTATACATAAAAAAAAAACTGCCCAACCATTTTTTCAGGGTGCCCTTCCGTCATAGGGAATCTCTTCCCCAGTGGAGCTAAAATTACAATAAAATCAGCAAAAGTACTTTTCGGTCGCTCAACAATTCCTCTATTTACCATAAATACTCCCAAAAATTCAAACTTTTTAAATGCCCTAAATGAAAAATCTTGTCTTTACATCAGTTTTCACACAAAAATAGCGCACCTATAAGTGAGTTAAACAAGGCTCTTTACTTCCAAGTTTTTCATATGCCACGTTTTTATTGGTTTATAAACAAAAGTTCTCAAAGATTTTAAGCAGTTTTTAACTACATTTTTTCATTATAAAAATCTATAGTAAGCTGTGTTATTAACTTTAAACTGAACTTCTTTCAATTTTTAGCATCTTTTTTTTTCTTTTAGATTTGTATCACGGAAAGCATGTTCTTGTTTTTGATATTTCTTCATTAGCCACCGTCAACGAAGAGATCTTGTCTGCAAACATGTATTTTCCGGGCAACAGCGTTATGCATGAGGATGAAATAATTGTCTTCATTAAGGATGCTCTTCACCATTCTAAGGACTTACAAAGTTTAAAGATTACAAATTCTGGTGACAAATTAACTCACAGAGACGTTACGCACGCAGTTAATCTAATTTTGAAAGGTGACCAACGGCAATTACTCATCATTTCTGCGGCATTTGAGAACCACATTGAAACACTACTAAAGATGGAGCCGTTTGTAGTTGTTTTTTCTAAAGAAGGACAAAACGGCGCTGAAAAACGTCCTATTCGACACCGCAGATCAATACACAATAATGAGATTGATAATAATATCATTGAGTTACCTGTATATGAATCAGAAGAATCTCGATCAAATGACATTGTTGATACGAAAAAGTTTGACATTTTTTCAAATAAATTCATTATGAAAAGTCGTCCTTCAAGAAAATACAAAAACAAGAGTAGAAAAGGATCTAAATACATCCCGTATCCGAGAGGCTATAAGAAACCAAGGAAATTCAAAGGCAATAAGGATCGGATAACACTTCCTGCTTCATGGCTTAAAGGAAGCAATATGGTGAGTTGAAACAAGAATATTAGCTGTGTAATAAAAACTTAAAATTGATCTAAAATATAAAGATTGTAAAAATTTGGAAACAAGGCCCGAAAAAGCTGCACAATTTACTTTGATAAGTTCACCTTAATTTTTGTACTAAGTCTCAACGGTGTAACAATCGTGTTACCGGTGCACAGCTCAGCAACACACCTACATTTTTTTCAGAGTTTCTTAAATACTTTTCTGTACAGATAGCTATAAGCACCACAGGTGCCAGTGGTGAATCCTGGGTTAAAGAGGTGGGGAGCTTGCTACCTACAATTTTGGGACATTCTTTTGAATAACTGATTCTTATAAATGTAAGTGAAAACTGAACAAAATTAAACTACACCCAAGCCAAGTAGGGAAGGGAGACTTAACCCCGCTACTTCGTATTGATGCGTTTTGCCAAATTTTGACGTCATAGGTATAACAGTCATTAGATGAAAAAAAAATCATTGTACTTTGAATTTTTCATCAAGTTTCGTAGAGTTCTCTCTCTCTCCTGAACTTTTCTCTTGAAATTTTCTATCTCCCAGTCCGACAGGGAAAAAAATTGAATTGAATTCTTTTTCTAAGTAGACAACAAAATAGTAAGTCACACAGGAGTATTTAGCAACAGTGTCTAGCAGTGTTTAGCATCGAAAAAAAAACATCCTAAAATCATCTATATAGACTTTTGCTTTGTGTTACTGATCTCTTAATCACTGCAATAAAAATCAATTAAAAGGAAGCTAAAAATGCATAAACTGCAATTTTAATGCAAAATGTTTTATGAAATTTATATATATAAATTTCATTAAAAATCAATCCTCAAATATATTTCAGATTGGAAATAGCATTCCAGACTCTTCGTTGCCATCTTTTAACACCAAACCTAGGCAGTGTGGACTTCAGAAAATTGCTGTTGACATAGATGAAATAGGATGGTCTGATTGGGTCATATCGCCTAAAGTCTTTAATGTCAGCATTTGCACTGGAAGTTGTAACGAGGTATAATATAGCCACTATATTTAATCTGTCTGCTTTCCTTTGGTTATATTCTTCAATATCTGCTTCAGTTTTTTTTCTAAAAAAATCCAAAAATGTGAAATAATGTCATGAGCCCCCCCCCCCCCAAAGAAAAAACAACTAAATTTTCTTGAATTGCCGGGCACTTTTCTTCAAGTCATCATGTAAATTTTATTTTAGTTGATTATTGAGCCCTCCTGAACTTTTTTATCCCCCTCCCCCGAAATTAAATCATGCGTACGCGCCTGAGAAGAGTATCGGGCAGTGGACCTGATGAGAGGAGAGCCTCAAGTTTGTCTCCCAGAATTAAAACATTTAGCGTTGCCTAACAGAATCATAAAGTTATTTATACAAACAAATAAAAACATTTTTTAACATATTTTTTTATTGATTTTATGTTATGTATGTCCATCAGCCCAGTCCCCCTGTTAGACCAAGCCTGAATAAAGGTGCTGCGAGGTAGTTTCTCCCTTTTCATTGCAGAAAACTGTTTTTGAATTTAAAAAAAAATTCATTTAACTAAACTAATTTGCTTCGTATTACATAAAATTATACATAATGGTGTATAAGTGAGCATCAGCTAGTATGAAGGAGGGGTGGTGGGTCATTTTGTAGAAAGAAGGGGGGATTTCTCAAAGAATACAGTTTTATAACGAAATATCCTAACTCTTAATGAGCCTTCAGACAAGTACAGGAAGACTTTGCAGGAAGGGAGGGGGAGGCAGAAATATACGTTGAATGCCTCTCTATTCCAGGAATTTTTTGTGGTCTATGCCTTTATTATTGGTACTTGAGGGGGGGGGGGTATAGTGCCTTTAATCTTTTTACTATTTTTATATCTAGCATACAAAAATTAAGTGAGAATAACGGGTAATTTTTCGTAAATGGAGAAGCAGTGTGGTTTAAGAAATTATTTTTTCTATCTAGCATAAAATTTTACGTTCAAAACGCCTGCCGGCAAAGAGGTGTAAAAGATGAGGCGAGACATCGTGAGCCTCACAAAGAAAGTTCTTGGGGTGGGGGGGGGGGGTATTTGGTGAGTGCTACAAGGAGCTTTAATTAAAAGTGAGAAGATCAAAAGTCACGCAGAATTTTCAAACGTATGAACGATAAAATTGCTGTTCATTCAAAAAAAGGCTGCCTTCTTCTCAACTCCTCACTGTTTACCGTGAAGTTTTACTAGTCATGCTTTTTTAAGAACGGCTGCTGAAACAAACAAGGCCGTTGATTTGGAACAACAAGCTTTCTTAAAGCGCTTAAAAACTTTTTAAAACAATAAAAAACTGAAATGGAATAAAAAACTTTCTTAAAGAACTAAAAAAATTTTTTAGCATAACGAGTGACGGGTTGAGAAGGGGGCAGCCACGGTTACCGTATTTGAATTGTAATGGGTATAAAAAAAGTGCTGTTATCGGTAATTGCATTATATTTGCTTAAAAATTGCAAATTTAATTGGTGAATTTAACGATTCAAGTAAACCCTTAATTGTGCATCCCTGCTCTGGAGATTAACATCCCCTTGAAATCTTAAATATCAGGCGTGAGAGCGTATTCTTCGAACATTAAATAGCTGCATAACGATTCTGGAGATTATGGTCCCTTGAATTCTCAAACATCAAACAGGAAGGCGTCATAACATCTAACCGTCAGGAGCTCTACAAAATGCGTGCTCTAACAAAATCCGTCATAACATCGACAAAAAAATCCATCAGAACCACTAACCGCCATAACATTTTTAATCTTTAGTCTAAAATTTTAAAACTTTAGTTTTTCGGGATTTAGGGGGGAAAAAGGTACCTAGGTTAGGTTACGCATTTAATACATGCTATGCTTTACCCCCACCCCCCTTATGTGCAAATATCTAGCCGAAATTCGCTTCTAAACTATTCTAGACTTATTATTATTATATAAACTTATAATTTTTTCAGATGTTATGACGATTAGTGGTTCTGGCGGATTTTCCTTTTAGATGTTATGACGGTTAGTACTTTTGACGGTTAGTCGAAATGGTAGCACCCCCGTCAAACATAAACGCATGCTCTTCGAACATGAAATGACTACATAATGCTGATTCTGGGTTCTGGAACGCTATAGGCCAGGGGTTATCAAACTTTGGTACGCGTACCCCTTGGGGGTACGCAAATATTTTGGGGGGTACGCAGCCAGCCAATAGAAAAATAAAACAGCCCTTTAACTCTATGCTTGACAATTTTATTTATATTTTAGCTATAGTTTACTTAGTACCGGTAACTGAGAAGGGGTTCCTAAAAAGTTTTGTGGGTAAAAAGGGGTACAGTGTCTAAAAAAGTTTGAGAACCACTGCTTTAGGCTATAGCAAGCAATTCTGGAGATTATATCCCCTGAATTCTGAAAAATTTAATGTAATCGTATGCTCTTCGAACATCAAATGACTATATGACAATTCTGGAGATTATATCACCTGAATTCTCAAAAATCAAATATAAGTACGTAACGTTCGAACCTCAAATGGCTATTTAACGATTCTGGAGATTATGTCCCTTTGGATTCTCAAAAATCAAACAGTTCGTGGTAACGAACTGTAAGTAAGGAGCGACCAGGCTCAATGGTAACCGAAACTGTAGAAAACGGAATTTTGATACCAATGGATAAATCAAACGAATCAGATTTTAATGCTAATTTCGAATATATAAGCTTCATCAAGTTTAGTCCTACCTATCAAAAGTTACGCGCCTGAGAAAATTTGGCTGATTTTCGAAAAAAGGGGGAAAGACCCCCTAAAAAATATAGAACCTGAATGAAAATCACACCATCAATTCAGCGTATCAGGGAACCCTACTGCATAGGTTTCAAGCTCCTATCTACAAAAATGTGGAATTTTGCATTTTTTGCCAGAAGAAAGATCACGGATGCGTGTTTATTTGTTTGTTTTTTTGTTTTTTTTCCCAGGGGTGATCGTATCGACCCAGTGGGCCTAGAATATCGTGGGAGGGCTCATTCGAACGGAAATTAAAAGTTCTAGTGCCCGTTTTAAGTAACCAAAAAAATGGAGGTCAACTAGGCCCCCTCCCACGCTCATTTTTTTCTTAAAGTCACCCGATCAAAAATTTTGAGATTGCCATTTTGTTCTGCAGGGTCGAAAATATGATAACTATGTCTTTTATGATGACTTAATGCCCCGAAGTCGCCGGGGGGGAGGGATGAAAGTTATGAACTTTACCCAATGTTAACATATAGTATTGGTTATTGGGAAATATACAAACGTTTTCAGGGGGGATTTTTTCTGGTAGTGGGGGGGGGGGGGGGGGGTGGAGTGGGTCGGGGGTTTATGTGGGAGGATCTTTCCATGCCAATTCATTTGTCTGTAGGGGGGAGGGACCTATTTTTCAAAGTCTGTGAGGAGGCAATTTCGTTTTTTTTTTGTTCAATGATAATCCCGAAAATAAGGAATCTTTTATTGAAAACAACAACAAATATGCATTTTTCAAATTTATGAGGGACAAAAGAATATAAGGGGTAATTGCGCCCTCTTCAATTGACTCGTCTGTTCTAAATATCTCATGTTGGAAACCCTGGTTAGAACTCAGTCATGATATGGATTTTGGTTACACCCTGGAATGTTATTAATCCTCTATTGATTTTAAACATTTGAATTTTTATCATTGATTTTTTAATTGATTTTTAATATTCAATGAAACCATTGAATGTTAATAATCATTTATTATTAATCCTCTTATTCGACCACAGAAAACTTGTGTAGATTAAAAAAAACTTAGGTCCAGCTGTCGTAAAATAACAAAAGCATTTACACTAGAGCCCGACAAAGTACTTCCAAAATAAACAATCTGCTTCTTTATCATTATTATATTAATAGGGACCACCCTCGTATGTAATTCGAACTACTTCACTACCACTTTGGTTGAAGAGTAATTATTAATAAAAAGAGTACCGCCAGGTGGCCTTTTCGACCCCTACCCTGGGTCTACAGGAAATTAAATGATGCAAAAATGATGGGATATTATGGGTACACTATATTATGGGTACACTATAAACGACATGTATAAAATCAGCATGTGCAATACCGCCAAAGACAATATGGGATCTCGTTTTGATGGTAATTAACTCTTTTATGTTGTGCCAGGCATTGCTGTCTAAAAAGTCACAGCATGATTAGGGGTTTTTGGCAGCGTATGGCAATAAGTAACAGATTTTAACTCTTGGAATGACTTTAAAACAATGGTGCTATTTCAATTTATTAGCACTATTCACTTTAGTACACAGTTCTTTCATTTCCTCTACTTTCAGAAAAAAGGATATATCAAATATCCTCCCCAGTAACTTTTAAAACGTTTTGACATGGCCATCAAATCAAAATTCTACGAAAATATACCCTATCCATCCAGGGGTGCAGCTAAGGGGGCGTGCCGATGGCTTGGAACTTCGGGCGTCTTTTCTCGTCTTAATTTAGCTTATGTGTCCGCATTTGTTGGCAGAGTGGACGATACATGCGTTCTTTTTATCCCCCCCCCTCCCAAAAAAAAAATTCAAAACCCTAGCTTCACCTCTGTATCCACTTTCTGAGGAAATTTTGGTAAAGGTCCAGAAAAGCGTCTCTTGGGAAGGAGATGTGTTAAAACAAAAAGAGAGACATTTCTACGTTGCTAAATTTTTGTTCGTCTGCATGGTTTTGTTTGCGTTTTTGACAATTCATCCCTGGTCTCCCTGTTATGGATTCATATAGCCCTAGACTATGTAAAAAAAACTAACATAACAGTTGATGAAAACTGATAAATCAATTCAAAAACTTAAAACAGAGAAAATAAGAAGCAACAAGGAAATTTGATTCATTGATACCTCAGCATATTATAAAGTAAGAATTGCATCACTTTTTTATGGGGGGGGGTAGTTTTTTTTTGTAAAGCCTAGGGTTGTATGAGACCCTTAGAGGCAGGCTAGGGATGCATTGTCAAAAACGCGGTTACTTATGTACTATTTGTAACAAACGCCCCATGTTATATAGGAAAGATGCTTAAGAAACTAGTCAAACGGGTATCTTTCAATAGACAATTGGATTGGAAAATCGGGGTTTGTCATTGCGTCTACAATATTTAAACTATGTTTTTTGGGGGCTTAGGGGGTATGGAAAGGTACCTAGGTTGGGTTAGGGTAGGTTAGGTTACGTATTTAATATATGCTATGCTTTACCCCCCCCCCACCCTAATGTGCAAATATAAAGCTGAAATTTGTTTCTAAACTATTATATTTTCATCCTATTTTGTTTCATTTCATTGGCATTAACCAAACTTCACTTTTCGCGTGTGTTACAGATAGTACAAAAGTACCAAAACGCGAACAAAACCATTAATATGAACACAAAGTTAAAAATCTAAGAATGTCTCTCTTTTTAATTAAGCTTGTCTCCTTCTGAAGATCCACTATTTTATATCTTTACCGAGATTTTTAATTCAATATCTACCAGAGTTGAAGTAATAGCAGTAACTCGGATTAACTTTCCTTCTGCTTACTTTAGTCATGAGAAATTTTAATGTCTTCTTCTGGCGACCAGTTGCCAAACAACATAGACTCCCAACCGAAGGATTCCGGAAGGCTTTAACTTCTCCGGCGGAGTTTCAATCAGAGGCAACGCTGTAGCGTTGCCTATAGTAAAGGCCATACGGCTCCAATGTTTTATTATTTATTTATTATTTATTATTTTTTTCCCAGAGGCACTTCATACGGAAGGGGTCGTCGTAGAAACTTCAAAGGGGGTTCATTCGATTGGAAATCGAGAGTTCTAGTGCCCTTTTTAATAGTCGAAAGTGATTGGAGGGCAACTAGCCCCCCCCCCACGCTCATCGTTCCCCCAAATACATCCAATCATAATTTTGAGATAGCCATTTTGTTCAGCGTAGTTGATTTCCAGATAGAAAATATATTTTTGAGGAGGATAATCCCCCTCAACCCTCAGGGTAAGGCTTTTCAGTTAATCCCTGGGGGCATATAAGGTTTTTATAGAAGGCGTTGTCGTAGAAACTTCAAAACAGGCTCTTTCGATTGGAAATTCAAAGGGCTAGTGCCCTTTTTAATAGTCGAAAGTGATTGGAGGGCAACTAGCCCCCCCCCACGCTCATCATTCCCCCAAACACATCCAATCAAAATTTCGAGATAGCCATTTTGTTCAGCGTAGTTGATTTCCAGATAGGAAATATATTTTTGAGGAGGATAATCCCCCTCAACCCTCAGGGTAAGGCTTTTCAGTTATGCCCTGGGGGCATATAAGGTTTTTATAGAAGGTGTTGTCGTAGAAACTTCAAAAAAGGCTCATTTGATTTGAAATTCAAAGGGCTAGTGCCCTTTTTAATAGTCGAAAGTGATTGGAGGGCAACTAGCCCCCCACGCCCATCATTCTCTCAAACACATCCAATCAAAATTTTGATATAGCCATTTTGTTCAGCGTAGTTGATTTCCAACTAGAAAATATGTTTTTGAGGAGGACACTCCCCCACAACCCTTAGGGCAAGGGTTTTGAGCTATGCCCTGGGGGCATATAAGGTTTTTATAGAAGACGTTGTCAAAGAAACTTCAAAACAGGCTCATTCGATTGGAAATTCAAAGGGCTAGTGCCCTTTTTAATAGTCGAAAGTGATTGGAGGGCAACTAGCCCCCTCCCCCACGTCCATCATTCCCCCAAACACATCCAATCAAAATTTTGAGATAGCCATTTTGTTCAGCGTTGTTGATTTTCAAATAGAAAGTATGTTTTTGAGGAGGACACTCCCCCACAACCCTTAGGGCAAGGGTTTTGAGCTATGCCCTGGGGGCATATAAGGTTTTTATAGAAGACGTTGTCGTAGAAACTTCAAAAAAGGCTCATTTGAATGGAAATTCAAAGGGCTAGTGCCCTTTTTAATAGTCGAAAGTGATTTGACGGCAACTAACCCCCCTCTCACGCCCACCTTTTCACCAAACACATCCAATTAAAATTTTGAGACAGCCATTTTATTAAACGTGGTTTTAAGTTCTGGAAATTAGGTCTTTGAAGATAACAACTCCCCCACAGCCCTCAGGGAAAGGGTTGTAATTTAAGGATTCTCCGAATCCTTCATATTATTTCTGTTGGATGGGATACTCGTATAAACTTTAGAGAGGGCTCATTTGATTGGAAATTGAAAGTTCTTGTTCACTTTTTAAGAGTCAAAATAGATTGGAGGGCAACTAGACCCCCCCACCTAAAGTAGCCTAAAGTAATGTAATTTACTTAATTAACGCAAGATTGCGTTAATTAAGCTTGCTCCTAGCGCAAGTTTATCGGATCAGCCTATTTCCCCCCCCCCCCCTAAAAAAATCCTGGATCCTCCCTGGTGTAAGGGCACTATAACTTTTAATTTGTAATTCAATGAACCCCGTTCCAAAGTTTATGCGACCACCTCTTCCACATAAAGTGCCCCTGGAAAAATAAGTAAGTATTAATTCATTGAACCCATATGGCTCTTTACTTAGGTAACGCTATAGCATTGCTTCTGACCTAAAAAGTTGAGTAAAAATTTCAGTTTCCATTTTTATGAATATCCGAAATTATCTGAGGGGAATATGTTTGGGGGAGCATATTCCACGGCTGGGAAATTTCTGTTGGGTGGATTTTAACGCGGGGGAGTTATCAGCAGGAAAAGAAAATGTTCATGGAGGGGGGAGTAATTTCCCAGGGGGTGAGTTTTCCAAATGTGACTTATTCAGGGAGGGGACGACTAAACCCATTCGATAATATTCTAAATTTTACATCTGAAAGTAACGGGAATAAAGAATCAACGGAAATGTCAGAGATATCACTTCAGGTTCCTTTAGATGATTATTTTCGTGTCTTTTGAAAAAAGACATTTTCAAAAGACAGATTATTTTCATTTGTATTACTTTCTCTGTGGCTGCTCAATTATGCATGTCAGGAGGGAGACTCCCCCCACCACTGTTTACGCTAAGGTTTCAGTTTTTATCTCAATGCTTAAAATTGAACGCAATGTGATAAAAGTATAACTCAAATTGACATATATAGAATAATATATGCACATAACACGGAATAATTAATCAAAATTGCACATTATGAGTTGAGGCTCACCCAAATCATGGGCCAGGGGGCTCACAATTCCACAATTTGTGAAAGCAATCCTGCAATAACTAAAAATATAAAGTATTTTTGAGTATTTTAACATCTTCCACAACTCAAACGGTCCAACATTCTACAGCCCAAAGAGTCTCTCGAATCTTCTAAATCAGGAACGGAGGAGATAAGTGAAGTTCCACCCCGTATTGGATGAGTCTCCAACCTCACCCTCCCCCTCTCCTACTGTCTACGCTAAAGTTTTCTTTTTTATGCCAACTACGCTGCCCCCACTTCAAAGACTTTAATAAGGTAAAGTTTTGTATGGGAAGAACACATAGTAAATCTATTATAAAATACTTTAAATTACAGCCATGCTTAAAATAAGGTTAAAATACATACTCTGCGATAAATGCTAAATTATTGTAGCACAACAAATCCGAAAAATGGTCTAATCAAAACGATCCCGTTCTTTCTGCATCAACAAATGGAATAACCTAGCCACTGTTTTTAGAAGCTATTATTTCGATCCATTCATTGTTGCGTGAAAAAATCAGGTTTGATTTTTCAGAGGCATATAATTAAGCTGTCTATATCAAAGGCCATAAGGCTTCAATGTTATAATTAACAATTAAAAAAAAAACTTGTATAAAAATAAGTTTTCTAAGAAGAGTAAAGAGCCATATTGAACTCAGGACCAGCAGAAATTAATTCCTATTATAGTTAAAACTCAAAAAGACCAGAAACTACTGTTAAAGAATAAACAAAACCCCGAACGAACAGAAATTAAAATTAACTATCTTACAAACATAAAGATAACCAGTGCAAACATAAATAAATGAATAAATCTTATATAGCTTCAATATTCTTTATTATTTTTCCCCCAGAGCTGCTTTATATGCAAGGGTTAAAAATACCATTTTGTTAAAAATAGTTGAAAGGTTAAGTAACAAAACTCTGGCGTCGAAAAAAAACCCCTGGGCCAGGGGGCAGGAATGGATTCTCGTATAAACTTCAGAGAGAGCTCAATTGATTGGAAATTGGAAGTTCTAGTCCAGCTCTTAAGAGTCAAAATTGATCGAAGGGCAAATAACCCCCCCCACGCCCTTTTTCCCCACCCCTTCCTTTGAACTAATTCTGTTTATACCTGAAGGCCCAAGGAGAGTTAGAATGTTTTGGTATTAACACAAACCTATTATGCATATGCTCTCCTCCCTAACAAGGAAAGAAACAGAGAGTGTAAGGCAGTGGTGGATCCAGGGGAGGGGCGAGGGGGGCGCCCCCCCTAAAGTAGTCTAAAGTAATGTAATTTACTTGATTAGCGCAAGATTGCGTTAATTAAACTTGCTATTTTTCAATCCATTCATTGTTGTCAATCGCTGTCCACAAGTTATGCAAGCTGTCTATTGTTCATATACAAGGTTTTTATCAAAGAAGTAATCGTATAGACTTTGAAAAAAAGCCTCATTCAATTTCAATTGAAAGTTCTAGATCCGTTTTTTTAAGTCAAGAATAATCGGACAGTAAGCACCCCCCCCCATGCCATATAAACTTAAAACTTTTTGCAATCAAAAACGAATAAAAATTAATTAAAAAACTTTCCGAAAAATAAGTTTTTCAAAGAAAAGTAAAGGCCATTTTAGACTTAAGCTCAGGAGATACAAATACCTGTTAAAATTCAAACTCAAAGCGACCAGAAATTACTAATAAAGAATAAATGAAACCCAAAACGAACAGAAATTTAATTTAACAATCATAGCAAAAAACATAAAACAAGTAATAATATAAATGAATAAATAGATCTTAAAGCGAGTAATGCTTAGATTGAATATGAAAATCAAGCTTAAAACGAAAAAAAAAATAGTTTGCTATTAAAGTATAAATGAAACTTAAAACGAACAGAAATTAAATAAATAATCAATGCGAACAATTATACAATATATATTAATGTAAATGAATAAATAAATCTTAAAACAAGTGAAACTTAAATTGAATATGCAAATCAAGTTTGAATCGAATAAAAATAACTACAAACAAGAGTTTGGGTATCGCCTCACTGCAGAAGCCCAAAACCTACTGCGTCATTGGCGCTTTACTGAAAACGAATTATATTACAAATGTTTTCTTTTGTACTTAATATTGAAGATAAATATTAAAATTACAGTAAAATTTTGAACTGATGAGCTTTCAGCAATTAATATCATTATACATAAAATATTCAGTTTAATTTATTAGTTCTTTCCAAGATTGATCAAGACAAATATAGTTTCACTACAAACAAACTTTGGATACTGCCCCCTTCTTTAACTGTAAAAAACTATAGCCTTCTGCGTCATTGGCGCTTCACTGAAAACGAATTACTCGTATATGACAAATTTATTCTTTTCCAGTTCTTACAGCATTGAAAATGAAAATAAAAATTACAGTGAAAAAGAAATCTTGAACTGATGGATCTTACAACAATTTATATCATTATATATCTAATATTCAATTTGATTTTGTTTATACTTTCCAAGACTGTTCAAGACTCATATAGTTTTCAGTAAAGCGCCAACGACGCAGTAGGTTTTAGGCTTCTGCAGTGAGGCGATACCCAAACTCTTGTTTGTAGTTATTTTTATTAGATTCAAACTTGATTTGCATATTCAATTTAAGTTTCACTTGTTTTAAGATTTATTTATTCATTTACATTAATATATTTTGTATGTTTGTTCGCATTGATTGTTTATTTAATTTCTGTTCGTTTTAAGTTTCATTTATACTTTAATAGCAAACTATTTTTTTTTTCGTTTTCAGCTTGATTTTCATATTCAATCTAAGCATTACTCGCTTTAAGATCTATTTATTTATTTATATTATTACTTGTTGTATGTTCTTTGCTAAGATTGTTTATTTAATTTCTGTTCGTTTTGGGTTTCATTTATTCTTTAATAGTAATTTCTGGTCGTTTTGAGTTTGAATTTTAACAGGTATTTGTATCTCCTGAGTTTAAGTTTAAAATGGCCTTTACTTTTCTTTAAAAAACTTATTTTTCGGAAAGTTGTTTTAATTAATTGTTTGAAAACGGAAATTCTGAAGGCTAGCGACATAGAATCTTTATCAGTGATTCCGTAGATGTCGCTTCTTGCACAAAAGAAAAAAAAATCCAAACTAAAAGCAAAAAACATCAACAAAACATTTTTGGAGAAGGAAGATCACTGATGCATGTGTGTTTGTTTTTACAAAAGAAACGATGCAGAGACTTGTAACCATCTAGCAAGTGGCTCTATCCAGATTTTAATAGCACTCGGCTGTGAATTTAGTGTACTTATCGGTTATTAGAAATACACCCAATAAGTAAAGTTAGGTTAATCCTAATGAAATATAGCAAAAGACTATGATCAAACAACACTTTCGAAACAGAATTATAAAAATCTAACATTACCAAACGTAACCTAACCCCACACCCGCTAATGTGCAAATATATAGTCCAAATTATTCAAGTCCAATGCATTCTGTCTATGTCCAATGCATTGTATCAGCATACCGGTCAGGGTTGCCAAAACTTTTAGAGACAAAAGTGTCCAAATCAGCCAAAAAAGGACACTTTTAGTGCCCCTCTAGAAAATTAGCCAAAATACAGGGTTTCCACTATGAATTTTCCAAACCTGTGAAAAAAGTGCCGAAAAACCTGTAAAAATTCGTCCTTCTTAGTTCTGGTACCTAGCGGTCTGTTACCTGCATGAGTTCTGCAGGTATTTCCAGCTTTGACATTAACACTACCTATATATTAAGTTTAGCGCTAGTTCAATTTGAAGAGATGGCAGAAAAAAATCGTCATGAGAATGTGAACAGAGCGAAATATTATATCGATTATCGATACTGCTACCTATCTTAGTCGAAAAGGAAAGAACCAAGCATAGAGATTCATTTACACTTTGTCATTTTCACAAGTTATGCGAAAAAGATGCGAGTCTTTGATATTCATTAGTTTTTTGGGTGATATTCATTAGATCCTTAATATTCATTAAGGATCTTTGGGTGCGACAAGGTCCGAACGGCTGTAGCAACGAAAAGTCTATTTTGACCTACATGGTTTTAAAACTAAACAAAAGACGTTGATCACCTTAACCACTCAGCCAACTGGTTAAAATCGTTTAACAATACCTCTATCTTGCGGTTTTCTGAACATTTAGAAGTAACCTTGAGCAAAAATGACGTTTTCAAGAACTAAAAAAGCAAAAAGACAAGGCCGATTGAAATAAATTCGCTTGAGTTATACTCGATAGAAACTGGCGACCAGCGTTTGACAAAAAATCACAGCTGAAAGTATAGAATACAAAATAGAAACATTCGCTAGCTGCTATAAATAAAATTGAGCCGCAACACAGCTTTTCTGCGAAACTCCTTTCTTTCTATGACAACAGTGTTTTAATAGCCATGTGCACACGGCTACACGCCACAGGGATTTACGCGGAACGCACCAGCAGGGAATTGCCATTCACTTCTTCTTTCCAGCCTCCTCAGCAGCCTTGGTGACTTTGCCACCAGCAGTAGGTGGGTCCTTGAAGTTGACCGACTTGATGACAAACGTCAACCGTAAGATAGAAGAAAAAGATGGATTCAGTAGTTCTAGCATACCACATTGGTTAAGACTTTAGGTCCTATTCCTATTCAGTTGATAAATAGCGTTCGCGCAGGGCGCAAAAACATCTAAGAAAAATCCCCAAGACGTTACCAAAGCTTAAAAGTAAAGTACAAATTAAAAGCAGTCGTATTTATAAAAGAATGAAGAAAATAAAGACATTTGGTTTTTGATTTGGAAAAATGTCCAAAAAGTGTCCTTTTTTTCAAAAAGTTGCCTTTTTGACCCAATAGTGTCCCTCAGAGTGAAAAAGTGTCCAAAAGCCACTAAAAGTGTCCATTCGGCATCCCAGATACCAGTAAGATAGAAAAAAATCTTGAACACATAACACCACTGTCTGGGACGCAGACGTAGTGAAATCACCAAATCTTATGATAAAACCATCAACCGTGGCAACCCTGGTCAAGTTAAGCCTAAACATATTTAGACGAATGAAATTATTGTTATCTGAAACCCAAAATCAGAGTTACCATCTTTCGAGGCACGTCAGCTTTTCAAAAATTGTTCAATAAAAAAAATATAATTGGAAAGAACATTTAATTTTGAATCAGATTTTGGCACCCGGAATGACGGGGTACGTCATTATAATGACTGATTTACTTTTCTTTTATTTTTAACAACACCCCAACACTTTTAGATAAATGAAATGATTGCTAGCTGAAACCTGAAATCAGAGTTACAATCTTTCAAGGCACGTCAGCTTTTCAAAAATTGTTCAATAAAAAAAATATAATTGGAAAGAACATTTAATTTTGAATCAGATTTTGGCACCCGGAATGACGGGGTACGTCATTATAATGACTGATTTACTTTTCTTTTATTTTTAACAACACCCCAAATAGTAGGATGATTATAAAAAAATCGATTGGTAGCTTTAAAGTAATAACTTGGATCAATTAGTTTATTCTGCAAGTATAAGTGCTTTCATGCAATACATATTTTAAAATGTTTTGAGGGGCTTGTAACTTCAGTTTTAATTTACACATGGAATCAAGGAAGAAGAAAGTTTTCAGGAACAATCAAACAGTTCGTGGTAACGAACTGTAAGTACCCAGCGATATGGCTCAATAGTAACCGCGAAAGTCTAAAAAACGGAATTTTGACATCAATAAACATGTCGAAAGATTTCGCTTATTATGCTGATTCCAAATATATAAGATTCATTGAGTTTAGTGTTACTTATCAAAATCTACGAGCCTGAGAAAATTTGTCGGATTTTCGAAACAAGGGGGAAATAGCCCCTAAAATTAAACGAATCTTAATGAAGTTTACACCATCAGATATAGCATATCCAAAAATCCTACTGTAGAAGTTTTAAGCTCCCATCGAGAAAAAACGTGGAATTTTTTATTTTTGGCCAGAATAAGATCACGAATGCGTGTTTATTTCTTTGTTGTTGTTGTTTTTTTTTGGCTGTTTTTTTCCCAGGAGTGATTGAATCAGACCAATAATCCTAGAATATCGGGAAAGGACTCATTCAAACAGAAATTAAAAGTTCTAGTGCTCTTTTTAAGTGACAAAAAAGATTAGAGGGTAAACTAGCCCCACTCCCACGCCCATTTGCGCCCAAAGTCTTCCGATCAAAATTTGAGATAGTCATTTTGTTCAGCATACGGATTATAAATTATCTACTTTAAAACTAATTTTCTAAGTAAAGGATCGTTGGTATTTGGAAATTCAGCCGAAACAAGATCATCAATTTCGACTGGATTACAGATTCAGTCACGAGGACTAATGATCAACAGCAAAGAATCTAAGGATCTAAGAACTATGTATTTGAGGATGACTTTACCCCCAACAGCCCTGGGGGAAGGGCTACAAGCTATGAACTTTGCCCATTGTTTACATATAGGCCTAGTATTTGATATTGCGAAGCATACAGATACTTATCGGGGGGGATTTTCTTCCAGAGGTGTTACGTGGGAGCAAGGCCATATCCAGGGGGTTAAGGGGTTTGAACTCCCTGAAATATTTATCCAACTCGTAAAAACTTAACAAAAATGAAAATAAACAAATTTTTTATGCATTTTTTGAATTTTTTTGTGACCCCTCCCCAAAAAATAGTTTTTACGCCCCCCCCCCCCCGAAATTTTTTTTGAATCGGCACTGCATGAGAGGATCTTTCCACGGAGGAATTTTTTGTGGGGCAAGGGATTTTCGATGGAGGAGGGTCTGGATTTCCAGGCGTTATTAAGAAAATAATAAGAAATTAAATAAAAAAAGTGGTACTCCTGTATTAAACGCACTCTTTTAAAGCATAGCATATATTAAATGCTTGACCTAACCTGGGTATCTTTCCCCTCCCCCTAAACCCAAAAAAACTAAAGTTTAAATATTGTAAACACAGTGAGAAACCACTGTTTGTAATCCAATTCTCTGTTGAAAGAACCTGTTTGACTAGTTTCTTTTATCTTCTATCTTTCGTGGTTTACAACTAATAGAACAGTACCAAAGATTATTATTTTTGAACTTTATTAAGTTTATTAAACAACCCTTGTGTTTCATGAGACATTCTTAAATAATTGGAACAAAACGTCAAACTTTAGCGTAAAGAGCAAGGTATTTAGGAGGGAGCAACCCCCGTCGTCTTCGTAATAATTTTTGTTTGTTTTAAGTTTTAATCTTGCTCCTTACTTACAATTGAAACAATCTTAATTTAATTTATTTAATATACATATAAAGGAATTAGGATTTTATGGTAATTCAAAATTACTCCTTGTTTCTGCTTCTATATTTCGATTATATCCGTTTTACTTATTACAAGTCTTTGATGTGCTAGAATTTGTAATATGGTATAATCAGAAACAATTTACACAAAATTATGCTGTTGTAAAATGTACATTTAAACTATTTGTAGTTCATCATTATTTGTAAAATACGATGTAAAGTTTAAAACTATTTTTGTCTTAAATGATTATTAATATTTTGCGAAATCTAAGACCAGGGTTGCCACCGTCAGTAGGATTTTACTAGATCTAGTGAAAAAAAAATCTAGTAAATTTAGAGTATCTAGTAAATTTCCTGAAATCTAGTAAAAACTAGTAAAAAGTCATGATTTATAGTAAACAAAACTTTTTTTATTTTCCATGAATTCAGGGAAAGAAATTATCGTAAACAAATGACAGTTTACAATTTTTGCTTGTCTGTTTTACAATTTACAATTTTGCTTGTCTGTCTCAGAGACAGACAAGCAGTCACCTATTTTCATAAACAGACAGTTTGCTTCGGCGTCTAAAGGTCGACAAAATCAGTTTTCTGTGTATCAAATCTTACCAACTAAAAATGAAGCTATAATGACACTTGGATTTGTGATGATGGGGAATCTATTGGAATCAAAACAAAAGCCAACCACCCAAAGTGATTAGGCGAATCTTCTCAGTTTGAAAATTTTTATTGAGGAAAAAGGAGCCTGCTGAGAGAAATTAAAAGTAAGTAGAAATGTAACATTATATATATATATATATATATATATATATATATATATATATATATATATATATATATATATATATATATATATATATATATATATATATATATATTATATATATATATATATATATATATATATATATATATATATATATATATATATGAGCATTTAGTAAAAACAGATGCGATCTAGTAAATTTTTCCTCTCCGATTTAGTAAATTCTTCAAGGTCAGGGTGGCAACCCTGTCTAAGACTAAGTCATGACAAATAAATCTTTTACTCAACAATTTTTGTAAAGTTTGTGTGCAATGTTGTAAAGTTTGTTTCATTTATCTAAAAGTGTTTTGGCTTAACATGACTAGGGTTACCACCGTTGGTGATTTTATCATAAGATTTGGTGATTTCACTTTGTCTGCGTTCCAGGCTGTGGTATTCAGTGTTCAAGATTTTTTTTTCTATCTCACTGGTATGCTGTGCCATCATCTGTCACTTGTTTTTGCAGCTTTGAAACCGGTTTTCTGAGCTGTAACCTAAGAGTAATTCATGAATGTGTTTCCAATAACCTACAAGTACCCAATTTAGAGCAGTCTACAGGATTTTTGCTGGAATGTAACTTTGTTTACGCAAATATTGGGGAATTGTATGGAAATATTTTCTAACATAATATGCAAAATTCCACTGTTGAGCTTTACAGGGGTGCGTACACTCCCAAGTAAAAATTTCTGATTTTTATCAGTGATTTAGGGTAATTCAGAAATTATTTTGGAAGATTCAAGGTAATTTTTAAGAACATTCGGTACAGGGATTACAAGCCATTTTGCAAGTTACCGTATCGAACCAATTGCCCTAGAAAATCAGGATACGGATCATTCGGCAGAAACTAAAAGTTTTAGTTCCATTTTTAAGCCTTGAAGTTTTAGTTCCTTACTTTCAGTTTAAAAAACTTTTTTTTTTAATTTAATTTCTGATCGTTTTTTAGTTAATGCAGCTTTTATTTTGGTTCACCGTCATTGAATAAGTAAACAAAATTTGCATAAAAATTTTACTTTTCTTTTGCTAAATGGCTGTCTCTAAATTTGGTTCTGACGTAATTTACAAATTAACTTGCGTAACGAACTTCTATATTCGTATATTTTTCTTCTGGCAAAAAATACAAAGTTGCAGATTTTTGCAGATATGAGCTTGAAACCTATGTATTAGGGTTATTTGATACGATGAATCTGACGGTATGATTTTCATTAAAATTTTTTATCTTGTAGGGGATGTTTCCCCCCTCTTTATAAAATCATGTAAATTTTCTCAGGCTCGTAGCCTTTGATGCGTAATACTAAACTTAATAAAATTTATATATTTCGAATCAACATTATAAGCCCATTCTTTTGATACATTTATTGACATCAAAATTCCGTTTTTAAAAGTTTCGATTACTATTGAGCCGTATCGCTTGTTTTTTTTTATTGTTTATTTTATTACGTATATGTTATTACGTATATGCGGGGGTTCTCCCCTTAGTCAATACCACGCTCTTTACGTTAAAAGTTAAAAAAAAATTTAATTCACAAACCCTTGAATCACAAAGGCCGTTTAATTAGAATAGATAGCTCTTTTGAAAGCACTAAAAAAAACTGTAGCGTAAAGAGCGAGGCATTGAATTGAAACCCCCTCATATACGTAATAATTTCTGTTTGTTTTAAGTTCTAATGCTGCTTCTTACTTTCAGTTGAAAAAACTTGTTTTTTTAAATTTAATTTCTGATCGTTTTTTAAATAATGCTTGGAAATCCGGCGCCCCCTTCATAGAAATGTCCCTTACCCCAAAGAAACATCATCCACGGAAAGATTCTCCCGAGTAACCCCCTCCTCCAGCCCCCCCCCTGAAAAAAATCCTTCCTGAAAATGTCTTTATACTTCCCAATAACCAATACAATATGTAAGCAATGGGCAAAGTTCATAACGTGCAGCCCTTCCCTGGGAACTGTGGGGGATTAAGTCATCCTAAAAGACATGTTTATTAGATTTTCGACTATGTTGAACAAAATGGCAATCTCAAAATTTTAATTGGGTGACTTTGAGAAAAAAATGAGCGTGGAAGGGGGCCTAGTTGCCCTCCATTTTTTGGTCACTTAAAAAGGGAACTAGAACTTTTAATTTCCGTTCCAATGAGACCTCCTACGATATTCTAGGACCACTGGGTCAATACGATTACCCCTGGGGAAAAGAAAAAAATAAATAAAAAAAAGCACGCATCCGTGATCTTTCTTCTGGCAAAAAATGGAAAATTCCGCATTTTTGAAGATAGGAGCTTGAAACCTCTCTGATTTTGGTAGGGTTCTCTGATACGCTGAATATGATGGTTTGATTTTCATTAAGGTTCTATAGCTTTTAGGGGGTCTTTCCCCCTTTTCTCGAAAATCAGCAAAATTTTCTCAGGTGCGTAACTTTTGATGGGTAAGATTAAATTATGAAACTTATATTTTTGAAATCAGAATTAAAATCTGTTTCTTCTGATGTATCTATTGGTATAAAAATTCCGTTTTTTAGTTTCGGTTACCATTGAGCCGGGTCGCTCCTTACTGCTGTGAAGTGTTATTCTATGGTATTTGGGGGTTGTAGTTGTAGATGCCTTTATTCTCCCTTTATAGGGGAGATAAACTCTGGCCCTAAGGTAATTAAACTTTAGTAGCGGGACTTAGGCTATGACCGAACTAATGAGCCGTACCGACTGGGTATATTCGAGGGGCTAAAGGTAGATCGTAGAGAGGTTGTATAAAACACAATACTTTTATTTAATTTACACATAATAATTACAGATATAAATATGCTACTGGGACTGGCTGCCTCAAGTAGACCACAAGTCTCAAAAACTACAATAATATATAATAAGATACAGACACTTACAATGATCCGACAAAATCCCAAGGTATTTCTAATGAGAAAATAAACGGGCAGAGGTTCACCCGGCAAGTCAAAAGGTCTGCCTCCAGTCTCAAAAATCGGAGTATATATACGAAAAACTAATTACGTCCTTCCGGTACATTGACGCATTTAGCCAGGAAATTGGTTATTGAACAAGTTCCCTCCAAGCCCACACATTCCACGATTTGTATCTTTATCTTAAAAAGTGGTATTTTGAAACTTTGTTTTTGCGTCTTAATATATTTTTACTCAATTAATAATTAATTAAATTAGAAAGCTTTACCACAATAATCCCCATTTAAAGAAGAATTGTCCCAATTCTCAATATTTTACTTTTAAAACAACTTAATTTCGTTTACAGCTATTATGCTGCCATCTTTGGGTCATTATATGCATCTACCCTCAATGGGTTTCCTTAGGGTTATGTTTCTTGTCCAATATTGGCCATGTTCCTTTTTTTGTCGAAGGATTTCAATTTGAAATTCATCCTTGTTTCTCTTTTTCTCTGTCTCTAGGACTGACAATTACTCTTTTACCCTCTTCATATGCATCTTCTGTTTTAACTTGACCCCAAGCGGCTTAAACATAATATTCATGGTTTTGCTAAAATTAGATTTCAAGTTATACTAGACAAGTTTATGAATTATTTGAGTTTAAATTTAATTCCCCTTAATAATTTAATTTATCTGTGTGATGTGGTTGATATACCGTTTATTTTTCGTTTTAGAAATGCCTTAGTACATTACACATAACACTTTGATTTTTAAATTTTCACATATTTTTCCAGCACAAAGCATTTTCACATATTTCAATAACATAAGCCATTGGGCTATTTAGCACATTTTCTAGGCCTAAATTAAGTTCTGATTTTATCTCACTTTCTGACGAACTTGTAGTAAAGTCTGTATTACTGCTATAGTTTCCAAAATATCAGTTGATCGAGTATGAGATGATAGTATCAGGATATATTTGAAGCGTCTTCAAAATTTGTTACTTCCCAAAAATGTGTCAAAATATGATTGAAGGAAAAAAGGATCCGAAAAGATGCTACGACAAATTTGATTTCCAAAAAAAATAGCTAATGCTGTATCTAAAATAAACATCCACATTATTATACATATAAAGCATATATTTTTACCTATATAGTAGAATGAAACACTCAATTTTCGTATATATCAATGCATTCGAAAGTTAATTACTTTTAATTACTTTCTCCACTTTTTTAATTACTCCAAAAATAACATCCCGCTTAAATCGAAACATTATGTTCCTTGCTGGATTATTCTTTCAAACTTAATACTAAACAGATTATTTTACAATATAAAAAAAATATTAATACTTTGACTCAAGGTCAAACATTTACATATAACATTACATCACTAGTTAAAATTTAAAGTAAATTAAAACAGCGTATATATAAATAAGCATTGTGTAATAACTTACACAAGTATTTAAGTCGCAAAACCAGATATGTTATTATACTATTGGTTAAAACTTAAAGCATTTTTAAAAACAAAACACGGTATAGACTAGTATTTATAACAGTAGATATTTTCTCAATTACATTTGTTACAACTATATAGCTTTTCTCATATATGGCTAAATACATTTTGTTTTAAAACTTTGGTTCTATTTCGAACCCACTTGTGTCATTAACTGTCATTATCTTATAAGCCTGTTTGTCTATTCAGAATTTTAAGCTTTTCAATTCTTTTAGAATTTCTAGGTACTTTAGACAGTTTCATAACGTTTTTGTCTGTAATATCTCTTTTTTTCAGCTTTAATGCCTTTTTGGTTTAAGGCTTTTATTTACAGCTTATATCTGATAAGCTAAAAAAATTTTTGCTGTTCACCTTTTACCTGTAAGGCCATTATCAAATGACTTTGCCTGTACTCTGAAGGTTCGCTTACCAGGACTGCCTTCTGGTAGCTCCTTATAACGTTTCCAGGTCCTCTTGTGATGGGCTATAGCTAAAAAGACTGTTATGAACCTGCACACAAAATAATTAATTTTAATAATTTGTGGCAACAATTTTTTCTTGGGTTATTTTTTTTTCAGAAAAAGTGGCCCTTCTGCCGAAAATACCTGGCCTTCATGGCACACAGTAATTCAGTTTTTGACATACAAGTGACAATGACTATTTTCACTTTAACTTCCCCACTTTTAGTGGTCTTGTCTTAGGTTTCAACTTCAAGTTCTTAAGGCTATTATGTGCCTTACTTTCAATTTTCTATGTCATGCTAGTCATTTTTCTGAAAACGACTTCCACATAAGAGAGCCAAATTTCTTTTCTTGACTACTTTGAGCATGTCTCCAATATTTTTATTAATCTCGGCCCGCGTTTACCAATGTAACGGTGGCTCCGTAGTATTAATGCTACTTATTTGTACTTATTTAGTACAATTTTCATACTAGTTCGTTCGGCAAGTTCAATAAGTGCGTCTAGCAGAGTTTAACTGACTTCATTGAGTTTATTTTCCTTTTAGTTTCGTCTGTCTATATTTTCAACTTGAACCCTTCTCTTTTTTAAATTCAATATTTCAATGGAGCCTAAGGGTTTTTTCCAGTCTTTTTCCGCTTTTTCAGTAAAATATGTCTTTTTTTTAAGCCTATATTTATATATTCCATGTTCTTTTTCAATAACCTTAACAAGTTTTTATGCTGATTGTCCTTTATGATCAAATTCATTATCTCCATATTTCTAAGAGGTGGGGGGGTGTCTAATTTTTGCAACTTGTATTTTTTTGAAATTATTTAAATTTTTTTTTCTTTCGAAAGTTTTTGGCGTTAGAAAAGTACTGTAGTTTTTCAGCTAATTTTTTTTAACACTTTTAATTAAGTTTTACCACGAAATTTCTAGTTCTTATTTATTCATAAAAATGTACGTTTTTACGATATCCTTGATTCCCACAAAATTGTGTGGTTTTCATCGTAGACACATATTTCTGTCTGTGGTATTTTTACCAAAAATTAGTGCCTATGTCGTGCTAAAAATTACTTAGAGATAGGGATTATCTTTTGTGGTTTCCCTATAATTTTTTTTTATATTATTCGTGTCTGGAATTTTATCCTCAGTTTAATTTGCGCCTTAGTTTTATACAGTCATTGAGTGTAATTTGTCCCTTTTGTGATATTTTGACTATTACTCTGTTCTACAAGGGTATGGGTTTAGTGCATTGGCAGACTTGCTGGACCCTGCCATTTCTCATGGTTCAGCAAATCTGCCGAGCACTCAGCTCAAACCTCCTCCAAAGTTTGATTTTTATTTCTGATCTATATTTGGTTAGCTTGGTGGATCCCCACAATGCCAAGACGTTTAGTAGTTTCGTTTTTAAATGCCAATTTTCCTGTCATTGGTGTTTTTCACCTGCAATGTCGTCGCCCTGTTATTTCTGTTAATGGTTTGTTGTAAATTTATTTAATATGTGAAATAATTATACCCGAGAAAACTTTGTTTTACACGGTGTTAACTTTTTTAATTTTGACCCATTTTATCTACGGCTTCTTGTATATATATATATATATATATATATATATATATATATATATATATATATATATATATATATATATATATATATATATATATATATATATATATATATATATATATATATATATATATCGTCCTTATTGGTAAGTGTTTAATTTATTCTATCCTCTACTATTTATAACAGGATTACAGCTAGCTTGTACATGTCGCGATTCATGTAAACTCTCGCTGTCTTTCCCATTATAATTATTTTTAAATTTCTTCCAAATCTTTTTTTTTCCAATTCGACTGAAAGTGTCACCTCAGAGAGTCAAAGGTTAGTAGATGCTTCGCATTTACTTAACAACGAGAGAGTGGTTGAGCTCAACTCCAAATTTGCTAGCTTCCAATGACCCTATTTCAGTAGACTAACCTCCTTCGTTTTTTTTGTGATTATCTCCCAAAATTTGTTTTTCCAATATACATATCAAAAAAATCGCCTTTGAGTGCTGATTCTAAATATGTATAATTTAATTTGTTCCACTACACCTATTTAAAATTTACGTGGCCTTACTTATTTCCTTTTTTTGAAGCGAAGTCTAATTCGTTTTGACAAGTCTTGACATTACACCGCTCGCGAAGTCTTATCTCGTATCGGAAACAAAATTTTTGCAGGAACCTATGATGTCACTTCAGATCGGAGCTAATAATTTAGCGTTAGAGCGTGACGGTCATAATTTTTACTGGCGATATATATTTGAAATAAAACTTGATGTTATCTATATACCGATTAAAAAAGAAAATATAGATATTTCTTTAGTGGCTTTTATACTCGTTTGATTTTTATTTAATTTTTTTTGTTATTATTATTTTATTCAAATATTAATCTGCTGGGGGCTGCGCTTGTTCTGCCTTTCTCCGTTTCCTGGTCCGAGTTCTGGACCCCAAATTTTTGCTTTTCTTCTTTATAATATTGGCAAGTTTTTCCGTGGTCTCTATAGCGTGGTTTACAAGGCTCTGAGTCCGGGTGCTGTTTTGTTGCCTCGTAAAATATCTTTAATCTTTGTTTCTCTTGATTTTTGGCCTTTTTCATAAGTGTTTTAGCGACTTGTGGTGCTGACAAAGGAACTTCTTGCTGCCCCTTTGGTTTCTTTACTGTTCTCCATAATTTTTCTCTCAAAGAAGGTTTTCTTGACGATGGCCCAGGTTTATCTATATCGGTTTCTGTAGAAGAATTTTCAGTGTCACATTCTTTTAGCTCGCGTCTGGTAGATGGCGTTTGTTCCAAAAGCCATTTTTGCGTTAAGACTGTAGGTGAGTCTAATGTGTGAAAATCAGATAATTCTTTGGTTTCTTCCAATTTTTCTTCCTCTTTAGATTTAACCTCTGGTTTACTATGTCTTAAACCAGTAGGTTGTGTTTGAGGCTCTTCTCTGTCGCTTTCGTCTCTAGTATCCGATGAACATTGAACTTTTCCTTTTTTTTCCTGTTTGTTGTGGAAAGTTTGTAGCCAAGACTGGGCTAAATATTCCTTCCACTTCTCCCAACTGTTGTGGTCGTTAAAAAGGTCATAAAATTCATATGGTCTTCTGATATATACTGGTGAGATCGTGTCTTCTATTTCTTCTTCTGAAAGTATAGGCTCTGTTTTCCACGGTTTTGAAAAATCTCACTTTTTCATTCTATTATGGTGTATTACTTCTTCCTTTTCCTTATGCTGATGTTTTAGAACATATGTTAAGTTATTTGTTAGAATTTTTGTAATCCTGTAGGGTCCATCCCATTTCGGTTTTAACTTTTTTGTTCCTTCCAGATTTGTTTTGTAAACATAAACCAAATCTCCTAAACAGTAACTCGTTTTATTTTTGCTTGTTCTGTCATATTTTTCTTTTTGTTCTGTTTTCGCATCTTCCAGATTGTCTTTAACTTGTTCCATAGCTTTTTTCATTCGCATCACCATCTCTTGCTTATATTGGTCTAGGTTGTAATATATTCTGTCATTTTGTATTTCATCTAAACAAATTCTGGGATCTCTTATATGTTGCAAAAAAAATGGCGTTTCTTTTAAGGTACGTGAAAAAGCTGTATTTATAGCAAAGACTACAAATGGTAAATGTTCATCCCAATTTTCATTTTCCTCTCTTGCATATATTCCCAGCATGTAAGCTAATTGCCTATGCTTACGTTCACCTTTTCCATTAGCTGCTGCCATATAAGACGAGGTAAACCATCGTCTAACCCCCAGATATTCTGTAATTTCGTCTAATAATTTGGCTCTAAAACATGGCCCATTATCGCTAAGTAAAACTCTAGGGAAAATCCCGTGTTCCAGAAATAGGCGATTGACCAAAACTTTCGCAATGGTTTTGTCTTTTCATCTTTAATTGGAAAAGCGTATAAATATGAATTAAAATGGTCTACTATGGTTAGTACGCACCTGTTTCCTTTCCTGGAAACTGGTAAACTTCCCCCGGATCCCCAAATATCTCTCGAAATTATTTCTCCTACCCCTGAAGGGGTGGGGTATTGACCTAATTCAGCCCTAGGGGTCTTTGGTGGCGACTTTTGTTCGGCGCACTCTTGGCAGCTTTGTATAAAAGCTTTTACTTTTGAGTACATTTTTGGAAAATAAAAATTTCCCTTCAGTCTCCCCATAGTTTTTGCTTCTCCCATGTGACAGCCAATCGTTGCATGTGCCATCTGTAAAACTTCTCCTTCCAGATATTTTGGAATTACTGGAATAATTTTTAAGTCATTTTTTCTATATTCTTGCGATGGTCTATGGTATCTTACTAGAAGATTTTTAATTTCGTCCAGATCAAAATTATCTAAGTCCTTTAAAAAATGTTTAAAGTACTCTGGCAGTTCCGTTCCTTTTGATAAAAAGGATTTCATTGCTAAACAAAAATCGTTTTTATTTTGATGCTTCAAAATATTTTCATTAGACAGTATTTCTACCCCTTCCAGTTCGTTCTGGATGGTTGCTATCACATTTTCTTCCTTATCTGGATTTCGTGACAAATAGTCTGGTAAAATGTTAGTACGGCCCTTTATATATATTGGGGTATATGAATATGCTTGCAGACGTAGTATCCACCGTGTCAGCCGGGCTGAAGTATTTTGCATCGTATGTAGCCAAACTAATGATTTTTGGTCTACTCGTAAAATAAATTTTTTTCCAAGTAAAAATTGTCGAAAATATTCTGTAAATACTACAACTGCTAAACACTCCCTTTCAACTGTCGAGTATTTTTTTTCTGCTTCCGCCAGTGACCTACTGGCGTATTGAACTATTGATTCTACTCCTTCAGAATTTATGTTTAATAATATAGCCCCGATACCGTACCCCGAAGCATCTGTTTGCAAACAGAAGTCTTGTGAAAAATCTGGTAGTTTTAGTATTGGTGCCAGTAATAATTGCATAGTTGCCTTTTTATTTCATTTAGTGCTTGTTTTGCTTCCGTTGGACATTCGAATATACCTGATTTCTTCAAAAGGTTCGTCAAAGGTTGTGCTATTGTGGCATAATTTTTAATATATCGTCTGAAATAGCTTAACAAACCACAAACTGATCTGCAGCTTTTTTGATATTTAGGAGGCTGTAAATTTTCTATGACGGTAAATTTTTCTGGATTTGGTGAAATAGTACCTTGGTTTATTAGGTGTCCAAGAAATATTAATTTTGGTACTACTATTTTTAACTTTTCTGGTTTTAATTTTAAGCCTGCTTTTTCAAACTTTTCCAGTATTTTTCTAAATCCGACCAAGTGGTCTTCCAAGTTTTCATTAAACAGAATTACATCATCTAAATAAGCCAAGGTATCTTTTTTCCTTCCTGGTTCGTTATCTTTTAACACCAAATTCATTAGGCGACTAAAACAATTTGGACTAAATGATAAGCCAAATGGTATACGTTCAAATGTGTACGTTCTCCCATCATCTAAGATTACTGTAGCCTTATGATTTGTTTCTGCATCTAAAGCGATTTGCCAATATCCTGCTATTAAATCAAAACTAGTGTAATATTTTGAACCCCCTAACGAATCTAAAATCGTATCAATTCTTGGTAATTTCATCACGTCTTTAATCGTGACGGCATTCAGTGATCTAAAGTCTATACATAATCTCCAGGTGTTATCTTTTTTTCTGACTACTACTAATGGAAAGCACTAATCACAAATACTTTATTTAATTATTCCCTGATCTTCCATTTCTTTTATTTGGCTTTCTAGCCATGGCTTTAAATGATAAGGTGTTTTATACGGTGACTTTTTGATTGGAGGGCCCTCTGTTGATATCTTGTGCGTGATTAAGTGAGTTAATCCGTAATCTGCTTTGTGTCTTGCAAAAGTCCATTTAAAATCCCAAAGGATATTTTCCACCCTAGTTTTTACGTTTTCCGGTAAATGTTTTAAATCAAATTGTTGCAAAAAATCCGTTTTCGCCATTCCATACTCTTCTTGTGGTTGCGGTTTTAATGAGGATAAATGTTCGTGGCTAGTGAAGTTTACGCTTAATTCTGGACTGTTTAGAGATTTTATTTCCGAATTTGAAATCTTTTCCACTGATCCAAGTTCTACCTGGTTCAGTTTTATCTTATTATTACTTAGATTTGATAGTTTTAAGTATGTTATACCATTTTCAATTTCTATAACCTGATTTTCCACGAAAATCATTGGGTATTCTTTAATGGTGTGTCCTTCTATCATGGCATCCATTGTTTTAACCTTTTCTTTTTTTTCATTTAATGTGGCTTGTACTTGAGCTGTCGTTCCCCCTTCTATTGTGATTTTTCCGCTTATTTTTAGGTTATAATTCGAATCTTCACTTTCGTTATTTGTTGTTACGCAAATTTGCCTATTATTTTCATTTGCCTGGTTTATTGTGATTGTATTGGATATGGGTTCCCATACAATCCCATATTTTCTGATGGCATCTACTCCTAGAATACAAGGAAATGGTAGCTGCTTGCATATTATTACTGTTACTGTTATTTCTTTATTCCCTGCACTAAATTTTAGTGGACATTCTCCCAAAATTGTCAGCTTGTGCCCTGTCACTGATGTTAGGGTATTTTGGCATCTGCTTACTCGATTTTTGACACTAGGTGGAAACCTATTAAAAACTTCCTCTCGAATTAATGATTTAGATGCGCCTGTATCTAGTAAACATGGTAAATTTTGAAAACACTCAATTTTAAAACAACGCAGAATCGGTAGATTATTATTATTTGCATTTGTATCACAACATTCTAAACTATATAGGGGTCTTTGTAAGGAAACAGCTCTTTTGACCCTTACAGGCTGGTTTCTCCGTTTAAATGCCCACTGTTTAGCCAACAATTTCTGGGATTATCCCAGTTTTCTTCAGCGCTGCTACTTTGACCCTGGGTATTGTTAACCGTTTGCCTCCTAGGCCTAAATTCAGGAATATTATTAGGTGTTTGCCAAGTATTATTTGTTCCCTGCCTTCCTAAATTTCTGTCGTCCTGCGTTCTGAATTGGTGTCTTGTCTTGTAAGTCTGGCCTTCTTTGCGTATTCTATGCCAGCAATCTGCTGCATAGTGGTTTGGTTTGTTACAATAATAGCAATAAAATTTTCTAAATATTTTTGATCTGTCCTTGTTGGTTCCCCAACTATCTGTCTTTGGTGGGGGAGGGTGCCCATATTTTCTGTAGTTATTAGCTGCTAATCTTTCAAGGTCATTGAATCTGTCAGCTATTTCCCTAGACGGTGACCCTCGGCCTCCGTCGCGCCTTTTTGGCTCACGATTCGGCTCCTCAAAGCTCACCCTTTTCTGTCCCCTTTCACATTTTATACTTTCTTGGGCTCCTGTACTATTTTTTGACATCTGGTTAAACTTTTTCATAGCCTCGTCAATTTTTACCTCTGTTTCGACTAGTATTATAGCCTGCTCTAAATTTTCAGGTTTCCGCGATAATATTAGTCTTAATAACTTTTTGGTAACCCTTGGGTAAAAGTATGTAGTTGTAATTTTTGTACTGTCTCGTCATTTCCGCCTTTCTCTAATTGTAAACACACGGATCTACAAATTTTTTCTGCATATTCCCTGATACTATTTGAGGTATCGAATGTGACTACATCTGTTCTTAGCCTCTCGGAGATGCTTGTCTCTATGAATCTTGTTTTAAAAGATTCAATTAGAGTACTGATGTCCTTGGGCTCTTTTTCCTTAATTGCCTCAAAATTTTTAAGGGCGCTTCCCTTTAATCTGGCTGCAACGCATTGCTCTTTGACCTTATCCTCAAACAATTCAAGTAGTTCGTCGAAAATTTTAAATTTTTCGATAAACTCATCTACATCTTTATTTCCCGCGTATTCTGGTATAATTTTTGCAATTTCAAGTACTGTTGATAGGGAAGTCATTTTTTCCTCTGGTAATGCCATTTTATTTCAATCTACTATTTTTATCTAGCCTTCTCGACCCAGTTTTTCTAGCGACCACCAGTTGTTGTGAAGTGTTATTCTATAGTATTTGGGGGGGGTTGTAGTTGTAGATGCCTTTATTCTCCCTTTATATGGGGAGATAAACTCTGGCCCTAAGGTAATTAAACTTTGGTAGAGTGCCTTAGGCTATGACCAAACTAATGAGGCGTACCGACTGGGTATATTCGAGGGGCTAAAGGTAGATCGTAGAGAGGTTGTCTAAAACACAATACTTTTATTTAATTTACACATAATAATTACAGATATAAATATGCTACTGGGACTGGCTGCCTCAAGTAGACCACAAGTCTCAAAAACTACAATAATATATAATAAGATACAGACACTTACAATGATCCGACAAAATCCCAAGGTATTTCTAATGAGAAAATAAACGGGCAGAGGTTCACCCGGCAAGTCAAAAGATCTGCCTCCAGTCTCAAAAATCGGGGTATATATATACGAAAAACTAACCACGTCCTTCCGGTACATTGACGCATTTAGCCAGGAAATTGGTTATTGAGCAAGTTCCCTCCAAGCCCACACATTCCACGATTTGTATCTTTATCTTAAAAAGTGGTATTTTGAAACTTTGTTTTTGCGTCTTAATATATTTTTACTCAATTAATAATTAACTAAATTAGAAAGCTTTACCACATTACTTATAGTTCGTTACCACGAACTGTTTGATACTATGCTGACTTCTCACTATCTTCGCTTTTCTAAATATTTCTTTTAACCAGTTCCAAAAAAAGAATTGACATAAATGTGCTAAGAATTATGACTGAAACTAGTCGCATTTGACATAGTTACTTGTGACTTATGGGACTTGTGGGACATTTATCTCTACATCAAAACGCTGTACAAAATGTCTGCTGAGAAATGAATAAAGTGAATTTAAACAAAGTATGTTTATATTTTCTCACAATTTAGAAATTTTCTGTGCATATATAAGCGGTACCAACCCATTCTCTTTTTCTGTTGTTATCAGATTTATCATGTTGCACTAGGAGACCGAGCTTTGCTTGTGAAGCAAATTATAGACATAAAAACGATGTTCAAGTGTACCTCCTCCGGAAATGCATACCTCCCCCCGCCCCATGCCCTGATTTACACAAGAAAAACTTTTGCGTAATTTTTATAGAATTCATTTTTTTAAACAAAGATAAAAAGGGGAAGGTAATTTTCAAACTCTAGGACGCAATTTTTTCTTCAGAAGGTCATCCCTGGTAATTTTTAATTAATTTAAGCTTTCTGCCGCAATGATGCCAAGTACTTTTCAGATTTTCTGGATATTCTTTGTCAGACAATGCCCCATGGATAAGTTAATAATTCTAACTTAAACTTTAACTTTTTCAAACACTTTCAAATTTTAAATTTGGGGAATATGTCACTATATAATGTTAAACAATCTGTGTGTAATACTTCGACTTATCCTGTATCTTTACTTAGACAGCGATATTGCGCTACCTAGGATTTTTGTTGTAGCTTTATGTGGCCCGCTGATATCAATGCTATTCATTAACATAAATCGACGAACCCAAAAGAAAATCAATTTAATACAAATTTTAAATAATATCTCAATAAATCACGTATATTAAAAGTTTAGTACAACAAATTAAATCTTACAGAGTCAAAATCCATTCAAAATTACGAGCAAATGAATAGCGCAATACCCGGGCTATCAGAATAGAGCTAGGTTCAATTATGTGATTGAGCATCCTGTACAGGATGTGGGGGGCTGGGGGGAGTGGAGGGGGATATGTACTGTAGTATTAGGGGTGAATCTAGCTGAAAAAAGCCGAGTATATACAACGTTTACCTTTGTCCATCCAATAGATTGTTTACATTATACTACTGTCATCTGCAGCGGCTCATTGCTGACAATTTTAGTAAAATATCAAGCACCGGCACTTGTATTTATGACTGTTTAATGTGTGTTCATTATTTATAATGTATTGTGTTAATGTATTATTATAATGTATTGTTAAAGAGTTACTTTTCTTCACTACCGCTTGAATAGCACCTACTTCAATAGCACCCCCTCTTGCCCCCCTCCCAATAAAAATACTGCCCCCTGTGTGCATGCTAGTTATCAAAAGGGCGTATCTTTTGAATGAACGACTGAGGGTATTAGGTTGAAACTTATACATGGAGTCTTCAAATAAATACAGAATTAGTTCTAAATAAGGGACGGGGAAGGGATTGGATGTAGAAACTGATGTATAATTTCTCTTAATTTCCAGGAATGTTTCTCATCTACGCTGTTATTGTAAAAGCAAAGAGTAACATTAAACCCTTAAATGAGCAGAATTCATTCCGTATGGGAGGGGGCTGCCCCTTCCTCATCCCCAACTTCAACCTCATGGTCGTAGAAACTTCGGAGGATGCCCCTTCGATCGAAAATTGATAGTTCTAGTCTTTTTTTTTTTAAATAGAAAGTGATTAGAGTCAACCAGCCCCTGTCCTAGAACCATATTTGATATTTAGTCCTTATTGATATCTGGAAAGTGATCACACGTCCATGATCTTTCTTTGGTAAAATATACATACTTCCAAATATTTGCACATGAGAGCTTTAAACCTCTACAGTAGAGTTCTCTGATTGTTTTGTAGTTAGGGAGGGGACAGATACCTCAAAGGGTGCATTTTAACACCAAAAAATCATAACTCTCATTGAGCTTTCAGGTAAATAGAGAACTAGTTTTAAGGAAGGTGCGTGGGGGGGGGGGGGTAGAAATTGATATCTAATCCCCCTTGCTTTCTGGGAATATTTCTGGTCTACGCTGTTATTATGAAAGTGAAGAATAACATTAAACCCCAAAATGAGCAGATTTTATTCCACATAGGAAGGGGGCTGCCCCTTCCTCATCTCCAACTTCCCCCTCATGGCCGTAAAAACTTTGAAGGATGCTCATTCGATAGGATATTGAGTATTATAGGCCATTATTACAAGTCGAAAATAATTGAAGACCAACCAGCCCCTGTTCTAAAACTGTTTTTGATATATAGTCCTTGTGTTATCCCTAAGGACAACTGATTGACATTTTGAGATACCTATATTGTACTTTCTCTGTGGTAGCTCTATTTTTCGCGTGAAGAAATTTTCAATGGGAGGATTTTCCGGAGGAATCTTCGGGTGGGGAATTTTCTGTTGGGAATTTTCCACAAGGGGGCGTTTTCTGGCGGGGAAGTTCCCACGAGTATAATTTTCGGGGGGGATTTTCCGGAGGAAAAAACGTCGGCTCCTGTCATTTTATGCCCCCCCCCCCTAAAAAAGCGCGGCCTTGATAGAAACCATGCAATGAAATTCAACATGCATGAGAGCCCTAAAGGGACTAAAAACTCCCCTCATATTGCGAAGATGACAGCTCATTTTAGATGATTATACTTTTTTCGGAAAGCAAATACACTAAATGACCTCTATTTTCTCGAATCCTTGGTATGCAGGAGTTTAGTTTTAATGTAAAGTATGGCTTTTGAGGGGTCGGTAGCCCTACTTAGGTTTAGGATAACCCTGGCTATACAATTCAAAAAAAATGCCAGAAATTATTCCATGCATGAAGGTTGCTGCCCGCTCCTCAGCTCCCATTCCGCATGCTAAAGCTTGACTTCTGTCCTAATTTGAATTGGCCTATTGAGTCATGATAAGAAGTGTTTTTAAAGCACTAAAAAGCTTCAGCGTAAAGAGTGAGGAGCTGAGGAGAAGGCAGGCCCCCGCAATAACGGAATAATTTTCTTTCGTTTGGTTTTAATAAATATTTTTACTTTCGCAGAAAAAAAATGTGTATTTTCATTTAATATAAGAAAATACCTATGTATTGTTGTTTTGCTGAAGATACAACATTTCAGGTTTTTTTTTTCTTTTCAAATACAATTGTAGAAATCTTTCTATTTGGATTTTTTTTTTTTCGCGGGATTTTTTCGGAGCATTTGTCTGAGGATTGTTGTGAGTACTGCTGTGCTTCGAAAAATCTGTGTTCACGTCCTTTTATAAAAGGATTTATGTCTTTTTGTATCTCAATGAGTTTTATTATTTATTTCTATTAGTTTGTGTGCTAAAAAAGATCATACGCTTCCAAAACCATCATCACGACAAATAACTCTTTGGCCCACGGTACTTGGCCAATAAGCTTTAAGCCGTTCGGTGGTAAAAAAAAGATCATACCTGCCAACCTTCCTGCTGAAAAGTTGGTGGTGAAGCACCACGGCTCCTTTGTCTCTCAATCGTACATTCTGAAAATTTTGCATGATTTAGGTTCAAACAAGATTGAACATGTCAACCCTTCTGCAATAAAATTTACGGTGAAAGGGTGGAGGTGCTGGAAGATCACTGGCCCACTTTTATGTTCTTGTGACACAGATTGAAAATTATTCCTCATTCTGGCTCAAACAAGATGCAATTTGCACTGTACGTACGGCAGGGGATGGGTGCCTCTCGGCCCGGGCCCCTGAAATCCTAGATTTTTCGTTTTTCCCGTCACTTCTTATTCAAATTACAAAACAAAATGTTTTTCTATTGTAATCCTTGGCCAAAAAACTTCTTTAGACGTGCCTGCAATGTGCCTACCCTTCTACTAAAAAGTTGACAGTGGCAGGGAGGGCTGCTGGATCTGGAGGAGCCAAGGGCCCAATTTATGCCTCCAATGACACATATTGCAAATCCTTGCGTGGTTCCGCTTAAAAAAAGATGCAGAATACCAATCTTTCTTCTAAAAAAGCTTGTGGCGATTATGGTGTCAAAGGGACCAGAGGTCCGTCAGACACAAATCGCTCTTTGCTAAATCAGCGTTATTGCATTGACTATGTTTATAAATATGATTAAATTTTTAAACAAGCAAGCCAATCCCAGCATTTCCAAACCATTTCGAAGGGGTTTTTTTTCGCGTTATAGATTATTTCCTGTGTAGAATGTCTATGAAATGTTCTTTCCTAATTCTACAATTAATTTTTTTTTTCGTGTAACACCTTGAACACATTTCCGTCCGAGTATCTAGAAAACTTTTAACAAGGATATTTACTCATGCTAGGGTTTTCTAAGGTTTCTTAAGAAAGACTACTGATCAAATTACATTGATGAAAGAAATTTACTAAAGCTAAGTTTATTGTTTTATAATATTAATTTAAAAAACCTTTTCCACAAAATAAGTTTTTCAAAGAAAAGTAAAGCACTCCATTAAACAAAAATTGAACAAAAATAAAATCAAATAATCTACCAAGCGTGACACTACCACAAATCAGCATCGATAAATAAATGATACCAAAAACGAACAGAAATTACAATAATTAACCCAGTCAAACTAAAAACGAGCAGAAATTAACATAAGTTAGGCACAAAACCCCTATGCCTTACCAAGGCCAGAACAAAATTTGCACTTAACTGAAAAAATATAAATGTTTTTACTTTTATAACTTTAATAAATCAAATAATATTAACATTTTGATTACTAAATATCAGCATATGTATATTAAACTGACAATGCACATTTATTTGTATTTTTTCATCAACTACGCTGAACAAAATGGCTATCTAAAAATTTTTATTGGATGTGTTTGGGGGAATGATGGGCGTGGTGGGGGCTAGTTGCTCCCCAATCACTTTCGACTATTAAAAAGGGCACTAGCCCTTCGAATATCCAATCGAAAGAGCCTGTTTTGAAGTTTCTACGACAACGCCTTCTATAAAAACCTTATGTGCCCCCAGGGCATAACTTAAAACCCTTGCCCTGAGAGTTGTGGGGGAGTGTCCTCCTCAATAACATATTTTCTATCTGGAAATCAACTACGCTGAACAAAATGGCTATCTCTAAATTTTGATTGGATGTGTTTGGGGGAATGATGGGCGTCGGGGGGCTAGTTGCCCTCCAATCACTTTCGACTATTAAAAAGGGCACTAGAACTCTCAATTTTCAACCGAAAGAGCCCCTTTTGAAGTTTCTACGACGACCCCTTCCATATGAAGTGCCCTACTCTAAAGAAAAAAAAAATAATACATAGTCGCTTGTGCCAACATCGTTCTTATATGCCCTCAGGGCATAATTTAAAACTCTTCCCCCGAGGGTTGTGGGGGAGTGTCCTCCTCAATAACATATTTTCTATCTGGAAATCAACTACGCTGAACAAAATGGCTATCTCTAAATTTTGATTGGATGTGTTTGGGGAAATGATGGGCTTGGGGGGGCTAGTTGCCCTCCAATCACTTTCGACTATAAAGAAGGGTACTAGCCCTTTGAATTTCCAATCGAAAGAGCCTGTTTTGAAGTTTCTATTACAACACCTTCTATAAAAAACCTTATTTGCCCCCAGGGCATAACTTAAAATCCTTGCCCTGAGGGTTGTCCTCCTCAATAACATATTTTCTATCTGAAAATCAACTACGCTGAACAAAATGGCTATCTCAAAATTTTGATTGGATGTGTTTGGGGGAATGATGAGCGTGATGGGCGAGGGATCATTCTAAGGGAAATTTGAAGTTTTAGTACCTTTTTCAAGTGACCAAAAATACTGGAGAGTAGTTAGCCCCCCCCCCACGCCCTTTTTTCCCAATAAGTCCTCTGATCCAAATTTTGAGATAGCTATTTCGTTCAGTATGGCTGAAAGGTACAATAACCATGTCTTTGGAGATGACAGAATCCCCCAGAACCACTGGAGGAGAGGTCACATTTAGTATTTGTTATAGGGAAGCGTACCGACATTTTTCATAGTAGGGGATATTTCCTGGTGATGTATTTTCTACGGGGAGATTTTCCAGTTGGGATGGAAGTTTCCGGGGTGAACTTCCAGGGGAAATTTTCAACGGGGGGAATTTTCCAGAATGTATATCCGAAACACGTTTTATTTGTCTTACTTTCTCGTTGGCGACCCCATTTTGGATGTGGAGATGCTTTGGGGGAACTGTCCGGGGGAAATTTTCAGTGGAGTCGGAATTCTCTGGGGGATTTCTATGTAGAGCAGGGGGGATTTTTCACGGGAGAAATTCTTCATGGGGAAATTTTCTTCGGAAGAAACTTTCCATTGGGGGTGGGGGTTTCCGGGAAATATTTTCCACGAGTGAGGATTCCTCCGTGACCTTAAAAAGGATCAGGAAATAAATAAAAACAACCCTTTCTTCAAATAAAAGTATGCTATGGAGTATTTTTCTTGCGGAATCGTAAGCAAGAAATTTTCTGGGAAGATTTGACATTGAGGATGGAATTTTCCGGGGGAAATTTTCTAGCGGAAGAATTTTACATGGGAGGAACTTTCTATGGAAGAATGTATATGGGAGGATTTTCCACGAAGGGGAGGCGAATTTCCTGGGATCATTTGAAAAACGATCAGAATTAAACAAAAAAAACGTTTTTTCTACTGAAAGTAAGGAGCAACATTAAAACTTAAAACAAACAGAAATTCTTCCGTATATGAGGCGGGCTGCCTTCTCCTCAATACCCCACTTTTTGCGCTAAAGTTCAATTTTTTGTCTCAATTCTTTAAGAACGATTCCTGAAACAAAAGGGCCGTGTAATTAGAATCGAAGCCTTTTTTGAAAGTTCCTAAAAAACGCTTTTTTTCAGAGCAATTGACTATTATGTACTTGACAAGCACATAAGTAGCAAATCAATTTGAGGAGAGGGTGATTCAGTAAAGCAAGACAGCTGGTAAAATAAATAAAAAGCACAGACATTTGTGGGGAAATAGGCACATTTAATATTCCAGATGGAGAAGGAGGCTCGGAAGCCTTGTCATACGTGCCTGTCATGTAAAATTTAGTAGGGAATAAAACACCTTTCAATATTGTCATTGCTGTTAACTTATGTACAAACTAGAGCAAGTTAAGCTAAAATAGTTAATAATATTAAATGTATGTTAGGAGTTTTTACTACGTTGACGCATGCCTTCTTTTTACTCCAAAAACAGGTATACTCAATTTTTGTCTTGTTGGATTTTTTTTTTTTTTTGTGCATACAAAAACTATTGCCGTTCTTTGGTTTGGCAGGGAGCTCTCTTGATGTTTTCAAACAGTTCGTGCGAACGAATTGTAAGTAAGGAGCGACCCGGCTCAATAGTAAAAGAAACTCTAAAAAACTAAATTTTGATACCAATAGATGCATCAAAAGAATCGGATTTTTATGCTTATTTTAAATATATAAGTTTCATCAACTTTAATTTTGCCCATCAAAAGCTACGAGCCTAAGAAAATTTGCCTTTTTTCGAAAAAAAAGGGGAAAACACCCCCTAAAGTCATAGAATCTTAATGAAAATCCGATCATCAGATTCAACGAATTTTAGAACCCTGTTGTAGAAGTTTCAAGCTTATATCTGGAAAAATGTGGAATTTTGTATTTTTTTTTGCCAGAAGAAAGATCACGGGTGCGTGTTTATATGTTTTTTTTTGTATGTTTATCCCCAGAGGTGATCGTATCGACCCAGAGGTCCTGGAGGTTCGCGAGAGGGCTCATTCAAAAAACACAAACAGACATAAAAAAAGGAGAAATAAATCCACCTTAAATGGTTTGTGACGTCCGATTTTCTTTGTTTTGTGACAAAAAAAAACAGAGCTTTTTTATTAATCATCTTGACAGGCTTTAATATCATGACTTTAAAAAACAAACAATTCTAACAAGGTTGAACATGTAATGATTCTAACTTGTGTTTTACGCAATGATATCGCCTAATATTGGCAGAATACTGGAAAACTGAGCACGGTGGTTGAGTTGCACGATGTTTCAGTTTACATGAAGGTTCAGTTACACGGGAGTTCAGTTAAACGGGGGTTCAGTTGCACGGTGGTTCAGTTGCACGGGGGTTCAGTTGTACGGTGGTTCAGTTACAGGGGTCCAGTTGCTTGGGGCTCAGTTGCTTGGGGCTCAGTTATACTGTGGTTCAGTTACACCCACACCAAAATTAGGTTGAGAGGGCTCATTCGAACGGAAATTAAAGTTCTAGTGTCCTTTGTAAATGACCAAAAAAATTAGAGGGCAAATAGGCCCCCTCCCACGCTCATTTTTTTCCCAAAGACACCGAATAAAAATTTTGAGATAGCCATTTTGTTCAGCATACTTGAAATATCTAATAACTAAGTCTTTGAAGACGATTTAATCCCCCAAAGTCCCCGGCAGAAGGGCTGCAAGTTATGAACTTTGCCCATTGTTTACATGTAGTATTGGTTATTGGTAAGTATACAGACGTTTTCAGGGGGATTATTTTCTGGTGGGGGGGTCAGGGGGATTGGGTTACATGGGAGGATCTTTCCATGGAGGAATTATTTATGGGGGAAGAGAATTTCCGTGAAGGGGGCGCTGGATTTCCCAGCACTATTTAAAAAGCAATCAGGAAGTTTTATCAACTGAAAGTAGGGAGTAACATTAAAACTTAAAACGAATAGGAATTATTATGTATACGAGAGGGTTCATCTCCTCGTCAGTACCTCGCTCTTTATGCTAAAGTATTTTTAGTAATTTCAAAAGGGCTATTTATTCTAATTAAACGGCCTTTGTGATTCAGGGGTCATTTTTAAAGAATTGGAACAAAATTCAAACTTGAGCGTAAATAGCGAAGTATTGAAGAGGGGGCGACCCCCCCCCGATATTACATATATTAGGAAGTTTGCCCCCTGGTCAGTACCTTTCTCTTTACACTAAAGTTCGAATTTTGTTAAAGAATGGCCGATATGAGCAATAATTTGTTTGTATTATTTTCCAGCCAATCTTAGCATTTGATTTCACCTTTAGCAGCTTCATAACTATGATTTTTATGTGATAATAAAGCAAAGATATTGTATGTCTTCGGCTTGTGGTTGTTATTAAATATAAAAAAAGAACAATTTTTTTCTAACTGAAAGTAAGGAATAACATTAAAACTTAAAACAAACATAAATTATTAGGTATGTATTTTAAAGACCTTTTCTTTCATTCATTTTAGTCATTTGAGAATTGCTCAACTTGTGACTTCCATTTTCATAAAAATAGTTTCGACCTCTTTCGCCGTTTTGTTACTAGGCCTTACAAAATTAGTTCCGGAAATATCACTAATTTAAGTTACGTGGGAGAATCTATCCATGGAGAAATTTCTCTTGGGGGAAGGGAATTTTCCATGGAGGGGGAGCTGGATTTCCCGAAATTATTTAAAAAACGATCAGCAATTAAATAAAAAGCAAGTTTTTGAACTTAAAGTAAGAAGCAACATTAAAGCTTAAAACGAACTGAAAATATTACGTATATGAGATGAATTGCCTCTCCTCAATAGCTCGCTCTTACGCTAAAGTTTCTTTTTAACTTTTATTATTATTTATTATTTTTTATTTTATTATAAGAGTTTATTATTCAAATTAAACAGCCTTTGTGATTCAGGATTCATTCTTAAACAGCTGAAATAAAAATCAAACTTAGGTTATTAGAAGGTTCAAAAGAGCAAAATTAATATGCAAATTTAGTTTAATTATTCATGTACGGTAAGTCAAATTCAAAACCTGCATTAATTCAAAAACGTTCAGAAATTAAATAAAAAACGAGTTTTTTCTACTGAAAGTAAGGAGCGACAGTAAAACTTAAAACGAACAGAAATTATTCCGTATATGAAAGGGACTGTCCCCTCCTCAACGTCCCGCTCTTTACGTTAAAGTTTGATTATTTCTCACAACTCTACTTTTTAAAACAATAAAAAAAACTTTAGCGTAAATAGCGGGGCGTTGAGGAGGGGACAGCCCCTTCCATATCCGGAATAATTTCTGTTCGTTTCAGCTTTTAATGTTGCTCCTTACTCTCAGTTTAAAAAACTTGTTTTTTTATTTAATACCTTCCTTGATCGGTTATGTTTTGCTTATTTTGACATTTCAGTTTTTTCAACTGAAAGTAGGGAGTAACATTAAAACTTAAAACGAATAGAAATTATTATGTATATCAGGGGGTTCGTCCCCTCGTTAATACCTCGCTCTTTACGCTCAAGTATTTTTAGTAATTTAAAGACCGGGTAAACAATAAATTTAAAGACCGGGTAAACAAATGGAATAAAAATCAAACTTAGGTTATTAGAAGGTTAAAAAAAAGTAAAATTAATATGCAAATTTCGTTTAATTATTCATGTACGGTAAGCCAAATTCAAAACCTGCATTAATTAAAAAACGTTCAGAAATTAAATAAAAAACGAGTTTTTTTACTGAAAGTAAGGAGCGACAGTAAAACTTAAAACGAACAGAAATTATTCCGTATATGAAAGGGGCTGACCCCTCCTCAACGCCTCGCTCTTTACGCTAAAGTTTTTATTGTTTTAAAAACTAGAGTTTTGAGAAAGAGTCAAACTTCAGCGTAAAGAGCGAGGCGTTGAGGAGGGTTAGTCTCTTTCATATACGGAATAATTTCTGTTCGTTTTAAGTTTTAATGTTGCTCCTTACTTTCAGTTAAAAAATGTTTGTTTATTATTTAATCACATAAGTAGCGATGAAAATATTTCGAAGCCTTATTCAAAGTCCAGTCTGAATGACTGGAATAGATTATTATACTACATTGCATCGTAATTAATCTGCTGATTTATTTGAGTATTGTACTAAACGCCTTAAGCTCTAAAAGATGATATTTGTCCCATATTTCCCTCTCGTAGCCCGTGTTGCTTAATGAAGTATCAGTAAGCCGCACACTGGAGTATTGTAGCTTTAAAAATCATCCTATATTTGGAATTTATAAAAAAAAAACGAGTTTTTTTTTCAACTGAAAGTAAGGAGCAACATTAAAACCTAAAACGAACAGAAATTATTACGTATATGAGGGGGTTCGCCCCCCTAGTCAATACCTCACTCTTTACGTTAAAGTTAAAATTGTGAATAAGTGACGAGGAAGCGAACTTCCTAATATACGTAATACGGGAGGGGGGTCGTCCCCCTCGTCAATACCTCGCTCTTTACGCTAAATTCTTAATTGTGTTCCAATTCTTTAAGAATGACCCCTGAATCACAAAGGCCGTTTAATTAGAATAGCTCTTTTGAAAGTACTAAAGAAAAACTTTAGTGTAAAGAGCGAGGTATTGACTAGGGGGCGAACCCACTCATATACGTCATAATTTCTGTTCGTTTTAAGTTTTATAATTGCTCCTTACTTTCAGTTAAAAAAACTTGTTGATTTTAATTAATTTCTGATCGTTTTTTTAAATAATGCTGGGAAATCCAGTGCCCCATTCATAGAAATGTCCTTCCCCTATGAATACTTCCTCCGTGGAAAGATCCTCCCACGTAACCGTTGACCCCGACCCCCCACCAGAAAAAATCCCTCCTGAGAACGTCTGTATACTTCCCAGTAACCAATGCTATGTGATAAACAATGAGCAAAGTTCATAACTTGCAGCCCCTCCCCTGGGGACTGTGGGGGATTGAGTCATCCTCAAAGATATAGTTATTAGATTTTTTGACTATGTTGAACAAAATGGCTATATCATAATTTTGATCGGGTGACTTTGGGAAAAAATGAGCGTGGGAGGGGGCCTAGTTTCCCTCCATTTTTGGTATCTTAATAAGGACGCTAGAACTTATAATTTCCGTTCGAATGAGCCCTCTTGCGATATTCTAGGACCACTAGGTCGATACAATCACCCCTGGGAAGAAAAAAAAGGAAAAAAATAAATAAATAAATAAACACGCATCTGTGATCTTTCTTCTTTCAAAAAAATACAAAATCCTACGTTTTTGTAAGAAAAGGGAACGACCAAAAATGGGGTTTTAAGGCCAAACGAGAATACTGGATAAACAACCAAAGCGAATATTTCGAGAGGACAACCGCCTCTCTTTGTTTTTGTAAGAAGAGAGGCGGTTGTCCTCTCAAAAAATTCACTTTGTTTGTTTATACAGTATTCTCGTTTGGCCTTTAAAACCCCCATTTTTTATCGTTTCCTTTTCTCACACTATAGCAGGCCAATGTGGTTTAAGAAATTATCTTCTTCCACGTTTTTGCAGATAGAAGCTTGAAACCTCCACATTAGGGTTCTCTGACGGTCTGAATCTGATGGTGTGATTTTCATAAAGATACTATGACTTTAGGGAGTGTTTCCCCCTTTTTCGAAAATAAGGCAAATTTTCTAAAAATTTTCGCAAATTTTCTCGTAACTTTTGATGGGCAAGCCTAAACTTGATGAAACTTAAATATTTGAAATCAGCATAAAAATTCAATTCTTTTGATATATCTATTGTTATCACAATTTCGTTTTTAGAGCTTCGGTTACTATTGAGCCGGGTCGCTCCTTACTTTACAGTTCTAATATTCAGGTCTAATATTCATTATAAAATCCTTCTCTCTCAAGTAATTTGGATTCTCTCTAAACTACACACCTTAATCAACCGCAGTGACAGTATCGGTGATTATAAATCTAGTATACACCCGAGCGTATGTGTGATGGTGGCCTTTTGGCTTGTCCCTTTCCCCTGAAGCTAAGGGCTGTTACGGTATTTTCTATTATTTTTCATGCTTCATGAATTAAATGTATATTTCTTTTTCTTCAAATCACTGCCCTCTCCGCCTGAGATGTCGGCCTCCATGGAAATAATTCATGTATACCTGTCCCATTAGTATTTTATCACACCAAGACTAAATTTTATCGCACCGTTTTATAATAAAATCAAAAAGTTTTACAAAATAATAAAATAAAAACGTAACGTTTTAAAACTAAAAATAAAACAAATTATTTAAATAAAATGTAAATAAAATAGATGGTTTAAAATAAACCATTATATAAAATTATTACGTAAAATTAAACTAAACTGAAATTAAGGAAACTAAATTAAGTAAACTAATTAACTAAATTAACGAGACTTAAAATTGACTAAAAGAAAATTAATCTTAGTCTACTCAAAATAATTGCGACATGAGTAAAGATAGGTAAAAACTTTGTTAGGTTATCTGGTAATTTTGAGACTGTGATTTTTATTACATTTTATAAATTTTAATAAGTATATAAATCTTAAATGTTTATAAAAGTATAGATGATGAAAGGGATATTGGGATTTGGTTCCCAGATGATGTATCGAAACCTTTGTATTAAACAAGAGAACCGATTTCTAATTATGTTCTACTCTCAAAGCACATGCACAGTCAATTAACGTCAAAACAATAACAATATACGGGTTATAGATCGTATGATAATAAAATAAAATTTTTACAAGACGTCTACCGGTCAATTACGATGAATTTCTCAGTTTGAAATTTTTAATATCACTATATTTTTTAATAGTACCTTTTAATATTACTGTTTAATTAATGAGCAGTAACATAGTTGTCTTTGTTTTCTTGAACTGTTATCTATGAATATTTCTAAGATTAAAATAATTAATTTTCCAGAAAACTCATCAGACCAATTACGCTCTTCTTAGCGAATATCTGCAAAAACTACGAGCAGTTCCTGAAAGTCGAACAAAATGCTGTATACCAAAAGAGCTGACTTCTGTTACTCTGCTGTATTTTGATGAGCACCGCAATGTCGTCTTGAAAAATTACCCTCAAATGACAGCCGTCAGTTGCACCTGTTATTAGCACGTGTGTCAATTTTTGAAATCAGCCCTCCAAATAAAAAAGAATGGGTTCATTTTTTGCCGAGCCACATCACAGTCACGCCTGTTGATACAAAATTACAAGAATTTTAAGTGATTTGTGTTTTCTTTGGTTTTACTGTCACGCTTGTATTACAGAAGCTGACATTTAAATGACAGGAACCTGGTTTAAGAATCTGTATCGGCATCAATTTGTTCTCAAGTATCATTTACTATTACTATATTTTGTAATTTTTTTTTTTTTAGTGATTCTAAAAGACAGGGAAATGTCTGTTTCAAGCTACTAACTTCTTTAGTCTGTTAAATTATGCCTTAGGTCTTAACTCTGAGGGGTTAATTTTCAAGACTATACTTGAAGCTCAGCTCTCCAAATTACGCCCGGGATAGCCTACATTACACAAGCCACCCGTGGTTTTGGTGCCATGGTTTTCGGAAGCGATATCATATAAATTGCATGTCTTGAATTCAAATATGTCATTAGTTTTTGCCTAACAGACAGAATTCTTAGTAAATCTTAATGCTTAAGGTGCACCTTAATGCTCATATTACACCAAGGCGATCTGAAACTACTAAACATCCCTTTACTAGAAAGTGTGGCTAGTGTGGCTTTTACTACCCAATAGTGTGGCTATAATGCGGCTCTGGTATTGCTCAGGATAATTTGCATGCATCATACCTCGTATATTGTTTTCTGCGCTGCTACACCGATTGATGATGACATATTGTCGCTGTTACGCATAAACTTCGTATCTGAAATTTGCAAACTTCTGAAATAGTCAAAATTGCTTACTAAGCTGTTCTCAAGGGGAGGATCAATAGAGAAGTGTATTCTCAATCAAGTTTTGTTCCTCCTGATGCGCTTTCTTTTGTTTATCTTCCATTTGAGAACAGCTCAGTAAACGGCTTTGAGGTACTACAGTTTTGAGGTACTACAATATGTCATATTTACATTTTATCGATTTAATATTTTTTTCCTTTTCCGTATAACCCTTACTGGCCTTCAGGATTCATTGCTAAAACTTGTTGTGCGCATTGTGTTTTATTTTAGAAGGCCAGGGTGTCACCTCAGGATAATAAGCCGGTTTACCGAGACCTTGTATTTGTTTCAACTGCTAGTCATGTTTCTACGTTTTAAGACTCAGTAAAAGTCACACAAGAAATTTTATAGCTTTTGTTCTATACTTTAATAAAATTACATTGCGTTGTATATACAAGTGTTTAAGCTTTGTTTCATGTTTTGAATAACTGTAATTAGAATAAAAAAATTTGTGCTGTCAATAATGTATTTAATAGACTTAGGCTTAATAGTAAGTAGTATTGTTGTCACTTCTTAGGATTTTAACTAAGCTTTCAGTCTTGTTTTCAGTCCTAAACCTGGGAGAATCTCGAGAAAAATAAGTATATTAAAACACTACTCTCAAACGTATGTTAAAAATGTATATTATTATTACTCAGAATCTTTGTGTTTATTTTTCAAACCTCGGGTTTTTGGAAGTAAATCTGAGATCATGGTCAAGTTTGCATTCCTAATCTGTAAGGAAAAACCCGAGTTTGCGTGAGAAGGTGTCTGTGGAGTATGCGCTGAAAACTATCTTAAAACGCGTAAAATTAAAAGATTAGCCCAAAGACCATGCGATGTAGATGCAGAGAAATATACGCTCCACTTTCATCCTCTGCCTCTCCACAAAAGCCACATTGAGGAAAAAAAGAAATTCTAAAATTGCTGTGAAAGATTTACCTGACGTGGAACCTCCTATTAGATCAACAGACAAGTTACAACCAGTTGCAGATACCTTTGAACACAAAAATTCATCAGATGTTTCTAAGGCTATTAAGTCTTTTACTTTACCAACAAGAATAAAACCCAAAACTAGAGGTGTGGAGATTTTCAGCCCTTACGATTCTATTTCCTCATTGGGGATTTCTCTCAATAGGAAAACATTGACATTCAGATAGGATAGGATCTATTAATTCTTCAATATTAATACAACTATGAAATTAGCATTTACCCTTCTTTAAAAGACGATATAACGCCTGTCGTGGTCCAGTCATTGCATGACTGGAGTCCTCACCCCCAAAATAACATCAGCAATTTATCTATTAGGATGGATCACCCGCGGGGGACGTAACACTCATCAAACTCATTTCCATTTTTTAGGATGAAAAGGACACTTCTAGAGTCAAAGAGGATAACAAATACTCCTGAGTCTGCATCCACCATCAGATCTGAAGCTCTTGGGAGAGCTAGGCATTCTGAAGGAAAAATAGAAATATTATCTGAGACTGTAATAAGATAAGATAATATTTATTCTTCGTTAAATACACATACAATATTACTACTACTACTACTAACAACTCATCGCAGCACCAAGCCGCCTGAGGCCAACACAGCTACGCACGCTCCTCCTCCACCCCAATCTATTCAAAGCCTCCCTTTTTACACCCGCCCACGAAGTTCCCATTTCCTTTAAATCTTTCTTTATGACGTCCTCCCAACCCAGACGGGGACGACCTGCTTTCCGTTTAGCCCTAGATGGTTGGCCGAAAAGAACAATCTTCGGCAATCTGTCATCCTTCATCCGAACAACATGCCCTAACCACCTCAACCTTTCTTTCATTATAGACCTAGAAAGTGGTATTGAACCACATTTTTCGTATAGCCTATTGTTTGAAATACGGTCAGTCAGCCGGGTACCCAGAACAATCCTTAAGCAATTTCTCTGGAAAACATCTAGCAAATCTTCATCCGCTTTTCGGAGCGTCCATGCTTCAGAGCCATATTTGACCACTGTCATCACTGTAGCTTCTAAGATTCTAATCTTGGTTTGCAGACTTATCTTCCTATTCTTCCAGACTTTTTTTAACTGTGAAAAAACACCCTGAGCCTTGGCTATTCTATTTTTAACATCTTCACTGCTCCCACCATCTTTACTAATAATACTACCAAGGTAAGTGAAACTGCCCACCTGATCAATCTTTTCATTACCCAACGTCACCTTTTCATCTTCACTTATTCCTAGCCTTAGTGACTTGGTCTTCCTAACATTAATTTTCAAACCAATACTAGCACCCTGAACTCGCAAAACCTCTAAAACTTCATTCATTTTGCTCACACTTTCATCTAGGATGCTTAAATCATCAGCATAATCCAAGTCCAGGAGACTTTTTCCTCCCCATTTGATTCCGTGGTCTCCCATTGCCTTTCCTGTGCTCCTCAAAACAAAGTCCATCAAAATAATCCATATAAAGGGGGATAGAACACAACCCTGCTTAACTCCTGATTTAATACAAAACCAGCTGCTAACCTCATTTCCTACCTTAACCGCAGCAGTGTTATTCTCGTACATAGCACTAATCACTTTAATGTATTTGTCTGGTATACCATACAAGGATAAAACCTTTACTAAAGCTCCTCTATCAACAGAATCGAACGCTTGCTCATAATCTATAAAACTAAGGACCAAAGGTGTTTGAAAACTTAGGCACTTCTCAATTATTAACCTAAGAGTGAAAATTTGGTCAACACATCCTCTACCTTTTCTAAAACCGCACTGCTCTTCTCTTAAAACTTTGTCTACGGCATCTCTCAGTCTAAAAAGTATCATATTACTAAGCAATTTGCTACCTACAGAGACCAGACTAATGCCTCGATAATTACCACACTCACTTTTATCACCTTTCTTATAAAGTGGCTTAATTAAGGTTTTCCTAAAATCATTAGGTACTTCCCCTTTTTCAAAAATCATATTCATAATCTCCAATAACTTATTTCTAACCTCAGAGCCACCATATTTAAGAAACTCATTTACTACCCTATCAGCACCTGGAGCCTTATTATTCTTTAATCCTTTTAGTACTGTTTCTAATTCCTCCTCACAAAACAAATCTTCCTTCACATCCAAGGTATCACAAACTTTTTCATTTTCCTCTATATTTTTTCCTGCAACTCTATCTCGGTTAAGCAAATTCTCAAAATGTTCGGCCCATCTCGCTTTAGCTTTTGTCTTATCGCTAATTGCCACCCCATTCCTATCTTTAACTGGGACAAGTCCGGATTGACTACTACCTCTCAATTTGTTAACGTGCCAGTACAATATTTTACTATTATGCCGTCTAGCTGCATCTTCTAAATCCTCGGCAATTTTATCCATGGCCTCCACTTCACACCTCCTTAGTTCATATTTCAATGCTTTCTCCACTTTCTTGACATTTCTTTTGTTTTCATGTGATCTATCACTCAGATAATTCTTGTACAAGTCCTTTCTCCTTTCTATTAAACTTAAAGCTTTTTCACTAATATTCTTAGCTGCAGTTCTAGCTTTCTTCCCTAATACACCTTCAGCAACTTCACAAATTATTTTTCTAAAATTATTCCAACCATCTTCCACATTATCAAATTTTAAGCTCTCAAGTTTAGTATTCAACTGTTCCTGGAAAGTTTCTCTCAAATTCTCATCCTGGAGTCTACTAACATCATAACTTCCCGGGAGGTAATTACCCTTCCGATATTTCAGCTTTAAATTAACCCTTGACACTACTAGATGGTGATCTTTACTTTTAACATCAATAACAGCACTCCTATATACCCTAGTATCTTGTATTGATCCTGCCAGTCTTCGATTTACTATAACATAATCAATAAGGTTTGCTGTCTTACCATCACGTGAATACCATGTTAGCTTATGAGCCATTTTATGACCAAACACCGTATTGGTTATAACTAGATTGTTATACCTACAAAATTGCAAAAGTCTGTATCCATTACTGTTTTCTTTTCCTACACCAAATTTACCTAAGCTGGGATACCATCTATCCATATTTCTACCAACCTGGGCGTTAAAATCTCCCAGCAATAACATCATATTTCTACCTGGGACCTTGTCTATTTGCTCCTGTAACTGTAAGTAAAATTCATCTGAGTCACTAGTATCTCCATCAGTCGGTTCTACAGGGGTGTATACTACTATAACTGATACCTTGAACTTTCTAGTCATAAAATGAGCAATTAGTATTCTATTATTAATACCTTCCCAGCCTAAACAAGACTTAGCAGCTTCCTTATTCATCATGAGCCCTACTCCCTGTCTATGTAACCCATCCTTCCTGCCTGAGTAAACAAATTCTATATCACCTAATTTCATGCTTCCTACCCCTGGGATATGAGTTTCTGAAACTCCTAATAAATCCAGTTCGAATCGTCTGAATTCGTCAGTCAAAATGTCGATACGATAGTCATTTTTTAATGTCGTAACATTCCAAGTTCCAATTTTCATGTTCTTTAAATCATTGAAATTTTTTTCGCCTTAGGAAAAGCAATGATCCCGGATACCAGTGCAGGACGGGGATCACATATCTTCTCAAGTCTACACCGAAGTGCTTAAGCCGGCTTAGAACCGGACAGCAAGAAGTCCCTGGGACCTCCATGAATGGAGGCTTTGTGCAATCCTGGGCCCATCTTGGTCACAACATGGTTTTCAGCGCTTGGCGATGCTCTTCTATCAACAAGAGTCGAAATCCTGCACAGACAATCTCAAGCCTATTACCTCCGACTCATTATATATTCATGCCTACAAATATTATGCTACTACGGGGAGGCAACCCGTAATAGATAAATTAGCTAGGAAGAGGTTTTTCAGCCCAAAGACGCCCATCAAAACATACCAATCCCAGAAGAATTGTCCATTAGTCAGAATCCCGTGCGAATGCTGTGTCGTTTACTAGGCTATAATTTCCTCGAGGGGCGCCACTCCTCAAGTGGGAATAGAGTTGACCGCAAGGTCCCCAGTCTTGCAGGTACCCCGAAAAGGTCGAGGCAGCCCTTTGCAGAGGCCGTTGTCCATAGATCTGGATCTTACGCCCTGCCACAGTTGTCCTCCTATAGAGGATCCTCCCGCGATGGTGTTCTGCATCACCATGCAATTTAACCCATTGCTGGGAGAAGGTTTGCAACTCATGGAACTTGTGGATAAACAAGTGGGCCCTTTTGAGTGTACATTTGAGGGGCCTTCTTCCTCCTCCGCCTGTATTTATGACCCCGGGCAAGGGTGCCCCAGATTCTATTATGGACCCCCAGGGACAAGGTCCCCCCTTGGTCCATGCCTCCTATGGAGGTACCCTACATATCTGTAGAGTGTTCCCCTATCACCACCTGGGGACATGCTGAATGGCCTGGGGGAGGCCAGATAAACGGATCACTTTTGTTTTGCAAAGGCAATAACTCAGTGACATATTTAACCTACTACTTATAAATATACATAACTCACTGACTAGGCCTATATTAGTTATATACAGAAATATATAACTCAGTGACACATTAAACCTACTACTTATAAATATGTGTAACTCACAGACTAGGCCTATATATGTTATATACAGAAATATATAACTGAGTGACATATTTAGCCTACTACTTATAAATATGTGTAACTGACTGACTAGGCATATAAGTTATATACAGAAATATATAACTCAGTGACATATTTAGCCTACTACTTAAAATATGTGTAACTCACTGACTAGGCCTATATAAGTTATATACAGAAATATATAACTCAGTGACAAATTTAGCCTACTACTTATAAATATGTGTAACTCACTGACTAGGCCTATCTAAGTTATATACAGAAATATATAACTGAGTGACATATTTAGCCTACTACTTATAAATATGTGTAACTCACTGACTAGGCCTATATAAGTTATATACAGAAATATATAACTGAGTGACATATTTATCCTACTGCTTATAAATATGTGTAACTCAATGACTAGGCATACAAGTTATATACATAAATATATAACTCAGTGACATATTTAACCTACTACTTATAAATATGTGTAACTCACTGACTAGGCCTATTTAAGTTATATACAGAAATATATAACTGAGTGACAAATTTAGCCTACTACTTAAAATATGTATAACTCACTGACTAGGCCTATATAAGTTATATACAAAAATATATAACTGAGTGACATATTTAGCCTACTGCTTATAAATATGTGTAACTCACAGACTAGGCAAATAAGTTATATACAGAAATATATAACTCAGTGACATATTTAACCTACTACTTATAAACATGTGTAACTCACTGACTAGGCATATCTAAGTTATATACAGAAATATATAACTGAGTGACATATTTAGCCTACTACTTAAAATATGTGTAACTCACTGACTAGGCCTATATAAGTTATATACAGAAATATATAACTGAGTGACATATTTAGCCTACTACTTATAAATATGTGTAACTCACTGACTAGGCATATAAGTTATATACAGAAATATATAACTCAGTGACATATTTAACCTACTACTTATCAATATGTGTAACTCACTGACTAGGCCTATCTAAGTTATATCAGGATTCTTACTATCTTGAGAAGTAAAAGAGTTATGCAAATATAACTTGCAAAAGTAAATCTATGACCAAAAATATAACCTTTAAAGGCATTGCCAAGCTACTATTTCTACCTTTTTCTTTATTTTTAGGACCTAAAAAGATTCTATGCATCACAGGTCTTTTACTTAGCTTGGTAAACTTTCAGCACATGATATTTGACTGCACTTCATCCCTTGAAGCATATGCCAAACTAAAAGAAAACCTTGAAAAATACCATCTTAAACCAAACATCCTAAATTAACCCGAAAAAATATTGGATTAAATATTAATATTTTTCCATTTTTTTTTTTAGGTAGCTTGTGTAGCTTGTCTAAATTTGGTTATGGGTTCCATAAAGCATTATGGGTTGGTATTTACAATTTGGATAAAATTTTGCAACAAATTTTAATAATAACTGGTAACTTTCGGTTTCGGTAATGTTTTTCCGTAATTGGTATAACTTTTTATGACAAGAAAAATTAATTTTTTTTTCGTGTAACCTACATAGTTTGTTTTAATGTGGTTATGGGTTCCTCGGACTAGAGTCTATAAAAAGTTGTATTTTTGTTGTGTCTATTTTAAATAAGATTTAATTCGGCATGACTTTATAGATTTTCCATAAAAACTACTTCGAAGCATGAAAAATCCAGATAATCACAAAACAAAGAAAACAATGCAAGGCTACTTACATTGTACGGCCCTGTTACAACCAGGGCCGTATCAATTTTTTGTGGGGAGGGGAGGGGGGTCATAAAAGAATTTTTTAGGGGGAGGGACAAAACTTTAAAAAAATGCATCAAAAAATTGTATATATTCATTTTTGTTACGTTTTACGAGTCGGACAAATATTTCTGGGGAGGGAGGTTCAAAACTCATAACCCCCCCCCCTGGACCCCTGGATATGGCCTTGAGTAAAACATATCAAAACATATATTTGAGTAAAAGGTAAAACATACAATATTACATGTAACTATTCCCTCAAATGCTCATTGGCCTGTAAAGAAGGGGGAAGACAAATGAGTTACTTACTCAGAGATGAAAAACAAAAGAAAATTTAAGATGATCGCTTACTCACGGACAGAAGAACAAAAGGAGAAGAAAAGAAAATATAAATAAAACAAAAACTATAGAAAAAAATCAACAGAATAAATAGACTAAATTGATTAAGTAGATTATATAGACTTCAAAAAAAATAATACAAAAAAAACGTAGATAAAAATAACTTCTAAGAAGCCAAAGAAATTTTAACTATTTTTTTAAACGAACCGAATGAGTGGCACCACGAGTTGATTCAGGCAAGTTATTCCAAACAATATGACACGCCATTAGAGGATTAAAATCTGACCTTATACAAGGAGTAAATGGAACTTGAACATGATTTTTCATATTGCGAAGATTACAACTATTTTGATCAGAGGTAAAAGATAGCAGAAGACTTAGGGGGTGGGAGAAGTCACCATGAAGCTGAGCAGAAGTAAAACATGCACATGAAAGAATTTATAGTGACTCAACCTCATGCAATGCGATAATTAATGAACGATTACTTTCCTGAATAAGGTCTAAAGCTTTATTGTAAACCTTGGAAAGTGGTTTTAACAGTGAAGGAAAGGTTGAATTCCACACTATTGGACAGTAAGAAACGTAAGATTAGATCAAGAAGTGAAAAATTATTTTTAAAATTGATCCAGGAAAAGTATGTTTAAGTTTCCTTAAAATACTGAGACTCCTGCATAAATTTCATCTTAATAAAATCAATATGACGTTTGATCGATAGGTTTTCATCAACAAGAATGCCCAAAAAACAAACATATCGGTATTTAGGCCTATGATTTATCCCGTTTTGCTGGTGAATTTCTGATAACTGGGGATAAGCCTGAGAAACACGCAAAAAATAAAAAAGCTGAACTTAAAAAAATTTAGGGTAAGATAATTAGCATCAAGCCACAAAATTACCCTCTCAAACAAATTTTCCAAATTTAATCGAAGCTCTGATTCGCAGCTTCCTGAAGTGCCAAGCATGCTGTCATCAGGAAAACAAACAAGGACATCAAAAGAAGGCGAACTATAGTTGCCAATATGGGCTTGGGAAGGCTTAGAATGGCAAAGTCTACAGCAATTATTAAGTTTCTGCTTTTTTACAACATAATAAAGATCATTTACATAAATCAAAAACAGCATAGGCCCTAAAACTGATCCCTGGGGGACGCCAAAGTTCACTTGTGAGGGTGACCGGAAAAGTGGATCAACAGAACTTAACCTATCCTTCAAATAAGACTGAAACCAAGAAAATACATTTCCCCTTATGCCAAAATGAGACATCTTCGATACAAGAATTTCATGGGTTAAGGAATCGAGGCCTTACGAATATCCAGGAATATATGTAGCAGCCGGAATCCCGAATCTAACGCAGAATGAATAAAACTCAAAAGGGTCATATAGGCATGTTCAGTGGAGTATTTCATTTGGAAACCAAATTGAAAATCATGAAGAATATTTTTAGATTTTAGGAAAGTAAGGAGACGAGAAAGCATAGCCTTTTCAAAGATTTTACTAAATACTGATAAAATTGAAATGGGTCGATAATTTGCCGGATCATTTCTTGGTCCACCCTTATACAAAACAATAATCCGAGCACGCTTGAGAGCATCCGGAAAAACTTCACATTCAAATAAAAGATTAACAAGTTTCCTTAGAGGCAAAACTATTGAAGAAGAATAGATTTAACTACCTTAGTAGGGATAGTATCTGGCCCAGATGAGGACGAGTTTTTCAAGGTATTAACAATTTTAGTAATTTCACATACTGTTACTGGCTCTAGAAACATAGACTTAAAACAAGACGGCCCAAAGTAAGATCTAAAGTCCGGCTTAGGCTGAGACAAAGTAACTGTAGAAGCAATTTTCTTACCAATATTAGCAAAGAATGAAGTGAATGCCTCTTGGACATTAAGCTCACCCTCCACACCTTTATCACCAATGACCAGACTCATAGGTAAAGAGCTGGATTGAGAACCGGGTTTAAGTGCAGAATGTATTACCTTCCAAGTTTTACGAATATCATTGCCAAACGCAGCAAAATTATTTAGATAATTATTTGATTTGGCTTTTCTACCCAAGGAATTATATATATTCCAGTAGATCTTGAATTGACAAAGATGAACAGCACTCGCTGAAAGTGTAGCGCATTTATAAGCTCTTCAAAGATTATTTTTCCTTCTCCAGCTTTTAAGAAGTCCGGACGTCATCCATGGGTTTAGAGGAACAATCCTTTTAGACCTATATCCACAGATCCATTGTTCAATTCAGAAAATATACAAATTGGTGCCTTTCCATCCTTGAGTACTGATCCATTAGAAACTATCTATCTCTGACCATGGAGTTCTGCTATTTTTGCTACTGTTAGTTGACAAATGATTAGACTATTTATCTGTACCTTGGGGCGATCCGTATTATATATATTTATTTCTATGACTTCATCTATGTTGGACAGTAGATTAATGATGGTTAGTTGATGATAAGAAAAAATTTGGTTTTCAGTCTGACAAATATTTTCGAGTATGATTTTTTTTAAAGTTAACTTTTGTAAAATATTTTGATGATAGTTTCGGAAAGCGTTTTTCTAACAAATGGGCGCTAACTTTTTTAAATAGCGTAGCAATGGGTGTGCTTTTTAGAGCACCAATGATAAGCTTTAGTCCACAACGAATGGTTCATTCGATATTAGAAAGTGATTTGTTGGATTCAAAGTAATAGACAGGATACCCCAATCTAGTATCTTTCCATATCAGAGGCAACGCTATAGCGTTGCCTATAGTAAAGGCCAAACAGCTCCAATGTTTTATTATTTATTATTTTTTCCCAGAGGCACTTCATATGGAAGGGGTCGTCGTATAAACTTCCAAAGGAGCTCATTCGATTGCAAATCGAGAGTTCTAGTGCCCTATTTAAGGGTCAAAAGTGATTGGAAGGCAACGGACACCACTTCCACGCCCGCCAGTTCCCCAAAGACATCCAATCAAAATTTTGAGATAGCCATTTTGTTCAGCGTAGTTCATTTCCAGATAGAAATTGTTTTTGAGGAGGACACTCCCCCACAGCCCTCAGGGCAAGGGTTGTAGGTTATGCCCTGGGGGCATATAAGGTTTTTATAGAAAGCTTTGTCGTAGAAACTTCAAAAAGGCACTTCATATGGAAGAGGTCATCCTAAAAAATTCAACGGGGCTCATTCCATTGGAAATTGAGATTACTAGTGCCCTTTTTAAGGGTCAAAAGTAATTGGAAGGCAACGAACACCCCTTCGACGCCAACCACTTCCCGAAACACATCCCAAAAAGGCACTTCATGTGGAAGGGGTCGTCGTAAAAACTTCAAAAGGGGCTCATCCGATTGGACTTCGAGAGTTCTAGTGCCCTTTTTAAGGGTCAAAAGTGATTGGAAGGCAACGGACACCCTTTCTACGCCTACCATTTCCCCAAACACATCCAATAAAAATTTTAAGATAGCCATTTTATTCTACATAGTTGATTTCCAAATACAAATTATGTTTTTGAGGAGGACACTCCCCCACAACCCTCAGGGCAAGGGTTGTAAGTTTTGCCCTGGAGGCATATAAGCTTTTTATAGAAGGCTTTGTCGTAGAAACTTCAAAAAGGGCTCATTCGATTGGAAATTCAAAGGGCTAGTGTCCTTTTTAATACTCGAAAGTGACTGGAGGACAACTAACCCCCCTCCCGCGCCCACCTTTTCCCCAAACACATCCAATCAAAATTTTGAGATAGCCATTTTGTTCACCGTGGTTGAAAATTCTGGAAATTAGGTCTTTGAGGATGACAACCCCCCCCCCCCCAAATCCCTAAGGGCAAGGGTTGTAAGTTATGCCCTGGGTACATATAAGGCTTTTATAGAAAGTGTTGTCGTAGAAACTTCAAAAAGAATCATTCAATTGAAAATTTAAATGGCTAATGCCCTTTTTAATGGTCGAAAGTGATTGGAAGGCAATTAACACCCCTTCCACGCCCAGCATTTCCCCAAACACATCCAATCAAAATTTTGAGATAGCCATTTTGTTCAACGTAGTTGAAAGCTCTGGAAATTATATCTTTGAGCATGACACTACCTCCCAAGGTCTTCAGGGCAAGGGTTATTAGTTATGCCCTGGGGGCATATATGGTTCTTATGGAAGGAATGCTCGTATAAACTTCAGAGAGGGCTCATTTGATTGGAAATTGAAAGTTCTGGTTCACTTTATTACGTATATGAGGGGTTTTCCCCCTAGTCAATACCTCGCTCTTTGCGCTAAAGTTTGTTTAGTACTTTCAAAAAAGCTATCAATCAGAGGCAACGCTATAGCGTTGCCTATAGTAAAGGCCATACGGCTCCAATGTTTTATTATTTATTTATTTTCCCCAGAGGCACTTCATATGGAAGGGGTCGCCGTAGAAACTTCAAAGAGAGCTCAATTAATTGGAAATCTAGAGTTCTAGTGCCCTTTTAAGGGTCAAAAGTGATTGGAAGGCAACTAACACCCCTTCCACGCCCACCAGTTCCCCAAACACATCCATTCAAAATTTTGAGACAGCCATTTTGTTGAGCGTAGTTGAGTTCCAAATAGACATTTTGTTTTTGAGGAGGACACTCCCCCAAAGCCCTCAGGGAAAGGGTTGTAAGTTATGTTCTGGGGGCATGTAAGGTTTTTACAGAAAGCTTTTTCGTAGAAACTTCAAAAAGGCACTTCATATGGAAGGGGTCGTCGTAAAAAATTCAAAGGGGGCTCATTCGATTGGAAATTGAGATTTCTAGTGCCCTTTTTAAGGGTCAAAAGTAATTGGACAGCAACAAACACCCCTTCTACGCCAACCACTTCCCGAAACACATCCAATCAAGATTTTGAGATAGCCAATTTGTTCAACGTGGTTACAAATTCTAGAAATTAGGTCTTTGAGGATGACACCCCCCCCCCCACAGCCCTCAGGGCAAGGGTTGTAAGTTATGCCCTGGGGTCATATAAGGTTTTTATAGAAAGCGTTGTCGTAGGAACTCCAAAAAGGGCTCATTCGATTGAAAATTTAAATGGCTAGTGCCCTTTTTAATGGTCCAAAGTGATTGGAAGGCAACTAACACCCCTTCCACACCCAGCATTTCCCCAAACACATCCAATCAAAATTTTGAGATAGCCATTTTGTTCAACGTAGTTGAAAGCTCTGGAAATTATATTTTAGAACATGACACTCCCTCCCAAGGTCTTCAGGGCAATGGTTATTATTTATGCCCTGGGGGCATATATGGTTCTTAGGGAAGGAATGCTCGTATAAACTTCAGAGAGAGCTCATTTGATTGGAAATTGAAAGTTCTAGTTCTTTTTTTATGCGTCAAAAGACATTGGAGGGTAACCAGCCCCCTCCCCTTGCCCTTTTTCCCAAATGGATCCGATAAAAATTTTTAGATAGCTATTTTGTTAAAAATAGTTCAAAGATCATATAACAAAAACTCCGGTGCTGACACAAACCCCAATGGCCCAGGGGCAGGCAATGTAAGTTATACCCTGGGGGCATATATGGTTCTTATGGAAGGGATGTTCGTATAAATTTCAAAGAGGGCTCATTCGAATGGAAATTGGAAGTTCTAGTTCACTTTTAAGAGTCAAAAGAGATTGGAGGGGCATCTATCTCCCTCCATGCCCTTTTTTTCTCAAACCATCTGATAAGAACTTTGAGATAGCCATTTTTTAAAAATTTGTTCAAAGACCATATAACGAAAACACCGGGGTAAACACAGCCCCCCCAGGGCCCGAAGACAGGCATTGTAAGTTATGCCCTGGGCGAATATATGGTTCTTATGGAAGGGTTGCACGTAAAAACTTCAAGGAGGGCTAATTTGATTGGAAATTGGAAGTTCTAGTTCAATTTTTGGGAGTCAAAAGAGATTGGAGGGCAACTAGCCCCCCCCCCCCAATCCCCTTTTTCCCGAATGCATCCGATAAAAATTTTGAGATAGCCATTAAGTTAAAAATTGTTCAACAGTCAGATAACAAAAACTCAGGTGTCGACACAATCCCCCAGGGTCCGGGGGAAGGCGTTGTAAGTTATGCCCTGGGGCATATATAGTTCTTACCAAAGGGATACTCATATAAACTGCAAAGAGGGCTCATTTGACTGGAAATTGAAAGTTCGAGTTCCCTTTTTAATAGTCAGAAGAGATCCAAGGGCAACTAGCCCCCCCCCCCGCCTTCTTTCTCCAAACCCATCTGATGAAATTTTACAAACAGGAATAACTTTTTAATGGTTTCTCGGCTGGCATCCCGTTTCGCCCAGCGACAGTTTGCATTAAATTTAGCCAATTTTCAAGAGCACCTTTTCCTGGTATTGCATTAATTTGTTTAATAATTCTATGTTATTATTCCCTAAATGGACATTTTTTCTTTTTTTTTTATTGATTGGGTTTAAGAAAATTTTGAGGAACCAATAATACTATGGTAATATTATCTTTTAGTTCGTCACTATCATCAGCGATATAAGGGACCACGGCTTCAAATTGAACTTTCCAGGACTACTAATTATCATCACAGCTGACAAGAATGGAAATTGGCAGTAATGTTGAAAAAATGTTAGTGCTATCTAGTTTCTTTGATTATAGATGCCGCTTATCGTTCATTTTCTTAAAACTATAGTTCCAACCAAAGAGTATGAGTAACTACTATTAATTACCCATACTCTTTGGTTCCAACACTTTCTGAATAATGAATCTGATTGAGTGCATACTGAAAAGAGATCTGCCATTTCACCCTGAATTGCGATGTAGCATATTCTAAACCGGTTTCTGCACAAATTACGTTGTTCAGACAGTTAATTGCCCTAAACTGCAGCATATTCGTCTTTTCAGTCACTTTCAAATGTAGTGTATAGAAAAAAGTTAGAAAGCCCCAAATTTTGTCATCAAAATCAGGTTAGTTATGCCCTGGGGCATATATGGTTCTTACGAAAGGGATACTCATATAAACAGCAAAGAGGGCTCATTTGACTGGAAATTGAAAGTTCGAGTTCCCTTTTTAATAGTCAGAAGAGATCCAAGGGCAACTAGCCCCCCCCCCACGCCTTCTTTCTCCAAACCCATCTGATGAAAACTTTGAGATAGACATTTTTTAAAAATAAAATACTTCAAAGGTCGGATAAGAAAAACTTTGGTGTCAATACAACCCTCCAGGGCTCGGGAGAAGGCGTTTTAAGTTATGCTCTAAGAGCATGTGTGGTTAATATGAAAGGAATGCTCGTATAAACTTCATACAGATCTCATTTGATTGGAAATTGAAAGTTCTAGTTCATTTTTAAGAGTCAAGAGATTTAAGGGCAACTAGCCCCCCCCCCCCATGCCCTTTTTTCCCCAAACCCATCCGCTACGAATTTTAAGATAGCCAGTTTCTTAAAAATTGTTCAAAAATTAGGTAACAAAAACTCCAGTGTCAACACAACTCCCCAGGGCCCAGGGGGTAGACGTTGTAAGTTTTGTCCTGGGGGTGTGTATGGTTCTTATGAAAGAGATGCTCGTATAAACTCCAGAGAGGACTCATTTGATTGGAAACTGAAAGTTCTAGTTCACTTTTTAAGAGTCAAAAGATATCTGAGGGCAACTAGCCTTCCCCCAGACTCCATTTATTATTTTCCCAGACGCACTTCATATAGTTCACATAACAAAAACTCCGGTGTCGACACAGCCCCCCCCCCCCCAGGGCCCAAGGGTAGGCGTTGTAAGCTATGCCTGGGGGGCATATATTGTTGTTATGGAAGGGATGCTAGTATAAACTTCATAGAGGCCTCATTTGATTGGAAATTGAAAGTTGTTATTCACTTTTTCAAAGTAAAAAGTGATCGGAGGGCAGCTAGCCTCCCCCCCGCACTCCATTTATTTTTTTCCCAGACGCACTTCATACAGAAGGGGTCACCACATGAACTTCAAAGGGGGCTCATTTTAAAGCGGGCAAACTTTTTTCACTTTGATATTGTTACTTTGATACAAGTTTTGATTACATTGATGAAGATTTGATTTTTTTTTTTTTTTAAGTTTGATTTTGAAATAAGGAATTTTTAAAAATTTGAAACTTTTTGCGATCAAAAACGAACAAAAATTAATTAAAAAAACTTTCCAAAAAATAACTTTTTCAAAGAAAAGTAAAGGCCATTTTAAACTTAAGCTCAGCAGATACCTATTAAAATTCAAACTCAAAACGACCAGAAATTACTATTAAAGAATCTATGAAACCCAAAACGAACAGAAATTAAATAAACAATCATAGGAAAAAACATACAACAAGTAGTAATATAAATTAATAAATAGATCTTGAAGCGAGTAATGCTTAGATTGAATATGAAAATCAAGCTTAAAACGAAAAAAATATTTTGCTATTGAAGTATAAATGAAACTCAAAACGAACAGAAATTAAATAAACAATCAATGCAAACAAACATACAATAGATATTAATGTAAATTAATAAATAAATCTTAAAACGAGTGAAACTTTAGTTGGATATGCAAATCAAGCTTGAAACGAACAAAAATCACTACAAACAAGAGTTTGGGCATCACCTCCTTCTCTCACTGTGAAAGTCTAAAACCAACTGCGTCATTGGCACTTTACTGAAAACTATATGTGTCTAGAACAGTCTTGGAAAGAATAAGCAACATCAAATTGAATATTTGATATATAATGATATTAGTTGTTGAAAAATCCATCAGTACAAGAATTTATTTCACTCTAATCTTATTTTTATTTTCAATGCTGTAAGAACTAGAAAAGAAAATATTTGCAATATAATTCGCTTTCAGTGAAGTGCCAATGACGCAGTAGGCTTTTGGTTTTTATTTAAAGTTAAGGAAGGGGGCAGTATCCAAACTCTTGTTTTTAGTGAAACTATATTCATCTTGAACAACATTAGAAATAACTAATAAATTAAACTTAATATTTTATGCATAATGATATTAATTGCTGAAAGCTCATCAGTTCAAAATTTTAGTATAATTTTAAAGTTTATTTTCATTATTATGTACAAAAGAAAATATTTGTAATAAAATTGGTTTCAGTAAAGTGCCAATGACGCAGTAGGTTTTAGAGTTTTACAGTAAGAGAAGGAGGCGATGCCCAAACTCTTGTTTGTGGTGATTTTTGTTCGTTTCAAGTTTGATTTGCATATTCAATTTAAGTTTCACTCGTTTTAAGATTTATTTATTAATTTACATTAATATCTATTGTATGTTTGTTTGCATTGATTGTTTATTTAATTTCTGTTCGTTTAGAGTTTCATTTAAACTTCAATAGAAAAACATTTTTTATTAATTTTAAGCTTGATTTTCATATTCAATCTAAGTATTACTCGCTTTAAGATCTGTTTATTCATTATATTACTACTTTTTGTATGTTTTTTCCTATGATTGTTTATTTAATTTCTGTTCATTTTGGGTTTCATTTATTCTTTAATAGTAGTTTCTGGTCGTTTTGAGTTTGAATTTTAAAAGGTATTTGTATCTGCTGAGCTTAAGTTTAAAATGGCCTTTACTTTTCTTTGAAAAACTTATTTTTCGGAAAGTCATTTTTTAATTAATTTTACTAACAGGAATAACTTTTTAATGGTTTATCGGCTGGCATCCCGTTTCGCCCAGCGACAGTTTGCATTAAATTTAGCCGATTTTCAAGAGCACCTTTTCCTGGTATTGCATTAATTTGTTTAATAATTCTATGTTATTATTCCCTAAATGGACATTTTTCCTTTTTTTTTATTGATTGGGTTTAAGAAAATTTTGAGGAACCAATAATACTATGGTAATATTATCTTTTAGTTCGTCACTATCATCAGCGATATAAGGGACCACGGCTTCAAATTGAACTTTCCAGGACTACTAATTATCATCACAGCTGGCAAGAATGGAAATTGGCAGTAATGTTGAAAAAATGCTAGTGCTATCTAGTTCCTTTGATTATAGATGCCCCTTATCGTTAATTTTCTTAAAACTATAGTTCCAACCAAAGAGTATGAGTAACTACTATTAATTACCCATACTCTTTGGTTCCAACACTTTCTGAATAATGAATCTGATCGAGTGCATACTGAAAAGAGATCTGCTATTTCACCCTGAATTGCGATGTAGCATATTCTAAACCGAAGTTTCTGCACTAATTACGTTGTTCAGACAGTTAATTGCCCTAAACTGCAGCATATTCGTCTTTTCAGTCACTTTAAAATGTAGTGTATAGAAAAAAGTTAGAAAGCCCCAAATTTTGTCACCAAAATCAGGTTAAAATCTGTTTAGCCTACTTAGGCTGCCAAGATTTTCTCTAGCCTAATCCTAGGCCTTTATTATTTAGACTAGATTCTTGGAAATTCTTGGAAACAAAATGTTTCTGACTAACTACTACTCACAGATAAATGTCAACTTTAGAATGGAGTAATTAGTATGGATTAATTAGGATTAAATTTAATATGGATTAAGATAAATTTAGTATGGATTAATTTCTGTATACGAATTAGTAATCTAAATTATCCAATTGTCTTTTTTTATTAAATAAGTGTTTTTTACCTGAAGTGAAATTCGCTGATAATCGCCAATAAAGCTAAAAGAAAATCCTTATAATGTGGTTTTCACGGTCGGAACTTAATCCAAAAGGCAAACTCTCCTCACCAACACATATTTCAGCAGGAGTAGATAGTTTTTGGGTTGAAAATGATGAGGGCTCCCTTCTTGCATTTCAAACTTGGGCTCATTATCTAATATTGTAACACGTTTCTACATTGTCTGGCCAAGAGTAGATGAATTCCTTGATAAGTGTGATTCAAGGGATTGGGAATTAAGCTTCGAGCCTGACTTCACAAAAAAAAAACTTTCGTGTGTCCATTACGAAGTGAACTTGCTTAGCTATTAGAAAGAGAATACTGGCCCGTAAGTTTTTTAAGCTTCACAAAATATTTTACAAAGAATGAAATATTTTCTTTAGGATTCCACTTAAACCAAGTCCAAAGATAAGTTTGCACAATAAGCGCTGCCTAAACAAAGAGCGAGGTGGGCTCCGTGTATCCATTGTTTTTCTTTTCACCAAGGCACTTTGTATGAAAGGAGTTGTCGTGAAAACTTTGGAAGGGGTCATTCGATAGGAAATTGAAAGTTGTAGTGCCCTTTTCAAAAGTCAAAAGTGATTGGAGGGCAAAGAACCCCCTCTTCCAGTTCTCTTTTTTCCCCAAAGACATCTGATCAAAATGTTGAGATAGATATTTTGTTCAACTTTTTTGGATTATTCAATAACTTTGCCCCTGGGAACGATAGCCTCCCCCCAAACCCTTGAGGCAAGGACTTTAAAATATGTGATTCGCCCATTGTTTACAAATAGTATTCATTGTCACAAAAGGGGGGTATGTTTGACCCTTAGTGTCAAAAAAGACCAAGGGCATTCAGGTGAATCTTTCAGGAAATGTCGAGGGGAGTGTTGATCTTTGTCAAAACAAACTATGCACACGTAGGTTTTAGGGGGTCGGTACCGTTTCTGTTTTTGGCTAGAGCAGAAACAGTAAAAAACGGCAATTAAAAAACGGAATAGAAACAGAAACGGAGAAAAAAATGGAACTCCGTCTTATTTTTTCCGTTTTTTTTTTTACCGAAAAACAGAAACGGCCTGTTTTTATTTAAAAAAAACGGCCGTTTCAACAGATATTTCCGTTTTTTCACTGCAAGGTGCAGGCATGCAATTTCACTTAACTCCGGGTAAGTGTAGAAGCAGTCAGTTCAAAATTCTAGAGGATCAGAATTATTTTTTCCTGATCTTTGTCTCTCGCTCAAGAAGACTGGAACTGTCTCCTCATATGCCCTGATAATTTTTGCTGCTACGCGGGCAGTTCTTATATTGTTAATGTTTTGACTTGAAGAGCTCGTCCGTATCCTATCGTGTCGAGAAACTAAAAAACAAGCTGTCTTCTTTATCTGGAGTCAGTGATGTATTTCTGATAGTCTATGTCTTGATAGAAAGGACGTCCATTGGGAAAAATTTCAACTGAAATTGAGATAGTTTTTCTGTACTTTTCTCCTAGGAAATGAACTACCGGAGAAGAGAAGAAACGTTCTGACGATCTGAATATCTGTTTTTGTTGCTCATTTTTTCATAAATTGCAGGGTAAAAAAAGCCAACTTGCGTAGAGTATCAAACCTAGGACTGGTAAAAAAATCATCTCATGGGATGAATAGCCAATAATTCCTTTAGGCCATTGACTGACTCAGTCATAGCACTACTATCGGGTGTCTGAAAAAGCAACTGAAATCCTTTAACCATCAACCTAACTTTGCTTGCAGAGACATAATGACACCCAATAGCTATCACCGTTGCCTGTTTGAACGGGCGAAGAGCCCTAATGACAACTTCCAAACTGGACCACTCATTGCAGTGAAGTGAAGTGAAGTTCGAGCTCTCTCATTTTAGCGTCACGAATGTTTCAGTTTAAGAAGTCGCGCAATGGCTCTTTTCAGGTACAACACATTTCTATCATGGTAGGGATGCTGTTCCATCGAACATCCCTATCCTTTGTGATGGATCGACTAAAATTATATGTCTTGCAGATAGCTTCAAAATGATCATGGGATTTGGAGGCCATTTTCAGGATTCTAACCAGCTTTCATATTTTTACCGGTGCTTCTCCCAGCGCCAATACTTCAATGGAAACTCTTGATATTGAGTTCTCACTTTTGCTGTCAAGGTCTGGATCATTTAATTCCGGCCTACTATCAACATCATTAATGCAGTGTATATATCCAGTTTCTTCACTGTCATTGTCTCCTACAGTCAGGTTGGAAAAATCATCTTGTTCATTAGTATATAAATCTACTCTCTTTCAAGGAGCACCTGTGCGTGTCATTATGTACGTATAATTTTTTCAAGAAAATTGCTCATAGTTTGTTTGTTTTTTTTTTAATTGAAACTTTGGGATATTCTGGCTTGAAAAAACGATCCAAATAAGTCACAAGTTTGAGGAAATTTGTTTAAAGTCTTAATTTTGGCAAAAAAAAATTTGTAACTCATAATTTCTTTTTGAAAATTGAAACCCTGGGAATTTCTGGCTTGATAAAATGATCCAGATAAGTCACAAGTTTGAGAAAATTTGATTAAAGTCTTAACTTTGGCATGGCACGTGAGTGGCGTCAATTTCGGCGTGAGTAATGTGAGTGGCACCATATTTATATGCATTTCAAGAGCATAAATTACATCATTCCCTCCTCCTTAGGAGTGGTACTAGTATCTACATGGCATGCAAAATTGCACAAGATGACAAATGACCCTGAACAGCTAAAGAAAATGGCATGGAAGAATAAACAGCAGAAATAACACTGAATTGCAAAGGAAAACGTTGCACAGCAAACACTGCTGTTAGAACACAAAGCAAGATTACAATCGAACGAAGAAACGTGTTAGTTTAGCGTGTGTGAGTCTGTGAAGGATGAATGGGAAGAAGGAATTGAGTTCATACAAGAATTACTTAACTCAATCAAAATTGCTGATTTTTCACCATAAAATGAAGAAGCATTATTTTAGCGTCTGCAAAGATACTCAGGAAGGAGAACATGAATTCACACCTGAATTTCTTAACCACCCTGGAATGGAATGAATTTATTTTGGCTTTTTGGAATGAATTTATTTATTTGTGAAATGTGAAGGATATACAGGAAAGAGGAATTGAATTTATAGCAAAAAAAATCATGCGAGTCATGTAAAATTTATATACATTCGAAGAACAAAAATTGCATAATTTTTCCCTAGGGGTGAATATTGGTAATCATTTTTAATATCTATGACGCATGCAAAGTTTCAAATGATGACAGGTGAATCAAAACAGCTAAAGAAAAAAGCATGTAACAAGAAATCGCAAGAATCAAATTGATTTGGAAAGGAAAATGTTGCACAGCGAAATCTGCGGTTTGAAGACAAAGCAAAATTACAATGGAATAAAGAAACGTGTTAAATTAACATGTATGAGTCTGTGAAGGACGAACAGGATGGATGAATTAATTTGTAATATCTATTACACGTGCAAAGATTACACAAGATGACAAATAATTCTGAACGGCTAAAGAAAATGGCACGGAAAAAGAAAAAGCAAAAATCATGTTTAATTACAAACAAAAATGTGACTTAAAACAAAAGAATAACATGATAATTATGCTAATGCGTAATTTAGATATTTCACAAATTATAATGGAATAAGGAGCGAGTTATTGTGGCGTCTGTAATGGATAAACAGGAAGAAGGAATTGAATTCATGTCATGGTCTGAAATTACTGATTTGCCACCCATTGATTTGAAACCAAAGAATACAACGATGGTTATGCCAATGCGTAATTTAGATATATCAGAGGGTATAGGTATTGGAACATTCCCTGTTGTTACTGAATTATACAGCAACGCCATTAAAGCAAAAATATAACGACTGGGGAAAAGCTGGGAATGAAGCTTTTTGGTATCTATTATGCCGTTCGAAATTTATACATGATTTCGATTGAATCCAAATAGCTGAAACAAAATACGAGGAAATATGTCTTAGGTAATAATGTACTAAAATGAAGCACAAACAAGATCTGTGGCTAGAAGATATGCAACAACAAGCATCACAACGAATCCCAAATGAAAATAATGGACAACAAAATCTACGATTAGAAGAAAAGTGACTGGGATTATCACATCAAATTATAAAAGAAATCCACGGTTAAAAGAGAAGCAACAATAAAAATCACATCAAGTCCCAGAAGAAAATAAATTCTATAAAATGGTTGATTAACAGGAAGGATGAATTTGATAAACACCAAGATTTCTTAATTCAATTGAAATTGCTTATTTGACACCTCACGACTTAAAACTAAAGAAAAACGCAATAATTATTAATTGGAGAATCAAATACTTCCCTCGTCTTAAATTTCTTTCATTTCAAGCTTCTTTTCCTCGATATAAATTCTCTGAACTGACGAAATTCACCCTTTGAAGACACTCATGAAGAGCCAGATGTATCGTTTAAGGCTCCTCCAGGGAAGAAACTGCCACTGACTTGCAAAGCAAGACACATGGATGAGTACACCAGGTGCAGTGAAAGTTAAAAAGTAAATTAAGCAGTCAGAAAAAAAGAAAAAGACAAACCTTCCGTTCACCTTATGGACTCAGCAAGGACAAAAATACAACCACAATAATAAAAATGTAATTTGAAAAGCACGTGGACACAAGATAGTCTTAGCATTGAAAGTGACCAAGATCTCAATCATCATTAATGAATCAACAGACAGACTAACAACGAAATTTCGAAATTTTCAGTGCCAGTTGATTCTGATGCAAACAGTAAAGGGTTGAAGAACTTAATTGTACATTCATTCAGTAAAATAAGAAAAAAATGCCACTGACAAACATTGTTGCTTTTGTTCCGGACAATGAAAGAATCATGCTAGGATCCAAAAATGACTTGGCAAAGTCTTTGAAGGATTGTTTTCTATGGCTTGCAACTGTCAGTTGAATCTGAAATTTGTTTACCCTTTGGTCAGCTGCTGCATGTAATGTCTTATACCCGCGTGTTTTGCAGTTCAGTCATGACATTTTTAGCTTTTTTATGTTTAGCCAAGAATGGAAAATGAAATTTAGACAGTGCCAAGCATTTCTTCATACAGCTGAGCGCTCTTTAATTTACCCTAGAAAAGCAAGATGGCTGACGATGGGGAGTGTGGCTTAATATCTTCTAGACCAATTTAGACACTTAGCTTTTATTTTCAATCTTATCTTGCAGATTGTATACCATCCACTAATGCCATATACAACGCACTAATAAGCGGAGATTTTAAATTACATTATGTGTTCCTTGGTTAAATTCTAACGGTGATGAACCGACTTAATGTAGAGTTTCAGAGTGAAGAGGTGCAAGTTCATTTACTTCTTCATAATAAGGTAGAAAGCTACTTGAAGTAATTAATGTCAAATTTCATCAAAGTAGATGTTTTGGCTCGCACTAGCCCAGCTGCTATAGACGTTACAAAGCTTGATAATCTGCAAAACTTCAAAGACATGTATTTTGGAGCAAAATTTGAAGCGCATACCAGTAAGATGGGAAAAAATATTGAACACCAAATATTAAACAATGTGCTGTTCAAACTTGTCTCTTTCTATTAAAAGCTGTGTTTGAAAATTAAATCATGAATCAATACCTGTGATCCTCCTCTGGATCAGCTCAAATGTTTCAATCCGACAGTTTCGTTTCTGATACGATTTCCTCTATTGCTGTGGTGCACAGTAGATTTTCCGTAACTTTAAATTTTGAATAAGATTTGCTCGTAACCGAGTGGAAAATGCTTCCGCATGTTTATGATGAAACCAAAAAAAAAAACACCAAGCCAGAACTTTCGCGTTTTTGGTTCTTTTAGGGGTAAGAACGGTAGTGGAAATTCTTTGTTCTTGACTTTCCCCAGGCTCATGGAAGTCTTAATGTCTTTGTCTCACTCCATTGTCTCATCAGAGATATGTTCTTTTCTGCTGAAGCTCATTAAGTGCCCCCTGCGAAGCAGATCAAACCCCATTGCCATTTATTCTCTCATGCATGGGCATAGGTTTGTCCCGGATGCATTCTGGGGCATACCTAATGCACCTGTGTCAAAGGCGAAAAAATGGAAGAAAATGGAAGTTCGAGAAGATTAATAATCAAAACTCATAGAACCCAAGCATATGTTTTTTATAATTAAACGAAGTCATTATGTTTTGTTTTCAGTTCAAAATCATATTTTGCTATTTTGCCTCTAAGTTCAAAAGTTAGTACGAGTTTTTTTTTAAATTCAAGAAGAAGCTGAAATATCTTGTTTTACTTTTAAGTTGTTAAACTCATGAAGAAGTAGGAAACGAAATACAAAAAGATAAGTCACGCCCATGAACGCCCATGTGTTCTTCCGTGAAAAAGAAATTACATCTGGGTTATGATCAATGAATTTTCCTTTAGTTTGTCATTCATTAATTTCGTTTTTTTAATAAAAAAAGACAAGAAAAATTTAAGGAGATTTTATGTAGTAAGTCATAATTGTATAATATTTTTTTTTATTTTGAGGTCGCTCTGTTTTAAAGCCGGAATAGATTTTCTGGCCAAAAACAAATAATAAAATATAGGAATGATTTTCGCTTTTTGGAATGAATTTGTTTATTTTGGATCTGCGAAGGATATACAGGAAAGGGGAATTGAATTTATAGCAGAAAAAAATCATGCGAGTCATGTAACATTTATATACATTCCAAGAACAAAAATTACATAATTTTTCCCTAGGGGTGAATATTGGTAATCATTTTTAATATCTATGACAAATGCAAAATTACAAACGATGACAGATGACTCCAAACAGCTAAAGAAAAAGGCAGGAAACAAAAAATCGTAAAAATCAAATTGATTTGTAAAGGAAAATGTTGCACAGCGAAGTCTGCGGTTAGAAGACAAAAGCAAAATTACAATGGAATAAAGAAACGTGTTAATTTATTATGTATGAGTCTGTGAAGGACGAACAGGATGGAGGAATTAAACTGTAATATCTATTACACGTGCAAAGATTACACAAGATGACAAATAATTCTGAGCGGCTAAAGAAAATGGCATGGAACAAGAAAAAGCAAAAATCCTTTTTAATTCCAAACAAAAATGTGACTTAAAACAAAAGAATAACATGATAATTATGCTAATGCGTAATTTAGATATTTCCCAAATTGTAATGGAATAAGGAGCGTGTTATTATGGCGTATGTTCTTCTCTGCTGAAGCTCAGTAAGAGCCCCGTGCGAAGCAGGTCAAACCCCAGTGCCATTTATTCTTTCATGCATGTGCATAGGTCTGTCCCGGATGCATTTTGGGGCATACCTAAGGCACCTGTGTCAAAGGCGAAAAATGGCAGAAAATGCAAGTTCAAGAAGATTAACAATCAAAACTGCTAGAACCCAAGCATATCTTTTTATAATTAAACGAAGTCATTATGTTTTGTTTTCAGTTCAAAATTGTATTTTGCTATTATTCCTCTAAGTTCAAAAGTTAGTACGAGTTTTTTTTTAGATTCAAGAAGAAGCTGAAATATCTTGTTTTACTTTTAAGTTGTTAAATTCATGAAGAAGTAGGAAAGAAAATATATAAACATAAGTCACGCTGATTTTGAATTGAAGTTATCAAGTATTTTACAATAGGTTGTATAAGTTGCGTCAAGACTGGGCTGGGTAACTGTAGGACAGAGAAAAGTCAAGACAGATAGTCCAAAGTAATTGAGAGGCAAATGTCTAAATGGCTGGGGCACGGGTAAATGGCAGGAGTATACATGACTCTCTTATTGGACACATACTTGTCAGGTTAGTTTTTGGAAAGGCATGCCTGCCTAGAGTCTTAGGCATGCTGATCAAGAATTCAGAAAGAGGCAAACAAGGCACACACGCCTTGAAAAAGAAATTACATCTGGGTTATGATCAATGAATTTTCCTTTAGTTCGTCATTCATTAATTCCGTTTTTTTTAATACAAATAGACAAGAAAGATTTAAAGAGATTTTGTGTAGAAAGAGATAATTGATAATATTTTTTTTATCTTGAGGTCCCTCTGTTTTAAAGCCGGAATATATTTTCTGGCCAAAAAGAAATGATAAAATGTAGGAATGATAACTCTGCCAAGTTTTCACCTGAATGTTTATCAAATCCACTTATTTGGGATTTGTGTTCCATTTCACTCTTAACCATAAATTCAGCTAGTGGATAGTTATTGGTAAGAAAACAAAAAGCTTACACTTGTCACCTAATACTCTTTAGTAACTGGAAATACATGCTAAAAATTTGGACCATAATTGATGCCAAAGTCAAAAATTTGGTGAATTCTACCCATTTTTGTGCTTTGGTACAAAATAGCCTTAAGCAAGTGCATTTTGTAAAAACTAATTTCCTATTTGTCTTTTAAGTCTAAAAATCTGTAATATCTGGACATTGAACACGTTAAGTGGAAACTGTAATCAGTTCTGTGAACCAGATCCAAAAGAATGCGGCATTTAAAATTTTTTGGTTTGAAAAATGCTTCTCCTTGTTCTGAAGACTAATAGAGACTGATAGCACGTATAAATTCACCTAAATATGTAAATACCGGTAGTAAGCATAAAATCACCTAAAAATAGTTATAAATATGCATCAATATAATACAAAAATGCTCAGGTATGGAAATTAGTTAAAAGATTTGAATTTATTTTGCATACTAAAATGTTTCACAACCCTTTTGCCTTTTGGTGATTTATTCTAAGAGAAAATGGTGATTTTTTATTGCGTTTAATGGCAACACTAGCTACAACCTCACAAGGAGCCAGTGTTGCCAGATTGGGCTAGTTTCCGCCAATTGGGCTAGTAAAATTTCATTTTTGCGGGTAAGATTCCCAAAAACCCGCAACGCGGGTTTTTGGGCTAAAAAACCTTTCATTTTGCTATTTTTGGGCTATATTTACAAAACATGTTTTTTAATTTCGAAATCGACCGAGACACGATGCAAAAGCCAGCGGTCATCATGTCATGTCTGTAGTTGTCATGTAGATTGTCTGTGGCGGAACTGCCAAGCTCCAACGCTCCAACAACTTTCAAAGAAGAACGGAAAGAAAAGACCAGTGAGTAGTGTGTGACTCATTCTCTAGCCAAGAAAGTGATAAATCTTGGAACAAGGGGAGAGGTAGAAAAACTTTTTTTTTCCTTTATTGATAGGTAAATTGTACTGACCTGCTGTCCGAGTTGCTGTGTCTGTTATGAGCCAAGATTCTGAAGTAACTTAGCTTAGATAAGATAACCATAGTTAATTCCAACCATTCTCCAAAGAGAGTACTCAAACGTAACCTCTGCCATTGTCCAGCCCGTCTGACACCAGTAGGGGCCACTAAATTTTGTTGGTACAGGAAGAGGACAGGGTAAATTTGGAATATAGGACCATAATGAGATAGCTAGGAAATAAACATACCATTCGATTCAGAATTCAATCCTCTATCCGAATATAACAATAAATTCCGGCGGAAATTGATTCTAGAAATTTTGAAAATTCTGGAATTTCCAGATTCTGGGATTGGAAAAACCTAGTTTCGGTTTAGTTTTCGGCTCACTCGGTATTCGAGGTCTAGGCCACCCCACCTACAACCCCATGGCCCGCCCCCGAATCCCTTCGTATCCCCGAAAAGCTTGATTTGTAGAATCTAAGGGATGAGTTTCCGCCGGAAATGATTGCTATATTTGGACACAGCATTGAATTTTGAGTCGAATGGTATGTTTATTTTTTAGCTATCTCATTATGGTCCTATATTCCAAATTAACCGAGGACAGATACCGTGAATCTTATTTGCACTATATCTTCCCAAGGCTGGACCAGAAGTGTAAAATTTTTACACAGCTGAAAATATCTGGTCTGCTTTACCTGCTGTGTGAAAATTATTAATTTCTGGTCAAGCATGAAGGAGATATGGAGCAGATAAGATTCACGGTATCTCTCTTCTTCCTATACCATACTATATTGTACACACAGAAGGACATGTTTATCTGGACTGTGAGCAGAGCATCGTTCGACTGAAAACCATATAGGCTACCTGACCTTAGTTTTTCAGCATTTGCTTAGAGAAGGAACCAGAAAATATTCAGAGTAAATCAGTAAACAGAGGAAAGGCTCAGCTAGACACTAATGTACCAGTATTGAGTTTCTACAGAATTTTTTTAAGATTCATAATAGCAAAATGGACATTGCAAAACTTGTGTTTTGATGGTTGCTTGTTGCTTTTATGTTACCTTACTTCTGCTTAACTCCAGCATCTGGTAAAATAGGAAAAGAGGTTTTAAAGATAAATTAAAGTTTTTTTGTTGATTGCTTCAGTTTGGATTCCTCAATTTCCTTCCCTTTAAATGAGCCGAACAGCTCGTAGCTTGAAATACTTGATGGTTATGGTTACACGAAAGTAGCATAGGGTAAAGGAGCTGGTAGTCGGCCAGGTCAGAGTAGTCGGAAATTCAAACAAATAAAATTTTATTAAAAATTTGTCAAACCACATCTTGAGTTGTTTTTTTTTATGCCAGAATATCAGCAGTGTTGCTGGCCATCAAGGAAAAAAAAAATCCAACCTATCTCTTAGAAAACGAATGAGTTCTAAATTTATTTCTGTTTGACTGTCTGGCTACTATGACCTGGCCGTCTACCAGCTCCGTTACCCTAATGGCTATACAAAAACTATATAATTCCTCTTTCTGGCTTACTAAAAATCAGAGTGAAATGGTTAATGGTTATAAAGAACCCTCATACTAAAAATGGGTGACAATTTGTTTATTTTGGTGTAATTGCCAATTTTTTAATAATAATTGCCAACTTGCTAGCTGGTTAGATTGACAATGATGTTGATGGGGTATGTTTTGGATTATCAGACAATATGCCAAATTAAATTATACTTCATGTAAAACTATAACTGTCAGAAGCTTAATATTCTTGAGTGCATGGGACAATCAGAAAAATTCAGCTGATGCAAATCCCCAGTTAGCTTGATGTGCTTGCTAATTAATAATTTCAGGACTTTCTAGCCAAAACTAAGCTTTAAATGAAAGGGTAAAACCTATTCCTGTTTCATTTAAGACTTTTCTGCAGCAGATAGACACAAAAAAGTTGTTCATGCTTTTCCAGCAGTTTGCTTTAGATGGTTAGAACAAGCAGGTGGTTAAAACATCCCTTTTTTCAGATTGTCGCCATGGGAAAATGGGCGAAGTATGCCAAAACATATAATGAAAGGTGGGAGAATGAATTTCCTTGGGTCAAGCAATGCCCAACTGATGAGTCAAAAGCATACTGTACGGCGTGCAGAAAAGAAATTAGGGCTCATCATAATGACCTGTCAGTGCATGCTAGCTCTCAAAAACATAGACTGAAGTCAATGCAACAGGTCCCGTCAAAAGGTTGCAAGACACTTGATGGCCATGTGACAGTTTTAAGTGACAAAGTGAAGAAACACGAGCTTGCCATTGCCTGTCACATTGCTTGCCACTCATCTGTTAGAACGGTAGACCACCTAGGAGAACTGATTAATGTCATTATATCTTCAACTGCTACTTCTGCTGCCAAACCAACAGATCGACTTAGACTACATCGTACGAAATGCAGTGCTTTGATTGTGCATGTGATTACACCTAGTCTACTAGAAGAAATAGTGCAAGATTGTAATAACAAGTATTCTTTGATATTGGATGAGTCTACAGATGTTGGAACGCACAAATACATGGCTGTATGTATTAGATTCTTTTGCAATAGAAGGAAGAAAATAGTGACACGTTTCCTAGGACTTGTCGAGATTCATAGTGCTACAGCTGAGAACCTTTATAATGGACTGAAGGACTTCATTGAAAACAAAATTAAATTGAAGCTGGAGAATATTACAGGACTAGGAACTGATGGTGCCAGTAATATGGTTGGACAGAACTGCTCTTTGTTTACTAAACTAAGGGAGCATAATCCTGATCTAGTTTTGATCAAATGCATTTGCCATTCGTTGCACTTGTGCATGTCAGCAGCAGCTAAAGTTTTGCCAACAAACATAGAGTTTTTGCTAAGAGAGACTTATAACTGGTTCAGCAATAGCCCTCTCAGACGGGAGGCTTATCGTCAAATATACTCCTTGATCAATAGTACGGGAAAAGAGCCAAAGAAGATTTTGCAGCTCAGTGGCACTCGTTGGCTCGCCAGAGAGGCTGCCATTGATATGATTCTTGAGCAGTGGCTTGAGTTGAAGACTCACTTCAAAAGGGCAGCGCAGACTGAGCGATGTTTTACTGCGAACACGCTTTCGATGATGTACGAGGATGATGTGAACTATTTCTTTTTGACATTTCTGCTTCCTATTACAAAAGAATTCACCAGAATGAGCCTCTTATTTCAGCAGACTTCTGTCGACCCAGCCAAGTTGTTCAAAGATTTTGAATCATTTGTTTCTACATTATTCCGTCGTGTAGTGAGAGGGGCCGAAAAACTGACTACCGCTCAGTTGCTAGAAATAGAAATGATAGAAGAAAACTTTTTAGATGTTACACTTGCTGATCTTGGAACCAATTTCCGTCGAATGTTGATAAACTCGAAAGTTCCAGATGAACAAAAGAGTGAACTTAGAAAAAGATGCTATGACTTTCTGAAGAAATTGTGTGAAGAGGTGAAGAAAAGAGTCCCTTCACACATGAAATTGCTTTCAACTGTGGTTTTGTTATCACCAGAGCACTGTCTGAGTCAGACTCGTTGCAGTTTTGATAACCTACCTTTGTCTCTTCTTGTGCCAGTGCCAGATAAAAACTTGCGGAAAGTGGAACTAATAGAAGATCAGTGGAGAAGACTGCTGTCTATCGACTGGACACTGGTGGTTGAGAAAAGTGAATCTCTCAATTCTGAACAATTTTGGGTCGCTGTGTACAATTACACAAATGCAGGGGGAGAATATTGTTTTAGAGAACTCGCCGCCTCTGTACTCAATATTTTGGCACTACCAGTGTCGAACGCGTTTGTTGAACGGGTTTTTAGTATAATGAACTGCGTTAAGACAAAAGTTAGGAATAGAATGGGCCTGAAGCTGCTTTTGGCGATATTATTGATTAGAGGGTGCCTTCATGGGGATGAAAAATGTTGTCAAAATTTCATCCCTTCGAAAGCAATGTTTCAAAGGTTCGACAGCTCTATGTATAAGTGCGAAAAAAGTAATGCTGAAACTGAAGATGAAGACATCGCGGTTTTTGAACTGTTAGATGAGTTTTTTGAGGAGTGATAACCCACAGTTGTGTATTTTTTCTGTGGTGCATTTGTTGCTGGATAATATTTTGCTTCTAATTATTTAGACTCAGGGCGTATTTTTCGCTATCATCGGACTCGCGTTAATGATTACGGCTGGACTTCCACCAACTGTCTTCAGTGCAAAAGAATAGAGCCTCATGGAAGATGCAGAGTTTTCTCGCCGAAGACTCTTGGTGCAAGTCCAGCTGAAATATTCGCACATGGAAAAGTAAGGGTACTTTGAAAAACCCCAGTTAATATTTTTCTTCTATGTCTGTTTTCTTCGTCATGTCCGGTGAATGCGGTATAAAAAGTGTCTTAGTTAATGGTGAACATAGCGAAAAAAGACGCCCAAAGTCTCGTATCGTTCACGTCACACGTTTGTTAATCAAAAGATTCCAATACTTGAACTAATCGGCATTGAAGCGACAGTACCTGTGATTTTCCAGTTTTCAATAAAAAACATCTTGATCCTCTTACCGAAGTGGCTCACTAATTGGATTTCTGCAGTGTTTCTTTTAACATGTTTTTTGCTTGAGTATTTGCGCTTATAGAGCGTTTTAAACGTCGTTCGACCTTTCATCCTGACGACGAAATATCGAACTGTTTTTATTAAGACCAACAAAGCGGTTAAGGATCGGCTAAGGAGCCTCATGGCTAGAATAGAGCCTCATGTATTGGATTTCCTTGTATTTCGTAAGTTTTAACCCAGATTAACAATAAAACTTTCTGTAATTGTGGTTTCAGTCTGATTTTCTTTTATTCTAGGTTTTAAAATATCGGATAAGGATTGAATGCCTAACAATACATAATAATTAAGTATATACGCTCCATGGATTAAATGGGTTGATAGAGTGAAGTTGAAACTTAAAACGAACAAAGTTATTACCCCTCTACTTGTGCCGTCATAGATTTACTAGCGCTTTACTGAAAGCAAAAAAAAATGGAAGAAAGGTTGTTCTCTCACTGCTAGAAAAAAACAGCCACTTAGTGGGCTGTACGTATTATCGATTATCGCCTCTGAGCCTCTGGAGCATATTTATCCGGTAAATTCGCCAGTGATATGCTAAAAGCTTGGAACAAAACAGTGCAGATGTGAATTTTCTGTTTGTTACTAGGTATTCTTTTAAGCTCACATAACATTGTTTTTCAATGATATCATGGTATGTATAAAATAAACCAAGTGTCTAAAGAATACATTGCCGTTTTGTTTTCAGGGAAGCACTTGTCAATTTTACGACGTCATACGTAGAAGATTTGTTATTTTTGTTCGCTCACAGAGCTCTTTTTTGCTTTTGACCTATCCTTAAGTTTAGGTTATCTGATATGCCAATTGTATCTCTCCTCGTTTTACCCATAACAGCGCTATAATAGGGTTATAATAGCGTTCGCTATTTTTGGGCTACTTTGGGCTATTTTTGGGCTAATGATTGCTCCTCTTTGGGCTATACGTTATGCCAAAAACCTGGCAACACTGCAAGGAGCCAGAAAATTTGAATTATTTAAACGTGACAGCGGGAATCCTATTCTAAGAAACCAACTCTTGATGGCGAGTTCCTCATTAACACATCTGTTGGTTGTGCCAAAGCTATTACCCCTACAAATTTATCCGACTAAGGACGATTAATCTGTAAGTAATTGAGCCAAGGACGTATCCAGGATTTGTTTTCAGAGGGGGTTTTACTCAAAGATTTTTTTTCAGGGGGGGGGGGGTTACATGAAAGAAACTCAAAAAACGCATACAAAATTTGTTTATATCCATTTATATTGCGGTTTTACAAGTCAAAAAAACATTTTGGGAGGGGTTCAAACCCTCCCTCTGGGTATAGGCTAGCCTTGGCCTAGGCCAATCCTCATTGTAGCTTTGTGTTAACCTAGGTCTATGCTTAGGATGTAGACTAGAAATCAGACTAGGTGCCTGGTTTCTTATAAAATTTCCTTGGTAAATTTTTGGCATTTCATACAGCAGACTTACAAATCAAGTAAACATACTACTTGATGTCTTTTTAATGTTGTTTATGAATAGGCTATCATAGTCATTTTGGTCAATATATACCAAATCATATTATTGAGTTAGGACTAAAGTGAATACACCATTCAATGCCTTTTTTTATGCTGATTACAAATATAATAAGCATTTCTATCGGAAATGAATTTCAGCCCCCCCCCCTTTATAGGCTATACCTAACCTAACCCTAAATTGGCCTATATAGGGGGGGGGCTGAAATTCATTTCCGATAGAAATGCTTATTATATTCGTAATCAGCATAAAAAAAGGCATCAAATGGTGTATTCACTTTAGTCCTAACTCAATAATATGATTTGGTATATATTGACCTTCATTTTTGTCAGAAATGAACTTTACCTTTGCCCCTATATATACCAATTCAGGGTGCATATTTGCCCATTAGGGGGGAGGTAAAGTTTAAACTTACCTCTCATTTGTATCAGAAATAAACTTTACCCCCACTAATAATTTGTTTGTAATCTTGGTGCAAGATTGCTTTTCTGAACTAGTCAATTTAATAGCTGGTAAAGGTCTAGAATAGTGGGTCTTCAGAAGGAGACATCCTCAAACAAAAAGAGACAATTTTTTAGATTGCTAATTTTATGCTCATTTTTATAGATTAGTATATGTTTTTGGCAATTCATCCACAGCCCCCCTTTTTTAATGGTCTCACATAGCCCTAGGCTATACAAAAAAAACACAACAAAAAATGATGGGCAAAGGTTAGTAAAAGTATTGTTAGTAAAAATAATATCAAATTTGCATCATGTAATGCTGCATGGATTTCCAGCTTTCTCCATTCAAGAATAGTACTCTTACTTTACTGGTACTTTCAGCAGGACCAAGTGTTTCTGCCTCACCCAGCATCTAAACAGAGCTTCTGAATGATGGTCTCCCATGATGAGCAGTCTTGTGCCAGTTCTTCAGCAAACCTCAGCCAGCATTTGTCCCAGCATTTGTCCCAAATTTGCAAAAACCTCCAGCTGGCTCCAGATCTTGTTTAACTAGTATCCACCAATTTTGAAACTGTCCTCCTTGCCTTCTACACCATGTTGGCAGGGGTTCATCAAGCAGTATTTGTTTATTGAGGTGATTGTCAGGGCAATGTAAAGCATGTCCAAGCCAGTGGAGCCAGCAGAGCTTGATGATGCCTGAGATTCTGTGAATGTTGTAACAATGTTGGTGGATTTCATCATTAATGATCTGGTCTGAAAACCAGGTGTGTAAGATTGAACACAAGCAACAATGGTCAATGACTTCCAAAGTACACCCATGAGCTGCTTTGGTGGGTCAGGATTTGATACCATAGAGAAGAACTGCCCTCACTGTTAAATTATAAATGCTTATCTTTGTTCTTAAGCTAATCTCCCAACAAGTCCAAAGATGCCTGCAGAGTTGAGCAATTAAGCTGTAGATATTCTTCTGTTGACATCTTGATTGCATCCTCCTCTTGAATCTGTCTCAGGTCCCAGATAAACAAAGCTGTGAACACCCCATTCTACATCAGACAGTGAAGATTCTTTGCCATAGACTTTGACTTGGGATGCACATCCTTGGTAATAAGCTTCCAGGATGGCAATAAATTACTCTGGCATGCCATCTTCATGGAGAATCTTCTGCAATGTTTTCTGTTCAACTGAGTTGAAGACAGCAACATAATTTATGAATATGTTGATGAGTGGAAGGTTGTACCTTCCACATTGTTGCATGATCAAATAGAGCACAAAAGTCTGATCTGAGCATCTTCTGCCAGGCCAGAACCCAGACTGGTTTTCCTGTGGTTGCCTATCTCTTGCTGTTTGGAATCTCCTTAGTAGAATGATGGCAAATAATTTGGCTGCAATGTCAATGAGAGATGTAATAATAATAATAATTTAATTTCAACCCTTCATACAAATACAGTGTAAATGCTTGAAGGAATTATAAATTCAAATGAAAAAAGAACAAAAAAAAAAAAAAAATCACACAACACTACAAAACAAAATTAAACACAATTTTACTGTACAAGACTAGCCAATGCAAACTCATGGAGTATTCTGTTTTGACTTTTGAAATGGGTAGACAACTCATCTATTTTCAATAAATATTGGCAATACTGAAAAAAATTGGTCACATTTGGTTTTACTAAAGCAATTCCATACAAGTGTTTAAAAAAAGACATTTGGCACAAACATGGCATTACAGAGACAACCAAGTGTAATTTTGTCAAATTGACCCTTAATTTGTGCTAACATACAATAAGTTTTCTGCAGTTTTTCTTCAAGTGCTGCTATAATTGGATTTTCATTAGCTTTGATAGAATTCCCATATTGGAGTCTGAGATACTCAAATGTATCCTTTTGGACAAATGTCTTCCTGAAAACATCAACAACACAATTTGGCAGTGTTTCATCATTCAAAACAATGAATTCAGTCTTAGATGGCTTTATTGTTAGCCCAATATCTCCAAGTGCAGACAACATGGCATTAATAGCTTTCTGTGGAGATTCTAAATTATCACTTATCAAAAGTTGATCATCTGCAGAAGATAGATGACTAGCATCAATTCCATCTTCTGTCAAAAATTCTCTTATCAATTTTGTCACAGAACATAATTCATTGTTAAAAATCACTTGGCAGATTATCCTGTCTTTTATTTCCCCCATCCCATAAAGGCAGATGTCATTTCCTGGTTGATCTTATGTGGAATGACCCAAACAAAATACTTTTAGGTAACTTCAAAAATCAAACCAAAAGAGCTGAGGGAGAGGGAACTGGGTATAAAGTCAGTTTTCACTTGGCCCTTGGCAAATCCTTGCCTGAGCACTAATTGAAAAGCTAAGTTTCCAATAGAACCCAGAACTGCTTTTTAACAGCCCATGATTTTGGTGAAAAACCTATTGCTGAAAGTTTCTTTCAATTTGGAAAAGTTCTGTGGTTACCCAAATGGGTAATATCAGTTAGAAAGTGTGAAGAAAGTGGAAAGCAAATTTTGAGTTCCTAGTCATTATTAGTTAAAACTTATTCTTAGACCTTGGGTTGAGTTAAGTCAAAAAGGCTTGATTTGAAAAGGGGCTGAGTTACATGTGGGTGAAGTTAACAAGGGTTGATTTAAATGGGGTTCAGTTGAACAAGAGTGCATTTTAGCAAGGGTTCAATTAAATGGGGTTGAGTTGCACAGTGGTTCAGTTCCATGTGGGTTTGGTTGAGCCTTGTTTAACACCTCCACATATCTCTATAGTTCCAGAAAGCTGTCCTGCAGACCAAATTCTTACTTGAGATTTTTGATACCATTGCCACAGACATTTACAGACAAAAGGATCAACTCCTGCCCTTAGTAGTGACAGGACTGCTTGCAACTGTAGGACAGAATCAATCGCCTTAGATTTGTCTATTGCACAGACAAATAATGAAGTTTTCCTTTCTTAAACTTTTCAATAATTGAAATAAAAGTTGCATGTGCATTCTGAACACTAATACTGGACCAGAAACTGAACTGATTGTCACCCACATCCACTTGTGCTGCCACTACAGGGCACAGTATCTTCTCCAGTAACTTTGCTAGAACTGAATAAATAGTGATGGGCCTGTGCAGAGAATAATCTTTATGGTCTTTCCCCTTCTTATGTATACTATTGCTTGGAACAATAAAGCTATGTGACTAAACAGTCCAGGGGTACCGTATCTCAGATGTTCCGGCTAAATACCATCTGCCCCCAGCGATTTTCCTAGAGGAAGACAATGAATAAAAGATTCAACACACAATGGGGTAATAGTAAGTCAGTTACTGTATTGGTTTAGTTGATCAAAATGCTGCATCAGAATGACTGGAAATTACTTTCTAATGATGGAGGATCAGCCACAAAAATTGAAGAAAATTGTTCAAACCATTTATTTATTCCAATATTATTGGGCTGCAACAAAGAAGAACAGATAAGTTTAGACACTTCTTGCCATAGCTGATGAGGATTTCTTTTATTTCCTATGATAGCTCCTTAACCTGATTTCTTTTTCAAGATTTCACATTCTTTTGATATTGGTGTTTATTTGACTTCATAATTTTGAAAACCTATCCTAATTGTGGTGTTTTACAATCAACCCAGATTTGTCTTCAAAACACATGGCATGAATTTTCAACCTTCAAACCAGGAAAATCTGACCAGCCTCTCTTACGGGTATTCAGCTTTATTTTTCTGATGGAACTCCAGCAGATGCAGCCATTTTCATACTATGCACCAATTCTAGCAAATAACAATTTAAATCAAGAAGGTGGTCAGATTTTACCCACAAAAGCAAATGAAACAGAACTGTTATCTCATCTAAGTACGAATCAAGCACTATCTGGTAAGTAAATATATCAATATGACTCCAGTTCTGTTTAGTGAACCACTTGGGTCTAGAAGGAGCATATGTCTCAAAAGAACTGAGTGTTAGATGAAACTCAAGATACAAATGCTCACTTAAAAGAAAGTTGTAAGAAACTTTAACTATCTGCCTCTGGAGATCCCCCATATCAGTAAAAACAAATCAAGACCAGAAGTGCTACCACTGTTATGTAAATAGGTAAACAATCTATTTTTCTGTAGACAATAGAAATTTTGCAGCAATGTAGCATTTAACATTTGTGAGTGACCAATGGTATTATCATTAATGTCTGTATTAGAATCATCCATAATAACACAAGCTTTACAGGTAGGAGCTATTCTTTCAAGTAGTTTCAATAATGATGACCAAGCAGATGCAAACTTCTGACTCAATTGGTCGTTTCTATAATTTGTAGGCATATAAATACAAATAGCAATAAAACCACTAAATTCTACTTCAAGACATACATCATTAGACTCAAACAAATCACATTTATACTTATTTCTAACAGCTATCATTAAGCCCCCCAAGGGTTGACCCCCAGTACTTTTTTCTGGATGGATGAAAAACTGATGATCAGAAGAAGTAATCAGTCTTGTGCTATTATCCTCATTAAGCAGATACTCATTATAACAAATTATATTGAAAGCACCATAAACTATTTGAAGTATGTCTAATTTTTCTCTAGCACCGTTTATGTTTTGACACAACACACGTACTTCACCATTTATTGAGCTGGTTTACAATTTGAGTTATTTGGTGCAGCTTCGTCTGGAGTTGTACCATGAGCTGCATTTTTCAGGTTTGGACACCAAAAGCTGTTACTTGCATGGTTGGATCTGCAGTTGGCACATTTGAGCACATCTGAGGTTTACTCAAAGTAGCTATGATCACCGGCACACTTGCTACATTTAGTGTCCTTCTGACACTGGTTTGAACAATGACCAAAACCTTGACATTTATAGCACTGCAGCCCCTTTGTAAGGGGCTTGGACACAGAAAACATGGTGTATTCCACTTTGATTCTGAACTTGAGAGCCTGATCAAAGTCTAGCTTGGTAACAAACATGAGCTGGAAAAACTGAGAAATTTCCAAAGCACTTGACTTGGGAACACTGCTAATTAGGTTGGGAATAGTTGAAATGTTGTAATCTCTGTTAACGTAAATGATCCCAAGGTATTCTGAACGCAGTACCTTGCTACGGATATTTTGCTCGCCTTGGGCCATGGAGGCAATAACATTTGCGGATGTTTCGTCTTTCATATGTACAAGCAACCTGTCTCTTTGTTGTTTGATTTTGTTTATTTTGTCAGCAGGTTCAATTTTCCTCAAGAACTCCTTTTGCTTGATAGGATTAGCGCTCAAGCTTGCAGACAGATTCAACAAAACAACTGGGATAGTCTTTTCCGGCTGGGGCAGAGATGGCCACATATGTGGCTGGTTCTCTGAGCTTGGTACTGCAGAAGTTTCATGCTTCTTTACAAGAAAACTTATCATCCCTTTACAATCATTTAATCGTGAGGAATGGTGATGAATTGTGAGGAGATGTGAGGAATACTCACATCTTCAGGAATGGTGGGAATGTCAGCTGGGTTGAGAATGGCAAAACGAGGGGTTGAAACTTCATTTGCAAACCTTTCTGACATAACCTCAAAAATATCACCATTTAAGGCAGAAACCAGGTGAGAGCCTCTATGACTCTGATTAATGTCTTTGTCGAGCACTGTTTTGCATATATCAATAGCATCTTTCAGAGAAAGCCTTTGAGAAAAACTTCGACTGCCTGATAACAATATCCTTGTTCATTTTCTTTTCCACATGCCCCTGTATAAAGTCAACACCAGACTTAAAACCACGGTATTTTCCATCATTCTTGATCCAGCTGCCACCCCAAAAAACAAGGGAAGCGTCAGCCCCCGTTCACCTTATCCCCGCAGTTTAAGGGAGGCTCTCCCAGCAGGTACAATGACGCTTGCGACGGGGGAACTGCCCCTCTCCTGCTTGCCTAATTAGGGTTACTAAATGTCTTATTAAACCACTTACACCTTGATTAAATGAGCAAGGATATCCAATAAAGTTTTGTTATTTCATTTCTTTTTAAAATTCTGTAAACACTGTAAACTCAATTAATTGTTAAACATAGGAGAGGGTTATATATGTCACTATCTCAAGCCAATTATTGTTATGTAGTGATAAATTAGTTCACTTGAAAAATTCACTTGTTTAATAATGTTTGTAAGATATCTGATTTTAGATGTGTCTAATTTGAACTCTGAAGTAACACTATTATTATAGTGTTTATAGATATGCCTCTATAATTGGCATACTCTGCCTCATTGTATTTTTTGTTAATGGGAAGGATGACTGAGGTTTTTCAATCTTTTGGGAACTTCTTGGTTTTCCATATTTCAATAAATAGTGGCAGCTGCTGGCTTGCAATCAAGTGGGGGGAGGGGGAGCTTTGTAAGTTTCATGTGGAAAATGCTGTCCTCACCAGGAGAATTATGTCTTTTGAGGTTCTTCATGGCTTTGATGATTTTATCAAGGTCTGGTGGAGACGTGCTTATGTTGTAAGGCTTTTTAAAGGCTGAGGGTAGCATGTTTTCCAACTCAATGGGCATAATAACGTTGGGTTTTAGAAGCTGACTAAAATATATTTTCCATTGCTCCACTTTTTGGGCACAGTCAGCTATGGTATTCCCTTGTTGATCTTTGGTAGTGTTGGAGACACTTGACTTCTTTCTGGTAGCTTCTTTAAGAATTTGGTATGGCAGGAGCAGCATAGTGCTGCTGTTTATAGGCAACATCACTCAAGGCTTTATCAGCATCTGTGAATGCAAGCAAATTGAGTGTATGGCTGACACACCTGAAATGAGGAGGAAGAGGGAAACACTCCAAGCACTCTTGCTCAATCTGATTACTAAGAATCTTGCCAACATTTAAAAACAAGAATAAGTCATTTTGACTTGGTTTGTCTTCATCCTCATTGCCACTTACTTGACCCTCATCACCAGGGATTGTTGGAAATTCTCTAAATGCTTTACTGAGGTTTAAAGTATTGTTAGTTAATACTCCACATATCTTTCTTTCAACATCAATTTTATCTCTTGCAAAGACACCATTCAGTTGCTCAGCAATTATGTTATAAGTATGTGAACCCTTAAAATGCAAACATGTAAGAGCAAAAGATTTCCACCTAAGATCTTTGTCAAGCAAATTGGCAGTCATTCCCAAGTAGCTTTTGTTGTTAGCATACCAAATACCAATTTAGTCTGTTAGTTCAAACTCACAGATCACAGCTGAAATGGCCCCATCTGCATCTATTTTTCCATTAATCTAAAACAACTGTCCATTCAAAACAAAAGACAATTCAACATACTCCATGCGTTCCTTGTTTAAAATTTCAGTTACTGGGCACTATTTCAGAAAAGTAAAATCCACTGTTAGACAATTCAAAAGCACACAAGTACTTTTAGCACACAAGTACTTTTAGACCAGTGTTCAAATTCAATATAAACTTTATTGAGAAGTCACTCCTTACTGCAATGCTTTTGAATTGTCTAACAATGGATTTTACTTTTCTGAAATAGTGCCCAGTAACTGAAATTTTAAACAAGGAACGGTAAGAAGGGTGATAAGAGTCAGTGTGGTAATTAAAGAGGCATGAGCTTGGTTTCTGTAGGAAGGGAATTGCTTAGTATGATGATACTTTTTAAACCTAGAGATGCTGTAGATAAAGTTTTAAGAGAATAACAGTGTGGTTTTAAAAATGGGAGAGGATGTGTCTACAAAATTTTTACTCTCAGATTAATAATTGAGAAGTGCTTGAGTGATCGAACTCCTTTAGCAAAGGTCATATCCTTGTACAGTATTAATTTAAAAAGATTTTCCCACAAAACAAATTTTTTAAAGAAAAGTAAAGAGCTCCATTAAACCAAAAATGAGCAGGAATAAAGTCAAAGAATCTTCTAAGTATAAAACTACCACAAATCACCACCAGTAAATGAATGAAGTTTCTACGACCCTTTCAAAGTTTCTCCAACAACTCCTTCTATACAAAGTGCCCTGGTATAACCCCCCCTCCAAAAAAAAAAAATGTGCCTACATTGCTCTTTACTTAGGCAGCGCTATTGCACTGCCTATGATACCGGATGAATATATTAAAATGATTAGTGCTATGTACAAGAATAACATTGCTGTGGTCAAAGCAGGAAATGAGGTTAGTAGCTGGTTTTGTATTAGATAAGGAGTTAAGTTGGGTTACATTAGATTCCCATTCATTTGGATCATTTTGCAATGGCGATGGGAGAATACATAATCAATTGGGGAAATAAAACTCTCCTAGACTTGGATTATGCTGATGATTTAAGCATCCTAAATGAAAATGAATGACGTTTTGGAGGTTTTTAGAGTTCAGGTTGCAAGAATTTGCCTGAAAATTAGTGTTAAGAAGACTAAGTCACGAAGACTAGGAGTATGGGAAGGTGAAGAAGAGATGGGTAACAAGAAGATCAATCAAGTGGGAGCTTCATTTACCTAGGAAGTATTATTATTAAAAAGGGTAGGTGCAGTGAAGATGTTAAAAGTAGAATAGCCAATACCCAGGGTGTTTATTCACAGTTGAAAAAAGTTTGGACGAATTGGAAGATATTGGAAGCTACAGTGATGATAGTGGTCAAGTATGGTCCTGAAGTGTGGATGCTCCTAAAAACAGAGGAGGATTTGCTTGATGTTTTCCAGATAAATTGCTTATGGATTATTTTTGGTCCCCGTCTCTCTGACAGTATCTGTACTAAAAATGTGGTTCAATCCCACTTACTAGGGCTATAATGAGAGAAAGGTAAAGATGGCTTGGACACGTAGATGAAGGATGACAGGATTGCCAAAGATCATCCTTGTCAGCCAGCCATCTAGGGCTGAATAAAAAGCAGGTCGTCCCCAAAGGGGATGGAATGATATTGCAAGGAAATTTTAAAAAGACATTGTAACTTCTTGTGTGGGTATAAAAAAAAGGCTTTGAATAGATTAGGATGGAGGAGGATTGTGCATAGCTGTGTTGCTCCCTGGCAGCTTGATACTGCACTGAGTTGTTAGTAAATGAAGTGTACCTTTTCCTCTCACTCTCCAGGCTTGAAATTGGAATGTCTCTAGCCTCTCTATGTTTTAAGAAAGACATTAAGGTACTGAAAAATGTGCTGAGACATGCCATTAAAATTATATCTGACATGCAAGAACTCTCTGACCTTGCAAGACTAGCTAAACTGAAATTCCCAACACTTGTATACAGTAGAAGAAGAGGGTATGCCATTCTAACCTGCAAACTAAGGAAAGCCAACACTCTCCCAGCATTGTTTCCTGTTCTTGGTCTTAACTCAAGAACCAGAGGTCATCAGTTGAAGCTTGTTAAGCAGTCTACCCAAACCAGAGGCTTGCACCCAATTCTTTTCATCTAGAATTGTCAGTGATTAGAACAATCTCTCTGATTATCCAACTGTACCTGATCAATAAAGATAACTGAAACAGCTTATGAATCATCTACTCTCAAGCTTCATAAGGAAAAATCTTTGGATTGCTCCCATGTGCAGTTTAAGGTAATTTTAAGGCAGAAGAAGGTAAATTTATAGTCTTTACAATACATTGTTGTTAGTAGAGGAACGCACCTTTTGATTCATCTTTGGTAAATTTCTAGTAACATTGTAGATTAGGGGCTTTTGTTGACCTTGGGAAGTAGTTGTGTTAGGTAAATAAAACTGCCAGAAATTAATCGAGAGCCTTAGTCATCACCTAGGAAGATATTTTGAAGTACCTGGTTTCAGTAATTTGTCCTCCAGAGGGTGCTGATCTCTAATGACCTTTTACAATTTTTGGGATATAAAACTAATACCTTGCAAAATTGATCTTCTGCTGAAATGAGGCACAAGAAAAGTGTTTCGAGTTTCATACCTTTGCTTAACCCTGATTTATAAAGTTTTGAAGATCTGTGATGTGTTTTTTAAATTTAGCTTGCTATGGCTAAAAACTTTACTAAATAGCAGGAAGTACCCTTTCAACAGCTGACGCCAATGAAAATCAATTGAAAACTCAAAATTAAGGTAAAATGTTTGGTCAGAATTTAGATAGGTTGAGACCTGTCGTGATTGCCGCTTTTTGTTGCAAGGTGGTTGTCCTTGCTAAAGCAAGTGCAGGGGCAGGGTAAGGCCTATTGCCTAACCCCTCTCACTTTATCCAGGCTTGGGACTGGCAACTGTGACCAGATGGTACACAGCACGTGGAGTACACCACAAGTTTGCAGAGGCTGTTGTTCATGAATAGGAAGGTCCCTGGAGAGTCAGTCTATTCGACCTTGCTGTATGGAGTTGAAATTTGGCCTGCAACTGCAGCTGTCCAGCACCTTTTCAACACTCTTCAATCCAAGTGGCTTCGGACAATCGAGGGAATCCGATGGACAGACTTTGTCAGCAATGACTGCCTACAAAGTATGACTTCCCAGTTACCGTTGTCACACCTGGTTGCCAAGCAGACACTTTGCTGGTTCGGACATTTTTTGCGACTGCCTGCCGACACTCTGGCTCTGATTCTTTACGACTTTAAACCAACCAGTAGTGGCTGGAAACGTCCAAGAGGAGAACTAATTCCAGTGGAAGGATAGCAGTGGCGTAATTCGTTGAGTGAATCAGAGCCGTTAGCCCCTTTACCGGAACAAGATTGCCCAGTACAGCCTGTAAAGACAAACTTCAACGAAAACATCAGTGTAAGTGAACAATCTCTTAGTGACACAAGAAAGTCAAACGTTAGTGTGTCGGAGGACAACGAAGAGCTACTTACAAAGTGCCTGGCATTGATAGATGTTGCAAATGATTTAATTGGTGAGTGCCGAGCAAAGTTTCGCTTTGACAGTGCCTCGGGCAATAAAATAAAAACTCTCGCCATCGATACTGCCAGTATGTGTGAATTTGTAGGTGAAAGCTTAAAAGAACTTGAAGTTTTGTCAGCAGCTATAATCGAAGCTGAAACTCACAAGAGCATGACTTTCGAAAATCTGCCTCTTGATTGTCGTGTCGATCATGATCCTGGAAAACGACCATTCCCACTTAAAGAGCATCAGAAACGCTATTTACTTACATTTGGTCCTAACCAGTCGTATCTAGCAGCTTTTCCGGAGCAGAAAAACGCATCGATAGGCAGCAGACATCAGAAGAGAATGAACGTTGGTTGGTACAAAAAGTACAGGTACCTTGAGTATAGCGTCAGCAAGGACCGAATCTATTGCTTTGCATGCATGTTGTTTCCTTCTGGACCAAAACGCGAAAAGGCAGAAGATGCGTGGGTTAAAAGTGGACTGTGATCTTGGAACAAGATGATGAGTAGAGGGGCTGAGAACCCTGGCAAGCTGAAGGAACATTTTGAAAGCGCCGCTCATCAGTCAGCAGTCATTGACATGGCGGTTTATAGCAAACTCGAATTTGGCATTGAAAAAGTGTTTGATGAACAAACTAAGGCCTTGAAAAGGCAACAAGAAAAGGAAGCAATTGAAAACCGACGAGGGGTGAAGGTCCTAATGAACATAGTAAAGACACTGGGAAAACAACAGATAGCCCTTCGTGGTGTGGCTGATGACAGAGATGGAAACTTTCGTCAAATTGTAATCCTAGTTGCTCGCTGTGATCCACATTTCAGTAATTGGTTGCGTTAAAGAACAATGAAGAAGAACACGGTAAACTACCTTAGCGGTGTCTTGCAAAACCAATTACTTGAGGTACTGGGTAACGAAATTAAGCGCATGATTGTAACCGCTGTGAATGCTAGTGGCGCATATTCAATTATCGCAGATACCACGCCGGACTGCGCACACGAAGAAAGACTTGTGATTTGCGTCAGGTTTGTTGGTTCTGATGGCACCATCCAAGAGAGACTTTTAGCCATAGTGCCAGTTGAATCAAAAAAAGGGAAAGAACCTGCCGATAAAATCCTAGAAGTCTTAGAAAAGGAAGGAGTAAGCAAAGAGGTGCTCATGTACCAAAGTTATGATTATGCGAGCAACATGTCTGGTGTTCGTCAGGGGGTCCAGGCACATATATCAGCCGAAGTGAGAAGGGAAGTACGCTATATTCGCTGCATGGCTCACAGAGAAAATCTTATTGTGGAACACGCCTGCAGTAGCAGTTCCATAGTTCGAAAAATGTTTGAAATCTTGCAGGAGCTCTATGTCTTCTTTACTGGTGGAACGAAGCGAGTTATAGCTTACAAACGAGCACTTGAGAGAGCTGAGTCGATGTTCAAGCTAAGAAATCTGTCAATGACGAGATGGACGTCCAGGTCCGAGAGCTTGACAGCGTTGTGGGCCAGCTTTGACACCATTTGTTGAAGTCCTTGAAGAGCTAATAGAACAAGATGAGGACAAAATAATAAAAGAAAAAGCTCGAGCTCTGCATCGCCACATTACTTGCTTTGATTTTATTGTTACACTTATGTTCATGCGGCAAGTCATGTTCAGGACGAAGGTTCTTGCAGAAAAGCAGCAGGATGAACAACTCGATCTGATGACTGCAAATACAAAACTCTAGTCAACACGTGACATCTTAGATGCTCTCCTCCAAGATACGGCTCAGATAGAGAAGCAAATTGAGGCATCAAAAGCAGCAGCAGAAAATTTGGTTCAGTAGCCGAAGACGAGTTCCGACTTAAGCACCGTCCTTCACTTGCACCTTCTCGTTACTCAGAGGTGATTCCTAATTCTGGAATTGACATGTCGGATGACTGGAAATCGTTTTATGTTAAGGAGCTCTGGGGTATCCTCAGAATCCTTGTGAACGGCTTGGACGATGCAATCCATGATAACTCTTCTTTTCTAGAGCCAGCGTACCAGTGTCTATTGGGCAAAATGGACGACAGCTATGAAAGCCTTTCGGAAGTAGCAAAGCTGTTTCCGGGAAGAGGCCTAGATCCCGCGGAATTCGTGTTATAGCTTAAGGCCTTCAAATGCTTTTTGACCAGGACTGAGGTCGAAAGTAGTAAAGCCATTGATCGGACCGTTTTCGAGGCTCTATTTAAAGAAATTTATGCTGTCAAGACAATATTCCCAACTCTCTGGTCAGTTTACCAGTGGATCGCAACAGCGCCACCAACTGCAGCAACGGCAGAAAGAAGTTTCAGCAAACTGAAATTGGTTATGGCACGTTTACGTGCAACAATGGATCACGACCGTTTGGATAATCTCCTCATGATGTGCTGCGAGACTGACGTTGCTGACGAGCTGAAACTTGACAAATTGCTAGAAGTCTGGTTGTCTGCCAAGCCAAGACGGTTGGCCTTTTAATTCAAGTTAGTTTTATTTCATTCTGACTCTTTTTATATATACTAATTGAAATTCTAAATTTCTTACTTTGGCTTATATAAATCATAATATCATCCTACCTCTCCTCATCAATTGCTTTATTCCACAAGAAAAGGGCAAAATCGTTCGCTATATCAGAGGATAGTATAGCCTATTAAAGATGTGCCTCTCGGGGCGGATCGGGCTCAATTAATTCAGGAAAACCGTTGGAGTTCCTATGATAGCGATTCGGTATTAACACAAAGCACAAGAAGTTAAACTCAAGTTTTTTTCTAATTATTAACAGAATAAAAAAAAGTCGGTAAAAATGACCAGCCAGTCGGTAAAATCTATTGGCCCCCCCCAAACATTTTGGCTAGTAACGCCCCTGGAGATAGTAGCATGGCAATTACTTCCAGGGTATATTTTAGGCCCTGGATTCATTCCTGAAAGTTTTATTCCAACCATGTACTTCAAATGATCTGCCCAGGGAATTTTTGAGGCTCTGTATTCATTCCTGATTATTTCGTTCACTTTCCTCAACTACTCTCTAAGGTAAACAAATTCCCCTATCTAGATTTTTACCAAATTTTTTTATGCTCTTTCCAAATATATTCATTGCTTCTTTTGCAAGTTCCATTTCTGCCCTTAAAGGTGATATCTTGTTCCTTATTTGCCAGTAGAAAGTTGTCACCAAATTTTTGAAGACTAATTTATAACAATCAAAAATGCTTACTTATATCATTCAAAAATTCTTTGTTATAGTATCAAAGAAAGCAATTAATGTATTTGGAAAGAGCATAAAAAATGCATTGAGTTGTGTGTATCACCTAGCAAAGTGATGTGAAAGACTAAAAATTTACACAAAGATTTGTTACTCTGACTCCTTGATTCTCTTATTACTCTGTCAGAGTAATAAGAGAGTAGATAGTAGTTGCAACTTTGACAGTTGAGTCCCAGAATTTCCCAAATGGGGCTGAACACAGCGATACAGCCCAAACTATCTGCAAAAGTTTACTGATTTAGTTGGTTTATGCTATTTTTTGCACTTTGTTTGTTTGTAATGCCAATTTGAAAAAAAACGCATCAAATTTAGCAAACTTTTATCTAGCCTAGGGCTGTATCAAGCCCTATTAAGAAGGGTTGTTGAGATGCTATGTCATGGTAGCAGCTATTGTATTTGAAAAAAGTGTTGCATAAGGAATCAAATGATATTACTCTTTTGTTACCAAAGTGTTTAGTTCAAAAAAGATTATTGCACCAATATTACCTTATATAAAACAGCCTTCAGACTTGATACATATGCTGGGTCACTAATATAACAGAAAAAAGCCTAAATTAACATTATGACCTGGTTGTTGATAAGAAAAGTAACAAAAATTAATGCAAACCCACAAGAATCAGGCAACTTTGGCTAAGAGGGTAGAAGACAAAAAACAAAAGGGAAGAAAATGAAGAAAAGAACACGTTTTGTCACGTCATTAGGGTGAGGAGAGAAGAAGGAGAGGTAAGATGAAGATTTGAGCACCTCTGAAATCGAAGAAATAGAAATTTTCTGAATGTAATTAAGAGAGAATTTTTAGTATTTAGTGCAGAAGAGAACCTAAACTAAACTGGTATCATTTCCGCTAAAAACTGATCAAACTTGGCAAGGCGGGATAGATATTTTAACTATCTAGATTCTATGATTAGCTTCACTTGATTTTCCTATCCAGAATATTTTGTCTATTCAGCAAGTTTAGCAGAATTGCTGTTAGTAGGTTGAGGTAGCATAACATCCCTCTTTCTAGACACTTGACCTTATACAGGGCTGGATTTAAAGCTTTGACACATCTAGGCCCAAGGGTTTTCGCCGCTCCTTTTTAGCAAGATTTTCGGTGAAATCCCCGAAAATTTGGGGATAGTGGAAGCACTGAACAGAACACAACTGATGAGCCAAAAGTAAGGAAAGGGAGAGGTGATACCGAACCCTTAGCTGCTATTCTTGGGAGACATCTGACAGTTAATAAGTGGTCATGGAATTCCTCTGCTGTTTATAATCACTCTTCTGTGAATAGGCAGAGCGGCGGCAAAATGTATCTGGCACTCTGACGATAAATCTCAGCAGTCCCGTTTTGTTAAGAAAAAAAATCACACAGTGATATTTTATTGCGCCCCTAGGCCGGGCCTAGTGGGCCTTTTGGTAAAACCTGGCCTGACCCTTATAGCCATCATTTCTGTATTTGCAGGGCCTTGGGTTCATTATTTTGGATCTGTATGCCTAAAGACTGATCTTCTCAAGTAAATATTTATGGGTTCTGTAGGGTAGCTTTCTATTTTTATTGGGACTGGTGCTGTACTATGAAACTCAGGTAGCCCTGTTTCTAACTACATCTATATTTTACACTCTATTTTTTTGTGGTCCAATAGACCTTTTAATGAATTCTTGCTTTGGCAATCTTTCAAGAAGAGTCAGAAACTGTTGTGAAATGGAGCTAAAAAATACTTGAAATATTTCAATTGAACATAAATTAAATATTGAAAGAAATTCATGTCATTTTTGAAGAATGGCATTAACATTTTTGATTTACGGGTAACCTAATACTGTTGTCAAGTTTTGGGGCTCAGCAAATTATAATTCTTCTTAAAGAGTAATGTAAATTTTAAAGGTATTTGAGAATTTGTGGACAGGTGTATTTACATTGATACAAATAGATTCACATTCTATAAATTTATGCTTCTGAATGGACCACAACATAACAGTTAAAGTTTTTTTCTTTGGGGTTTTTATGAATTAAAAAGTTTAGTTGAGGATATGGTCCACTCACTAATATTTTTGGACCTACTATAAGCTTGGTTCTGCAGTCTCAACTGTTACTAATGATTTTTTTTAGCTTGCTGAAAGAGAATAGTTAATTAACAGAAAAATATTACTACTTATTTGCAGAAATGTGTACAGCGACTGGAAATTTCAAATTGGGGATTTCAACTGCTGACAGATTCAAACAGTATTTGCAACTTCAAAAAAAAGTAAAATAAAAGTTTAAAACACAAAAGTTATCCACTAGTATTTCTCAATGATGAAGTTTGGAAGCTACATTTTTATCCTTTGAATTTTATGCTGAAAATCCACCAGGAAATGTTCTCCAATATTGTTTTAAGCTGTTCATAGTCTAAGGACGTAAGAATATAAGTTTTGAGCTGGTCAGGGAAACATTTTGGATTGCCTTTTAGGGGGAGGGAGATGCTTTGCCCTGGAAGTTTTTTCTACATTAGGCTCATCTTAGCCCAAGAACGTAAGGACTTAACAAGGATAGCAATTTTCAAATTGTTCTGGTAAACAAAGTTTTTTGGCTCATTTTGGGAGGAAATACTCAACAAATACCTTCCAAACGAAAATATAATGACTGGATAGTTTTCTTATGAATAGCTGTAAACATAGTCCAAAATGGGGTCAATGCAAGGACATGAGGCAAAACGAAAGGTTTATTCGCAAGGGCAAGAACACGCCTGCTATAGCAGGCGTGTATCGGACTAGCATGCCAAATGCTTTTCCAAGTTACTCGCTTGGATGTGTGATGAGAAGTAACCTCGTCCATTTCAAACTGTATTATATTGGAAGACCGAGGTGCTTAATGCAAGAAGATATTGAATACTCTGATTTTCTAGTTGGACACACTCAATATTATCTTAAAGTCTACCTACGGTAAGAACCTTGCTCTTCAACGCATTAAACTTCAGACCATTTTTGGCATATCTCCTATTAAGAATATAAAAATTTTCCTCAATGAACCTTATAGTTATACTTCTATCTAAAATATTCTCTACGCAATTGAGCATGGAAAGGTCCAATCCTTTGAAATAAAACTAATTTTAATTTTTTCTGGAGTTCAATAACTTTACTTTTCTACGGGAGGAGGGGGGGGGATAAAGTTATGGGTATAAGGGGCATAAAGAGGTATATGCTCGTAGTTTTCTTAGATAAAATAGTTGTTTTTTTCTGGGAATTCAGTAAAATTTCTGAAAATGCTTCTATCTTCTCAATTTGGGCCCATTTGTTCAGTTCGAGGACTACGTTCTCTGTAATCCCGCGGAAACATAAATCTAAAATAAAAAAAAAATTCAGGTACTGGGGCATTATATGCTACACAGCGCTATAGACTGTACAAGCAAACCAGACATGGAGACCCGTCAAACGGGTATTTGCTATCTAAATTGATTGCAAAGCGAGGTTTCTTATCGAGTTTACAATATTCAAACGGTTGTTTTTTGGGGTTTAGGGGGGGGGGGAAGGTACCTAGGTTAAGTTAGGTTACGTATTTAATATATGCTATGCTATACCCCCCCCCCATCCCCCTAATGTGCAAATATATAGCCCAAATTTGTTTCTAAACTATTATATATTCATCCTATTTTATTTTATTAGCATTGACCGAACTTGACATCTTTCGTGTGTAGCATATAATCACAGTTTATAGACAGTAAGCTTATCGCAGATAATTTCTAGTTTTCGGTCTCGGTGCGAACAAAAAGCTCCTCCCACTTGTTTCTGCCTTAGTGGATTAGTCTGTTATCGTCAATCACTGAGAAATGGTTACCAAGTGCATTATTCGTAATTGCGAAAACAGAAAAAAACTTGGTGAGCCAGCCAAGTGGTTTGCAAGCGTCCCATCTCACAGGTATGAATTAATTTATATACAAATTATGACTTAATCTATTATTTACTTGGACTCAACTGATCGGCCTATGTAGGATTTTATAAAAAAGGGGGCGGGGGGGTTGATGAAATTTGTGAAAATAAGGAATTTTTTCTTCTTCTAATAACTGGAGGGGTAGGTGTGATGGTTTCAGGGGAGGATCCAGGATTTTTTTTTTGGGGGGGGGGGAGCAAAATGGGTTGATCCGACAAACTTACGTTAGGAGCAAGTTTAATTAATGCAAACTTGTGTTAATTAGGTAAATTACACTACTTTAGACTACTTTACGGGGGTAACCCTCGCCCCCCCTCTGGATCCGCAACTGGATAGTTTATCATTTTTTTTTCACGTCGTGATATTTATTTTCTCAGATTGTAGTTCCTATGATATTTGAAAAATCTAGTTACCTGTTTTGGCGGAGAGCCTAGATAAAACTAGTTTTGTTTTCAATCAATGTTTTCATATGAAATGGGCAGACCTTTCCTGAACTTTAAACAATAAACACCTCTGTTTGAAAATCTTTGCACTTTCTGAATTTAGATAGCGATAAGGGTTCCTGATTGAGAACAATTTTAGGACTTGAGTTCTAATTATTGGTTGTTGTGGTAAAAGTTGCCACAATAGCCCTATCCAAGAAAATACCAAACGTCTGTTAAGAATTGTTTTTCGTAAAATTCTATATATATATATATATATATATATATATATATATATATATATATATATATTATATATATATATATATATATATATATATATATATATATATATATATATATTATATATATATATATATATATATATATATATATATATATATATATAATATATATATATATATATATTCTATATAACACACATATATATATATATATATATATATATATATATATATATATATATATATATATATATATATATATATATATACATATATATATATATATATATATATATATATATATATATATATATATATATATATATATATATATATATATATATATATATATATATATATAATATATATATATATATATATATATATATATATATATATATATATATATATATATATATATATATATAATATATAACACACACACATATATATATATATATATATATATATATATATATATATATATATATATATATATATATATATATATATATATATATATATATATATATATATATATATATATATATATATATTTATATTTATATCGGCGCGTACAAACAACTCTCATTTGATCTGCCATTAGCGGTCCAATTACCTTGGAACACGTATTTTGGCAGAAACTTTCTCAAAATGCCTTTGAAACCAACTTGAGACTTCGAAACCTATTTTTAATTCCTAAAAACATCTAATAATAACATTACGCTACTAACTACCGATTTTCATGTATGTATTGGAATGCCCCCCGCCCCCTTTTTTATAAAATCATACATAGGCCGATCAGTTGAGTCCACGTAAATAATAGATTAAGTCATAATTTGTATATAAATTAATTCATACCTGTGAGATTGGACGCTTGCAAACCACTTGGCTGGCTCACCAAGTTTTTTTCTGCTTTCGCAATTACGAATAATGCACTTGGTAACCATTTCTCAGTGATTGACGATAACAGACTAATCCGTTAAGGCAGAAACAAGGGGGAGGAGCTTTTTGTTCGCACCGAGACCGAAGACCAGAAATTATCTGCGATAAGCTTACTGTCTATAAACTGTGATATAAACTGTGCATATAATGAACAAATACCAAAATTCCTAATAAAAATTCGCAGAAACATATGATTTGCTACAAAATTCTAAAATATGCAACTTTCAAATGTAAAACGGATTTAATATACCTTTTAAAACTTCAGTATAGTAAAAGTGACTAACAATTTTTTTTGCTACTGCGGCGGAAGTATGCTTTATGTGTCTGCTTCAGTAAGTCTGGCAACGTTCTAGATGAGTTTTTTTTTGCTATCTTAAAAAGTAGTTAAGTTAGGTGAATTATGTTTTGTAAAGGTCAGTGCCCTCTAGAGGGAGAAGGAGGGAAAGCTTTACTGAAAGCTTTATTTTCCTAACACTACTTCAAAATGCCTTCTTGGGACATACTTTAGTCTGTAGATCCGTCCCCGAAAGTTTCATTTTTCTAACCTAGTCCCTTTCCAAAATAGCAAAAAGTAGTGTGTCTAGAATTCTACCAAAAAAGTCTATCGGATAAATAGCTTCGCCCGGAAAAAAGTCTTTTGTTCATTGGTCCCCTCCACTCTTTTGTTCCCCTCCATTTGTTTTGCATTTTGTGAAGTGGGGTCCTATATTTGAATCACCAAACACCCACAGCCCTCCCCCCACAAATATTTGAGATAGCCTACACTTGGGCCCTAAAAGTTTAAAGCCGAACACATAGAAAAACTTTGTTTTAATTCATTTGTAGGGCCCATTTTTAGACAAATCAAGGTTTTTGGTAAATGTGCATTGGGGTCCAAATGGTCCAAGGATTTAACGATATAAGTTCCAAGCCGAATGGTTTCTATTGTCTATTTTGGGGTTTTCGTGTCCTTAACCTAATTTCTAGCATTGGTCCAGGGGCAATTTGCCTATTTTAGGGCCCTTGTGCCTAAGGTTGTGTTGATCATATTGTCCCCGGAAGCATGTTTATCGTATTTTATTTGCCTGAAAATAACGATGGAAGTTTCAAAATGATGAGATACAAACAGTTTTTGGCATGTTTTCGCCCCCTAATGCCTTCGTATGTCCCTCGCAAATTTGAAGTTCTGAAAGCTTCAAGGTCCACGAGAGTTTTAAGCAGATCGGACAATCACTGTTAAACGTACCCGCCTCTTTTTCTTCTCAGGATTCAATAGGGTTTTATTAAGATAATTAGAAGTAAATAATTATAAATTATAATTCTCTGGGCATAAAACGCACACATCGTTAAAAAAAAGCGTGCCTGTGAACAATGGGGAATTTGCAAAATTCGAAGTCCTTGCCTCTAGGGCTTTTGAGTCAGAATTATCTCCGAAGACACATTTATGGGACATTCGGACTATTCTAAACAGAATGGCTATTTTATTATTTTGAGCCGACTCCATGGGAGGTGGTGGTCAGAGGCAAAAAAGGAAAGGGAGGGAGTTGGTCACCTTAAAATCACTTTCGTCCTTTTACAGAGCTCTAGAATTTTCAATTTCTGATCGAGATATCCCCCTCCCAAGTTCCTATGATAGCCTTTCCGCATCTGAATCCTCATTGAACTGAACCCACGTGTAACTCAACCCCATTCAACTTAACCCACGTGGAACTGAACCGCCGTGCAACTCAACCCCATTTAATTGAACCCTCTCTAAAATGAACTCTCGTTCAACTGAACCCCGTTTAAATCAACCCTCGTTTAACTTCACCCTCATGTAACTCAGCCCCTTTTCAAATCAAGCCCTGTTTGACTCAACTCAACCCAAGGTCTAGGAATAAGTTTGAACTAATGTTGACTAGGAACTCAAAATTTGCTTTCCGCTTCGTTCACAGTTTCTAACTTATATTACCCTTTTGGGTAACCACAGAACTTTTCCAAATTGAAAGAGACTTTCAGCAATAGGTTTATCACCAAAATCATAGGCCGTTAAAAAGCGATTCTGGGTTTTATTGGAAAATTAACTTTTCAATGAGGGTCAAGGCAATGATTTGCCAAGAGCCAAGTGAAAACCGACTTTATACCCGGTTCCCTCTCCCTCAGCTCTTTCGGTTTGATTTTCGAAGTTACCTAAAAGTATTTTGTTTGGGTCATTCCACATAAGATCAACCAGGCAATGACACCCGCCTTTATGGGATGGGGGAAATAAAAACACTAATTCCGAAAACCTCGGAAGGTAACCCATTTCAGCGCCCCTACGATGTTCCAGTGACCTGCTAGTGCTTGAGGAAAAAACAAGAAAAAGAGGAAACGTCTGGATATCAAGCATTTTTTTTAATTCCCAAGAATTTGTTTCGCAATTTATTTTTGGTTTAAAATGAAAATAAATAGCTTCTACCTTTTACGAATCAGCTTTGTATATGACATTTTTTTTTCACTTGTTAGTTTTTTTTTCAAAACCTTTTTTTTGGTTTTCCACTTTCAAAAGTGACTGGCAAGGGAAGTATTCAAGAGGGTGTTTTAAACATCAGTTCAGGGGTTTTCGATCACGGAGGTTTCAGTGGTAAAGCTTTTATGCTTTAAAAGCCTTTACGCTCCAGAAATGACACTAAAATCGCAATTTTTTTTGTCGCATTTCGCCATACGGCATTTTATGATGGTCTTGTCATGACGAAACTATAAAAAGCGCGTAAATGTAAATGTTAGCTTTCAAAGGACCTTAAACAGCTCTGTAGGCTACTATGTTCTAGTGTCCTGTTAGTACTGGAAAAATAAAAAGGGAGACGTATACAGTGTTTCCATTTCTCTGTAAAAACTCCCATAAATTTGTTTTCCAATAAACTTTTACTTTTAAAATAAATTTGAATAATGGCTTTCATCCTAAATCAGCATTAACGGCAAGTATTTCTTTAAACGAGGGTTCAGTTGTGCGGGGGTTCAGTTAAACTGAGATAGAGTTGCACGAGGGTTCAGTTAAACGGGGGTTGAGTTCCACGGGTTTCGGTTAAACAAGTGTTTAGTTGCACGAGGGGTTTAGTTGCATGACGGTTTAGTTGAACGGGGTTAAATTGCAGGGGGCAACTGCCCTCCCAGACCTCACCCCGACCCCAGTTTGCCCCCCCCCCAGCTGAAATTTAGTTTTAAAAAAAACGTGTCATTACTAAGATAAGCCTGTATAATTCAAGTATCAACAGAAACGGATCACTTATTTTTAGTTTATATTTACCTTTATAGTACTATAAAGCAACTTTATAGTACTTTTATAGTACTGTATAGTACCTTTATGGTACCAAATTACCCATTTTTCAGTTTTTACAGTCATTTTCTCTTGATGGGAAAATTGGCTCCAACTTTGCCCCTCTCCCCCCCCCAGGATTTTGACGAAATTACGCCACTGTTTGGCATTCCTACTCTTACTTCCTTCTTACTGTAATAGCAGTTGTCATGATACATGGTTTCAACTTAGCTGCAAAGAAGCAAAGGTATAATTTTGGCTAAAGTTAGTTTAAGGTTTTGGGTGGAAAATTGTAGGCACGATAGTGGTGTCAAAATATACTATCTTGTCTCTAATGGTGTTTTTTATAAGTTCCTTAAGTAATTAATTTGATGAAAAAATTAAAAAAATATGGTCCCAATTTTTGCGATCGCAAGTTTTCAGTATATTCTTGAAACAAGTGTTTATGATTATAGGCCGTATTTGATGTTCAGAAATAACATGGATGTTATTTTAATAGAAATAAAATGTTTTCTGCAATATTTATCATTTTGAAAATGTATGTAATTTCAAGTCACTTGCTTGTTCTGGAAACCCAATTCTTTACACACTTCCAGCTGATAAGGTCTTCTTAAAGCACGCGCCTCATCTTATCCACTCTAGTATCGAATGCTCTTTATGTACAGGCAGGCTGGGTAATCCCTAACCCTAACTTGTTGTGTTATCATTCAGTTTATTGGGGGAATTACTGAGACGAACATCCTTTAAAGTTTAATGAATGGTAAGTAGAGTGGCACTCTTCAAGTGAAATCGAAATTCTAAAAAACAGAACGAACTTTGATAATAAGACATAAATATAAAGAATCTGACTTCTATTGCTAATCCTAAACATGGGTTAACTTTATGCTAATTGATTGTGTTAGAGTTACTCATCAACTGTAATAATACAAAAAGAAAATAGGATGATTTCAGGAAAAGGGAGAAAGTAAACTTGATGAAAATTATGTCATTTTTCCTGAGAAGGATTGTAACACATCAGAGGCAACGCTCTAGTGTTTCATATAGTAAAGAACCCCTTTAATGTATTATTTATTTGTTAATTATTACCACAGTATATAAATTATAGGCAGTATGATCTTTCCCTATTTCACCCATTATAAAAACCCGGACCGATGTGCGAGTGCTCCAGAGAACGTAGAAACATAAGTGACATAAGATCTTTTCACGGGTAGACAAATCAGATTTCTCTTGAACGCGACACTTGGCATCAATGTTGGAACACTAAATTTTGAAGAAACTAATTATAAATTAATTTATTCCAATACATATATGAAAATCAGTAATTAGTGATGCAATGTTATTTTTAGATGTTTTTAGGAATTAAAAGTAGGCTTCGAAGTCTCAAGTTGATTTCAAAGGCATTTTGAGAAAGTCTCTGCCAAAATACGTGTTCCAGGGTAATTGAACCACTGATGGCAGATCAAATGAGAGGAGCTGTTTGTACGCGCTAATTCAAGAATAAGGGGGAGGAGCTGTTTGTTCGCACCGAGAACGAAGAGCCAGAACTTATCTGCGGTATACTTACTGCTATATCTTTATACTGTGATTATTAATTTTCTCCAGAATCACTTGATATGCAAGGGGTGGGCGTAGAAACTTTGAAGGGGACTCATTAAATTGGAAATCGAAAGGTCTAGTGCCCTTTCTATGAGTTAAAAGTAATTGAGGACAACCAACCCTACCCATCCTATGTCATTTTTACCCGCCCTGCCCCTACGGACATCCAATTAAAATTTTGAGATAACCATTTTGTTCAAAACTGTCTAAAGGTGACCTGACATGATCCCCCACGGCCACTGGGGCAAAGGCTGTAAGCTATGCAAATTGTCCATTGTTTACATATAGAACTTATTATTGGAAAGGGGAGTATGTTTGGTCCCGGGTCTCTAAAACAGATGGAATTTTCAGGAAATGTTGAGAGGAGTTTTGAATAAAATTAAAACACTCCATGTTGAGAGGGATGCTGAAATGTTATTGGAGGGAAACCAATCCCCTCCCCCTTTTCCTGTTTAGATGCCTCTCCTCCCTCAACACTAAAGAAAATTTTGGAAAAGGTATTGTGTTCAAAATAGTCGAATGGTCTAATTACAATGCATCTTGGGATTTAATGCCCTCACAACTCCCCTGGGCGAGGATTGTAAATTAAGCAGTTTGCTCATTGTTTACATCTCCAAAAAGGCTAAGGTTATTTAGATGAGATTCTAGAAATTGTTGAGAGGAAAGTTAAACTAAGTCAACAGACACTATGTGCATCGAAATTATCAAAAGGGCATATCTGTAACATCTTGAGAACAGCTAAGGGTATTGATTTCAAACTTTAATAGCCACTACTACTGCTACTGCTGTCACTGTACCTGTAAGTAGGCTACGACTATTTGTGGCTGCGACTACAACTACTTGTGATTTCGACTGCGACTACTTGCGACTATGACAGTGAATACTTTCAGGATTTGTTGAGGGGGGTGAGTAAAAAAATCAAAACAGAATATTCGCGTGCTGGTTGCCAAAAGGGCGTGTCAGCAATATCTCAGTTTAGGCTAAGGGTATTAAGTTGAAACTTTCAGGGCATGTCGAGGAGGATCTTGGAAAGTAATTGGAGGGCAATCATTGGGAAAATAGGGGAGTGTTTAATCCTGGGGCTGTTTGAGAAGGCTGAGGGTATTAAACTGAAACTTCAGGGAATTTTGAGGGGCATGTTGAACTAAATGAAGGGACACTATGTGCATCCAGGTTTTCAAAAGGTGGCCCCTGCAATACACTGGGGTCGGCTAAGGGGATTAACTTGAAACTTTCAGGACCGCTACTACTACTGCCGCTACTACTGCTACTTGTAACTTCGACTATGACTACTTGTGATTGCTTGCAACTTTGAATACGATTACTTACAACTACAACTGCAAATACTTATGATTGTAACTGACTACTTGCGACGGCTACTGCGACGCAATTGTAACTGATTGCGACTACGACAACTTATGATTGCGACTGTGACTACTTTCATCTGCTACTACTTGCGACTGTAAATCAAAGAGAAAAACTTATAAAAATCATTGTATGTCACAAAACTAATACTGAATTTTCACCCTCATACTAAAAAGTTTTTTTTTGTCAGAAAAAAAGCTGTTCTCATCAAACAAGATACTTCTCTAAAAAGTCCTCGGTGAAAAACTTCAAAGTGAATGCGTACGCTATAATATAAGAAAAGCCTATAAATAACATTAATTAGCAGTAAACTCAATTATTCCTTAGAGTCCATGCTTTGTAGAGAATAAAACCACTACAGAGTAAGAAGGTAGGGTGAGTTACCTATGGTCAATAACCAGACGTAACTGTTACCACATAAACCATAAGATCATGATAAAACTTAAGGTGACAAGGTTGACAGTCGAACAATCAACTTTTCTGTCATTTTGAGAGTGAATAAACCTAATGAAGTGTAAAAAAGAAAAAAACTAACACATTTGCATCTATTACATCAGTTGTTTCACTATTATAAGCCATTGTTAATAATAACTATATATTATCAAACGATTAACTGAGCAGCAATGATTTAGTTATCAATTGGTGCAGATGTAAACGCGGGCACAATGCTTTTTCAACGTGGGCACAAAACGTATAGGCATGTTTACTGTAATGTGGGCACAATGTATTATTTATTTATTTTTTGGAGGGATTTTTTTTTTAAACCTGGGCACTTCATATAGAATGAATTGTCATAGAATCTTGAAAGGTGCTCATTCGATTGGAAATTGAAAGGGCTAGTGCCCTTTTAAATAGCCGAAGGTGATTGGAGGACAACCAGTACAAAAAACTGTGCCATGCTTCAATGTGGAAGTTTCAATCTATTACATCAGTTGGTACAACATTATAAGCCATTGGTAATAATAAATGTATACTACCAAACGATTAATTCAGGCTAAATAGAACAGCAAACATGGTTTAGTTATCAATTGGTGCAAAGGAAAACGAAAATTGCGGTAGCCTTAAGCCCGGGGCGTGAAAAAGCAGCAAGTCTTCTGAAATACTCAGCAGTTTTCACAAAAAAAGTGGTAATTAATTTTAGACTGGTAAAATGTGCGATTATTAACTTTTAATTAAATTTAGGCGTATAGAGCCAGGAATTGAGTAGTAAGTGTGCCAGCAGCCTCTCTATTAATGCAGAGATGAAGCCATAAGGACGTACACAGGGGTGGAGAGTATCGGAGCCCCCCCCCCCCCCCAAAAAAAAAAGTCTAGATATTCTCAAATTGTTGGCATTTTTTGTTCAAACGGTCAATTTTTTTATTATCGGATCCTCCAGAAAAAGAATCCTGTCTATGTGCCTGCATTACCATATCCCATTTTGGATTCCCGATTTCTAATTTTTTAAGGATTTTAGAAAACAAGTTTTTGCTCAATATTCTATACTACGGCTACTCGTAGCAATAAGCACTAAGCCGCCCGAGACTAACACAGCTCATAAAAAAGGGAGGTTGAGTCGTTTCACTAAATCTTGCGGAGAATTTATGTTTTGACGATTACGGATGTGTTTCTGGGTAGGTTCAAGAGGTCAGAACGATCCTTGTCTCACGCGAAGGAAAAAACTACAATAGACCCACCACGAAACGGTCCCACAAAAGTGTAAACCTGGAGGCAAGAGCGCCCCCAAAATGGGCTGATTTTTTCTGATAGGGTTGAAACTTTTGTCCGCAAATCCTTCAAAGGAACCTGAATGTGCAGCCGAATTTTTAGGCTGATATAAAAGCCGCCCTACCCGAAAATCGGATCCAAAAATGGGCGAGCTCAATGAAGAGGCAGGGAGAGGTGTGAAGGAGTGTTCGCTAGTTATCTAAGTATTATGTAAATCTTTGATAGTTCTTAAAGCTGTTTACTCTTACTCTAGGTTTACTACTACTACTAACAACTCACTGCAGCAGCAGGCTACCTGAGGCCAACACAGCTACACACGTTTCTCCTGCACCCCGATCCATTCAAAGTTTCACTTTTTACCAGCTCCCATGAAGTTCTAATATTCTTCGAATCCTCCCTTATGACCTTTCCTACCCTATTCGGGGACAAACTGCTTGTTTGTCACGACGAGCAATAGCACCTAAGTTCAAACAGGAGCAATATTTATTTGTCACGGAATAGCAATATCTACACAACCGCAATAGCAATGTAAATTGATGGCTTGATGTTGTTAACCAGCAGCGACAGTCTTGGAAGAGACAATCCGGTGATAACATAATAGAAACTGAAGCTGGTCATTGATGCAGTTCTAGAATACTGCCTGTAAGGAGGTGTTTTCAGAAACCTTCATATCTTCAATCATAATGAGCTGAATTTCGAGTTCATACGGCAAAAATGACCTAAAACTTAAAAGGAAGAAGACGACTTAATTCCAATGTTGTGGAATGGTTGCATTTCAATGGGAGTTTAAAAAGAATTCTTCTGTAAATGTAAATGGCGATCCTTATAATTTGTAGTTTAGCTCATTAAAGAACGCATCTTGCAATTGCGTTTTACGCAGCTCTCCTTGGCATCTCTAACGAAGGATGAAGTTTTTCCTCGTTGTTTCGCCATATAGGCTTTTTTTTCTTGTCCCGGTTTTATTAAAAGGATTACATAATAGACTGATTTTCTATTTACATTTTGCTCAGATTAGGGCGATACATGATATATATATTTTTTTCATGGTCCTTGTTCGATTTTGTGCAAATAAATCTTTATAAGCGAGTTTTCGTAGCCAATTTTGTCGAAATGCTGAAAATGAAAAAAAATATGTGGGATAAGCTACCTGTTATATTGGAAGAATGATAATCGTGTCAGCTTTCAAATAGGGAATCTACACTTCTTTTCTGTTTTTTTTTTTACTGTTTTTTTTTTTTGCTTTCAGATCAGTTGATTATGTAGAAAACTATTTTAAATAATTTGCGATTTCATCTGATAGATTTTAAATACGAATTTTGACTGATATTTCATCGACCCGCCTTTATGTCATTAGAGATACTAATGTGTTAATCTAAAAGAATAAACAGACTTTACAAAGATGGTACTGGAAATGGTGATTACTACCTTGTCTCCAAGGCAGTGATTCCACTTCTAAACTTGCTACAATAACAAAAAAGGAGTTATACCGTTTGATTCCCCAACCAGCACTCTTTTCAAATGGATGTCGGATATTTGGTGTTTAAAGTTGGGGGAGGGGGGTTGCAGAAAAAGTTCTCTTGTCCTCAAAAAGAGTCTACGCTATGCTTATTTCTTAATCTGCCCGCTGCCCACCAGTCTTTGCTGCTAGTACATATTAATAGATTGATGATGTTCATTACATGTATTGTTTGAGGTTCCGATTGGAAATCGTGATTTGGATTGGCTATCTCTTTCTGTTTTATCTGTTTTTGATTGTGGTTTATTATGCTAGTGCATTATTGCTACCTCGGACAAGCTTTCCCTTTGCGGGGGGGGGGGGGAGTAGTATGCGTCGTCTGGATTCTACTACTTTATGTTCCTTCCTATGTCATTTGGGGCCTTTACGTTCCTTCCTGTGCTATTTGGGGCCTTTACGTTCCTTCCTATGTCATTTGGGGCCTTCCTATGCTATTTTCAAAGAGAGTGAGTATCCTCTCACATGGCCTTATACTTCTACTACTTTATGTTCCTTCCTATGTCATTTGGGGCCTTTACGTTCCTTCCTATGCTATTTGGGCCTTTACGTTCCTTCCTATGTCATTTGGGGCCTTCCTATGCTATTTTCAAAGAGAGTGAGTATCCTCTCACATGGCCTTATACTTCTACTACTTTATGTTCCTTCCTATGTCATTTGGGGCCTTTACGTTCCTTCCTATGCTATTTGGGGCCTTTACGTTCCTTCCTATGTCATTTGGGGCCTTCCTATGCTATTTTCAAAGAGAGTGAGTATCCTTTCACATGGCCTTATACTTCTACTACTTTACGTTCCTTCCTATGTCATTTGGGGCCTTCCTATGCTATTTTCAAAGAGAGTGAGTATCCTCTCACATGGCCTTATACTTCTACTACTTTATGTTCCTTCCTATGTCATTTGGGTCTTCCGATCTCTTTACGTTCCTTCCTATGCTATTCGGGGCCTTTACGTTCCTTCCTATGTCATTTGGGGCCTTCCTATGCTATTTTCAAAGAGAGTGAGTATCCTCTCACATGGCCTTATACTTCTACGAGGCATATAGGTAAACATTTCTACAGGGCATATACACCTTTTCAAAGAGAGTGAGTATAACTTGATTGGTGATTGGGATTTGAATAAAAGGAATAGTTTTCTTTACAATTCATATTAGTAAGAGAATTGAATTCAAAGAGAATAGTTTATTTGCGAGGATATTAGTAGAGAAAAATGAGTGGTGCATTTACATTATTGGAGATTAATGATGGAGCCGACAACAGCAGCAACGATATACGAGTACCCAATGTGGCTGTGGAAATAATTGCTGGTTGTAGACTATGTCTTGAATGGGACACTATGTATGCCAGATACGTGATATCATTAAGCAAATTTAAGCAGGAGGAGCAGCTATGTTTTCCCGGAAAAGTGAATATTCTCCATATAAATAAACTTCGGTCAGCATTAGATGTCCTATCGAAATATATTGATGAGAACAAAATGCATCAGTGAATATTATTATTGTAATTATGTTCAATAAAATTGTTTCTAAATCAATGGTATTTTTTTCTTTCTATAGTAGACTAGCGTATATTTTTTAGAGTAGAAAAAATTCTGGTTAGTCTGAAGTTGGTTGTGAGAGAGTTAGGACTCTAAAAAATGGATAGATTCGAGAAAGAGCGAATCATGAGGAATCTAGTTCTTATGGAAAAACGTTTGATTCTAGATGACAATTTTCTAGAGCTATCTATTCAAAGGAAGATATTTTCTCGGGGAATGCTTGTCGATATAATGAAAACTGATTCTCCATCATTAGACTATTGTATGAAGCTTCTACGTCGTGGTCCAAATGCATTTACACAATTTATTGATATATTGATCACGACACGGCAAAATGATATTGTGGATATGCTTTTAAACATTAGTTTAGAAATTTAGGACTGTTTTTTATGAGAAAGATGGTGCTCAAGGATGATTTACTCCTCTCTCTCTCTCTCAAACAATTTTTGTTGTTGCTTGCTCAGTTTCATTGTGGCAGTGAGAGTGTCAACACATGACAAAATGTTCCATACATGTCCGTTATGTATGTACACACTGGGCAGCTGGTCATCATGTGAGAATTGCACAATGATTGATGAGTATGATGAAAAGTGTAGATTATGCAACCCGTGTAAATTGCATAGAGGATATGCTGTACAAATTAAAGGTTGTAATTCCTGTCTTGAAGAGGTGTGTGACTCTCATCCTAGAGGACACCTATGCTCCAATTGTCATTATGATAAATGTAAGCAGTGGGAGAATACATATCCCGGTATGATTGGAAAGAATCCTAACCGTGATTTTAGTTTATTGCTACGAGATTGGTATCGTCGTGGTTTTAGATTGTTCTGGGAGGAGGAACCGGGTCAACGATTCAACTGTTGGAACAACAAAAGAATATGGTTTCTACGTCATTGTTGTGAAGACAATGGGTGTTATGATTATAAGCCCACTGATTTTTATTTGGCTGTGACGGAATGTGATTCGACACTTGAGGACACTGTTTATGAAATTGCTTCAAATAAGCAAATTGAAACATGTGAATTCTATAGAATGAATGAGAATAGTATCATTGACTATACAAAGAGATATGACAAGAGTGAAGTCACGCTCTACTGTAGAAAATGTGACCCTGACATTGCAGTACATCAGGATCAGTACACTGTGAATTCAGATAATCTACCTGCACTAGTTGTTGTCGACAAATACCTAGTAGTGGATGAAATCTAAAGAGTAGAAAAGTCGTTTTATCATGTATATAATTTTTTTTTATTAATAAACAATTTCACATACATCTTTAGAACATTTTATTCTTAGGGCACTAAAATCAATATTAAATACACTTGTAAGTATATTCTCCACTAGAAAGTCGTTCAATCGAGGTAAGTCAACGTAGATGTTGAGAAACTGCTTGTAGGTGTAGCCACGACATCTGAACATGAAAAAGAGTAGTGCATGAAAGCCACATGTCTTAGTCGTTAAATCCTGTACTCTTCGTTGATTTTGAATAATGGTTTTCCCACTGCTTTCAATAAAGTTGCTGATGTATGGAGCGTAGAATTTATACGATAGGCCAAGAGGATAAAAAATTCAATATTCTTCGCTGTTTGAAAGATGCATAGCCAATGACCAGTCTTCAAAGTCGATGGACTGCTATTAACAATGATTAGGGTATTGTTAACACTTGGAATTTTTTCAATGAAGTCCGAAGGTATGCAATAGGACTTGTACTGGGACATGTATGGATCCATACTAAACACGTTGATTATTTGGTTTGTGTTCATGGTGCTAGATCTAGTAGAACACTGCCGTCGGGTGTGATTTCCCAATAGGTTTCAAATTGACTCAGTGATATTAGCGTGATACTCTCAGTCAGAGCATCGGCAAATGTACACTCTAAACGTACATTCCCTGTTCGTACTATACTCATATCCTGTGTGCCTGACAAGTCCAAAACAATAACCCCATGATTTTTTGAAAACATTGAATCGGTTATTCCATTTTCAAATAGTTGAGAGTCATGATCTAGGGATTGCATGGTCAACACGTACAGAGTTCTATAGGATTTTTTGTCAAATGATAGAGTGTACAGTGGAATACCATTCACTTTGCACACAAGCCTAGATAGACCGAAAAAATTAAAATCATGAGGGGATTCAGTCCAGGATCCAACGGCACTGCCACTCTTCACAAAGGCCAAAGCCAATTTTGATGGGATTTCTCCATTGATAAATGATGAATCGCTATAGCTACGAGAGCCGGTGGCAATGTGACGTTGATTGGTGATCGTATGGGGGACAAGAAGTTTAATGGTGTTAACATTGGCTCTTAGCTTTTCCACTGCCAATGCAACAGAGCTCATAACCTGTTGTTTTCGGACGTGGAGAATTGCCGATGTGATAATGACATTTGCATCGGGTGCTGCAGGAAGTGTTTTTCTCAAATTGAAATTCGATGGGGCCATTTGTAACTTTATGTCAATCTTAACATTGGGGGGTAGCCATTGGGATATATTGAATATCTCATGATTTAATTTTCCAACCAGATGATACTCCTGGGTCACTGCAGTAGTCAACTCACCGTCAGTATCAACACCTGATCGATATTCATAGCCCAATGATTGTCCTCTCAACTCCTTGTAAGCCTTTGGTGTCATCATCATAAATTGTATGTAGCTTGCATAGTTTGATAAATTATTGCTTGTGCTCACCAATGTTCCATTAATAAATACATTAATTTGTTTGAATAGGTTGTGTAGAATACAGTTTTCATAGAGAGAGAGAGATTTATTCTAAACAAACAAACAATTTAACATAAGTTTAGTGGCCACCCCAAGAAGTAAAAACTTGTCCAAGGGGGTGGCAAAAATACACTAACATAACAAAACAATAAAAAAAAACGAAAAAAATAATAACCTATCTATATCACAGTCCCCAAACACCACCACAAACCTTAAACCTTAACATTTTCATTAAATTTGCAATCATATTCATAATCATCACCCCCAGGAGCCATAAAAATTTACCAATATCATTATTAAAAAAAAAAAAAAAAAAAAAAAAAAAAAAAAAAAAAAAAAAAAAAAAAAAAAAAAAAAAAAACCTAAAATTCATACTTACTAAAAAGCATCCCTTTAATTGCTATCTTAAACGAAGAAATATCACCTATATTTTTTGTATTTTGATCAAGATGGTTCCAACTTCTGATCCCCCTGTGAAGCAAAGAAAACATCGATCGGGCCGAAACTACCAGTGGAATATTAATCTCTGCAGATGACCTAGTATCATAATCATGGACAGAAGATCTTAGGTTAGCCAAGTTATCAAAACACGGGAGGTTTATACCCCTCTGAATCCTAAAAATGAATAGAAGTGTATACAACTCCCTTAATCCGGAAGCTGGCAGTATCTTTACACGCTCATACACGTTTCGTACCGAATCCCGGGGTTGTAGGCCATCTAACAGCCGAACAGCGTTGTTTTGTAGAACTCGTATTGGCCGAGCAATAGAAGGAAATGTTCCAAGCCAAACGCTACTACAATACAATATATATGGATGGATAAGGGAATAATAAAGAAGGCGCATAACAAAATAGGAGAGACCATCGCCGGCATTTGGAGTTGTATTATCTGACTTTTTCTTCACCACGACATTTAAATCAATAAATGTTGATGACAATTCAATGAAATAGTCTTCATTGGAAAATATTTGAAAGTGTTTATTCTCTGAGAGGGGTTGTTGGGAATGAAATTGTTCATAGTAGCCATACTTGACATTGACATCAACATTTTCAGCATTGAATAGATTCAATGAGGAATTGATTGATGGATATGATTCCTTGTGGGGGAGATAAGTCATCTTAAGAGAAGAAATCCTTCTTTGATCTAACAATCTTTTTCTTTTTCTTCTTCTTCTGCTTATTGGTCTTCCTTGTTTTATTCCTCAAAGTCCTTGTTGATGTCCTTTGCTTCCTGCCTGGGTGGAGACTGATGAGTGAATGACGCGAACGCATCCTTTTCAATCCCTCCCCATTTTGTCGAGATTTTAGTTGCTCACCAACGGCTCTTGCTGAAGATCTAATATTTTCCTTAACACTCTCCTTGAAATTCTTGCCCGACCCCCAGTCCTGTAGTGTGGAGGCAGCAAAATTTGATGCAGCAGATACAACATATTTTCTGGCAAGGGGTAGTGCAGAACGAAATAGCCTAGCAAACCAGCTACCAAGACCATAGCCAGACATTGTAGTACGCCCCTTGTAGTAGTCCAATCCATTGGCTATTTGACGTGGACTCAAAGCACCAACATAACAATTGATATCGGGACAGACAAATGGAATTCTTCTATTGTTCATTTTAGGTGATTGTGCTGTCGTTGACAATGGGTCGAAAATGACATGTAATCACTGCTAAGCCTTTTGTTATTGCTAGAGGATCACCCAATTCACTTCTTAGTGTTAACTGACAGAGTTCCAAATACGAAGTGTTTACAGGAACATACTGAATATGCTTTATATTATAGAACAAGTTCATGAGTTGTTTTTCGTTCAAGAACACGTAGGAGGGGGACATTTGAATTACCGACTCTCGATGTTTCCACAAAGGATGCATAGAGAAATATGCAAGAGTCCGAGGCAAAACCAGGTGGATAATCAGCAAAAATAACTTGATTCATCCCGTAAACGGTGCCAGCATTTTTCCCATTGATCATATTCTGTTTAAAGCCAAGAACGTCTCTCAGATTATCATTGAGAATAATTATTTCAGTGTCAAGAGGTGAGGTAATGTAAATTCTATCATGTTCCAATGAATAATTAAAATGGAATTTACCATTCCTACGATATGAGATTTTTCTATTGATTGTGACACAAATCTCCCATATTATCATATTCAATATATTTCGATTTGGCATGTGGATATTCACTAGATTTAAGTGCTTCAACCCATTCATAGTCGACATAGTTCAACCCTTCATAGTCCAATTGAGTGGTATAACTTTTATATCATACACACGATCCTTTCTCAGGATGTCATAGGTATTTTTGAGAATACAGTCGACAAGAGCCACTTCATATGCACCGTCAAATTTGATGGCGGGGGAGAGTTTTGTCCAAAAATCACTTGTCGTATTCAAGTCGTTGTAGAGAGGATCGGAAACGTTGGACATGAATGTTACATAGAAATCATTGGGCATTGTCAATATCTTCAACACCGATCCAAGAATCAAAATCAGAGTTGTATCCTAGCCACCGAACAAGTAACTGTTTCTTACCCCTGCAAGGACGTGTCTTTAATATCTTTTCAATTTGATAGATTTCACTAGCATTTTTAACTTTTTGTAGTTCATAGTCATAAAAGCCGCCGAGAATCTCTTCATCTTTGGTATCACGCAGGCGATAAGTTATGGGTTTAGTGTCTAGGATTTTTGCCACTTTAAAAAGTTCGGTGGACCACAAGTAATTCCCCTTTTCAAAAACATTAGTTGTTCTATTAATTCGAACAGTATCACCAACATTGAATTTATTTTTGTTCTTGACAGTCGTTTCATTGGAATACTGTTTGAGAAAGATGTCAATTGTATCATGATCAGAATGATGAACTTCCGTTGGCGTAGAGTTGGACAATGATCGATGAGGTCGTTGATTATAAATCAACATGATTTTATCTAGATCATGAATAAAAGCCGATGTATTTTTCAATGTACAATATCTTGAAATTAAAAGTCGAATAGTTCTTATCAATCGTTTGGCCAATGCAGCCTTTATAGGACTGTGACTATGATAGAGCAGTGTACTATATTTCTCTAGTACTTTTGCAACATGGGGATTAACAAATTCACTACCGCGATCCGTTTGAATTTTTTTATATGAATCCTGTTCGAGAATACTTTCAATGGCCTGAGCAACTTCAACGCCTCTCTTTGATCGCAATGGAATTGCATATGCATAGCGACTAAAAACACTGATTGCAAGTAGAATGTACTTTTACGGTGTATTGTGACGTCTTTGAATCTCATCTAGAGTCAGGAGATCTGCTTGCATTATATGCAATGGGTAAAAGGCTTTAGTTTTTCGATATTGATTGGCACGAAGTCTATGATTTCTATGCAGAGTGTAACTTTATTCATTTTGTAGATAGTCTTGTACACTTTTAGTGTGAACACCCGTGACTTTGGAAAGAGTGGTGGGGGAACTTAAACTCCCCGCCTCACCAATTTTTTCATAAACACCTTTCAGAACTTCAACCATTTTGAACATAAACACGTTGTGTAACGTCCGCTACCCTTTTGTATACTGGCTGTTGGTGGTGGGGGTGGTGGTGGTAATGGTGACGTTGACTTGATACGTCTTCGCTTTTGTCTAGCTATTAGTGGTGTGCTAGTATTTTCCAAAATTGATATAAAATCTTCTTCTTCTTCAAGTTCATATTTTAATGGTTTCAATGTTGTTGATGATGATGATGCATGTTCATTTAATTTTTTTACATTTTGTCTATTGCTAATAAGACTTTTGGGGAAGTTTAATGTATTTAGAAAGTTGTATAGATGAGTGTCAAATGATAATAGTCCTTTACGATTTGTAACCATGTCATAGATTAAATAAAGTAGGTTATAGCTCTTGCCCTGAATTATAATCCCTTTCCCATTGCTCTCAACTTGAATATGATCTTGACCACTTTCCAAGAGATAGGTTAGGAGTCGTTTACTTTGTTCACGATATGAGCGGGGCATTAGATTTCCAATTTTCAATACAATTGAATCCAATTCCTCCTTCTTTAATTGTGTTCCAGCAGCAGCAGACTCTTGAGAAGATGATTCTTTTTTGTGATCAATACCAGCAGCCTTGGGCTTCGATCGATAGAACTTGTGTTTGTCCACTCGGCGAGGTGCATCTTGAAGTAAAAGCAGTTTTTTATCATCCTCAATATTTTCATTGTCAAGGAATTTACTCAGATTGTTCTCAAAGTGTTCCACGGGTGAGAGAGCGAGTTCTATTGGAGTCAATTTATAGGGTTTTGCCATCTAGGGAAAACTGTTTACAAGTCCTGCAATTATTGGCAGTAAAAGTGTGAAAAAGCTACCGCCCGCCTGAAGAAGTCGTTTCCTTTTAAAATTCTTTCCTTTCTTTTTAGAGGCCAATGTACGTACAATGGAACGATGTTGCTTTGCCTGTTGCTTAACTACTTCTGGCAGTTGAACATTACCCTCGGTCAAATTTAAACAAAGTTCAGATATTAGATTAATGAAATCATTGTCAATACCATGTTTGAGTATTGCTTTCCTAAGCGGAGGTTTTGAAGTGCTTAGAACTGAAAACAAATGTCTATTTTCATGTAGTTTCCTCAATGTCATGATAGCGACTAATAGGTCTTTTTAGTGTTCACAGGTAGATATACTGTAATTTCATTGTCAAAAATATCTGTGACTACACGCAGATCCTCAGGTGTATTTTGATTAAGATCCAATAGGATATAGCCGTAGGGTTTATTAGTTGCCTGATTGTATGCTGAGAGCAGAAATTTAGGGGCACCTGGATAGATTTGTTTATTGAGGGTTATTAGCGAGCTAGAATCACGAACAACTCTGTAGATAAAATAGTAGGTGCAGTTCAATGCAAGTGTTCGCATACATTTGCTCTGATGAAAGAGATTGTGTAGAACCAGAGTAACGGAAATCTGTTCATGATGAGAGCGAACAGTGAACAATTGCAGCATTTCCTGGGACCATTGTTCAATAGATTCAGCCAGATCGTCAATGATCAGCCAAGAGTTTGGTTCAATAATGTTGAAAACATCAAGTCCCTGTATGAATTGTATCTGCACCAAACCCGTGGTGGCAGCAATTGCTTTTATTTTATCGTATGACTCCTGCCAAATACTGTAACAATAGTAGATTTTTTTCGGCTTTTCCACAAACATTTTATTGCAATTTTTAATTATTTTAGTTAAGAGTGTTGTTTTGCCCGACATTGAGGGTCCACACAGAAACGATCTGAATGGTGTTTTAAATTGATACATGTTCCCTTCAACAGTTCACCTGGACAACTAACTGTAGACCATAATTGTCTAATGACTAAATAATTTCCCTACTACTCTGTTCAAGAATAATAATAATAAGAAGAAGACGAATAAAGAATCATATTTTCTTTTATTATATGCATAAAAAAAGTAACAATACTTAAAAAAAAAGCACATTAAACATGAAAAAATACACCTTTTTAAATTTATTTATAATAAAAAATACAACATTTACATAGGCACACTGAGAAAAAACACTTAAATAAATACTTTTTTTTTATTTATAGAGAAAAAATACAACATTAGATTAAAGCACTTGAAATAATATCACTTTTTTGAATGAAACATTTACAAAAAAAAATCTGCTCTAAGTAAAAAAAGATAACTTTGATAGTGGCGGTGCGCCCCCCGCTGGCGGTCGGCCCCCCGGGCCTTGAGGTCCCCCCCAAAAGGTCGCGAGGCCCCCCCCAAAGGTTTTAGGATATAATTTACAGGACTTTATTCAAACCGAGACTTTCCCTATGGATAACACATTCGACCCGGTCTGAAGTTAAATAGTGACCAAGGGGGAGGGTGGTCACACCGTCTTGACAAACATAGACCTTGTCGGAGATGGTACTCATGGCAATTTTTTCTACATTTACAGTAAAGTTTCTGTAGTTGAGAGAACGAATTGCCAGCAATTTGGCTCGTGGAATTGTATTTTGAACAATACAATTCCTATAAATGTCCATGTCGAAATTCTTATCCACATAGCGCGTGGGTACTCCTTTGCAACGTTTCTTGATTTCCTCGTCATATGTCTGTATAAAGTACACCTTCGGACTTACAAACATACCACGGGAAATCATGTCGCTTCCCGTTTCTGATTTAAAAAATAAAAGCTGATTTGGTGCCCGACGTTTCACTAGCTCTGGGTAAAGACCACCCCAATTGGTGTAGTCCATCCGTGAGCTGATAATTTCACCGTGCGCCAAATCATCAATTAGATTTGGGGTTTTTACTTTCAACAGGAGAGAATCCGTGTCCCCGTAGCAGACCTCTACTTGCCCCATTTCCGGCCACTGTACCCTAGCCACATTGTAGTAGAATTCCAACATGAGCTTTTTAGAGATCTCCAAGATCGCACTGCCTGCAGCAATATTTTTATTCAAGACAATGCGTCTTTTTTTCCTATTCAATAGTACCATGTCCGGGCCAATGATTGTGAAGGAAGTGTAATTTGGATCGGCAATAATTCGAGCACATTGTTCGGGATCGGTCACGACGTCACAACGATTCCTATTGCGAACATTCTCACACATTTTGCCGAAAGCCGAATTCAAAATGAGTTTATAAATTTCTTTTTCGGCTTTCGTCTGCGCTGCAGAACGTTTGTTGACAAAAGTGTCAACAAACGTTTTCAGATAGGGTTTTTGACTAAACTAGAGTGCTCTGTGAACCTTTGTGACGTTGAAACCGTTGTTGCACATCCATTTTAAAGCTACATGATGTACAACTATGTTTTTTTTTGGCAGAAGGTCAGCAATAAGTTTTTGTTTTGAAGGTGACCAATGCATTCGTCCACCTCGACTAAACGCCTATTGCGAGGGCTCAAAGAGTCCTTAGTCACAGGTCTATTGATGCACGGGAAAACAAAATCCTTTACTGAATCGTGAAGCTCAATTGGTATCTCCATCAATTTCAAAAAACCATCCAACCGGTCCATTCTCCTCAACACTGTCGTCGTCAATGTTGGGGAAATGGGGAGCTTGAGGGTCATTGAGCCATTTATAGTCACCGCAAGGTAGCGCATAATGGGACATGGCCGAGGGGTAGAGAGAATTCATATCAAGGAAAACTGCATCCGATTTTGTCCCCGTCTTCTCTCCTGTTGGATCAGTTTCCAAGATACGATCCCCGTGAAAAACAAATCCACCCCTCATTGACCTTTCGATGAACAGATGCTGATCAATGTCTGTGATTAGCCCAATTTTTTCCCCACTAATTTTTAGGATGAGGTCCATCACTAGATGAGGAGATGAAAAATAATAGCCCAAATCAAGATTAAATTCCTCATAAATTTTGTTCGGTTTTTTACACATAATGTCTAACAGAGTTAACACGTCACTCGACAAATACAGCTTGCAGTAGTCAAACCCATTTTTACACCCTCCCTCTGCCCAAACTTTTTTAGCAAAACTGTATTCATCGGGGGTGCAACTACGATCGTGAAGACTATCGTAAAACGATTCAATCGAAGGAATAGTTTCCTCGGCGAATCTCGACATGGAACAATAATAATCATAAGGATATATGCCCTTGACCGTCAACAAATCATATAAATCATTTGGAAATTGTTGCTTGAGAAGGGGGAAAGCATTGCAGCCGTCATCGTTTTTCTGCACTTGAATTAATTCGCTCAATGATTTGGGAAAAAACTGTAGGAATCTAAAAAGCGAATTTTATTCGTGTACTCAACGTCGGCTTCAACAAATTTCCACATAAATTCCAAAACAAGCAACTTTTCCGATGATTTAGGTATGATTTTGTAGGTAAAGCTGTCTATCACCCATGCATCATCATCCACTGTTCCATTTCTTTGAAGATGTGCCAATGCTGGTAGCACATACTTCAGATCGTAGTTAGAGTTATGTATAAAAACCGGAAGAAAAAGTTGCTGTTCAATTTTTAAATTACATGAATTGTGAGCCCACCCCCGAAAGTTACTTTTTCCCGTTGAATTGGGGTCAATAAGGTGGTCGTGATCATGGACCGCGTCTTTTGGGGCAAGAGCACCCCTACAAACCCAGCAAATCGTCCCCTTTTCTAACGCCAGTTGCTCTTTATCTGACAATGTCATTGGGTAGTTGGTGTGACGTAATCGTGAAATTGTGCCATTTGCTGTTTTTATTAAAGATATCAATAACTTTTCCATGCTGCCCTCCTCATCCATAGCCAAAAAAAACTCTTCCAACTGCATTTTATTGTTGGAATCGCGACGGGCGTGTGCGTAGGAACACGCAACTAGTTTGTGTTCCTTGACTATATTTGGCCTTGATGGGTCTGATACCTCAACCAGTCTTGTTTCACAATCTAAAGACATTTATCAACTTGTAGCAGGGAATTTTGGAAATTTTTAAATTGTAAAGTATCTTTGCCTTCTGCCGGCATTTCAATTCTTTGATTGCCATGAATTTTGCAATGGTTCATGTGATCCGAAAATGTTCTTTCAATTTTAAATGAGGAAAGGCACATGGGGCAATAGAAACGTTCCCAAAATTTTTTGCCTTGGGATAGGAGTCAACTTATTGCTGTAACGGGGAAAAAATGACCATAGGAATTTACATCTTTGGGAGGTTCGTAAATAACCCATACCCAATTTTTAACATTTTCCACCATCGGTGTCCTCACTGAATACAAAACCCCTTTTTATTTGTTTTTTTTCTCCCATCTACAAATTCAGTGTCATACTGGAGAACAACCACCCCCAACCCAAGATTTTCATTTGCTTTCTCGACTATGCTTATTTCTTTCAAGGACACCGGATACTTCCCCTCTAAACAATCAAAATTTACTTTAAGGAAATTTTTTCCACCGTTACGAGCAAGTCCGTCGAGATTTTTCATTGTTGACTCATTATATAATGTTTTATGGGCTGCTGCTAAAAATGCATATTTAAAGCATTGTAGCCCTGTGTCAAAATAGAAACTCTGAACCCCTTTGGTAGCCGACAAATCTGGGTGGCATTTTATTCTTTTACCCCTCCCTCCCCTTAAAATAAAGTTTTTTTTAAATCTACTCAGATTCAGATCCATTTGTTCAATGTATAAAATGGTGGACCCACTTCCCCTCTCATTAAACGTGTCCAAAGTTGATATCAATTTATTTACCCAGTTAAAAAGTTATCCCCAAATTCATTTAGACCTGGGTAAAAAGTCTGGTTGCCAGTTGAAAAATGAAAATAAAAAATATCCCCGGATGTTCCCTTTTGTAAATAAACTTTTTGATTCACTGATGCTTTAACTCCCCCTTGACCCCCCCCCCCATTTCTGAATCTGAATCTCAATTTTTGCTTGAATTCTGTCGATGTAGCTATGGAGAACATTCACAGGGTCAGTTAAAATAATGCTCCCGTCAATCGCGTTTTCCTCGGGAGGGTTAAAATCTACCCTATATGTCTGTATGTGACTTAGAGCAGACTCTAACAAATAAAATTCACGTAATTCCGAGGACATAGCACTATTTTCATATCCTGCGCCTATTTGTACTGAACTCAATTCACTAATAGTAAAGTTGTCATCAAAAATGTCCCCGGAAGAATTAGGCCCAACAATTTGCATTGTTGTATCATTAAGCGAAATGGTGGGGGGTGACATAGAATTGTCAATACCCCCAGTCTGTTCAACCGCAATGGTTGGAAATGACATGAGGTCCCCTAGTACATATTCCAGGGTGTTTGGGGACAATTGATCAAGCCAGCCTGTATTGTCCTGCGACGTAATTTCTTTACGAGGACCCGGTTCACTTGCACTAGTAACATCGCCTAAATGTTCATGCATAAATCTATCTACCCAGTCTGGATCCTCTATCATATCAATATCACAAGTTAAATCGTCTAGGCTAGCTATGTCCCCAAAAAAAACATCGTTAAGAAAACCCCCTTGCCATTCCATATTATCTACAACTAATGTAGGTTCGTCTCTGGGCTCCATTGGCGGTGATAGAATTGGTCCTGTAAATTCAGTTGTTTCATTATCCAACGGCAGTGCTATTTCATTAATCTGTAGAAAAAAGGTTTTATTTTCTATGTGAAATAAGCATTATTTCATAAAGTTGAAAAAATCATGATCATTTTAGTTGTATGTTTACCTGAATGAGGGCTGGATGGTCCTTTCTTAGAGCCCCGGGGAGGACCTTTGGGGACCTGGAGCTTCCTTTGGGGTAGGAGGATCGGAGCCCTTTCGAGTTGGGGTAGAGGACTTCACAACACTGTTCAAATAGAACTTGTGTATTATAACGACCCTAGAGTTTCAGCCTCAAATCCTTTTCGAAAACATATTCTAAAATCATCTTTTAAAATGTCTCTAACTGTTTCACCGAAATGTCCAAAACGGTTTCGTCCAAATAATGTTTTTGATAACACTGCGTTGTCACATTTTAAATTATTAAGAATCCTTTTTTCCTGTGTTAATATCTCTCTTCATCTAAGATAAAAACATCCGGTTATTTGAAACCTACTTTTTAACGAGTGATTAACATTGAAATTATACTTGTCAGATTAATATTCAACCTTCCCGATGGCTTATTTTGATAAAGGATTAAATACGCACAAAGCTAAGTGCAAAAACATATCTTAGTTTAAGAACGTTGTTCAACCATCAACTGTGAAATAGTGATTTGTTTATATAGAGTTTGTTTAAAGAAATAATGGATTTTTGCATTAGAAAACATCTTGCTTAAAAGAGAAATTACAAGTAAGGTTTTATAAATCTATAGAAAAGTATGATAAGCTATTTGCTACTTCTGTGTTATAACCACTCTTTTATATACTGCTAATTTGGTTAATGGTAATGAAAGAAAATGAAATAGGATTATTATAGAATAGTTTAGAAACAAATTTATGTTTTACTCATCAAAAGTTACGCGCTTGAGAAAATTTGCCTTATTTTTGAAAATACGGAAAGAAAAAAAAATTATATACATTTACAAATTCTGACTGCACTTGTACGTCTGAAGTCCCTGGCAAAGCATGAAGAGGAGTGTCCTCCTGATCTTGACCAGATGAGGCTGATGCATTATATGAAAGCATCCATTCCCTCTTAAATTTTCTACCAGGTTGCATAGTGGTCTGTATAGAGCTGGCACTTGGCTTGATTGAATTTAATGGTTCGATTACTCCTGTCTCGGCGTTGTCCTGGGCTTCATTCAATTTTGCACGTTTTTGCTGCGATGATTGATCAACGGCATTCTAAAATAAAAATCATTTTCAGTTTTCAAACTATTTAGCTTAAGAAGGGTACTGCCCCCCTTCAATATCACTATCAAACCCCCAAAAGTTGAAAAAATGACGCAATTTAATTAGCTAGCTCAATTCTTACTTATTCAGAATATTAACGGAGGGCATTGGGCCTTCAATTCCTTAGTATCAAACACGAAAAGTTGACAATTATATATATTTTTTTTATATGCAAAGCTTTTAAAACTTATATACCTAAATTACAAATATCACAGTACTAAACCCCCAAAATTTGAAAAAATGACGCAAGCAGTTAACCTGGACTAAATAAATCATTGTAAACGAAGAACTTTTTTCTCCTTCTATATCAACAATTAAAGTGCCCAGTTCGTAACATTTAAAGTGCCCAGTTCAGGCATAGTTCGTAAGTTAATTCATAACTCAATTTTGAAAAGCCACTTAATGACGAGACAAAAATAGATTTTTTTTTTATTATAGCGAAACTGACCGACCCTGTTTTGAATATTTAGCAAAATGCTTTTTAAAAGAGCTAACAACACAGTGAAAAAAAAGCGTAAGTAAGGAAGGTAAAAGGAAATTCTTCCCTAACTTAATGACGAGACAAAAAATAGATTTCTTTTTATTATAGCGAAACTGACTGACCCTGTTTTGAATATTTAGCGAAATGCTTTTAAAAGAGCTAACAACACAGTGAAAAAAAAGCGTAAGTAAGGAAGGTAAAGAAAATTCTTCCCTAACTTAATGACGAGACAAAAAATAGATTTCTTTTTATTATAGCGAAACTGACCGACCCTGTTTTGAATATTTAGCGAAATGCTTTTTAAAAGAGCTAACAACACAGTGAAAAAAAAGCGTAAGTAAGGAAGGTAAAAGGAAATTCTTCCCTAACTTAATAACGAGACAAAAAAAAGATTTCTTTTTATTATAGCGAAACTGACTGACCCTGTTTTGAATATTTAGCGAAATGCTTTTTAAAAGAGCTAACAACACAGTGAAAAAAAAGCGTAAGTAAGGAAGGTAAAAGGAAATTCTTCCCTAACTTAATGACGAGACAAAAAAAAGATTTCTTTCATTATAATAATGAGAAAATTTTACTCATCAGAAGTCGCTTAGAATATTCCATATCTCTATCAATGTAAATTTTTGCAAAAATATTTGATACTGCTAGAATGAATGAACTATTCAAACTGTAAAAAATTCTAATCTGAAACTTGAATATATACAAAAAATAATTGATATATATTGGCAGCTAAACAAGACGCACCGGTTTTTTCTGACACGGATTTACCCTAAAAGACATGTATATCATGAAGTAGAAATCTAGTCTACGTAAATTATGTCAAAAAACTCGTCCTTCATAACATAGTAGAAATGTTTACCTATATGCCTCGTAGAAGTATAAGGCCATGTGAGAGGATACTCACTCTCTTTGAAAATAGCATAGGAAGGCCCCAAATGACATAGGAAGGAACGTAAAGGCCCCAAATAGCATAGGAAGGAACGTAAAGGACCCAAATGACATAGGAAGGAACATAAAGTAGTAGAAGTATAAGGCCATGTGAGAGGATACTCACTCTCTTTGAAAATAGCATAGGAAGGCCCCAAATGACATAGGAAGGAACGTAAAGGCCCCAAATAGCATAGGAAGGAACGTAAAGGCCCCAAATGACATAGGAAGGAACATAAAGTAGTAGAAGTATATGGCCATGTGAGAGGATACTCACTCTCTTTGAAAATAGCATAGGAAGGCCCCAAATGACATAGGAAGGAACGTAAAGGCCCCAAATAGCATAGGAAAGAACGTAAAGGCCCCAAATGACATAGGAAGGAACATAAAGTAGTAGAAGTATAAGGCCATGTGAGAGGATACTCACTCTCTTTGAAAATAGCATAGGAAGGCCCCGAAAACATAGGAAGGAATGTAAAGGCCCCAAATAGCATAGGAAGGAACGTAAAGGCCCCAAATGACATAGGAAGGAACATAAAGTAGTAGAAGTATAAGGCCATGTGAGAAGATACTCACTCTCTTTGAAAATAGCATAGGAAGGCCCCAAATGACATAGGAAAGAACGTAAAGGCCCCAAATAGCATAGGAAGGAACGTAAAGGCCCCAAATGACATAGGAAGGAACATAAAGTAGTAGAAGTATAAGGCCATGTGAGAGGATACTCACTCTCTTTGAAAATAGCATAGGAAGGCCCCAAATGACATAGGAAGGAACGTAAAGGCCCCAAATAGCATAGGAAGGAACGTAAAGGCCCCAAATGACATAGGAAGGAACATAAAGTAGTAGAATCCAGACGACGCATACTACTGGGGGGGGATAACTACTCAACTCAACGGTCTTTTTGAAGCCGTTATATAATTTATACTTCACAGTATATATATTTTAGTTCATAGTATATATATTTAGTATATATTTCACATTAAGAGGATGGGGACAGTGGTGGTTCTGGCCTCTCTTTCGGCCGCGGGCAAAATATTGATTAGTGCGCCCTCCCTGTCTCCCAAGATTTTCATGCCAGGTTTTAACACAGTTTACCTTTATTAACAAAATTTGTATTTGTTGGTCTACTTACTTTTATTTTCAAGGAATGGAGATGAAGATAAGAGAAAAATTAAAATTTCGGATTCAATTTGCTTATACTTACTGCCAACTCGGCCCACTACTTTATTTTAATAAAATTACAGTTTCAAAAGCTACAAAATGATTGTAGCCGTTATATTATTCATTTGAAATTAAAAAAAAAATCTAGAGCCGGGGCAAGTGCCCTCCCTGTCCCCTTAAAACTTTTTTCGGAACGGGAATGTGCCCCAACCTGCACCCATTGGCCGAGTCAATGCTCTAAATTTAGATCAAACTATTCATTGCAAAGAAAGATAAGAAAAAAGCGATTATTGTCCGTGGAGCGACATTTGAGAAAATACAAAGTACGTGGATCAATACCAAAAAGATTGGATAATTTCTGTTAGTCTTATGAGCTAAATGTAGGCCTGTACGGTAAACATTTAGCAGTTTTATGAAAACATATGATTTGTTTGAAATTATGGAGAAACTAATGAAATGAAAACTAATGAAATTATGGAGGAAACAATAAAATACACACACACACATATATATATATATATATATATATATATATATATATATATATATATATATATATATATATATATATATATATATATATATATATATATATATATATATATATTATATATATATATATATATATATATATACCTATATATATATATATATATATATATATATATATATATATATATATATATATATATATATAATATATATATATATATATATATATATATATATATATATATATATATATATATATATATATTATATATATATATATATATATATATATATATATATATATATATATATATATATATATATATATATATATATATATATATAATATATATATATATATATATATATATATATATATATATATATATATATATATATATATATATATATATATATATATATATACATAGGCCCTCCAGTTGGTACTGATCAGGGTTACCACCCGGTCAAAAAAAGGGGTGTTCCCATTTGAGCGCTTTCCCATTTGAGCGCCACGGAATTTTGTTCCATTTGAGCGCCATGGAATTTTGTTCCCATTTGAGCGCCACGGAGTACCATTTGAGCGCCAAACCCAAAATTGTGATTTTGCGGTGGATGAAGCGTGGTTTGCTGCCACATTGACCTGTAGAAATATTTATTGCCACGAAGACAACGAACAAAACTGAGGATTTTATTGGGTCAATGGTTGTGAAATAACTCTGTACTGAGAGTTAAGAAGCTAAACGTTTGTTAAGCTTGTGAAGAATATAAGTGAAGATTTTACGCACGTTCATAGGGTAAGAACTGATTGCCGCTGAAGAAGGCTTGCTGGTCAAGTCGAAATATTCGGCTCTTTTTTTAGAGTTATTTCACAACGATCGTTTAGAAATGGAACGAAATCACCCAAAAATCGTGCCAAAAACGGATAATTCAAATTAATATATTGGTAAAAATACAAACAAAAACTGCTAATATCACACATCCGGCGAAATGTTATGTGCGACACCCAAGAGAAGCTCGTCTGCTGTTCGAGTTCCAGCCCTGTACTCCGTCGACAGCTTTTCGAGTCGTTCGTTCAGCCCTGCATACTTCTTGTTCGTCCGATGGATGACATGACCCTGGAGTAGCTGTGTCCTTGCAGAATCGACGACTGCTTGTTCTTCCTTCAGGAAAGAGATAAACTGCCACAAGTTCGGGTGGTAGCGACCGACTCTTCGGTTAAACCGCATGTGCCATGATTCGAGGTCGTTGTTTGTCCTTCGCTGGATGCCGTAGACTGACCAGAAATGAGGAGGACATTGGTCGAACCACTGACGGCTGAAGTAAGTGACAAACGGACGAGCCGAAGGCCAGGTACGAACGATGTGAGAAATGATTGGACCAGAATTGATTCTGACGATCGCTGGAGGTAGGAACGCCAGAGCCAGAAGCTTTCGAACGTAGAGGTTGAAGTCTGCATCGGTCATGTACAGCTCACGGACTGAGTGACGCCCCAAGTTTCTGATTACTGCTTGGCAAAAGTGGAAGTAACACCCACGGTGCTTGGCGGCCGGAAAAACTTGCTTCACGGATGTCAGCAGACCGGTCTCAAAATCAGAGACGACGGTCGTCGGGCGAAGTGTCACTCCTTTCATCGCAGCCTGTAGGATCAGCTCGCTGAAGACGTCGTTGTAAAGCTGTGCAGACTTGCTCTCCATGAGCACGAAGACAGCGGGAAGTTGCTTGTCGCCGAAGAAAACGTGAACGGTGAACAACTGGCCGAATGGGGAAGGAGCTGAGTCGAAGGTGCCGTCCATATACCATTCCGGGCTTCGTTCAAGCAGACTTAACGACTCGTCGGTTGCAAAGCAAATCGCAGCGTTATTTTGAAGCTGAAAGAGGAGGAATCTCTGGTTTGCAGACGTCTCACTGAAAGCCTGGGGCAAGGGCGTCGGTACGGATATAGTATCAGCGGGCAGTGGTGGTATCAGCTTGTTTCGTGATCTGTACATGGACGACTTCACGTGCTTATAGGGTAAGTGAGGCAAAGCACTCAGCCCACTGGCAGCAGCACTTGCGACCTGGCCGTCGTAGATAGCGGGAATCGGACGAGTAGTACGGGCTGACTCGCTTCGAAGGTCTGACCGGAATTTGTACTGCTGGGTCTGCAGAGGATCAGCGCTGTGGTCGTGCGTACCAACTGAAACTGGTGAGCCGTCGCTGGAATCAGTGTGTAACCGCCCGAGACATCCCTTCTTCATGCATCTCCAGCTCTTCTTTCTTCCTCCAGAAATCGGCTTATCGAATCTGTAGACGAAACCGTCGTGTTCTAGCAGTTGTTTATTCTTGGAGCTCTTCATTGTCAAACTGACTTCCCAGTGGTCCTAGAATATCGAGGGAGGGCTTATTCGAATGGAAATTAAAAGTTCTAGTGCCCTTTTTCAGTGACCAAAAATAATAGAGGGCAATTAAGCCCCCTCCCAGGCTCATTTTTCCCCAAAGTCACTGGATCAAAATTTTAAGATAGCCATTTTGTTCAGCATGTTCGAAAAATACAATAACTACGTCTTTGAGGATGACCCCCACAGTCCCACGGGGACAGTCTGCAAGTTCTGAACTTTGCCCAATGTTTACACATAATATTGGTTATTGGGAAGTATACAGAAGTTTTCAGGGCGAATTTTTTCTGGTAGTTGGGGGGGGGGTCGGGTTTTACGTGGGAGGATCTTTCCATGGAGGAAGAGACATTACTATGAAGGGGGTGCCGGATTTCCCAGAATTATTTAAAAAACAATAAGAAATTAAATAAGAAAAAACAATATTTTCAACTGAAAGTAAGGAGCAACACCAAAACTTAAAACAAACAGAAATTAATACGTACATGATTGGGTTCGCCTCCTAGTCATTAGGCTACCTCGCTCTTTGCGCTATTTTTTTTTTTTATTTTCATCCGAGCTATTTATTCTAACTAACGGCATTTGTGATTAAGGGGTCATTCTAAGAAAACTGGAACAAAATTTGAACTTCGGCGTAAAGAGCGAGGTATTGAATAGGGGGCGAACCCCCTAATATACGTAATAAAAATATACGAATATAGAAGTTCGTTATGTAAGTTAAATCGTAAGTTATGTCAGTTATGTCAGTTATGAGTGATCGAAACTATATATATATATATATATGTATATATATATATATATTTATATATATATATATATATATATATATATATATATATATATATATATATATATATATATATATATATATATATATATATATATATATATATATATATATATATATATATATATATATATATATATATATATATATATATATATATATATATATATATATATATATATTTATATATATATATATATAATTTTTAAAGTTATTCCACTATGCTTTCCCTCCTTAATGTGCAAAAATATAGTAAAAATTAATATTTTTCTATGCATTTTGCTATGCATCACTCTTTTTTCAACAAGTATAACCGTAAATCAAATAAATGCTGACGAAAGCAAGAAACGGGGAAACATATGGGAATAATACAATTCGTCTATCTATACGTCTGCACATTAGAGGTGCTGGGAGGTAAGTATAGCGAAATGACTTTCAAAGTTTGATAACTACAATTTTTTATATTATAAATAGGAACTGTCTTATTAACATATCTCCTTTTCAATAGCCCCAATTTTAGGCTTATACTATATATATTGCTTTATAGTATTATAAACTAAGTAAATATATATAGTATTTATGTATACCATATATATTTACTACTAAAGGTATATACAGGTACTTATGCATTATGCGGTATCCACCGCTATATACTGTATGAGGAAAACAGACATGAAGACCCGTCGGTAAATTTTTCGCAGTTGATATTATTGACATAAGAATAAAGTAAACATACCACTCGATACCTTTTTTATGCTCTTTCCAAATAGAATAATCATTTTTTCTGATATGAATTTTACCCCCACCCCTATATATACCAATTCAGGGTATATATTTGCACATTAGGGGGGGGGGGGTAAATTTTATTTCTGATGTTAATGGGAGGTAAGTTTAAAATTTACCCCCACCCCCCTAATGTGCAAATATATACCCTGGATTGGTATACATAGGGGTGGGGGTAAAATTCATTTCCGACAAAAATGATTATTATATTTGGAAAGAGCCTAAAAAAGGCATCGAGTGGTGTGTTTACTTTATTCGTAAGTCAATAATATGATTTGCGAAAAATTTACCTGATCACCTAGCTATATCACCTAATATTAAATTTTTACTTACTTAAATTTCTCTCAGCTCCTTTCCCGTGATGAAAATTTTCAAACTGAAGGAATTTACCCCGGGTGTTTGACAACTTGGCTTTTGTTTTGATTTCAGACCAACAACAATCGAAAGGTTTCATTTTGTTAACTTTTCAATGAGGTTTTTGTGTGACGTTCGGAAGCCGGAAGTAAGTTTATATGAAAAAGGTGACAGCTTGTCTTTTATCTTGACCGTGGCGATCAAAAATCAGGGTTAATAATACCATTTATAGGTGAAAGAATTTTGAAGACATTTTCAGAAAGTTTGCTTCAGGGAAGAGCAAGCAACCCCGGAAAACACAAAACAGAACTAAAAAATAAGTAGATATAAGTCTTAGCACTCATTTGGTGATGAGTGACATTTTTTTTATGAAAGTAATTTGTTTTACCTCATAAATTTGGAAAATGTGTCCACTTTATGTCTAAAATCTGTCCATTTTTTGCCCTATTATGTCCAGGCACATAGAAATATGTCCTTTGGACATAAAATATGTCGAGTTGGCAACCCTGCTTGTATCACGCTAAGCTGAAAGAAACTAACGAAAAAAAACCGGTTCTATAATGAACGGTAAGGGCTATACCGTAGGTAAACGGTTGTGCAATCGCTTACGCAATTAGGTCACCTGACCTTGCATCGTAAATTAGGATTAATGGGCGCTCGAAGTAAATGTTATAAGAGGGTGCAAGATTGTTAGCTCAGTTCAGTTCAATTTCGGACTTGGATAAGAGAAGAGCGATTTTCAACATGAAGAGGAAACGCAAAATATTATCTGGCGCTCAAATGGGACACAACTGAACTAATTAAAATACGGCGCGCAAATGGGAATTTCCCATTTGCGCGCCATGGCGCTCAAATGGGAAAGCGCTCAAATGGGATACACCCCAAAAAAATCACAAGATTTTAGTGTTTTGGTTGATTTAGTGATTTTCTGTAATAAAATAGTGATTTATATGCTGATTTAGTGATTTTTTGTTTAGAAAAATACAAAAATGACTATAAATAGTGATATATCTTTATTGGTTAATTGTCACCGCACAGAAAAATATTTTTTGATACTATGGCCAGGATCTGAAGAACGAAACAAAACCAGTTGTCTACGTCAAACATGACTAATACGAGAGGTTTTTCAGGAAAAATACTCGCGACGGAACTTAGCCAGCGGCAGTACTTAATTCTTCATTAGTTTTTTTTACCAGTGCATTCTTGATTGTAGTATTAGAGTTTATGTTAATCAGTTGAGAGCTGCGCAATACAACTCATTTTTCCTTTATCAGTTCCATTATCTTCCTCTCGGAAGTAGTGCACATGGGTTCCGTTAAGATGTCAAGCAGCACTGTCCAGTAAGAACTCTGCCTTCATAACAGTAACATGAATTCATGGATTCAAGTGATAGCTCGAGTCCCTACACGGGCAGAGCAAGTTGTTTTAGCTGACGCCTATCTCCTAAAATCAGAAGAAGAGAAAACTGAACCTAAAAAAGAAGTGAGGATTAAAGAAGTGAATGGTTCGCAGAATGGATCAGTACCTCAAATATATGAAAAGTCGACAGAACATGTTTCTTTTGTGCAAGTGAGTTCTTTTTTCAATCGATCGCAGTAAGCTATATTAAAAGCAGGGCAAATCTCGGTATTAGTAAAATCTCATTGTGAATGGGCCTTAAACCATTAAGGACAGAAACGTGAATTTTTTGTAAAACAATTTTGGAATCATTCCACTTGGCTGTAAAAGTCCTAAAAAAATCTCTGAAACAGAAAGTAAAATAGAAAGAGACGTTCATTTGAGGACAACAAGCTAAGCCAGAGTCCGGTCTTTAATTGATCCGATCAGAATCCGGTACTAGGCTAATAATAGGACCTCAAAGCTTGACTCTACAATCATCTGGAATATTCTTTCAAAATGTTGGCCTTTTTTATTCTCGAAAAAGATTTTAAAACTTGGGCCTACAACGCTTTTTTGAGGCCTTACGCAGTGATCAATTTACGAAAATTTAGAAGGGGGATGTATTTGTCAAAATATTTGGGGGGGGGATTTGCAAGCCTGGGGGGCAAACGGTAAATATTTACTGAATCATATTATTGAGTTACGACTAAAGTGAATATACCACTCGATGCCTTTTTTTATGATCTTTACAAATATAATAATCATTTTTGTTCGAAATGAATTTTAGCCCCCATCCCTATATATACCAATTCAGGTTATATATTTGCACATTAGGGGGGGGGAAGTTTAAACCTACCTCTCATTTACATCAGAAATAAAACTACCCCATTCCCCTAATATGCAAATATATACCCTGAATTGGTATATATAGGGGTGGGGGCTAAAATTCATTTCCGACAAAATGATTATTATATTCGTAAAGAGCATAAAAAAAGGGATCGAGTGGTATATTCACTTTAGTCGCAACTCAATAATATTATTTGGTAAATATTTAGCGGGCAAACACCAAAGAGAGGTATATTTCAATGAAGATGTCCCCAAAAAGTATTTTTCAAAATCTGGATGGGGTAAAAAATCTAGGAGACGCATAGCCCCCTGCCTTCAAATTGACGCCACTGGTCTTATGTTTCTTTTGCCAGTAAAAGAATCCGTTGGCCCTCAAATAAATGGTTTGCAGCTATGCTGAGCCTTATAGCCGTTACTTGTATTGGATAAAAACTCTCTAATACCCGTTCATTTTTTATGTACTCCATCTATGTTTAAGGATGATTGGTATACCTCACGCCGATATGTCTCAGAGACTGGGAGGCTATATCCTTTCAAAAGTTTTCAGAATGTTTGGTCGATAACATTTTGGCCGTGTTCGCGTTAATATTAGCCTACTATTCCAGGGCCAAAATCCTAGAATTCGACACTTTTCTGTGCCGTGATCACTTTCATTGCTTAAAAAATGCACTATGTCTTAAAATTTTGAGTCAAATGAATGCTCTATCAGTAATTTACGGCTACTGGTTCGATACGACTATCTCTGGGGGAAAACACGCATGAGTGACCTCCTTTTGTGGAAAATCAGGAGTTTCACATTTTGTGAGTCCAGGTTTTAGGGTTCTCGTACATATTGAATTTTATTGGATAATGCTCATCAAGATCGCACCCCATTTCAAAGTTATGTTAATAGCTTTTCATTTTTTTTTGTCATTGCTAAAATTATTGATAATAGCTTTAGAAACGTTAAAGTTAATAAATTTTGCGTATTTAGAATCAGCATAATTAATATATTTTGTTTTGCGTATATAGTTATCAAAACTGTGTTATAGAGAGTTTGGGTTTCAATTGAAAAAAAGGTTGCCCTTTGCTTGGAGTTACTGATTATCAACTGTTTGATCTAGGACTCGGGAGGCTGCCTTTCCCTCCTTCAATCCTGTTTTTTTTTTCATTTTAGTTAAACATTTGTGTAACAGTTTGTCGAGGATGGTAATCATACATGAAAAAGTGCACCCTTTCAAATACTTTTTCCTGAGGTGGGGGGGTGGCGAAGGAGTTCCAAACACCAACATGAATTTTAGGTAATAAATTTCTTGGTTTTCAAAGGAATTTATTTGAGCAATTTTTTTCATAGATATATCACTTATGGACGCCAATACCCCCCCCCCCCTCTTTTTTTCTGGGACGCTAGAAGACATTAAAAATTTTTAAAAATATGAAAATGAGAAGTACCCCCATTTAATTCTTAATAAAAACAAAGCTCTTGTTAGCAATCGCTCTTCTTGGGCAATTTTCTGGCGGAACTCATGATGAACCGTCCACCCCCCTTTGTAAAATGTTTTTAGTTTAAATAAACTACAAATAAATTGAAAACATAAAGGGTGAGAATTGATTTTGTAGCGTAACTTGCATTCACTATATTAATACGTAGCGAAGCTCTACCAGGCTCAGAGGTGGTTTAGGGGAGGGGGCAACGAGGTCACTTGCCCCGGCCGCATAAGAGTTGAGGGCGCAGTTTGTATTAAGTATAAGGAGGTACTAACATATTATAGCGACCACACTGTTGTTCTTGATCTGTTGTAAAACCGGTTTTTCTGTGTGCATTCAGAGACAATTAGCTTAGCCTGAGAGAAATAAACTACTTTGTAAGTATATTTTAATTAAATATTTAATATATAGAGTTGGTTAGGTCAGTATCTAATATAACGCGTTCTGGGCGGCCTGCTTTCTATAATTCTCTGTTGTAGTTTCCACAATTTTGTTAATAAAGTATGATATTTTTATCATTTTGGTATTTATCGTTAGGATTAACCTAACTTCACTTCTTGGGTGTGGTCGCTGTAATGCGAAGCATCTGCAATACGTAAGTATTATAGCGACCACACTGTTGTTCTTGATCTGTTGCAAAACCGGTTTCTCTGTGTGCATTCGGAGATAATTAGCTTAGCGTGAGAGAAATAAACTACTTTGTAAGTATATTTTAATTAAATATTTAATATATAGAGTTGGTTAGGTCAGTATCTAATATAATGCGTTCTGGGCGGCCTGCTTTCTATAATTCTCTGTTGTAGTTTCCACAATTTTGTTGATGAAGTATTATATTTTCATCATATTTTGGTATATTTCGTTAGGATTAACCTAACTCCACTTCTTGGGTGTGGTCGCTATAATACGTAAGTACCTGTAAGAAAATTGAATCCGAAATTTTCATTTTCCCATATCTTTTTGCATATAAAGCAGGAAAGGTCAGATTTAAAGAAATGAAAATTTTGTTAATAAATGAAAATTGGGTTAATAAATAATCTTTTTTTAGTCTGGCCTAAAATCAAGGCGTTAATTAATTTGGTGCTATTCAGGATTTGGTAATGGGCGCGAAGTGAGGCCAGAACCACCACTAACTAGGCTATTCTTAAGGTTTGTTAGAAATTTAATAAAAAAAAATTCCTCTGTCGCGTGTAACTCACGTTTGTCTAGAAAATCTCAAGAACGACCTATTAGAGACAATGCATTAATATAGTGATTGAAAACTATTTTTTGCCTTATTTATGATGTATGCATAGTCGCTGAAAGTCTTTCGTCACTTCGCAAATAAAGAAAAAGACTTGTGAAACGAATGTAAGTCACGAAACAAATACTAAATTTCACCTAGACGTATATAAAAATGGTTTCTTTTCACAAATATAATGAAAATATAGCTAAAGCCAATGCCAAAATAGGTTTTTTGCTCAAATAAGGCACAAGAAAGGTGTTTTAAACCTCACATCTTCTGTTAATACCAGATTATAAGACTTTCAAGATTTGTAAAATTATTTCTTAAATTTATGAAAATTTCCTTGATATGGCTTGAAATTCTACTGAAATACCAGAATTGCCTTTTCAGAAGCTAAAGCCAATGAAAAAGAGATTGAAAACTCAAAATTATGAGAAAATTTTTGTCAGAAGTCAGATAGGCATAGACTTATGTATGAAATCTTCTAAGCCCTAGAAATAAGAAAAGGGTTCAAGTTCAAGTTCAATTAAGTTCAATCATTTTATTATTAACATATACATGTATATAATTGACATAGGCCCATGGGGAGACGAGCTCGAAAAACTAGGCCTAGACAAAAATACAATAACAAATTACGCTACAATACAAAGATAAATACAACGGCAAAGATACAATAATACAACAATAATATGAAAGTAGCAGCTTTCATCAATCATAAGTCCAAGGTACTTTATCACTTTCACCCGAGATATTGATAATAGATACTTTGAAGAAGCAACTCGGGTAATACGAAGGCATATATTTGACTTCCTGCCGTAAATGATGAAATTAGTTTTTGATAAATTCAGAGCAATTAAATTTGCAGAACACCATTCAAGAGTAGAGAGGACCCTATAACTCGTGACAGGAGTCCATATATGGGCATAGAGTCATTAGTGAGAATGATTGCGTAATCGGTCAATGACCTCTTTCTCCAGGTGTGTTTTTGGCACGCCCTCAGCGAAGGTCAATGTTGTTATTGTTTCCGAGGCAAAATGCCAAGGTCAATGTTATTGTTGTTTTGAACAGAGTCATTAGAGAGAACACGTGGTTAATGGGGTCAATGTTGTTGTCGTTCGAAGCAAAGTTAATGACACTTCCTTCCTGTTCGAGGCAGATGTTATGATCCAATTTGTTATTGTTATTCGAGCCAGATGTTATGAGGTTCCGAGAAACAGTTAATGACATTTCCTTCCTGTTCGAGGCAGATGTTATGATCCGGAAATAGTATTTGTTATTGTTTCCGAGGCCAAATGTCAAGGTCAATGTTGTTGTTGTTTTGAACAGAGTAATTAGAGAGAACACGTGGTTAATGGGATCAATGTTGTTGTCGTTTCCGAGCCAACTTTCTTTTCTGGTCAGTCTAGAGTTGGCAGTCATTAATCAAATTGTTTCCAGGGAGTGTCTGACAGATGACGTCAAGTTAATTAATGTCTCTGGAGTTCGACCAGAATTGTCTCCAAGACAAAGTTTTGATCACACATGACAGATGATGTCATGATTGATTGATTGACACGAAAGGGGAATTAATTTGTTGTTCTAAAGAGAATTGATTCACGAAAGGGAAATTAATTTGTTGTTTCTAACAAGAGAATCGTTTCCGAGCAGACGTATTGATCTTAGCGCGCGAAAAGGTTTCCAAATAATTTGAAATGCATTGGCGCAGAGATGCCAAACAAAAGGAACATGCCGAAATTCCGTTTAGGGATAATTTTGGCGAAACCGTTTTAGCTATTTTATGGAACTATTTCGGCGAAACAGCTAGAGACATTTTAAAAGGTGATTTTTGAAGAGATTTTGGAAGAGGTTTTGAGTGTGGTCGTTATAATACACAAGTTGTATTTTAACAGTGTTGTGAGGTCCTCTACCCCAACCCCAAAGGCTTCTCATACCCCACCCCAACCCGAAGGAAGCCCCCGGTCCTCAAAGGCCCCCCAAGCTCTCAAAGGGCCACCGGAGCCCCCAAAGGTCCACCCAGACCCCCAAAGGCCATCCCCGGGTCCCCCAAAGCCCCATCGAGCTCCCGAAGGACCAACGGGATCCCAAAGGCCATCCACCGGTCCCCAAATGTCCCCCAGGCCCTCAACTGCCCTCCCTGTGCCCCGAAGGAAGCCCCCCGGTCCTCAAAGGCCCCCCAAGCTCTCAAAGGGCCACCGGAGCCCCCAAAGGCCCACCCAGACCTCCAAAGGCCATCCCCGGGCCCCCCAAAGGCCCATCGAGCTCCCGAAGGACCAACGGGATCCCAAAGGCCCTCCACCGGTCCCCAAATGTCTCCCAAGCCCTCAACTGCCCTCCCTGTGCCCCAAAGGCCCTCCCCCGGCCCCCCAAAGGCCCCCCAAGGTCTCAAAGGGCCTCCGGAGCCCCCAAAGGCCCACCCAGACCCCCAAAGGCAATCCCCGGGCCACCCAAGGCCCACCCAGACCCCCAAAGGCAATCCCCGGGCCACCCAAAGGCCCTCCCCAGGCTTCCAAAGGCCCTCCCTTGGTCCCCAAAGGTCCCCCAGGCTCCCAACTGGCCCCCCGGACCCCCAAAGGCCTTCCCCCGGCACCCAAAGGTCCACCGGACTCCCAAAGGACCAATCGGCGCTCAAGGGCCCTCAGACCCCCAAAGGCTCTCCCCGGGCTCCCAAAGGACCACCCAGCCCTTGCTTTAGTTTTAGTTAAAAGTATAGAATGTTTTAGCTTAGAGTCTTAACTTAGAGTTTTTGTTGAAGTTCTAGTTTAGTTTAATTTTAGTTAAGAGTTTGATGTTTTACCTTTGAATTTCAGTTGGAGTTTTAGTTTGGTTTAGTTAAGAGTTTGGTGTTTTAGCTTAGAGTCTTAGCTTAGAGTTTAAGTTAGAGTTGAAGTTTATTTTAGTATTAGTTAAGAGCTTAGAGTTTTTAGCTTAGAGTCTTAGCTTAGAGTTTTTTTTGTTAGAGTTCTAGTTTAGTTTAATTTTAGTTAAGAGTTTGATGTTTTACCTTTGAGTTTCAGTTAGAGTTCTAGTTTAGTTTAGTTTTAGTTAAGAGTTTAGAGTTTTTAGCTTAGAGTCATAGCTTAGAGTTTTTGTTGAAGTTCTAGTTTAGTTTAGTTTTAGTTAATAGTTTAGAGTTTTAGCTTAGAGTCTTAGCTTAGAGTTTTTTGTTGAAGTTCTAGCTTAGTTAAGAGTTTGATGTCTTACCTTTGAGTTTAAGTTAGAGTTCTAGTTTAGTTTAGTTTTAGTTAAGAGTTTAGAGTTTTAGCTTAGAGTCTTAGCTTAGAGTTTTTGTTGAAGTTCTAGTTTAGTTAAGTTTTAGTAAATAGTTTAGAGTTTTAGCTTAGAGTCTTAGCTTAGAGTTTTTGTTAGAGTTCTAGTTTAGTTTAATTTTATTTTAGAGTTTAGAGTTTTAGCTTAGTCCTAGCTTAGAGTTTTTTTTGTTAGAGTTCTAGTTTAGTCTAATTTTAGTTAAGAGTTTGATTTTTTTACCTTTGAGTTTCAGTTAGAGTTTTAGTTTAATTTTAGTTAAGAGTTTGATGTAATACCTTTGAGTTTCAGTTAGAGTTCTAGTTTAGTTTAGTTATAGTTAAGAGTTTAGAGTTTTTAGCTTAGAGTCATAGCTTAGAGTTTTTGTTGAAGTTCTAGTTTAGTTTAGTTTTAGTTAATAGTTTAGAGTTTTAGCTTAGAGTCTTAGCTTAGAGTTTTTTGTTAGAGTTCTAGTTTAGTTTAATTTTAGTTAAGAGTTTGATGTCTTACCTTTGAGTTTCAGTTACAGTTCTAGTTTAGTTTAGTTTTAGTTAAGAGTTTAGAGTTTTTAGCTTAGAGTCTTAGCTTAGAGTTTTTGTTGAAGTTCTAGTTTAGTTTAGTTTTAGTAAATAGTTTAGAGCTTTAGCTTAGAGTCTTAGCTTAAAGTTTTTGTTGAAGTTCTAGTTTAGTTTAGTTTTAGTTAATAGCTTAGAGTTTTTGTTAGAGTTCTAGTTTAGTTTAATTTTATTTAAGAGTTTAGAGTTTTTTAGCTTAGAGTCTTAGCTTAGAGTTTGTGATAGAGTTCTAGTTTAGTTTACTTTTAGCTAAGACTTCAATGTTTTACCTTAGAGTCATAGCTTAGAGTTTTAGTTAGAGTTCTAGTTTAGTTTAGTTTTAGTTAAGAGTTTAGAATTTTAGCTTAGAGTCGTAGCTTAGAGTTTTTGTTAGAGTTCTAGTTTATTTTAGTTTTAGTTAAGAGTTTAGAGTTTTTAGCTTAGAGTCTTAGCCTAGAGTTTTGATAGAGTTCTAGTTTAGTTTAGTTTTAGTTAAGAGTTTGATGTTTCACCTTAGAGTCATAGCTTAGAGTTTTAGTTAGAGTTCTAGTTTAGTTTAGTTTTAGTTAAGAGTTTCGAGTTTTAGCTGAGTCTTAACTTAGAGTTTTTGTTAGAGTTCTAGTTTAGTTTAGTTTTTAGTTTAGAGTTTTAGTTTAGACTTAGAGTTTCAATTAGAGTTCTAGTTTGGTTTAGTTAAAGTTACGAATTTAGAGTTTTAGCTTAGTGTCATAGCTTAGATTTTTACTTAAAGTGATAGTTTGGTTAAGTTTTAGTTAAGAGTTTCCAGTTTTAGCTGAGTCTTAGCTTAAAGTTTTTGTTAGAGTTCTTGTTTAGTTTAGTTTTAGTTAAGAGTTTAGAGTTATAGCTTAGAGTCTTAGTTTAGAGTTTTTGTTGAAGTTCTAGTTTAGTTTAGTTTTAGTTTAGAGTTTTAGCTAGACTTAGAGTTTTTGTTAGAGTTCTAGTTTAGTTTTAGTTAAGAGTTTAGAGTTTTACCTTAGAGTCTTAGCTTAAAGTTTTTGTTAGAGTTCTAATTTAGTTTAATTTTAGTTAAGAATTTGATGTTTTACCTTTGAGTTTCAGTTAGAGTTCTAGTTTAGTTTACTTTTAGTTAAGAGTTTAGTGTTTTACCTTAGAGTCATAGCTTAGAGTTTTAGTTAGAGTTCTAGTTTAGTTTTAGTTAAGAGTTTAGAGTTTTACCTTAGAGTCTTAGCTTAGAGTTTTTGTTAGAGTTCTAGTTTAGTTTAATTTTAGTTAAGAATTTGATGTTTTACCTTTGAGTTTCAGTTAGAGTTCTAGTTTAGTTTAGTTAAGAGTTTGGTGTTTTAGCTTAGAGTCTTAGCATAGAGTTTTGGTTAGAGTTCTAGTTTATTTTAGTTTTAGTTATGAGTTTAGAGTTTTTAGCTTAGAGTCTTAGCGTAGAGTTTATGTTGAAGTTCTAGTTTAGTTTAGTTTTAGTTAATAGTTTAGAGTTTTAGCTTAGAGACTTAGCTTAGAGTTATAGTTTTAGTTTAGTTTTAGTTAAGAGCTTAGAGTTTTAGCTTAGAGTCTTAGCTTAGAGTTTGTGTTAGAGTTCTAGTTTAGTTTAGTTTTAGCTAAGACTTCGATGTTTTACCTTAGAGTCATAGCTTAGAGTTTTAGTTAGAGTTCTAGTTTAGTTTAGTTTTAGTTAAGAGTTTAGAGTTTTAGCTTAGAGTCTTAGCTTAGAGTTTTTGTTAGAGTTCTAGTTTATTTTAGTTTTAGTTAAGAGTTTAGAGTTTTTAGCTTAGAGTCTTAGCCTAGAGTTTTTGATAGAGTTCTAGTTTAGTTTAGTTTTAGTTAAGAGTTTGATGTTTTACCTTAGAGTCATAGCTTAGAGTTTTAGTTAGAGTTCTAGTTTAGTCTAGTTTTAGTTAAGAGTCTCGAGTTTTAGCTGAGTCTTAACTTAGAGTTTTTGTTAGAGTTCTAGTTTAGTTTAGTTTTAGTTTAGAGTTTTAGTTTAGACTTAGAGTTTCAATTAGAGTTCTAGTTTGGTTTAGTTAAAGTTATGAATTTAGAGTTTTAGCTTAGTGTCATAGCTTAGATTTTTACTTAAAGTGATAGTTTGGTTAAGTTTTAGTTAAGAGTTTCGAGTTTTAGCTGAGTCTTAGCTTAGAGTTTTTGTTAGAGTCCTAGTTTAGTTTAGTTTTAGTTAAACTAAACTTAAACTAAAGTTTAAACTAAAGTTTAGTTTTAGTTAAACTTATCATGAGCACTCATGATAAGCTTATCATGAGCACTCATGATAAGCTAACCTAATCTAACCTAACTTAAACGTGGAGAAACCTAACCTCTAACTTAAACGTGGAGAAACCTAACCTCTAACCTAACCTAACCTATGGTTTTGGTATTTCTATGCAATATTGTGGAATTTTGTGGTTATGCTAGTTTAGACTAAACTTCAACTCTAACTAAATCTCTAAGCTAAGATTCTAGGCTAAACCTCTAAGCTATAACTCTTAACTAAAACTAAACTAAGCTAGAACTCTAACTAAAACTCTAATCTAAGACTCCAAGCTAAAACTCTAAACTCTTAACTATAACTAAACTAAACGAAACTTCAACCCTAACTAAAACTCTAATCTAAGACTTTAAGGTAAAACTTAAAACTCTTAACTAAAACTAAACTAAACTAGAACTCTAACTAAAACTCTAAGCTAAGACTTTAAGGTAAAACTCTAAACTCTTAACTAAAACTAAACTAAGCTAGAACTCTAACTAAAACTCTAATCTAAGACTCCAAGCTAAAACTCTAAACCCTTAACTATAACTAAAATAAACTTCAACTCTAGGTAAAACTCTAAGCTAAAACTCTAAGGTAGAACTCTAAACTCTTAACTAAACTAAACTAGAACTTCAACAAAAACTCTGAGCTAAGACTCTAAGATAAAACTCTAAACTCTTAACTAAAACTAAACTAAACTAGAACTCTAAGTAAAACTCTAAGCTAAGACTCTAAGCTAAAAACTCTAAATTCTTAACTGTGACTAAACTAAACTTCAACTTCAACAAAAACTCTAAGCTATGACTCTATGATAAAACTCTAAACTCTTAACTAAACTAAACTAGAACTCCAACAAAAACTCTAAACTACGACTCTAAGCTAAAAACCCTAAATTCTTAATTATAACTAAACTAAACTTCAACTCTAACAAAAACTCTAAGCTAAGACTCTAAGGTAAAACTCTAAACTCTTAACTAAAACTAAACTAAACTAGAACTCTAACAAAAACTCTAAGCTACGACTCAGCTAAAACTCTAAACACTTAACTAAAACTTAACCAAACTAGAACTTTAAGTAAAAATCTAAGCTATGACACTAAGCTAAAACTCTAAATTCTTAACTTTAACTAAACTAAACTTTAACTCTAACTATAACTCTAAGCTAAGACTCTAAGCTAAAACTCTAAACTCTTAACTATTACTAAACTAAACTTCAACTCTAACAAAAACTCTAAACTAAGATTCTAAGCAAAAAACTCTAAACTCTTAACTATTACTAAACTAAACTTCAACTCTAACAAAAACTCTAAGCTAAGACTCTAAACTATTAACTAAAACTAAACTAAACTAGAACTTCAACAAAAACTCTAAGCTAAGACTCTAAGCTAAAAACTCTAAACTCTTAACTAAAACTAAAATAAACTAGAACTCTAACAAAACTCTAAGCTAAGACTCTAAGCTAAAATTCTAAACTCTTAACTAAAACTAAACTAAACTAGAACTCTAACTAAAACTCTAAGCTAAGACTCTAGGGTAAAACACTAAACTCTTAACTAAAAGTAAACTAAACTAGAACTCTAACTGAAACTCAAAGGTAAAACATCAAATTCTTAACTAAATTGAACTAAACTAGAACTCTAACAAAAAAACTCTAAGCTAAGACTCTAAGGTAAAACTCTAAACTCTTAACTAAAACTAAACTAAACTAGAACTCTAACTAAAACTCTAAGCTATGAGTCTAAGGTAAAACACTAAACTCTTAACTAAAAGTAAACTAAACTAGAACTCTAACTGAAACTCAAAGGTAAAACATCAAATTCTTAACTAAAATTAAACTAAACTAGAACTCTAACAAAAACTTTAAGCTAAGACTCTAAGGTAAAACTCTAAACTCTTAACTAAAACTAAACTAGAACTCTAACAAAAACTCTAAGTCTTAGCTAAAACTCTAAACTAAAACTAAACTAAACTAGAACTTCAACAAAAACTCTAAACTAAGACTCTAAGCTAAAACTCTAAACTCTTAACTAAAACTAAACTAAACTAGGACTCTAACAAAAACTCTAAGCTAAGACTCAGCTAAAACTCGAAACTCTTAACTAAAACTTAACCAAACTATCACTTTAAGTAAAAATCTAAGCTATGACACTAAGCTAAAACTCTAAATTCATAACTTTAACTAAACCAAACTAGAACTCTAATTGAAACTCTAAGTCTAAACTAAAACTCTAAACTAAAACTAAACTAAACTAGAACTCTAACAAAAACTCTAAGTTAAGACTCAGCTAAAACTCGAGAACTCTTAACTAAAACTAGACTAAACTAGAACTCTAACTAAAACTCTAAGCTATGACTCTAAGGTAAAACATCAAACTCTTAACTAAAACTAAACTAAACTAGAACTCTATCAAAAACTCTAGGCTAAGACTCTAAGCTAAAAACTCTAAACTCTTAACTAAAACTAAAATAAACTAGAACTCTAACAAAAAACTCTAAGCTAAGACTCTAAGCTAAAATTCTAAACTCTTAACTAAAACTAAACTAAACTAGAACTCTAACTAAAACTCTAAGCTATGACTCTAAGGTAAAACATCGAAGTCTTAGCTAAAACTAAACTAAACTAGAACTCTAACACAAACTCTAAGCTAAGACTCTAAGCTAAAACTCTAAGCTCTTAACTAAAACTAAACTAAAACTATAACTCTAAGCTAAGTCTCTAAGCTAAAACTCTAAACTATTAACTAAAACTAAACTAAACTAGAACTTCAACATAAACTCTACGCTAAGACTCTAAGCTAAAAACTCTAAACTCATAACTAAAACTAAAATAAACTAGAACTCTAACCAAAACTCTATGCTAAGACTCTAAGCTAAAACACCAAACTCTTAACTAAACTAAACTAGAACTCTAACTGAAACTCAAAGGTAAAACATCAAATTCTTAACTAAAATTAAACTAAACTAGAACTCTAACAAAAACTCTAAGCTAAGACTCTAAGGTAAAACTCTAAACTCTTAACTAAAACTAAACTAGAACTCTAACTAAACTCTAAGCTATGACTCTAAGGTAAAACACTAAACTCTTAACTAAAAGTAAACTAAACTAGAACTCTAACTGAAACTCAAAGGTAAAAACATCAAATTCTTAACTAAAATTAAACTAAATTAGAACTCTAACAAAAACTTTAAGCTAAGACTCTAAGGTAAAACTCTAAACTCTTAACTAAAACTAAACTAGAACTCTAACAAAAACTCTAAGTCTTAGCTAAAACTCTAAACTAAAACTAAACTAAACTAGAACTTCAACAAAAACTCTAAACTAAGACTCTAAGCTATAACTCTAAACTCTTAACTAAAACTAAACTAAACAAGAACTCTAACAAAAACTTTAAGCTAAGACTCAGCTAAAACTGGAAACTCTTAACTAAAACTTAACCAAACTATCACTTTAAGTAAAAATCTAAGCTATGACACTAAGCTAAAACTCTAAATTCGTAACTTTAACTAAACCAACCTAGAACTCTAATTGAAACTCTAAGTCTAAACTAAAACTCTAAACTAAAACTAAACTAAACTAGAACTCTAACAAAAACTCTAAGTTAAGACTCAGCTAAAACTCGAAACTCTTAACTAAAACTAAACTAAACTAGAACTCTAACTAAAACTCTAAGCTATGACTCTAAGGTGAAACATCAAACTCTTAACTAAAACTAAACTAAACTAGAACTCTATCAAAAACTCTAGGCTAAGACTCTAAGCTAAAAACTCTAAACTCTTAACTAAAACTAAAATAAACTAGAACTCTAACAAAAACTCTAAGCTACGACTCTAAGCTAAAATTCTAAACTCTTAACTAAAACTAAACTAAACTAGAACTCTAACTAAAACTCTAAGCTATGACTCTAAGGTAAAACATTGAAGTCTTAGCTAAAAGTAAACTAAACTAGATCTCTATCACAAACTCTAAGCTAAGACTCTAAGCTAAAAAACTCTAAACTCTTAAATAAAATTAAACTAAACTAGAACTCTAACAAAAACTCTAAGCTATTAACTAAAACTAAACTAAACTAGAACTTCAACAAAAACTTTAAGCTAAGACTCTAAGCTAAAGCTCTAAACTATTTACTAAAACTAAACTAAACTAGAACTTCAACAAAAACTCTAAGCTAAGACTCTAAGCTAAAAACTCTAAACTCTTAACTAAAACTAAACTAAACTAGAACTGTAACTGAAACTCAAAGGTAAGACATCAAACTCTTAACTAAAATTAAACTAAACTAGAACTCTAACAAAAAACTTTAAGCTAAGACTCTAAGCTAAAACTCTAAACTATTAACTAAAACTAAACTAAACTAGAACTTCAACAAAAACTCTAAGCTATGACTCTAAGCTAAAAACTCTAAACTCTTAACTATAACTAAACTAAACTAGAACTCTAACTGAAACTCAAAGGTATTACATCAAACTCTTAACTAAAATTAAACTAAAACTCTAACTGAAACTCAAAGGTAAAAAAATCAAACTCTTAACTAAAATTAGACTAAACTAGAACTCTAACAAAAAAAACTCTAAGCTAGGACTAAGCTAAAACTCTAAACTCTAAAATAAAATTAAACTAAACTAGAACTCTAACAAAAACTCTAAGCTAAGACTCTAAGCTAAAACTCTAAACTCTTAACTAAAACTAAACTAAACTAGAACTCTAACTGAAACTCAAAGGTAAGACATCAAACTCTTAACTAAGCTAGAACTTCAACAAAAAACTCTAAGCTAAGACTCTAAACTATTAACTAAAACTAAACTAAACTAGAACTTCAACAAAAACTCTAAGCTATGACTCTAAGCTAAAAACTCTAAACTCTTAACTAAAACTAAACTAAACTAGAACTCTAACTGAAACTCAAAGGTAAAACATCAAACTCTTAACTAAAATTAAACTAAACTAGAACTCTAACAAAAAAACTCTAAGCTAAGACTCTAAGCTAAAAACTCTAAGCTCTTAACTAATACTAAAATAAACTTCAACTCTAACTTAAACTCTAAGCTAAGACTCTAAGCTAAAACACCAAACTCTTAACTAAACCAAACTAAAACTCCAACTGAAATTCAAAGGTAAAACATCAAACTCTTAACTAAAATTAAACTAAACTAGAACTTCAACAAAAACTCTAAGTTAAGACTCTAAGCTAAAACATTCTATACTTTTAACTAAAACTAAAGCAAGGGCTGGGTGGTCCTTTGGGAGCCCGGGGAGAGCCTTTGGGGGTCTGAGGGCCCTTGAGCGCCGATTGGTCCTTTGGGAGTCCGGTGGACCTTTGGGTGCCGGGGGAAGGCCTTTGGGGGTCCGGGGGGCCAGTTGGGAGCCTGGGGGACCTTTGGGGACCGAGGGAGGGCCTTTGGAAGCCTGGGGAGGGCCTTTGGGTGGCCCGGGGATTGCCTTTGGGGGTCTGGGTGGGCCTTTGGGTGGCCCGGGGATTGCCTTTGGGGGTCTGGTTGGGCCTTTGGGGGCTCCGGAGGCCCTTTGAGACCTTGGGGGCCTTTGAGGGCCCGGGGGAGGGCCTTTGGGGCACAGGGAGGGCCTTTAGGGCACAGGGAGGGCAGTTGAGGGCTTGGGAGACATTTGGGGACCGGTGGAGGGCCTTTGGGATCCCGTTGGTCCTTCGGGAGCTCGATGGGCCTTTGGGGGGCCCGGGGATGGCCTTTGGAGGTCTGGGTGGGCCTTTGGGGGCTCCGGTGGCCCTTTGAGAGCTTGGGGGGCCTTTGAGGACCGGGGGGGCTTCCTTCGGGGCACAGGGAGGGCAGTTGAGGGCCTGGGGGACATTTGGGGACCGGTGGATGGCCTTTGGGATCCCGTTGGTCCTTCGGGAGCTCGATGGGGCTTTGGGGGACCCGGGGATGGCCTTTGGGGGTCTGGGTGGACCTTTGGGGGCTCCGGTGGCCCTTTGAGAGCTTGGGGGGCCTTTGAGGACCGGGGGCTTCCTTCGGGGTTGGGGTGGGGTATGAGAAGCCTTTGGGGTTGGGGTAGAGGACCTCACAACACTGTTAAAATACAACTTGTGTATTATAACGACCACACTCAAAACCTCTTCCAAAATCTCTTCAAAAATCACCTTTTAAAATGTCTCTAGCTGTTTCGCCGAAATAGTTCCATAAAATAGCTAAAAAGGTTTCGCCAAAATTATCCCTAAACGGAATTTCGGCATGTTCCTTTTGTTTGGCATCTCTGCGCCAATGCATTTCAAATTATTTGGAAACCTTTTCGCGCGCTAAGATCAATACGTCTGCTCGGAAACGATTCTCTTGTTAGAAACAACAAATTAATTTCCCTTTCGTGAATCAATTCTCTTTAGAACAACAAATTAATTCCCCTTTCGTGTCAATCAATCAATCATGACATCATCTGTCATGTGTGATCAAAACTTTGTCTTGGAGACAATTCTGGTCGAACTCCAGAGACATTAATTAACTTGACGTCATCTGTCAGACACTCCCTGGAAACAATTTGATTAATGACTGCCAACTCTAGACTGACCAGAAAAGAAAGTTGGCTCGGAAACGACAACAACATTGATCCCATTAACCACGTGTTCTCTCTAATTACTCTGTTCAAAACAACAACAACATTGACCTTGACATTTGGCCTCGGAAACAATAACAAACACTATTTCCGGATCATAACATCTGCCTCGAACAGGAAGGAAATGTCATTAACTGTTTCTCGGAACCTCATAACATCTGGCTCGAATAACAATAACAAATTGGATCATAACATCTGCCTCGAACAGGAAGGAAGTGTCATTAACTTTGCTTCGAACGACAACAACATTGACCCCATTAACCACGTGTTCTCTCTAATGACTCTGTTCAAAACAACAATAACATTGACCTTGGCATTTTGCCTCGGAAACAATAACAACATTGACCTTCGCTGAGGGCGTGCCAAAAACACACCTGGAGAAAGAGGTCATTGACCGATTACGCAATCATTCTCACTAATGACTCTATGCCCATATATGGACTCCTGTCACGAGTTATAGGGTCCTCTCTACTTTCAAGAACATTAGAAAATGCAGTATCAAGTTTTGCCTCCAACTCCTCGTCATTCCTTTCAGAAATTGAAACTGCCGTATCATCAGCAAAATGTGTGCTGAGACATGGGATTGCCAAAGCGCGGTGAAAATAATTTATATAAGCTAGAAAAAGCAGAGGACCTAGGACAGAGCCCTGAGGCACCCCAACCATCGAGGACTGAGGAACAGTCGAAGAGAGAAAATTACCTCCATCTATTCGTTGCTTTCTCTTATCAAGATAAGATTTAACTAGGTCCAACGCCGGTCCGCGCACAACACAATTATCCCATTTACGAAAAAGAATACTATGGGATATTGTATCGAATGCTTTTTTAAAATCTAAATATATTGTTGTTGGAGTTTCACCTCTATCTAAGCATTCATGAATATATTGGATGAGAGCAATGATAGCGTGTTCAGTATTGTGTCCAGACCGAGAACCAAACTGGGAATTTGTGAAAAAATTAAACGATTTAAGAAAGTCGTAGAACCTCTTATAAATTGCCTTCTCAAATATTTTAGAAAATGCTGACAAAATAGAAATAGGGCGGTAATTTGATGGGTTTACAGGAGAATCACCTTTGTGAAGCTGAATTATCCTCGCTTCTTTAAAAGCAGACGGGAAAACCAGTTTTAAATGAAAGATTAATTATATGCTGCAATGGTAAAATTACTGCAGACAATATTTCTTTAACAATTATAGAACTAGACCCGTCAATTTCCGCTGAATTACCTGGATTTAGATCACACACTATTTTTGTTATTTCAGACTGATAAATAGGCCCAAGAAAAATTCAATTACTATGAGGAGATGGAAGATATGAAGAAAAATGTTTATTACTACGTGAATACTACGTGAAGTTGCTTCAGTACCTTCTCATGGTATATTTTTGGCACTGGATTCATTCCTGAAAGTTTCATTCATGTAACTCTGCTTTCCAAGACAGTAAGAAGCCCTTTCAATTGAATTTTACCTTTGTTTTCCTTATAGTATTTATTTATTTTTAGATTGTTGAACATTTCCTGATAGACTATAGTCTGGAGCATAAATGGAACGAAAAAGACGAAAAGTACCTCACTGTTGAATTCTATTGTCCTATTACGCTTATGGATGAAATTGTCGATACATTCGACCAGGCAGGCATTGGCATAAAATATAATTCGTCCTATAGGTAAGTACCTTGTAACCTCATTTTAAATGTCATCTTTGTGATGTCATCAGTCGCTTGGTTTCCTTCTGCTTTTTTTCGTTCCCTTTTTTTTAATTTTATTTCTTAAATGTGTTAACCTATGCGCTTGTTTTGTATGCAGTGGAAAATGCAATTTGTTGATAATTACTATGAAGTTTCTATTTGTTAATATGTAGACCTATAGCTAAGATACCTTTCAGGGTTACGATTCAGGGTTAGCGGAAATGTCATATTAGTTTTCCTTGTAGACAGAAGACGCACAGTAATCTACAAAAATTAAGGGAAAAAAAGAAAATGGCTGAAGAAGCTCAACTGCATTCTTTACCATGGTCCATTAAGAGATATATATATATATATATATATATATATATATATATATATATATATATATATATATATATATATATATATATATATTATATATATATATATATATATATATATATATATATAGATATATATATATATATATATATATATATTATATATATATATATATATATCTATATATATATATATATATATATATATATATATATATATATATATATATATATATATATATATATAGTATATATATATATATATATATATAATATATATATATATATATAATATATATATATATATATATATATATATATATATATATATATATATATATATATATATATATATATATATATATATATATATTATATATATATATATATATATATATATTGGGAGGGGGGGGAGGTTCATTGCCAAAATGTTTGTTGAGAGACTAAACAGGGGTTACAATATGAAAATTGTAAACATAATGCCTGTTCTTCACTCAAAAATGGGGAAAAAAAATCCAACCATCCACCCTAAAAAAAGTTTTAGTCTCTTTTTCACTCAACGATATCCAACACTTCCAAGAACATTTGTCATATTATGTTTGGCATTCACAAACTCAATGATATTATCAGACAGGTTTGGTATCTCCATAGTTAGTGGTATTATCTGGCAATTTTCGACTGTAGTATACGGGTTTATTTGACGAAAGACAAAAAATCAGCTGAAAAGTGTTGACATACAATGTTTAATGAAGCTATAATTTATAGTAATCAAAGCTGTGACATTTTCATCACTTTGAATGCAATTTGATCAGGGGTCGACTTGTAGGATAATTTATTTAAAGTCAGCTCAACTGTTTTGCCTCAACAGTAAACTGTTTTGCCCTACGTTATTTGATTGACACTTCAGATCCTGGAACGTTGAGACAATTTTCGTAAGGACAAAAATGTAGCATTTTTGTGACACCGTACAGTCTTAAGTTCAATTCATCTTTGTAATTGAAATTCCTTGAAACTATGATATTCCGTTCCAATGTAAAATTATTTCATCCGTCTTCTGTATTCCCGTCCAATAGCATCAGTGCTGACTTTCAACATAAATATACAGTTTGAAGATGCTTAACTTTGAGCATAATCTGCGAAGGAGTGTTGAAATCTTCGAGTGCAATATGTTCACCAAGTTTCACATTTAGTTTACTATCTACTACTACTACTAACAACTCGCTGCAACACCAAGTCACCTTAGACCAAGACAGCTACGCATGCTCCTTTTCCATTCCAGTATATTTAAAGCCTCCCTCTTTACATCCTCCCAAGAAGTTCAAATTCCCCTTAAATCGTTACGACCTCCTCCCACCCCACTCGAGGGCGAACTGGTTTTGTTTGGCCCTAGATGGTTGAACAAAAGGAACGATCTTTGCCAATCTGTCATCCTTTATCCGTAGAAAGTTTCCTAGCCATCTCAACCTTTGTTTCATAATAGCCCTAGAAAGCAGGATAGAACCGTATCTTTCGTACAGCATACTGTTTCAAATACGGCAGTCAGGCGGGTACCCAAAAGAAAAAAACCAGTCTGGGCCATGGCTATTCTACTTTTAGCATCTTCACTGCATCCATCATCTTTACTAATATTACTACCTATGTAAGTGGTCGATTGATAATATGTTCGAATTCCCGTTATTGAACATCACCTCTTCACATTCACATATTCCCAGTCTTATCGACTTAGTCTTCTTAACTTTTTTTTCAAACATATTCTTGCAAACTGGAATCCGCTGTAGACTGTAGCGTCTTCTTTTTCCAAACATGACACACATTTGATACCGCGCGTACTGACCCTGGGAATATACGTCAGAATCTTAGTTTAGTTGCTAGAGGTCGGACAAAAAAAACAGGTTTTTCCATAGGCTTCTTGTAATGTGTACATCGGAATCGCGCGTGCGCGAAGGTGGAGTATGAATCTTGTGTGGTTTCAAATATGTGTCACTTATTTTTAATGGAGAATATATCCTTTGTCGATACTGTAATCATACTGTATATTCTGTCTACTGTGATGGAATCTAAAAACCTCAAAATTATTCATTTTGCTAACATTTTAATCTAGAACAATCAAGTCATAAGCATAATCTAAATTTAGAATTTTATTTTCCCCTATGGATCCATGCTTTCTCATAGCCTTTTCCGCCAGTGTAGAAAATGAGTTTTTTTAAATATGGTGGTTGTAAATTTAGAGATAAATTACTGAAGATTATAAATATGATTCTTGAAGAAGGGGACAGTACCCGGTGATTTTAGGAAAACTCTAATTAAACCCTTCTATAAGAAAGGTGATGAGATTGAGTGTGGTAATTATGGAGGCATTAGCTTGCTTTGCGTAGGAAACAAATTACTTAGTAAATGATACATTTTAGAATTTGAGATGCTGCAGATAAAGTCTCAGGAGAAGAACAGTGTTTTTTTTTGAAGGGGTGAGGATGCATCGACCCGACTTTCACTCTTAGATAATCAGCAGACCCTTTAGTCTCAGTTTTATAGATTATGAGCAAGCGTTTGGTTCAGCCGATAGAAGAACTTTAGCGAAGGTTCTATCCTTGTTTGAAATTAAATTAAAAAAAACAACAAGTTTTTTCACCTGAAAGTAAGGAGCGACATTCAAACTTAAAACGAACAGAAATTATTGCGTAGATGAGGGAGTTCGTTCCCTCGTCAATACCTCGCTCTTTACGAGTTCGAATTTTGTTCCAATTCCTTAAGAATGACCCCTGAATTACAAAGACCGTTTAATTAGAATAAATAGCTCTTTTGGAAGTACTAAAGAAACTTTAGCGCAAAGAGTGAGGTATTGGTGAGGGGACGAACCCCCTAATATACGTAATAATTTCTGTTCGTTATAAGTTTTATTGTTGCTCCTTACTTTCAGTTGAAAAAACATGTTTTTTTTATTTAATTTCTGATCGTTTTATAAATAACGCTGAGAAATTCGGCGCCCCTTTCATAGAAAAATTCCCTCCCCCATGACAAAGTTCTCTATGGAAAGATCTTCCCACTTAAACCCCTCCCCCCGGCCAGAAAAAATTCCCCGTGAAAACGTCTGTATATTTCCCAATAACCAATACTACATGTAAACAATGGGGAAAGTTCCTAACTTGCAGACCTTCCCCAGAGACTGTGGGGGATAAGTCATCCTCATAGACATAGTTATTAGCTATTTCGGCTATGGTGAACAAAAAGACTTGTAACGTTTGATGGGTAAGACTAAACTTGATGAAACTTGTATATTTAAAATCAGCATAAAAATACAATTCTTTTAATGTGTCTATTGGTATCAAAATTTCTTGTTTAGTGTTTTGGTTACTATTGATCCGGGTCGCTCCTTACAGTTCGTTACCACGAACTGTTTGATGCCAAATTAATACAAAGTAATTAGTGGTAAGTATGGGAATAACTTTGCTGTGGTTAAAGTAGGTGGAGAAAATTGAATTGTGTCGATTTGGACCCCCCCCCCCTGAATGGGCCAAAGGTTGGTTCCTTCCGATTGGCTTGGAACTTTTAGAATTTGTTGACTGGATCAAGAAGATCTTAACGAAAACAACCAATTTGGGAAGGTAAATTTGATTGTGTCAATTCGTGACAAAGACAATTAATTTTTTTTGCAAATTGACTTGAAACTTAAAAAGGGCAAATGGAGGCTCAATGAACACCGCAATTTTTGAAACCGATTTGTTGGTATTGATTTCTTGCATCTAAATTTTAAATACATTAACAGTTACAACAGAACAGAACATGAACAGATTCGTGTTATAAAATGGTGGATTAAAATGTCTATATTAAGGATTGTTCTGGGTACCCGGCTGACTGACCGTATTTCAAACAATAGGCTATACGAAAAATGTGGTTCAATACCGCTCTCTAGGTCTATAATGAAAGAAAGGTTGAGGTGGTTAGGGCATGTTGTGCGGATGAAGGATGACAGATTGCCGAAGATTGTTCTTTTCGGCCAACCATCTAGGGCGAAACGGAAAGCAGGTCGCCCCCGTCTGGGGTGGGAGGACGTCATAAAGAAAGATTTAAAGGAAATGGGAACTTCGTGGGCGGGTGTAAAAAGGGAGGCTTTGAATAGATTGGGGTGAAGGAGGAGCGTGCGTAGCTGTGTTGGCCTCAGGCGGCTTGGTGCTGCGGTGAGTTGGTTAGTAGTAGTAGTAGTATTCGACTTTGTCCACAGGATATTGTTTGGATGGCTTCATCTCAGTAGAAGACCAAAAATTTTCAGATTTTCAATCCGTTCAATCAAAAATTCTCCTCCCAATTCACCCAAAATTTTAAAGTACAAATTTTAGTAAAATGATTGTTGCACACCACTACGGCTGATCCAGTATTTTGACTGAATATTTGAATTTTGCCTAAAATTTCAGTCGCAATCTTAAAATTTAGTTTTTAAGCAGAAAAGGTGAAAACAAGTTTGAAAATGCCTCAAATTGACTTATAAAAAATGATTATGTCATAAACGATCAGAGACTAATCTACTGAATTTTTTTGCAGAATATTTTCTGGAAAATATTTTTTAGATTAGACTCGAAGTGTCTTGCTCTATTTTTATTATAGAGTTTATATCAAGCTCGTACACCAGAGGTGGGGCTTTAGGCCCTCTCTTCTCTATAGAGATCTCAAAGTTTTTATGGTTTCCACCAAGTTTAGCATTTTCCCTATAGTTCCCCTTTTTGTGCGTTCTCGAAGTTGTGACCTACATCCCCTCCCCGCACACTTGCCTGCTGTGTATATTTGAACAACCAGAACTGACTGATTTTGCCGAGAAAAGAATTTTATAAGATCCACCTTAGCAGGCACATACTAAATGAGGGGGGGGGGCTTTAGGTCTGCCTCCAAGATAAATCTCTATATTGATACGAGTTTTACATTGGTTTTGTATATTTTCCATACAAATATCCAATTTTTTTTCATTGTAAAAATGCGCCCTGCCCTCTCGAGTACGAGGTTTGTTCCCGTTCGTCAAATAAACGTCGACATTAACACGTACTTACATTGATATCGTATTCTTGCCGTATTATTCATCAATCTCAGTTTTTTTTTCTCTTAATTATAGCCCCCAGCCTCAAGTTTTATCATGAGTAGGACTACGCTGTGACCTAACCATAATTGATTAGATGTATTACATATTACAGTATATTTTAGGGGGTGGAGAGATGCATCTGTAAATCTCGCAACTGCGAGGAGTGGCAGAGGTCTTATGGCGTAACAATAATTCTGACTGCTTGAAAAGCTAATAACTCAGTTTAAGTCAATTGATAATTGATACTCAGTTTAAGTTAATTTGATACAATTAAAGTACCTCAGTTTAAATTTCAAAAATAAGCGTGTTTCTCAAAATAGTCAAACAGTCCAATAAATAAGCCTCTGGAGAAAACACGACCCATGCAGTGCCAGGTACAAAGTTAATTAAAAATGTAAATTACCAATTCTTGACCAATGTGGTTTATAATAGAAAAAGAGGTTAGAATGTTTGACTTTGGCTGTCGAATCAACTCGAAACTTTCAAAGATCGTTTCTCGAGACCTCAAATGGACGTTGGGGGGGGGGGGGGGTAGGGGAGACGAGAGTGCAACCAGAAATTAGTAACTAAAAAGATCTACCCACACTGTTGTCAATGGGGGGGGGGGGCACTTGCCCCTAACCCTATTTTTTACCCCTCCCTAGATTTTGGAAAACACCGTTTAGAATTTCTATTGGAAAATGGCATTTTTGGGATTTTCACTAAAAAAAAATATAAATAAATAAACAACAAAATTGCCCCCATCTAGACTAAAAAAAAATGCATTTTGTCCCCTCCCCCCCTAATATACAAGAATTGACGCAACTGCTTACCCATTCTTTTTGCATTATATTGCTCAGTCCTATTTATCATCCTGAATTCACCCCCCCCTCATACACACATTTATAACGTTATCGCGATTGTCTGCTGAACCTTTTTCCAAACTTCCTAATTGTGAAAAAATCGGTTTGTTTTAAATATTTTATTCCCTTTTTAAGAAATATCGGTTATTTTTGATAGCTAATTTTCTTTCTAGAATTGTTCCATGTTTATTCTATGAGTCAACACAAGTACCTGCATGTTTAGAGGCTGTCGACAGGAAAACGTAAGTATTCTCTTGTAGATTTTAATTATTCTGTGGTACTTATTGTCCTTTCCTCTTCTGTGATGGTAGAGGAAAGCAAGGAAATTTTGTGTGCAAAAGTGTTAAGAACAAACACAGACAGGTTTATTGATTAAAATGTCTATTTTGTTATTACATTGTAGGAAATGGTTTTGAACATGTGTCAGCGTAATTACAAACTATTAAAGATATGGCAGGTTGTAATTAAATGTCACCCGACAAATTATGCCGAACATTTGACTCATTTGTTTCGTTTTTATTAGCCATCTGTGTCCAAACAATGCTGAACTCGAACATCTGGTTATATTTTTTAATTTAATGAAAAAGCTAATTTACGTAAAATTTACTTTAATTTACTTAGAAAAAAGGTGTTGGAAACCAGAGGCTTGAGAATCAAGAAGCGGCCCGAACATCGGGCTCGAACCACTCAAATTCCGTTTAAGAAAAGGTTTGACAACGGTCCCGAACCGATAAAACCTGTGTGTTATATAATTGTAACTTAAAAAGATGCGAGCTGAGTTTTAAAGCTAGAGATAAGGAGGCATAGACGATCTTAACTGAGCGCATCTCATTTTCTCTCTTTTTTCTCAGCAAACAAAACAGTGTCGAATATCTAAGCTCTATTCAGAGTAACCGTATGTATTAGGTAATTTGTCAATTTTTAAGGTACGAACTGTATTATTTTGATGTAACCACCATCAAAATCTTGTAAGCTTTTGTTGCTTTTTGGGTCTCACTAATTTTTCTCTCTAATGTGACTAGAAAGGGTTCACGTTACGGTGCCTGAAAAATTGGCAACAACACAAATAAGGTTTGGAGCAAAGCACAGAGAAAATCTTAATTGAATTGCACTCTCATTTTTGATTCTTTCAACACATATTAGGGATGGCCAAATAAGCATATAACGCAAAAGAATACAGAGTGTGGTAACTGACAGTTAGATGGGGCAACAACGCAACATTATCATACTGAATATCCGAGTTCATTTTGCTTGGGAGCTCCTACAACTGTTGTGAACGTTTATAACTGTTGTGAAGGTTATGCGTGTTACGTTGCGAAAGCTAGACGTTGTGAACGTTGTAACTGTGTGAATTTTATATCTATGAATGCATACCTCTTAGTAATTCTTTGCACTATAAACAGTAGTTCCAAACCTGAGCTACGCATTACCCCTAGGAGGTACGTAAAAGGCCTATTTGTGTGTTGGGGGGGGGGGGGGCGCGGGGGGTACGCGGAGATATATAATTAATGGCGGAATCGATATCTGGGCTGTTGGCATTGATCATCTACACAGCGTAAGTGATGCTTTTTGATGGAGAGTCTCATTCACGGTTGATGAATGACTGTCAGAAACCATTGTGCGTTAAACGTGGAAACATTTTATCAAATGGATGTATGAAACTTGTATGTGAACTTCTCTGTAAACAAAAAGACTAAATTTTTTTCCAAAGACTATCAAAAGACCCCAACATCACTTTCATTTTTTTTTATCTGCTAACAAGGATTATGAAAATGCAGCGGGAAGCATCATACATGAATCAGTTATCATATTGGCAAACATGGTAAAAACCATGCAGTTGCTGAAAGTTTGACTTGTGATTGCATTAAAGGTGCTATCAAATGCATGTTGGGTGAAGAACATGCAACAAAGATGGGGAGAAGATCCGTTTATCAGACATTGCAATTTCTAGGAGAAATTAGGGATGTGACAGATGACATTGAATCTACGCTAGCAAAAATATTGAAGCAAAGCCCGTTCTTTATCATTCAAGTGGATGGAAACACTGATGTTTCGAGTTTATTAATTTTGCTCGTCATTGCATGCTATTTGAATAACAATGTCCTTGAGAAACACCTATTGCTTTGTTATCCTCTCTCTGAAAGATGTACTAGTAACGACATATTTAATGCAATTGAAATTTATTTCAACCAACATGACATTGGGTGGGATTATTGTTGTGATGTTTCTGCTGATGGTGGTAAATCAATGTTACAAAGTTTTGAGGGGTCAGATGAAAGACGTAGCTCAACCTGTCTCCTGAAGCTATTGCGCTATTCATAGACAAAGCCTAATTTTTAAACCTCTTCCTTATTCACTGAAAGAAATTCTTGACCAAGCAGTCAAAGTTGGGAATTGTATTAAGCGAAGAACAACAAAATCAAGATTGTTTAAATAGTTATGTAAAAAAAAAAAAAAAAAATGGATTGCCTACATGTAACATTGCTTTTTCGTACAAAAGTGCGATGATTATCTCGAGGAAAGTACTCATAAGATTGTTGGAATAGAGAAATGAAGCACAAGTCTTTTTCGAGGATCAAGCTTTTCCGGTCGGATTCCAAGGTCCCATGATTGTAACTGGCTTCAGCAGCTTGCGTGCATAAATGACATTTTTTTCCAAAAATTAATAAAGTTAATTTGAAATAAAGGAACAGTTCCATTAACATTTTCAAGGTAACTGACAAGATTGAGTTCCTGACAAAGAAATTACAATTTTGGGATTCCTGCCTCATTAAGAACCAGTGTGAAGTTTCGGGGATACTTTATAGTTTCCTGATGGAGAACAGTCTCAAACTACCAGAGGAAAGTAAAATGTGATATTATATCACACTTAAAATCCCTTTAAATTCTATTCAAAATATAACTGGAGCGAAATAGTGGAGAGGACAGGGTTTCAAACCCCTTTGGTCAAACCTTTCTTGAGTAAAACCAACTTGTCAATCTTAATCTCAGGCTGTAAATTAAGATTTTCAACAGATTCTTCTCTGCATTTCAAAGTTTAAACAAGCGAATCTTACCTAGTTCGGGGCACGAGCAAGAGAAGAATATAAAGGCCTTGGTGCTAAAGCCCTGAATTGCCTGTTGCCTTTCCAAAAGTCAGTACTTGTTGAAAGGGCATTTTCGTCTCATGCATTTGTCAAGAAGAAAACATAGAAATAAACTTGATGCAGCTTAAAATTTTAGGGTCTATCTTTCATCGTTTGGTCCAGATCTTAAAAAGCTCAGCTCGAATATCAAAGCTCAACGATCTTATTGAAATGTATTAAATTTTCTGTTCATAAATGTTCATGATAGATTGAAAAAAAAAACAAAACAAAAAAAAAAAAAAAACAATTCAAAATGCTCTGTTTCTTTGAAATTATGTATACAAAAATGTATCCAAGTTATATTTAGTTTTATTTTCTGACTTATAGGGATAACTTACAAAATGTTTTTTCTTTATTGTTGTTGAAAAAAAGAATTCAAATTAGATCTTATATTGTTTTCTGACATTATGAAACAAACTCAGTTTTCATATAGTTTTATGTTTAATTTATGCCTTGAAAAGCTCAGTATTTACTAAGATTGGGAATAGTACTACGTGGGAGAGGGTACTCCATCATGAAAGTATTTTTTAAGGGTTATGGGATTTGAAAAAGGTTAGGAAAATTTTTAGTCAAGAGAATTTTGAGTATTAGAGTCAATATAAAGCCAATCCATCGTTGAAAGTATAGTATAAACTACAACTTGTCAAGTTCGTTTGACTGCTGCGTAATTTTGCTTTCCAAGCATTGCAACATTCTAGCAAAGCACCAGAATCAGTCCCATTGCTTTCCATTGAGAGTCAGGATCAGGTATAAACCAACAGGTTTTGAAGCTGATTTACGAAACTGGCCGTAGAGGCCATCAGTGACACTCTCACATCAGTTTGGGCGAGTCCTGCTTATTTCCTGATGATTTTCAATAAGAGCGAATTTTCTAGAATTTGAAACTTAAGAGCATGTAATTACATGAAGTTCTTTCGTTGATTCGTTTAAACATACAATTTATCATGTTATACGAATTAGCGAGGAAAGTAATACAACAAGTGATGATGCTGAGGAAACTGAAGACTAAGAATTAATCTGTGTGGCAAGAGTCGTAAGTGTGGCAACCCTCTGAAGCGAAATATGATAGATACTGCCCTAAAGGCTCGAAACCAGACATTTGTTCTTTTGCTTTTGTATTAATGAAGCGAATGAGCTAAGATGTCGGATCGCCAAACACATATTAATGGCGAGAATGTTGCTTAAGGCTTGCCAGCTACAATTTTTAAATAAGAACTATAGCGTATTGTAAAGTAATTCAAGTGTTTTATACTTGAATGCTTGTTTTATTTCCTTTTAAATTCTCTTTCATTTTTTTCTTTATTTTGTATATGCAGAGGACTAAATTTGAGTTCAGACATCAAGAGATCGATTTGTCCTCAGAGCATTCTTCAGCCTAGCCAGTTGAATACTTTCTATTATTTAATTATTAATTTTAGGCTATCCCTAAAATAGCACTAAGGGTGCGAAACTGTAGCCTTGGGATAAGACCATAATGCCTTTTTTTTTAATATAGGGAAAATTAGCCCCCCGCTTGCTGCGGGGATCGATTCCTCGGCACCGTGTTGCCAAGTAGATCAATCCACTATGCTACCACAAAGTCATCATTTACTAAGTCATTGATAGATATATACCAGATAAGGTGGTTCTTATTCTTCTTATCACAAACGTGGAATTACCAAAACTGCCCCTAGATTATGAAGCCTTGTGTTTGCAAGCCTAGTTGATATCGTAACTATTATCAACCATATAAGTAGGTTTTGAGGATATGATTTTTGGCCTTAAAAATAACTAATAGTATCTCCTACATATTTTGTATCGTACCAACTAATAAAACTTAAAAACAACTATTAACATATAAACATTCTGCATCGTTTGTTATGTTCTGTCAAATTTAAGCTGTCGTATATATTTTCGCTTATCAATGATGTATCCACATTGAGCTATTGATATTCGTACTGTTTATCAATGATGTTACCACATTCAGCTATTTTCTATTTCTAATTTTTACAATCAAAATAAATTGCCAAGCTTAAGACATTGCCACAATGAGCCAAATTACACATTGCTTTCATGGGAAAAATGACATTAAGTTTAAAAGATAGGTGACATTTTGACCCGGGCGATGTGGGGTTGGAAAATTCCAATACGAGAATTTGAAAAACACTTCTTATAAAAATTTGTAAGATGATCTTTATGATTTATCGACAGGCTTGTGAGGATTAAGACTAGTATTCATCATAGTCAATCCGTTCATGATATAGTAAAACGTAACCTTTGTTAATAGAAATCGAAACTGTAAAAATGAAAGTTCGATCGCACTATAAATAAAATTGTACTTTTTAATGTTGATCCCAAATATGTAATATTTATTTAGTCTAAAGTTGCCCACCAAAAGTTTATAGGATAAAAACAGTTTGTATAATTTTAGGTGAAGGGGGAAACGGTCCCAAAAAGGAGGGTAATTTTCCAAAAAAATTCTACCACTAAATTGCACACGCCCTAGAACCGTTTTACTAAGCTGTCAAGGCCCTGCATTCAAACATACGCAATTCTGTAGTTTTCCCGGAAGGATAAATGGATGCGTTTTTAGTTTCTACAATGCTGCCTTGTTGAATCATTAGTCTCTGGATATTGAAAGAGATTGTATCCGAACAGAAATTTAAGTTTGTGGTTCTTGTTATAAATAACAAAAGAGGTAGGGCCACAGAAAACTGCCAATATCTGTCATTTTGGCCCAATTGGGCCGAAATGCCATCAAGCAAAAGTTATGATATTTAGAATTGCTTACGACTTTTGAAAAAATAATATAAATAACCTTCCAGTTTCAGAGGCATTGCTGTCTCGTGGTGGTGTGTTCACCCCTAATCACTTAAAAATTCAATTCAATGTACTGTTGTTAAACTCTGTTCTTATTGTAATATTCAGTTACAATTTAACATAAAAAGTGCGGGCTTTTGGAGAGGGGGAGCAGTCGCCCTCATGTTTAGGGCATTTTCTGTTCGTTCAATTTTTGTAGTCGCTCTTTACTTTCATTTAAGAATAAACTTTTTATATTTTTGATTGAAAAAGCTAATAGACTTCATCCTTTTTACATAGTATCTTCAATGGCTTTCGATTTTTTATCAAGTAAAAAGCCAAACCATCTGTAATACTATATCGTATATCAGGGTTTAAACACTGTATTGTATGTTTTGAAGTGTATCAATAGTGATTTGTCAGTATTATTTTACTTTATTTTTACTTTTATTGTGGTTTTTACTTTCTTGGTATAATAATTTACTTTCTTTACTTTTTTACTTTCTTGGTATACTGTTTTCAAGCTTCCGTTTTTGCAGTAAAATATTACAAAATGTTTCTTCATTGAAGATCTTGATATCTGTAGCATGTTATTGTTCATATTCCCTCACTAAACCTTATCCTTTTTAATATCTTATCACATTTTACTTAGAAAACAAGAGAGTGAACCATCAGATTTTTTGAAGACATTGAAATCACGTTTTGCTGTACAACAAGTTGTTGACGGTTCTCGAATGGCGGGGACTATCAACTTCGACTATTCAGTTTTTCTTCTCTGTGCAGGTCTTCTCAGCAGCAACTGGTTCTTGTGGAAAATAGCTCAGTTATTCTTGTAGCCAGTATGCTTGTGTCTCCTATAATGGTAAGAAATACTTGTTGGTTATCAATAGCATATGCAGGCAGTTTCTGGGAGGGAGGTTATGGGGGGTTTGTCGTCAGCACCATTTGACTTTACTCAACTGTTAGAAAACTTTGCCAGATTTTTAGCCTCCTGGAACCAAGAAAGTAATTCAGAACTAAAATAAATCGATAAGATTTTCAACGGAAGAAAAAAAAATCTGGAAATTTGACTAAAGGAAGTCCTGATTTAAAGCGGACAGCCTGAGCGGAGTGACTGCAAACTCAAGGCCTGAAGGCCTAAGTGAGTGGAGGGAGCCAGGAAAAAGCCAGCGAAGCTAGTTTTTTGGCTATTATGTTATGAAGCTAATATCATGATACAAAATATATGCCAAGGAGTGTCACGTATGGGGAGGGTGGGCGACATCCCAATATTTCTACCGAGTCGGTAAAAAAAATTTAGTCAGTAAGATAGTGGCGCAAAGTGCCGATATTTTACTTCCTCAATTTCTTTTATTTTTTGAGGAATGACCAAATTTATTCAATTTCAATTCGTCCGTCGGGAGTAATTAGCTAAAGAAAACATGAATAATTTTAAAGAAAGGCGGAAAACATCCCCGTATGTGATGATAATAAAAGATATACCATCAAATTCAACATGTTTGAGAAGTCTAGAGAGGTGGTTTCAAGTTTGAATGGTTCAAATGCTTTTTAAAAGCAATCTGAAAAATATACCACATGCATTTAGAAACTGGCTATACGTTTTGTTTTAGAATTCTTTAATGAAAGCACAAATCAATACTCCGATAAAAGAGTGGGGGATTGAGAAGAGCGGTGTGGTATCCTCGTCATAAAAAAAGATAATTTCCGCTAGTTTTGAGTTTTTATGTCCATTTTACTTCGATTTGAAAAGCTTGTTCCATCTTGGAAGCCATTTATTTTTCATTAATCAATTCTAATTTTCTGTATATTTGATTAGGGACGAATGCCTCATCGTCTGGAAGTATGATATATGGCTATATAAATATATTAACAGTTTAACTATATTAATAGAGGCTAGATAAAAAAAGGGGCTTCATGATTTGACGGGGGCCCTCAAGAATAACCAGTCCAAGCTTCAACGCTTCTCAATTATCTAAGTGTTTTTGAAAAAGCCTATGAAGAACCAACTTTACTCTTTTCTCGAAGTGAAGGGATTCCTAAAACTAACGTGCAATTCGAATTCAGGACCAGGACATAGAACAGAAGATGCACTGACGTCACTGAGCTTAATTGCGAACAAAGCACTTGACCTGGGACTCGTGCCAGCTGCTATCTTGACTTAACATTAAAAATGCGGTTGACTGTATGGATCATCGAATTTTACTAAGTAAATTAAATTACATCGGAGCTGGAGGAAAGGCATTGGAATGTTTCCAGTCTTAAAAATCGGTGTATTTAAATAGGAGAAGATCCGTTGAACGATATCGTGGATAACTTCGGAGTGCCGCAGGGATCGATCCTAGGTCCACTGTTGTGTTTTTAGTTCACGTGAATGACCTAAGTATGTCCTAAACCCAAAATTCAGGACTTCAAGGTGCTGCCAAACTATGCTGTGGTGAAGACACTTCCAATGATGACAGTGACTCTGATGAACTGGCGACATTCGCAGATGACACTACAATGACCTGCTGTGATCCTAGAATGTCAGCATTCCAGAGTATACTCAAGTCACCTTGGAGGAAACTTACATATAGATGGATGTAAATCGCCCTGTAATTAATGTTGACAAATCGCGTGTTCTCTTCTTTTCGACGATCGGAACTGTTCATCCATAAATAACTGGAATTACTACTTCTAGACGAACGATTAGGCGACCAGAACTGGTTTTGTCAGGGATCTAGGTGTACTTCTGGACGAAAACCTCTCCTTTTTACACCACATCCAGGCTGTGGATTTGAAGCTCTCTCGCAATCTTGGCACTATCATGAAACTGAAAACACATTTCAAACAATAAAAACCTTCGTCACAACGGACTTCTGAAACCTCATCTTCAATATTGTGCAACGATTTGGCAGTCAATCCACCCAGTCAGTGGGTTAGTTTTCTTTACATTTCCATTTAAGGATTACATAAAATTAAAAATTTTGCTGTTTGATGATAAAAGAATTGATGTTTTTTATTGCTTATTTTTTTCTCATTGTCATTATTTTTTATTATTCACCTTTGTGACTCCGTTCAGTTAAAAATCCAATCTGGCTAGCGTAAGGGCGTAGGACTATTTAGGATTTTGTTTCGGGGCATTTTTCATTGGGGGGGGGGGGGGGGTACAGAAAAAACGTATCAAACAAATAAAAGAAAAACAGAGATAAACAGAGATACAGATATTTGCTTAAGCCCAATTTATAATAACTTAATATTAAAAGATTCAATCAACATTTTCCTTAGTCTAATTTAAGACAACCTGTCCGCATATCTAATGAAAATTGAGTTTGCAGGCAGGCAAAATCCATTGCTAAGCAAAGAATATTTGTCCAATCCAATTGGTGAATTGTCCTTCATTTATTCTGGCTTGATTTTTGGTTAAGTGCCTTTTCTCTTCTTCTAGAGTTCACTTCAAAAGGTAAAAAAACCACAAAGAAATGAATATAAAGACGACAAGTGGGTATCCATCCTATTTAATACAAGGAAAAGTATTCTATATGGTATTATATTCAAGAAATTCATGGACATGGTTCAAGGTTTCTTCTGAATTAAAAAAAAGCAAAAATAAACAAACACACACTAATTGAATCAAATCAACCAAAAACGACCAAGTCATGCATAATAATATTTATTCCTGTTGCTGATTAATTAACAGTTATTAAACATTTGTCGGGTCATTATTTATGTTACATGCTTTTGGAATTAGTTTTAAATGATCATTCAATAAAAAATACGTTTTTTTCAAACGAAAGTAAAGAAAATACTGAAGCTTAAACAAACAGAAATTGTTCTGTATATGAGAGAACAGCTATCTCTCCTCCAAACCCTCAATTTCTATCTTAAAGTCTAAAGAGTTATTTTTAAATCAAATGCGCTCCAGTAAGCCATTTCATTCTTGAAACATTGTGATAAGTTCTTTTTAAGCCATTGCCCTTGACTGAGAGCATTCGTCTTTGAAGTGCTGGAGGAAATAAGTCGAGCTTTAATGTAAAGAGTGGTGGGTTTAGGGGGTACAAGCAGCCTCCTTATTTGTAGAATGATGCATGGTTTTAAATTTTAATAGCACTTTTTAAAAATTTTCTTTTTTTTTCATGCATAATTTCTGTTCGGTACTAATTAAATCCATTTTTGATGCCTTAAATACCTCCTCTCCTTATAAAAGAATCTATTAGCCTCCCTGTCTTTCTATATCTTTTGGTTCTCTAAATCTGTAAGTTTTGCCTCTGAAACTGGAAAGCTGGATACATAGCTTTTTAATATTTTTAACTATCTCATAACTTTCACTCGACTGCATTTAGGCCCTCTGAGAAGTAACATCGCTGTTTTTCGCCACAAGATGGCATTGGATGCCATTTTACTCTGGTCTGATCTCTTGCTGCCTAAAAAGCGCGCTTGAACTGTCTATTTCACGTTTAAATGATCCCTTCCCAGATATATCAGAACTACTGGTTTGATACGACAAATAGATAAAAAATATGTGACCGCGATCAACCCTCTCAAAGAAATACATCTTTCGAAATTTCGTGGATAGGGGCTTGAAACCTCTTTAACAGGGTCGTTTTTTGTGATGAATTCCATGGTGTAATTTCCATCAATTTCAACCTCCTTAATGGGGTTGTATGCCCTTTCTTTTAAAGTTCGGCAAGTTTTCTCAGGCTCGTTATTTTTTGAGTAATTTTCAACTGAATGAATTGTGTAATTGTATGTATTTTGACTCATTATAAAAGACGGTTTCATCATGAAACCATATGGAGTTTTATTTTGAAATCTAAAACCGCTTTTATACCACGAAAAAAATATACTAACTACTACTACTACTGCTAACAACTCACCGCAGCATCAAATCGCTTGAGGCCAACACAGCTACGCATGATCCTCCTGCATCCCAATCTATTCAAAGCCTCCCTCTTTACTCCCTCGAAGGAAATCCTATTTCCCTTATTTTTTTACGACATCCTCCCATCCCAACCACAAACGACCTGTTTTCTGTATATCCCTTGACGGTTGGCCAAAAGGCCAATCTTCGGCAATCTGTCATCCTTCATCATCAGGAATGTGCCTTAGCCATTTCAACCTTTCTCTGTTATAGCCATAGAAAGCAGGATTGAACCACACTACGACGAAAACGTATTACCAAAGAAAGATAGCACCATTTTTGGGTTTAGACTGGAATGGGGAGGAAATATGGCTTGTACGACATGAAATTTCTTAGACCACACTATCTTTTCATGTATGATTAAAATTAAATGAAAATTATTATTATTATTATTTATTTATTACCCGTCAAAACAAAGGTACAAAAGACGGAGTATCACTAAAAAAAAAAAAAAAAATATATATGAGACAAATCACAAAGACGATAAACAAAAACTCAATTATACACTGCACTGCAGGTACATAAGAAATTTACTTTTTAAAACTCCCAAGTATGAATAAACATAAGCAATAGGAGCATCGTTGCATCAAGCCGCAATTAGTAAAAATTTAAACCAAATAATCATCAATGAATTAAAAATATACAGCAACTAGTCTAAATATGACAAGGGACGGTAAAACAATCAAACGACACTTTCGTCCACTGGTCTTGAAATCTGATCACTCTCAACAAACTGGTTCATTTACTCCGATATGCATAAATATCAGAAACAAAGAAATTATTCAATCACGGATTTTTTTACTTCATTACATAAAACTAAATGCTTAAAAGAATGGATAATTAATAAACAGTTAAATTATTAGTAATCTACGGAATATATTATCTGAAAAAAATTGACACCAAGATTGAGAATAACCAGCGTCACATGAATTGGCCTCTTACGAAAAGAGACTAAATCATCATTCAATTTAAAAATTGCAACAATTACAATGTCAACACAATTACAGCTGACTTAATCAAGTAAGCAACCGACGATAAAATTATAAACTCCCATTTCCTAGATTTGAGACAGGAAAGGCTTTCCCTATTTTTAATTAAATCTTTATTTATTTGTAACCCGACTACAACAAAAGGAAAACACAGACGGAGTATAAACGAAAGAAAAAAGAAGCGACGAGATTCGCTGCCGTAGCAGACGGTACCAAGGGTGGGAAGAAACTTTCTCGTTGTACCGCTTAATTTGTTCAATTATAGCAGCCGTCGGGTCCGCAATTTCACAATTTTTAACAAGGTGCGAATTTTTTGTCCACGGCGGGAGCCGCAACTAGAACTTCGCATACTTAAAAAACGCGGATCTGAGCTTTCTTTTCTCTGGCTCGGGAAAAATTCTCCAAAATGGGCTTAGATACAGGAAATGGGGAAGGGATACTGCGTCATAAAGTCGAGCCAGAATCAAACGGTTGAAACGGATTTTATATGAAACTACTCCGCTGTAAGCAAAAGCCAGGCGTTTACGGAGGTGATCAGTAAGAAGGGAGCGGATAGTTTTGAAATCCTTTCCAATTGATAAACCAAGGTAAATAATTTTTGGGACAGGGGCTACAGACAGTTCTCCCAGCCTCACAGACAAGACCTCTTCCTGGCGTCAGTTGAACAGAAGAATCTCCGACTTCTGCGGGTTAAATTCAAGGCCAATGCGACTTTAATTTGATTGTACTGTTGAGAAGGTGGTCTCTACCTGCGACTGTGCGGCTGGAGTTCAGGATGTCATCAGCACAGGCTATCATTGTAACGTCTATGCCACGAGCTATGCATGTTGTCTTGATGTGGTAGACAACTTTGATTCAATAGAATAGACTGTGTTTCAATACTACAGTTATTAAAGGCACAAAGAAATGCAACTAATCCTTGTCGAGCACCCTTTTTTACTGGGACTCCAGGATTCCCTCGGTTAGGACAGCATCACGTCTGGTGTATATTCAGTGAGGGCTCGACCATGGCCAGGAAGTAGGAGTTCAGCCTGTACGTGGTCGTACATGTCTTTAATGGGTAGTAGGATGTCCTTCTGTACACCTATTTCCCATATCCAGAATGAGCTGGTCATGGAGAAGTGAGTCGGAGGCACGGCATGAATCGTCAATCAAGACTGAAGCCAAAGCAGAATTGGCGTGGCCGCAACCAAGACCCTTCTGGAACCCAAACTGGGAATGGGGAGTCCAGTATTTTTCCTGGATTTCATCAATGACCATAAGTTCGAAGACTTTGCAAAGCGTTGGTGCCACTGTGATCGGTCTGAACGAAGCAGCATTCCGAAGTACTTTTTCCTTTCTTCGGGACTGGTCTAAGCGACCCAGTACTGAATGCCGATGGTACGAGTTCAGTGGTGAAGATCATCTGAAAGAGAAGAGTTAGGTGTCCCATGAAAGTCGGGCTGCAATGGCTAAGTTGAAGGGCGGATACACGGTCAATCCCAGCCGACTTCTTCTTTTTCAACCGTCAGATCGCGAACGCCACCTGTGATTGGGCAACTAGGAAATCTGTATCTGGAATTGATGAGAGGAGGGATTAAAGCTTTTCTTGAGCAGAAATGTTAAGACTCTGTTTTGGGGCTGAAAACTCATCAAGGTAATAGTTTATCCATGCTAAAGATGGGCTATCTGACTCGGGACCCGCTGACTCCTTCCTATCATACATTTTTCATAACATATTAGGATTTTTAATTACTTTTTCAGAAAGCTCAGATTTCAAATGCACGCGGTGACGAGCAAGTTCCTTCCCAAACCTATGCTTAGATGCAACTCTAATCTCTTTAACTCCTCCTGAGCGTGGTCTACCACATTCTTTCCGTATCCCGTGCCAGAAGGTAGATCGGTCGCATGCTAATTGTAACAAAGGTTTAGACGACCATCCCTTTTCTTGAGTTTCTTGTTTGACACGAGACTTGGGCAACTCACTGAGATTCGGCAAATAGAAGAGCATGGGTCAGTTTGGCGTAATAAATATTAATACGTAGTTGCGCATCTCTTATATCACGATGTGAGAATTTCATAATTAGGTCAAACGGTACGCGAATTTTAAACAGAACAAGATCACAAGAATCTTGAAACTGTTTTTTATCAATTTTACATCAAACCGGAACCTCATGCCACCTCTGAGTTAATGCCGACGTATTATTCGCATCGGAAAACGAGGTAGGCCCTCTGATAATACATAGGACTGGGAAATGATCCGATGTGAAACTATTCGGAAGGACACGAACCTCAAGTACTGGCAAACAACTAGAGTAGAGTAGAGTATTTTTATTTATAACACATACATAAATAAATGTCACAAAACAGCGCACATGCCTGGTGGCATACTTTAGCGCTGAAAATATTGCCAACAAAAATACACAGCCATTTTCTAACTAAATTTTACAACAACGAAAAAGAAAACCCTAATGAACAAAATGCTTAGCATGTCATAAGATATTTCTTCACCAGTCTTAGAAAATGTCGCTTATTGCTGCAGTCTCGAACTGATGTTGGAATTGAGTTCCAGATTTTTGGGCCAGTGTGACGGATGCTGAATCCCGCTCTCGATGTCGGGCGAATTTCGCACGAAAAGTCTGAACGATGCGTAGTAGGATAATTATGAAATTGAGAGTTAGTTTGAAAAATGCCGGAGAAATTTACAGGTAAATTACTATATTGATAATCGTGACAAATACTAGAGATAGAAATTAAATGAAGTTGGTCCAAAGAGAAAAGTCCTGAAGTCCCATATAGGTGTCTAACTGAAGATCTGCAATCAACATTAAAAAGAATCCTCATTGCTTTATTCTGAAGTATTTGGAGAGATTTGAAAACAGACGAAAAGGTAGATGCCCAAACCGAAATGCAATAGAGAAAATATGGGTGGACGAAAGAATAATAAATAGATTTTATAAATAGCTATCAGTATGGTCTAGGTTGGACGTAGAACCAAATTGGTGGATATACGAAAAGTCCTGGTTTTTCCAATGAATAGTAAAGTGGTTCTCAAGTATCCCTATTAGAATGCAACACCAACTGTTTTGGGCACTAATATCAACTTCTAAATTACAGTTAAAGTCACCCACGATTATGCACTCAAGAGACTCGCGCTCGGCTTTCTTAAGGCAACGGGCTAGTTTGGCAGCACTTATAGCAAAAGCACCATGAGATTTGTCGTCACGGTAATCAGTTGGAAGGTGCACATTTATAACTAGCAGGTTATATAATCTAGTTGCAAGAAAATTGTCACTGTTATCGTATACTTCGCACGCGAGACGATTCCTAACCAACGTGGCAATACCGCCAGATTTGGACGGCCTCGCGGAGAACGTTTTTCAGGCACGGAGAGCACAGAGTAGGACGGCCAGAGATTTAGTAGGTTTAGGCCAGCTTCTGTGATGAAATGTTCTTGCAGGCATATCACATTATATTTATTCACACACTGGTCAACCACAAGAGACCGGTCGGAAAAATTTCCGTTTATATTCCAAGAGAGTAGTCAAATGTTAGGGATTTCGTTAATCATCATGTTAATGAGTTGCCTTTTGCTGGTTTTTCGGACACTTCACGCTATAGCAGGTACGACCCGCTTTCTTGCAGGAAACGCAAAACATAACACGAGTACACTTTTCTGCATCGTTCTTTTTGGACACGTGGTCAGACGCGCCACACCTGGAGCAGAGAGGGCTATTGGTGCACTCGGCAGCTAGGTGACCTTGGTTGTGGCACGAGTAGCAACGAAGGGATAAGAAGCGGAATTCTTCAGTGGGGCAGTTTTTCGTAATAGATCTTCACAGAGACCTTAAGAAATTTATCCGAATCCTATCGACAGCCGAAAAATACCTTGAACGTATGGGAACTGCCAAGCTGTTTAGAAAAATGGGTAAAACTTCTGATAAGAAAGTGAACTTTGAAAACAAAAGAATTCTTGTCCAAATAATATCCGTTTGTTTCGACTTCACTTCTGGAAACCTTTTTTATCAATGGGGGGGGGGGAGGTAAAGAAAAAACCAAAAACTAGCTTAAGTTCATTAATGCAAAAAAAGAAAAAAAACGAAAGAAGCTTACATTTCATAAACTATAGTTGCCGTTCTTGATAAGGTCCAGTATGATAATTCACACAAGAAAACATAAGACAGGGTAACTGCTATGTACTATCGTCTGTGAATTGTCTTCTATTATGAGATTCTAGCAAAGTGAAACAATCTTCTTGTATATAAATCTTCCGTATAACCTAGATCAAATTGATTAAAATTAGATACAAATCAAAGGTATTTTAATTCTCTTGAGCCGAAGGACGTTGATTTTTCGCAAATTTACTTCATTTTGACATTTAATTATGATGTTCAAACTAGTTTTGAGTAGCTATACAATTTTTTTCTTCATTATTCAAATAATTAAAGATTCTGGCCTGTTTTAATTAAACTGTTGTAAATAGGATTTGACCTGTATTGTCCCTCATTTTATTTATATCTCCCCTTTAAAATTTTTTTTTTTTGTAGATAATTCTATAGAAACAATTCAGTCCATTATACAAAGCTTCAGCGAGCTTTCTATTGCTTCGAATAGTATCGAGTAAACGAAATTCAACTTTGGATAAACGAACTTCACTTGTATAAAGCTTTGATAAGTTCTCTTCTACCTTGATCACCATTTCGACTATTAATATTCGAGCTTCAATAGTGCAAAGCTTCAATAGGCTTTCTTCGACTTTGACCACCATTTCAACTTTGAGTAGTCGGACTATAGTTATACAAAGCTTCAATAAGCTTTCTTCTACTTGACCACTATATCTACTTTGAGTTGTCGGACTATAGTTAGACCCCGGCGCCGCGCCGGTGGATCGACGCCGACGAGAGGCCCGGTCGAACACCGGCGAAGCGTCGAACTGCCGCCGGCACGCCGCAGGCACGCCGCCGCCGGCAGAGGCGGCGGCGTTCGGTCGACTTTAAATTATTTTTACGGCAATTCTTTATTGCGTCAACCGTAAAGTCGGAGTTTTTCCTTCTCGTGTGGTTTAGTATTTCGATTTTCCTGATTAGAAATCAAGCAGAGCTTGCACTATCCCCGAATTTTCGGGTATTTCCCCGAAAATCTATGCGTCACCCCGAAAAAAAAATTTGGTTCCCCGAATCCCCGGAAATCACGCAATCACGGTGCCACCCCTAGTGATTTATCACCAGTGACTTTCCCTGCCAAATATTACTTTGTATACCATAATTCTTCACTGCTCCCTTGTTCATTAATTTTCCTTTCTTTTGTTACTTTGCATAAAAACCAGACAGATGCAATATGCTATTGCAAATATTGCAATATACACAGTTCTTCATATGTTGACAAAAAAAAAGTATCGTCTTTATGAAATGAGTTTAAATCATTTCGAATGCAGTTTCCCAATCGCTATTTCTTACATCATTCGTAGTCAAGAATTTTATTTTCAAGTTGAATAGAATTATAGAACGCATTCACTACTATACAGCTTCAGCCTTTTGTTAGATTTTGAAATTGACAGCCGACAGATTGTTTCTACAGCTGAATTATAAGTTTGCAGATTTTTTTTTTGCTGTTTTTAGATAAGATTTTCTTATTGTTTAATACTCAATTATTGAACACCTGATAGAAAATACAATCTTCTTTCTGGAACATTTTTAACCCCCCCCACCCCCCCCCCCCCCCAAAAAAAAAAACAGCCTTCGGTTGAGACAAAATTTAGCTATATACTAAGCTATGTACAAGGTTAGGGAATTAAAGATTGAACCGGAAGTTACCCCAAAAATATGATTCATAAATAAATTGTAAATTATTGCCTATAGTGGAGGGGGATAGGGGGCTATCATTTTTAAATGATAATACCTAAAAAAATTTTATTGAAAGCAGGGATGCCAAAAAGATAATTATTTTTTCATTTCATTTTCAGACAGAAGAAAATGATATCAAATTCCCTGGGAAACCATTGAAATATTTTGATAGACCCAGGGCCCCCCATTAGGACTTGTTCATTGTCTTGGGTATTTTGCGATTTCTCATAGGCTACTGGCCTTATTTGGCTTTTGTGTGTGCTCCCTTTTAATTCGATTCTTTGGATCTTATGGAATGCCATGGCGAATCTATCACTCAGTTTTCCAATAATTTGAGGTATATCTGAATAATTTCGACATTTTTGTTTTTGTCTTTGTACCCCTTTACTCATACCCTCATTTTTTTTTCAAGGAACACTAAGCTGTTTAACGTTATTTTGCGTGTTTGTTTGAACCATTTAGTGACCTTGTTAATTATTCAGTAAATTATTTTTCTAATGAAAGCTGAGACGGTATCCTATCAAGGTGGTATCCAGAGGGGGGGGGGGTAGGGAGGTATTATATTTAAATGATAATAGCTCGAAATTTTATTTATTGAAAGCAGGGATCCCAAAAAGTTCATTTTTTTTTTAATTTAAAGCAGAGACGGCATCCTATCAAGGTGGTATCCAGAGGGGGGGGGGTATTGAGCTATCATATTTAAATGATAATACCTCGATTTTTTTTTAAAGCAGAGGTGCCAATAAGGTATTTATTTTTTTTATTTAAAGCAGAGACGGTATCCTATCAAGATGGTATCCAGAAGGGGGGCATAGGGAGTTATTATATTTAAGTGATAGTACCTTGATTTTTTTTTTATTGAAAGCAGGGATGCCAAAAAGTTGCAAAGTTGACAAAGTTGACAAGATTTTCGTGAGTTATACTTGATACAGCACTTGCCTGGTTTTATCGTCCAAAGGGAAAGGGACATATGCGTCCAACCCGTTTTTTTCTTATTGATGAAACGGGTTTACTTTGAAAACATTCATTCATATGTACCAGGTAGATTCACATTAAAACGAATGGGTGTGAAGAAAGCGATATCGACATCCCCACCTAACGTTGCGCTCGAGTAACAATGGCGCCCTTGGTCCAGTGCCCAAGTTACATTAAAAGGCCAGGTCATAATAAAAGCTTTCAATTTGGGAGGTTCAAGGAGGAGTCTTTGACAGGCTTGTGACCTCGGGGTACTAGATGTTGCAACGTTCTTACGTATCTACAGTGGTTTAGAAAATTCGATCACCCCACAAATGATTACCAAAAATATGCACAAATTTAACATTTGGAATATTATCACACTTTTTTCAAAGCTTTGAAGAAAAGCAAAAAAGTCTAAATACCCCTAACTACGCTTGAAAGCTATTTTAAAAAGAAACTCTTTGGAGATTTCCATGGAAATGACCATAGCAGAAGCTTTGAGCCTGGGTGGGGATCAAAGAGGAGTCTAAGTATTTTGACCACAGGTGACTTATTGTTGCGGCTTTCTTAAATTTGGTAATTCTTGTGAGCATTTGGAAATCAAAGCTTAAACTCAATAACTGATACTAAGTGTCCTAACATTTTGCTTGGATTAAAAGCGACGAACTAGGATGAACATTTCAACATCTTCCTGGAGCTACTTCAGTCTGCATATTATTTCATTTAATTACACTTAAAACGGATGAGCTTTTCATTTTCTACCTAAGAAAATAGCTGGCATTTCATTTTTCTTCATAGCGAATAAACTATTAAGTGTTTTTGTGTCATTGTAATTGAAGTGTTCTCATGTGAAGTGTTCATCATGTATTTTTCAATTTGATGAATTTACTCCTTTTAGATACAATTTATAATTTGACTGATATTAGGTATTTATAAGTTTATAATTTGGAATGAATCCCCAAAAGAAAAAATGAATAATATCCAAAAGAGCAGACAAAAGCGATAAAAAAGCAGCAGTTCAGCCTTAGCCAACATGACATATATTCTATAAAGAAGCCAAAAAAAAACTTTAAAATGTATTTTTTTTTAAATTGTAATTAAAAACCAGTTTTTAATACAAGAGGGCTTCTTAGTAGTATGTTACCTTATACTTTGCCGCCTTTACGTTCCTTCCGGTTTTTCTGGTAGGTAAACAGGTCATTACACTCGGTCATTACACTCTTTGTCAAGAGGATTTACGCAATTTCAAAGTTCAATGTCTTTTTGGTGATAAACCCAAACCGGCACGTCTTGTTTCGTTGTTATGCAATTATTTTTGTATATATTCAACTTTCATATTAGTGTGAGCGCCATTTTTTGATCTGGTTAAGTGGGTATAATCTGGTTTGGTTTGCTATTGCGAGAGGACTCAAGCGATTTCTTTCTTTGTCAAGAGATTTACGTAATTAATTAAACCTGTATTATAAAACCAGCGTGTCTTGTTTCGAGTTTTAACGGGCAAGTTTTTTGATAACTTGATAGGTGATTAGGATTTGAATAAAAGGAATTTTTCTGACGTAGATTTTTAGTTCATGATACAAGTCTTTTTAGCATTTGCACAAAAGGAGTAATTAGTGATTGGAAAATTTTTTTTGATAACTTGATAGGTGATTAGGATTTGAATAAAAGGAATTTTTCTGACGTAGATTTTTAGTTCATGATACAAGTCTTTTTAGCATTTGCACAAAAGGAGTAATTAGTGATTGGAAAATTTTTTATTGCCGAGAGGAATGGATAGCCAAATATATTTGGTGTTGGTGATATTATGACCCTCCAAGTCCCCTGGGGAAAGGGCTGCACAGTGTATCGGTATCGGACGTATTATTTTTGGGCGTATTGCTATCGCAGGTATCTATACAGATTTTTAGTAGCTCGTATAAAAGATATTACTCATATCTACGTTCTTCCTATAAATTCAACCATCAGCAACTTCAAAACGGCACTAAAAACGGCACTTTTGGTGCAATGTCTCAAGTGGAGAGTGGTGACAATTGAGATATAAGGAGCAATTGCCCCCTATTTTTGAAAAATACCTTTTTGTGGCATTTATACTTTTAAAAAATACAAAATTCAATATTCGAAGCTAGCTCCAGCAGGAGCTTAGGATAGTAGTGGTGACAATTGAGATATAAGGAGCAATTGCCCCCTATTTTTGAAAAAATACCTTTTTGTGGCATTTATACTTTTAAAAAATACAAAGTTCAATATTCGAAGCTAGCTTCAGCAGGAGCTTAGGATAGTAGTGGTGACAATTGAGATATAAGGAGCAATTGCCCCCCTATTTTTGAAAAATACCTTTTTGTGACATTTATACTTTTAAAAAATACAAAGTTCAATATTCGAACCTATCTTCAGCAGGAGCTTAGGATAGTAGTGGTGACAATTGAGATATAAGGAGCAATTGCCCCCTATTTTTTAAAAAAATACCTATATGAGGGGGTTCGCCCCTTCGTCAATACCTCACTCTTTAGGCTAAAGTTTGTTTATTGCTTTCAAAAGAGCTATTTATTCTAATTAAGCGACCTTTTTGATTCAGGGGTCATTTTTAAAGAATTGGAACAAAATTTGAACATTTCTTTTTTTAGTGGTCAATTTACTTCTTAGTGTTAAATGACAGATTTCCAAATACGATCATTTTGAACAGCAGACAAAAAAAATTGGTTTGTTCCCTCATTTCTGTAGGGCAGGAGATAACTTAATTTACTTAGACAATGAACGATATTAATTAGTGATTGATTGTATCAGTGGAGAAAAAAAAAGGATTAAACTGATTAACAGTTAAGGTAACCCCAAAGGAGCTGTTAACTGAGGTAATTTGTTATAAATTTGAAAAATACCTAACGACGAATCGGAAATGGTTGATTAACATTTGCAAAAAAAGGGCTAATGGGATTTGCGAATTGGAGGAGATGGAGTGGTTATGCACTGTATAATACACAAGTGATGTTTTGGAGAGTATTGTCAATTTAAATAGGATCTAACGTTCCCCGAAGGTTTTAGTTAAATTGGGTTGAGTTGCACCAAGGTTCAGTAGTACGAGAGTTCAGTAGCACGGGGGTTCAGTTGTACAGGGTTTCGGTTATACAGGGGTTCAGTTACATGGAGGGATTCAGTTGAACAAGGGGGGACTTTGGGCAGTGTGTGTCTCTTTAGGCTGTGTGTCTCTTTGGGCAGTTTGAATCTTTATGGTCTATGTGTGCCTCTTTTGGCTGTTTTGGCCTGTCTGTGTCTCTTTGAGCTGTTTGTGTCTCTTGAGACTGTGTGTGTCTCTTTGGGCTGTGTGTCTCTTTGAGCTGTTTGAGTCTTTTTGGTCTGTTTGTGTGTCTCTTTGGGCTGTTTGAGTCTTTTTGGTCTGTGTTTGTATCTTTGGGCTGTTTGTGTCTCTTTGGGCTGTGTGTGTTTCTTTGGGCTTTGTGCGTCTCTTCGGGCTGTGTGTCTCGGTGGACTGTTTGAGTCTTTTTGATCTGTTTGTGTCTCTTTGGGGCTGTTTGAGTCTTTTTTGGGCTGTGTTTGTCTCTTTGGGCTTCTGTCTCTTTGGGCTGTTTGTGTTTCTTTGGGCTATGTGTGTCTCTTTGGACTGTTTGAGTCATTTTGGTCTGTGTGTCTTTCTTTTGGCTGTTTGTGTCTCTTAGGAGTCGTATGTGCCTCTTTGGGCTATGTGTGTCGCTTTGGGGCGTTTGAATCTTTTGGTCTGTATGTGTCTGTATGGGCGTTTTTTGGTCTGCTTGTGTTTCCTTTGGCTATTTGTGTCTCTTAGAGGCCATGTGTGTCTCTTTGGGCAATGTGTGTCTCTTTGGAGGGATTTGAATCTTTTTGGTATGTATGTGTCTGTATGGTCGTTTTTTGTCTCTTTGGGCTGTGTGTGTGTCTCTTTGGGCTTTGCGTGTCTCTTCGAACTGTGTGTATGTCTCTTTAGCCTGTGTGTGTGTGTCTCTTTGGGATGTGTGTGTCTCTTTAGGCTGTATGTCTCTTTGGGCAGTTTGAATCTTTATGGTCTGTGTGTGCCTCTTTTGGCTGTTTGTGTCTCTTCGGGCTTTGTGTCTCTCTGTTGGATGTGTGCGTCTCCTGTCTCTTTGGGCTGTGTGTCTCTTTGAGCTGTTTGAGTCTTTTTGGTCTGTTTGTGTGTCTCTTTGAGCTGTTTGAGTCTTTTTGATCTGTGTTTTGTCTCTTTGGGCTGTTTGTGTCTCTTTGGGCTGTTTGTGTTTCTTTGGGCTTTGTGTGTCTCTTCGAACTGTGTGTATGTCTCTTTAGCCTGTGTGTGTCTCTTTGGGCTGTGTGTATCTCTTTAGGCTGTATGTCTCTTTGGGCAGTTTGAATCTTTATGGTCTGTGTGAGTCTCTTTTGGCTGTTTGTGTCTCTTCGGGCATTGTGTCTCTCTGTTGGATGTGTGCGTCTCTTGTCTCTTTGGGCTGTGTGTCTCTTTGAGCTGTTTGAGTCTTTTTGGTCTGTTTGTGTGTCTCTTTGACCTGTTTGAGTCTTTTTGATCTGTTTGTGTCTCTTTGGGCTGTTTGAGTCTTTTTTGGGCTGTGTTTGTCTCTTTGGGCTTCAGTCTCTTTGGGCTGTTTGTGTTTCCTTGGGCTATGTGTATCTCTTTGGACTGTTTGAGTCATTTTGGTCTGTGTGTCTTTCTTTTGGCTGTTTGTGTCTCTTAGGGGTCGTGTGTGCCTCTTTGGGCTATGTGTGTCTCTTTGGGACGTTTGAATCTTTTGGTCTGTATGTGTCTGTATGGGCGGTTTTTTTTTGGTCTGTGTGTGTTTCTTTGGGCTTTGTGCGTCTCTTTGGGCTGTGTGTCTCGTTGGAGTGTTTGAGTCTTTTTGATCTGTTTGTGTCTCTTTGAGCTGTTTGAGTCTTTTTTGGGCTGTGTTTGTCTCTTTGGGCTTCTGTCTCTTTGGGCTGTTTGTGTTTCTTTGGGCTATGTGTGTCTCTTTGGGCTGTTTGAGTCATTTTGGTCTGTGTGTGTCTCTTTAGGCTGTATGTCTCTTTGGGCAGTTTGAATCTTTTTGGTCTGTGTGTGTACGGAAATTTCATTCAAGAAATTATGAAAATACTTGTAAGTAAGTAACAAACTCTTTATTGATTTCACCTCTTGGATTAGCTTGTCACAGTTACATATTATGCAAAATACAATTCTCTCGTTCAAATGTGAAACTTAGGTCCATTCTCTGGTTCAAATGTGGAAAAACCCGTGTGAATGAGTTGAAATAGAACTTTTTATCTCTTTATCACAAACAATTTTCACTTAGCTAAATGATGTAGAAATTTAATTCAAGAAATTATTAAAAAATTCTCAGTAAGTAACAATTTCTTTCTTGAAGTCAACTCTTGGATACGCAATACGGAAATTTCATTCAAGAAATTATGAAAATATTTGTAAGTAAGTAACAAACTCTTTATTGATTTCACCTCTTGGATATACAGTACAGATACTTCATTCAAGAAATTATGAAAAAATCGCAAGTAAGTAACTTTTTTTTCTCTTTATCACAAACAATTTTCACTTAGCTACATGATGTAGAAATTTAATTCAAGAAATTATTAAAAAATTCTCAGTAAGTAACAATTTCTTTCTTGAAGTCAACTCTTGGATACACAATTTCATACTAGATACACGATGTAGAAATTTAATTCAAGAAATTATGAAAAAATTCTCAGTAAGTAACAATTTCTTTCATGAAGTCATCTCGTGGATACACAATACGGAAATTTCATTCAAGAAATTATGAAAATATTTGTAAGTAAGTAGCAAACTCTTTATTGATTTCACCTCTTGGATATACAGTACAGATACTTCATTCAAGAAATTATGAAAAAATCGCAAGTAAGTAACTTTTTTTTCTCTTTATCACAAACAATTTTCACTTAGCTAAATGATGTAGAAATTTAATTCAAGAAATTATTAAAAAATTCTCAGTAAGTAACAATTTCATTCTTGAAGTCAACTCTTGGATATGCAATACGGAAATTTCATTCAAGAAATTATGAAAAAATTGTAAGTAAGTAGCAAATTCTTTTAACAAAATCTAAGTGTTAGAGTGATAATATTCTTAATGGCTTGTTAGCTCAGTTGGTTAGAGCGTCATGCTAATAACGTGAAGGTCGAGGGTTCGATCCCCTCACGAGCCATAGTTTTGACCTTCGTATGGTAACTCCATAAGTTATTTTAGGGATATATTTTATATCAACATGCAAAGTCGACATAGCTTTATTTCATTTTTTAAGGTTCTTTTAGACGAGGCAGAAATTTCATTTAAGAAATTATCAAAAATTGTAAGTAAATAGCAAATTCTTTCTTGAATTCACCAGCTGGATAAACAAAAAGACATTTCGTTCAAGAAATTATGACAAAATTCTAAGTAAGTAACAAACTCTTTCTTGAAGTTACCTCATGGATTTCTTTCTTGAATTCACTTGTTGAATAAACAAAAAGAAATTTCATTCAAGAAATTATGACAAAATTCTAAGTAAGTAACAAACTCTTTATTGTTTTCACGAGTTAGATATACGATGTAGAAATTAAATTCAAGAAATTATGAAAAAAATTCTCAGTCTAAGTAGCAAATTCTTTCTTGAATTCACCTGTTGGATAAACAAAAAGATATTTCGTTCAAGAAATTATGACAAAATTCTAAGTAAGTAACAAACTCTTTATTGTTTTCATGAGTTAGATAAACGATGTAGAAATTAATTTCAAGAAATTATGAAAAAATTCTCAGTAAGTAACCATTTCTTTCTTGAAGTCAACTGTTGGATACACAGTACGGAAATTTCATTCAAGAAATTATGAAAATATTTGTAAGTAAGTAACAAACTCTTTATTGATTCCACCTCTTGGATATACAGTACAGATACTTCATTCAAGAAATTATGAAAAAAAATCGCAAGTAAGTAACTTTTTTCTCTTTATCACAAACAATTTTCACTTAGCTACACGATGTAGAAATTTAATTCAAGAAATTATGAAAAAATTCTCAGTAATTAACAATTTCTTTCTTGAAGTCAACTCTTAGATACACAATACGGAAATTTCATTCAAGAAATTATGAAGGTTTTTGTAAGTAAGTAACAATCTCTTTATTGATTTCACCTCTTGAATATACAGTACAGATACTTCATTCAAGAAACGTGATTAAACACGTTTTGAAACTACATGCTATTTGCATGCCTTTCCTTGGCACCTTTCCAAACGAGCGGGGATTCCCCACTGTTTCCTACACATTGCGAAAAGTGAGCAGTACGAAAACTCCACGTTTTCAACCAGACTGGTTTTTTAGACAACACACCCACAGAGATGACACACACACACATAGAGACGAGACACGCACAGACACGACACACAAACAGAGTCATAGTGGGAGAGATATCCAAAAAGTTGGATTGATCTAGATTCACTTAGAGTGAAGCTCTTTATTGATTTCACCTCTTGAATATACAGTACAGATACTTCATTCAAGAAACGTGATTAAACACGTTTTGAAACTACATGCTATTTGTATGCCTTTCCTTGGCACCTTTCCAAACGAGCGGGGATTCCCCACTGGTTCCTACACATTGCAAAAAAGTGAGCAGTACGAAAACTCCACGCTTTCAACCAGACTGGTTTTTTAGGGACCAATCGGGAGAGATATGTAAAGTCGACATAGCTTTATTTCATTTTTTTAAGGTTCATTTAGACGAGGTTACGTGCGCGCACGTAACCTCGTCTAAATGAACCTTAAAAAAATGAAATAAAGCTATGTCGACTTTACATATCTCTCCCGATTGGTCCCTAAAAAACCAGTCTGGTTGAAAGCGTGGAGTTTTCGTACTGCTCACTTTTTGCAATGTGTAGGAACCAGTGGGGAATCCCCGCTCGTTTGGAAAGGTGCCAAGGAAAGGCATACAAATAGCATGTAGTTTCAAAACGTGTTTAATCACGTTTCTTGAATGAAGTATCTGTACTGTATATTCAAGAGGTGAAATCAATAAAGAGCTTCACTCTAAGTGAATCTAGATCAATCCAACTTTTTGGATATCTCTCTCACTATGACTCTGTTTGTGTGTCGTGTCTGTGCGTGTCTCGTCTCTATGTGTGTGTGTGTCATCTCTGTGGGTGTGTTGTCTAAAAAACCAGTCTGGTTGAAAACGTGGAGTTTTCGTACTGCTCACTTTTCGCAATGTGTAGGAAACAGTGGGGAATCCCCGCTCGTTTGGAAAGGTGCCAAGGAAAGGCATACAAATAGCATGTAGTTTCAAAACGTGTTTAATCACGTTTCTTGAATGAAGTATCTGTACTGTATATTCAAGAGGTGAAATCAATAAAGAGATTGTTACTTACTTACAAATACCTTCATAATTTCTTGAATGAAATTTCCGTATTGTGTATCTAAGAGTTGACTTCAAGAAAGAAATTGTTAATTACTGAGAATTTTTTCATAATTTCTTGAATTAAATTTCTACATCATGTAGCTAAGTGAAAATTGTTTGTGATAAAGAGAAAAAAAGTTACTTACTTGCGATTTTTTTTCATAATTTCTTGAATGAAGTATCTGTACTGTATATCCAAGAGGTGGAATCAATAAAGAGTTTGTTACTTACTTACAAATATTTTCATAATTTCTTGAATGAAATTTCCGTACTGTGTATCCAACAGTTGACTTCAAGAAAGAAATGGTTACTTACTGAGAATTTTTTCATAATTTCTTGAAATTAATTTCTACATCGTTTATCTAACTCATGAAAACAATAAAGAGTTTGTTACTTACTTAGAATTTTGTCATAATTTCTTGAACGAAATATCTTTTTGTTTATCCAACAGGTGAATTCAAGAAAGAATTTGCTACTTAGACTGAGAATTTTTTTCATAATTTCTTGAATTTAATTTCTACATCGTATATCTAACTCGTGAAAACAATAAAGAGTTTGTTACTTACTTAGAATTTTGTCATAATTTCTTGAATGAAATTTCTTTTTGTTTATTCAACAAGTGAATTCAAGAAAGAAATCCATGAGGTAACTTCAAGAAAGAGTTTGTTACTTACTTAGAATTTTGTCATAATTTCTTGAACGAAATGTCTTTTTGTTTATCCAGCTGGTGAATTCAAGAAAGAATTTGCTATTTACTTACAATTTTTGATAATTTCTTAAACCTCGTCTAAAAGAACCTTAAAAAATGAAATAAAGCTATGTCGACTTTGCATGTTGATATAAAATATATCCCTAAAATAACTTATGGAGTTACCATACGAAGGTCAAAACTAAGGCTCGTGAGGGGATCGAACCCTCGACCTTCACGTTATTAGCATGACGCTCTAACCAACTGAGCTAACAAGCCATTAAGAATATTATCACTCTAACACTTAGATTTTGTTAAAAGAATTTGCTACTTACTTACAATTTTTTCATAATTTCTTGAATGAAATTTCCGTATTGCATATCCAAGAGTTGACTTCAAGAATGAAATTGTTACTTACTGAGAATTTTTTAATAATTTCTTGAATTAAATTTCTACATCATTTAGCTAAGTGAAAATTGTTTGTGATAAAGAGAAAAAAAAGTTACTTACTTGCGATTTTTTCATAATTTCTTGAATGAAGTATCTGTACTGTATATCCAAGAGGTGAAATCAATAAAGAGTTTGCTACTTACTTACAAATATTTTCATAATTTCTTGAATGAAATTTCCGTATTGTGTATCCACGAGATGACTTCATGAAAGAAATTGTTACTTACTGAGAATTTTTTCATAATTTCTTGAATTAAATTTCTACATCGTGTATCTAGGTATGAAATTGTGTATCCAAGAGTTGACTTCAAGAAAGAAATTGTTACTTACTGAGAATTTTTTAATAATTTCTTGAATTAAATTTCTACATCATGTAGCTAAGTGAAAATTGTTTGTGATAAAGAGAAAAAAAAGTTACTTACTTGCGATTTTTTCATAATTTCTTGAATGAAGTATCTGTACTGTATATCCAAGAGGTGAAATCAATAAAGAGTTTGTTACTTACTTACAAATATTTTCATAATTTCTTGAATGAAATTTCCGTATTGCGTATCCAAGAGTTGACTTCAAGAAAGAAATTGTTACTTACTGAGAATTTTTTAATAATTTCTTGAATTAAATTTCTACATCATTTAGCTAAGTGAAAATTGTTTGTGATAAAGAGATAAAAAGTTCTATTTCAACTCATTCACACGGGTTTTTCCACATTTGAACCAGAGAATGGACCTAAGTTTCACATTTGAACGAGAGAATTGTATTTTGCATAATATGTAACTGTGACAAGCTAATCCAAGAGGTGAAATCAATAAAGAGTTTGTTACTTACTTACAAGTATTTTCATAATTTCTTGAATGAAATTTCCGTACACACACAGACCAAAAAGATTCAAACTGCCCAAAGAGACATACAGCCTAAAGAGACACACACAGACCAAAATGACTCAAACAGCCCAAAGAGACACACATAGCCCAAAGAAACACAAACAGCCCAAAGAGACAGAAGCCCAAAGAGACAAACACAGCCCAAAAAAGACTCAAACAGCTCAAAGAGACACAAACAGATCAAAAAGACTCAAACACTCCAACGAGACACACAGCCCAAAGAGACGCACAAAGCCCAAAGAAACACACACAGACCAAAAAAAAACCGCCCATACAGACACATACAGACCAAAAGATTCAAACGTCCCAAAGAGACACACATAGCCCAAAGAGGCACACACGACCCCTAAGAGACACAAACAGCCAAAAGAAAGACACACAGACCAAAATGACTCAAACAGTCCAAAGAGATACACATAGCCCAAGGAAACACAAACAGCCCAAAGAGACAGAAGCCCAAAGAGACAAACACAGCCCAAAAAAGACTCAAACAGCCCAAAGAGACACAAACAGATCAAAAAGACTCAAACAGGTCAAAGAGACACACAAACAGACCAAAAAGACTCAAACAGCTCAAAGAGACACACAGCCCAAAGAGACAAGAGACGCACACATCCAACAGAGAGACACAATGCCCGAAGAGACACAAACAGCCAAAAGAGACTCACACAGACCATAAAGATTCAAACTGCCCAAAGAGACATACAGCCTAAAGAGATACACACAGCCCAAAGAGACACACACAGGCTAAAGAGACATACACACAGTTCGAAGAGACACACAAAGCCCAAAGAAACACAAACAGCCCAAAGAGACACAAACAGCCCAAAGAGACAAAACACAGATCAAAAAGACTCAAACAGCTCAAAGAGACACACAAACAGACCAAAAAGACTCAAACAGCTCAAAGAGACACACAGCCCAAAGAGACAGGAGACGCACACATCCAACAGAGAGACACAAAGCCCGAAGAGACACAAACAGCCAAAAGAGGCACACACAGACCATAAAGATTCAAACTGCCCAAAGAGACATACAGCCTAAAGAGACACACACATCCCAAAGAGACACACACACAGGCTAAAGAGACATACACACAGTTCGAAGAGACACGCAAAGCCCAAAGAGACACACACACAGCCCAAAGAGACAAAAAACGACCATACAGACACATACATACCAAAAAGATTCAAATCCCTCCAAAGAGACACACATTGCCCAACGAGACACACATGGCCTCTAAGAGACACAAATAGCCAAAGGAAACACAAGCAGACCAAAAAACGCCCATACAGACACATACAGACCAAAAGATTCAAACGCCCCAAAGCGACACACATAGCCCAAAGAGGCACATACGACTCCTAAGAGACACAAACAGCCAAAAGAAAGACACACGGACCAAAATGACTCAAACAGTCCAAAGAGACACACATAGCCCAAAGAAACACAAACAGCCCAAAGAGACAGAAGCCCAAAGAGACAAACACAGCCCAAAAAAGACTCAAACAGCCCCAAAGAGACACAAACAGATCAAAAAGACTCAAACAGTCCACCGAGACACACAGCCCGAAGAGACGCACAAAGCCCAAAGAAACACACACAGCCCAAAGAGACACAAACAGGCCAAAGATACAAACATAGACCAAAAAGACTCAAACAGCCCAAAGAGACACACAAACAGACCAAAAAGACTCAAACAGCTCAAAGAGACACACAGCCCAAAGAGACACACACAGTCTCAAGAGACACAAACAGCTCAAAGAGACACAGACAGGCCAAAACAGCCAAAAGAGGCACACAGAGACCATAAAGATTCAAACTGCCCAAAGAGACACACAGCCTAAAGAGACACACACTGCCCAAAGTCCCCCCTTGTTCAACTGAATCCCTCCATGTAACTGAACCCCTGTATAACCGAAACCCTGTACAACTGAACCCCCGTGCTACTGAACTCTCGTACTACTGAACCTTGGTGCAACTCAACCCAATTTAACTAAACCCTTCGGGGAACGTTAGATCCTATTTAAATTGACAATACTCTCCAAAAAATCACTTGTGTATTATACAGTGCATAACCACTCCATCTCCTCCAATTCGCAAATCCCATTAGCCCTTTTTTTGCAAATGTTAATCAACCATTTCCGATTCGTCGTTAGGTATTTTTCAAATTTATAACAAATTACCTCAGTTAACAGCTCCTTTGGGGTTACCTTAACTGTTAATCAGTTTAATCCTTTTTTTTTCTCCACTGATACAATCAATCACTAATTAATATCGTTCATTGTCTAAGTAAATTAAGTTATCTCCTGCCCTACAGAAATGAGGGAACAAACCAATTTTTTTTGTCTGCTGTTCAAAATGATCGTATTTGGAAATCTGTCATTTAACACTAAGAAGTAAATTGACCACTAAAAAAAGAAATGTTCAAATTTTGTTCCAATTCTTTAAAAATGACCCCTGAATCAAAAAGGTCGCTTAATTAGAATAAATAGCTCTTTTGAAAGCAATAAACAAACTTTAGCCTAAAGAGTGAGGTATTGACGAAGGGGCGAACCCCCTCATATAGGTATTTTTTTAAAAAATAGGGGGCAATTGCTCCTTATATCTCAATTGTCACCACTACTATCCTAAGCTCCTGCTGAAGATAGGTTCGAATATTGAACTTTGTATTTTTTAAAAGTATAAATGTCACAAAAAGGTATTTTTCAAAAATAGGGGGGCAATTGCTCCTTATATCTCAATTGTCACCACTACTATCCTAAGCTCCTGCTGAAGCTAGCTTCGAATATTGAACTTTGTATTTTTTAAAAGTATAAATGCCACAAAAAGGTATTTTTTCAAAAATAGGGGGCAATTGCTCCTTATATCTCAATTGTCACCACTACTATCCTAAGCTCCTGCTGGAGCTAGCTTCGAATATTGAATTTTGTATTTTTTAAAAGTATAAATGCCACAAAAAGGTATTTTTCAAAAATAGGGGGCAATTGCTCCTTATATCTCAATTGTCACCACTCTCCACTTGAGACATTGCACCAAAAGTGCCGTTTTTAGTGCCGTTTTGAAGTTGCTGATGGTTGAATTTATAGGAAGAACGTAGATATGAGTAATATCTTTTATACGAGCTACTAAAAATCTGTATAGATACCTGCGATAGCAATACGCCCAAAAATAATACGTCCGATACCGATACACTGTGCAGCCCTTTCCCCAGGGGACTTGGAGGGTCATAATATCACCAACACCAAATATATTTGGCTATCAATTCCTCTCGGCAATAAAAAATTTTCCAATCACTAATTACTCCTTTTGTGCAAATGCTAAAAAGACTTGTATCATGAACTAAAAATCTACGTCAGAAAAATTCCTTTTATTCAAATCCTAATCACCTATCAAGTTATCAAAAAAAATTTTCCAATCACTAATTACTCCTTTTGTGCAAATGCTAAAAAGACTTGTATCATGAACTAAAAATCTACGTCAGAAAAATTCCTTTTATTCAAATCCTAATCACCTATCAAGTTATCAAAAAACTTGCCCGTTAAAACTCGAAACAAGACACGCTGGTTTTATAATACAGGTTTAATTAATTACGTAAATCTCTTGACAAAGAAAGAAATCGCTTGAGTCCTCTCGCAATAGCAAACCAAACCAGATTATACCCACTTAACCAGATCAAAAAATGGCGGTCACACTAATATGAAAGTTGAATATATACAAAAATAATTGCATAACAACGAAACAAGACGTGCCGGTTTGGGTTTATCACCAAAAAGACATTGAACTTTGAAATTGCGTAAATCCTCTTGACAAAGAGTGTAATGACCGAGTGTAATGACCTGTTTACCTACCAGAAAAACCGGAAGGAACGTAAAGGCGGCAAAGTATAAGGTAACATACTACTCTTCTTAGGAATCCAAAAGAGCAAAAAAAAACAAACAAAAAACAATCAATATCAAAGTCGCCCATTTCAACTGTTTTAAATGTGACAAAACAGATATAGGCAAAGGGCATTATGAAAAATTAAGCTTCTAAGTTCAAAGTTATATTCAAAGTTTTTACCCAGATAACTGACGAATTTTGTGATACGGTATTTGAAGTTTTATATGCAGTAATGCTCGATGAAAAAAAATACTAATTTTGATAATTATTTATGTTAAGAATACATATCTAATAGATATTTCAACTACTCGTATTATGCAAGGGTTCTGAAACACCACAGCCATTTTGTTTTTACCATATTTCTACTTCTCTTGATGAATAACGAAGAAGACCAGTTTCCAGCCAGCGACTTGTGAATTTTTGAACTCATGAATAGGCTCGAATCTGTTGTAAATTGAAGCTGTGATTGGAGAAAGACTGATGAAAACATTAATGTTTGCGGTCAAAATTGATCGCGCCGGCGGCGCGCCGCCGACATCTTACCGGCGGCGCGCCGCCGGCGTCTTACCGGCGGCGCGGTGCGGCGTGCTGTTTTTTGCCCCGCCGCCGCCGGTCTTCCCTCATCGGCGCGCCGCCGGGGTCTAACTATATTTATACAAAGCTTCAATAAGCTTTCTTCTACTTTGACCACCATCTCGACTTTAGTCGGACTGTAGCTATACAAAGCTTTGATCAGCTATTTTCTGCTTTGATCAACATCTCAACTTTGGATAGTCGAGTTTTAATTATGCAAAGCTTCTGTAAGATCTCTCCTACTTAAACTACCTTTTCGGCTTTAGTAATA